>OY728122.1:1641586937-1642220537 GCA_963277665.1 Viscum album | reverse complement strand
TTTCATTTATTAAAATTTATTTGGGTCACTATTATCTGTAGTGATAAATCTAAGACAACATTGAGAACATGGAACACCAAATTATTATAGGGGAATATTTCTAAAAACAATGTGTGAGCAATAACATTTTTTATGGTAGAGACAATATTAATAACAAATTTATCATTTTTTTATCAAACTACTATCTATTCACCATAATTTAATGATTTTGGTGAATCGAAAAAAAATCTCATATTTCAAGGGAGTTTCAAGGATGGATAAAACCATCGCATCATTATATTCATTACTCATCCATGCCTTCATTCAAACATTATGTGTTATGATAAAATAGAATAATGTGTAAATTATTTTAGAATATTGATACACATGTATAATATATATTTTCTATAGGATGACAACCCTTAATGAGATACATACCATATAAAATTTTTTAAGAAGATTATATTTCAGTGGGTCTATGTGTGAGTTTATGTAGACTATATAAAATTTCCAAAAATTCCAAATCATCTATATAAAAAGTTAAGTGAAAAATGCTTTTATTAAATGTTAGAATATAAATTATCTATGTATATTACAGTTCAGTAAAGATAGTAGTGGTTTTTATCCTTCATCACATTATTTTTATGAGAGAAAAGAGCAATGAATGATTACCCTAGGATTTTCACATAATGTAAAAGGTTCTTCCCTTATATATATGCTCTTAATATTGGTGGGTGGAGGAGGTACTACATTAGTTCATTGAAGGAATTATTAAATATCTCATCCCTTGGGAGAGTGATCCCATTCTTCATCAAACTTGTAAAATATTAATATTTTAATATGAAATTAGAAAATAAGTTCATTATATAAGCAGAAAATACTTGAATCTCCCTCTTCGCATTTAAATTTATATATTGTGGTATTTTGTTTGACCACTGTCTACAATTATTGACGTGAATTAGACAATTATATCATACCATAATTTCCAAAAAACCATCCACATGTCACTGGATATATATATTTAAAAAAATTTATTTCCACATAATGCTGCCACTGAATATTAAACACAATCTCATAGAAGAAAATCTAATCACAACCTAATAGTGTTTTTAACACTATAATTTCATCATAACAATATGTTATTTTCACATAGAATTCATTTAAGTTATGGTTCATTAAACATTGGTATGTAGATCTCATATTTTCTAAATTAACGACATTGCATGATAGTAATGCAACAACTAAGGTTCCCTAAATTTGGTGAACACGTAATTATTATAGAACATGTAGATTTTTTCATAACTCCCATACACATCGATGTATGAAACAACCAGAATATTTTTTGTTTCATTGATCATTAAAATATTGGTGAGTCAAGTACTATATTTATTCTCCCAATGAATGTGGGATTCTATGTTAATTAAAACATAATCATGATCATTGGAAGCATAAGTTGGATGCATTTTCTTATCCACGTGATAAAAGTCACGATGATCCTCAGATTTTCCCAAAAGATGAATTTATATAATATTTTAATGTATATACATATTTGTGTTTCACAAATATTATACATCATAAAACTAATATAGGAAGAAAATATAATTCTCACACTCCTTGGGATTGTTAAAGGAAGTAATAAAAGTTACTCCCTCGTAATACTATATACATAGATTCTCATTTCACCATTAATCATCATTAGTTGAGATTAATTTCTAAAAGTATTAGAAGGAAATATCTATGACTATCCTTATACCATTCCCTTTTCTCAATTTTAAAAATTATATTGGTGGTGGAGAAAAAATACTCTAAATAATAAATTAAGAAGGTATTTGTTATCCAAAAAATGATGAGTATGTGACTTTAAATATAAATATTTCTATTATGGTGGAATGTGGTTTTATTTTTACATATATTTTTATATGATCTCTGGATGATGTTGTAAAAACATTATGTGGTTCAATGAATAGTGTGGTGGTATTTTGAACTCTTATTGTTAATGAATAATAATATTTCGGTCCTGGAAATTATGATTTATGGAAGAGTTATATCTAAAAGACCATGATCAAGTATATTCATCTGGGACAATAATGTATTTTATATAGTGTTCTTCCTCTCCTAAAAAATCTAATTAGCGATGAAATAAAATATATTAATGACTTTAGTGATTGTGCATAGTCCTCCAACTCAAATCCTTTTGTATGGGTTGGGGATTATTTTATTTTATTTCAACTTTTATATTGTTTCAATACGCATAAGAATATAACTCACATAGATAATTTCATGAGTGAATTTTTTTTACAAATATATCTAAAATAGTTCTTATTTAATTGAAAGATACTTATATATGAAATAATTTAATTAGTTTTCATATTAGGTGAAGGATATATAATTCTCTAAAATTTTAAATGAGACATAAATGACTTCATAATAAAATAAATATGGGATTATTTTTTGATCTAAACGATATGGAGAAAATAATATTCATATACATCATAGAATGTACTGAGAGGGTCCCATACGTGACCTTTGGGAGTATCCACGTGTATGGAGTTATCTATAATAAATGGTTCCCTAAAATTCATGTAGAACCATGTGTTTATATATATTGAGATTCACATTATTATATGGGAGGACTATCATAATGAAACACTCTGACTTATCATTGTTGTGGCATTTTATGAATTTGTGGTATGATAAGGGTACCCCCACATGGTAATGGGTCCAAAAACATCAAAAAGGCATTGAATATTGTGTCCTATAGAACTCATGTAAATTTGCTGTTCAAAAACATTTCTTGATATTGTGATCTAATATTAATCAATCAAATTAGATATTTTTAACTTTCATCAAATCCTTGATTTGTAATACAATATAGGTATTGATCATCCATATTATATACAATGAAGTTATAAGTATGGAATAGTTTTAGATTGATTCTATTGGATTTATGAATAATTAAATGATGGTTGTCAATATCATGAAAACAGTTTACGTATTAAAATTTCTTATATTTCATTTTATATAGTTATATATATATATATTTTCAATGAATAAGATAAAAGGACAAAATATAGTATAATTTATATCTAAATAGTACAATTCGTTCCCAGAGACATTATTCATAAATTCTTTTGAGAATAAATGGACCTTGATTAGAGATTCATTATTATAATTTCATTGCTGAATTTCATCTTGGATAGGTATATCATAGGAAAAATTAAAATTAGAATTAATATGACACAAATTATCATCAACGGTATCAATTTATCTTTTTTCTAGATAATCATTGTCTTGATATTTTCTATCCAAGTCCTCAATTTTTTTTGGTTCATTGTATTTTGCAGTATTCATTGGAATATTTATATCATTGAGGTTATGATGAAATTTCATTATTATGCTATGTGGGTGGTCACAAAGCAACACCATTTCTACCAAAACTTCTAATATGATTGGAAAAATTAGGATTGATATGTTCTAGATAAAATACATTCTCTTGTTGGACCTGTAAATGTTTTAACTATATGTGTTTGTAAATTATAACGAGCATTGGAAGGAACACATCTCTAGTAGTGGAGCCCTGGGTGACTCATTTTTTCTCAAAAAATGAGCAACCACTTTCCCATATTATGAGACACATGGTGGGGGACATAGGTTTATACAAATCCTATTTTATAGAAAATGGATCTTTGGAGAAAATAAAATTGAGAGGAGAATGTTTGGAATATTAATCTATTAAGTTTTCTATTTTGTGGGTTGGTTGAAGCTGAATAATTTCATCTAAATGATCCCATATACACATTTGGTTATATTATTCTTGTTGACTAATTTTCTGAGATAGTTAATATTGAAACTTTTAGAGGAATGTTTCTCATTCTCTTAATACCATTGGAATGAATACTGAAATGGTTTCAACTAACATGTAAATTGGGAATCACTCCAATTGATACATGTATTAATTTATGTGATTGTTATATGTTTTAGAGGTCTAATGTGGCCAAAGCATTATCTCATACACTAAAATATTTTATTCTCAATTAACTTATTTTTTATGAAAGTTAGGTTTATCATATCTTATATACCACCAGTCCAAAGAGTGGTTAATTATATACATACCATTTTCATATAAATTTATCATTTTTCTTTAAAATTTTGGTTTCATAGAGGACATGTGAGTCTCCTGTGAAAATGTTATACAAAATGTGGACTACTCGAAATCAACCATATTTTATTATATTTCACTAATTCGGAAACATTAGTTGATATAACAGACCAAAGACTATAATAACTTATAGAAAACGAAATAGAAACTAAGATGGACCTCATCAATTTTTCTGGTGTATAACATCTTCAAAAAACTTTTTTTGATATTCATGATGATATTCCAAAGTTAATTTTATCTATATAAAGAAAAAATATTATTTTGTAATACTAATTTAGTGGAAAATATATATATTTAAATCCTTATAGAATATGGTTTATAAAAATTACAATTTTGTGGGAGGAACCACATGATATTATAGGGATTTTGGGACATGGATTACTGAAGGATCCTTCTTAATTAGTATGGTTGATATATCCACAAATTAAACCCTATTTCCATTTTTTTGAAATCAACAAATGATTTTATTTTTACAATCATATGGTAACTTCATGATCTATATGATATCTAAAAACTATTAAAAAACACGAGATTTTTTTAATGGAAAAAATTCCTCATTTTTTGGACTCTCTATACATATATAATAAAATATACTCTTAAGAGGGTTTAATTTTGATTGAATAGTTTATCCTCTATTAGATATAAATGAATTATTTTAAAAAAATAATATTGTATTTTATATAAGTTTAGAGCTAATGTCATTATGTTAACATTAACCATGATATAAAATTATAACATAAATTCATGTGAATATCCTTAATGGTAGGAAGAGTCCTTGTTGTAAATTTTTTATATTAGAGATATTATCTTCCCTAGAGACTCCAAACTAGTCATGTTAATTTTTATGAAAACGTTTACTCAATAATTCATATAATGAATAAAAAATTATCCAAAAAGTGAATCATTTATTTATATCAGTCACCAATTCAAGTAATGATATAAAAATTGGGGTTCCAAGATATTGGTAAGAGAAGGATTATAATCAAACGAATTAAGGGATTTATTTCCCTCATGTTGTGCTGATACATTTCATCCATACATGGCCTCCATATATGATCCAAATTTATTAAAGTAATCTAGTATATATTTTATTAATATTACCTTGGAAAAAATCATTGTAAATTTAATGTTTGGAAACTGTTAAAACCTATTAGGAAATGTTTTTGTTGATGGTAGTATGATACTTGATTTGAGAATCATACTACAATTTTATTTTCACTTCTCTTATTGTTTTAAATTCATGGTATTCATAAGTGATGCTTTATTTATAAATATATATTCTAAAGATTGAAATGGTTTAGTGTTCATAATATTCAACTACTATTACATTATTTCCTTTTAACTTGTTTTTTATTAAAGAGGAGATGTTGTCTCTAATATGATATTTATTCATAGTGGGAATATTTCTCATGAGAATTTCATAATTGATCCCCATCAAATCATCCAATTTTTGTCTATATCAGGTGAACCATTCCATTATGGAATATGGTTCCACCTATATGGGTGGTGGGTGGTTGGTAGAATTACCCATAACATTTCCTTCATTATTATAAATGCAATGGTTGACAGAGGTAAGTGGGTTATTGGGTCAGTTACATACATTCTATGACAATCATAGATTTTGGGTGTGTATATATTATTCTTCAACTTCAATAATGTATGTGGTGGATTCATACACATTCCTCGATTTTTTTAATATTTATTCTGAATTTCTATCATGATTCTGAAGAAAATCACTAATTTGTATCATATATCGTGAATATTATACTAACTGTATGACAAATAGTAAGGTGATTATGTACCATCTATGTATTAATCATAGAATATGTTACAATCCCCATTATAGTTTTCTTTATTATGATGGAATTTGTAATATTATAATCTTTTTGATTTTGGATACCCTCATTAACTGATATTGAACATTAGTGAGGCCACCATATATTTCACTTAGAATTCCATTAGTAAAAGAGATTAATCTCCAACAGAAAGAATATGGAGACTACTTCATCATATGAGTCAAATCACTTCTAAGGGATAACATATTTCATAAATTAAAGGTGATGAAAATATATGATCCCCTAATCATATGAGCTTGGAGTGACATTTTTCTACTACCCTAATAAATTTGAGTCAGAATTACATTGATGTCCCTTGGGGTATTAGTGGTTTTGAAATCCACCCAACCCTGCTGGGATTGAATTTTACAATAATTATATTTATCTAGTGGACATAATATTTCTTTTAACTATTTATTAAATTTAATAAGATTATATTGGATGAAATGGATCTTCAAGATTCTGTCTCTGCATTTTTAAGGGCCTCTCTTTAGACACAAGCGTTCACTGCATCATCTAGAACACCTTCTCAACATTATCAACTACATAATTTTTGAGAATAGTGATGTATTTCTATAATTAGGTAATAAAAATTTGGGCATTATGAATTGTGGGTTTGTCTATGTTGTATTACTAGAAAATATAATGATCTTAACTAAAAATCTTCCAATGGTTATGAAATTTTATTTTTTGATTACCTATTAACTATTATGACATGTAAGTAAGGAGATGTGTTGGTTTATGTATTACACTCATTATATAATATTGATAAAGGTAGATGAATCTATAATTAGTATTTAGAATTTAATAATTAAATTACATCATTCCTCATTGAGGTTCTGAGATCACTATCATGATATTAGGGTTTGTAATGTAGAGAGATAAGATATGTAAATTTTATGAGAGAGGTCAACTATTATGTCAACATAGTTAACGTTCTCTAACTAAGACAAGTATTTGTTTTGGTATTGTGTTGAGTCACCCACATGATTTTGTGAACATTATATTCTCATCTCGATATAATTTTATTTATGTCATAATATTTAAAGTAAATGATTAGGAAATTTGGATTAGTATGGTATCATCAACTAGATAATTCTATAAACCCATTTTTCTCTCCTTGTACAATGTGTGTATTCCTCATCTTACACCAAATGTGGGGCCCGTTTCAGTATGGATTTATTAAAGGAAGCTCTACGGTACAATTATTATGTTTCATCATATAATGTTAAGTTTTTATATGTATAGTATAAATTGATGAAATATCAAATGCATATGAAATGGTTCTTAGTTTCACTATGATCATCCTTTTGACTTTCAATCGGTAATATTGAAAGAACATCATTCCTTTGATAAGGGAATGAAATTTTTAATGGGATATGATGTTACTATGGGAATGAGCATCATAAAAAGTAACATGTTAATAATTTAAATAAGAATATATGTGTTTTATATTATGAGGGGTACCAGAATTCTAGATTTACATCCAGCTATAGGGAGGACATCAGTACAATTTCCACTTCATAGACATATTGCAAGGTAGATTTTGTTACAATCAGAAGAGCCGTCATGGTGATAAATATGCATTGGAAAAATCAATATTCGAGTATCTAAACTATAGGGATGACATCTATAGTTATTTTTTTCATTATATGAGAATAATTAATTAGAATATTCATGTGTTTTATGTAAGAGGAAATTTAGATCCATAGGGATATAAGTAAAACCTGGAATTATCCAATAATCCAACTCTTAATAATGATTTATTTATTCATCAGTTATTCAATCCTAATTTGTTTTTGTGGTCAATGTTATACCCATTATATTATTTTTCACATGATTTGGATGACATCAAACATTCACTAGGACACCCCAATGTATGTAACCTACCATTTTCCAAATATGATGATTTATAATGACATTTTCTATGGGGATATTTCAGAATTATTCACATGTAAGAGTATAAAAAATAATATGATCTAGTTAGTATACATTAACTACCTTAATAATGTTATTATGGGCCACCTGGGATAGGGGAAAAAATTATTAGAAAACTCATTTATGGGTGTCATCAAAATATCAAGTGGGTATTATATACATTGATAGTAATATGGTTTAACCTACTTTAACTGTTAGAATAGGTTTTTGACCGTATTCTGGAAAAAGAAAGGAAATAATTATCACGAGGGTGTTTTGGATTTTTTGGATAAGGTCTTAGAATATTTTACGGGTTACGATGCTAACCTAATGTGTCTACTGGTGCATAATGATAAACTCATGTTTGAATGGGAATATTATCCATGTACTATTCATTGTCCCTCAGTATTATATTTCCAAAATAAAATTAAATTTATTTTGAAATAGGATAGAACAATTCTATAGTACCTAGAGTTCATTAGATAGTTTTTATGATTTCCAAACACTGAATATGTGATTGCCCCATGTTTTATGTCAGAATATTCTATCACTATCCATTATATTGATTCCAGGTTATATTATAAACTCTTGTGGATGTGGTAAGGGATATATAATTTCCCATATATTTATAATGGAAAATATTTTTGGGATTCTTCCAAACAAAATGGTCTGTAATCTAATTCTTATGAGGAAGTGGGTATATGATTCCTCTCCCATAACCTATTTTCCGATTGGATTTTCTAGAGACCTATTTTAGTGGTGGAAAGGATATTAGCTTGGAACCATGATTAATTCTTAATATAAAGACATTATACTTTCGATTACACTAAATAATATTGTCTATATTTTACACTGAAGGTGATTATTTGAGCCATATAATCACACATTTCTCATGAGGTATAAACAATCCCTATAAAAAGAGAGGAACAATATTTTCCTAATGTTTGTGTTTGTGGCTTTCTCTCTTTTTTTTACGTATACTTGGGATCTTTGAATCTTTTTTTAAGGATGACAACATCTATAGATTTATCCTTATCATGTTCAATGAAATAAGACTATTCATGAAATTGATAAGGATAAAAACAATTAATAGCATCCCTCCTAGGGATCCTATTATCAGTAGTGATAGTAATATTCACCTCATTATAAACCAAAAAGTGATGGATGAGGATGGCGATGTCGGTCCCAACATCCTCAGAAGTGGTTTATGTTGGTCTTGCAGGGAGTTCGGCTTAGATGGTGATGACTTTTTTTGCCTTTGGGATCTTGCTGCGGAGTCTGGTTGGTCCACGGTGAATGTTTCTTTAGTTGGTTGAGGGATAGCTACTCCGGTTCCATATTATTGCAGTTTCATCACCTCTGTGGTGAGTATCAATCCTTTTCTTGAGTACGAAAATGCTATGAAATGGTTTTGTACATTGTAAACATAGGTTGAGCTTGGAAAATCATTTGATTCTATCATCTGATGCCTCCTTTTGTACTGTTTTTGCATTTCATGGCCTATGGTCAACTGATTTTGGGTTCCATTTCATCAAGTCTTTTATTGAAGTGAATGAATGCGGATTTCAATGAGTTTAATAATTCATTCTGAATTTCAATTAATCATGATGGGTTCTATTTTTTATCACAAAATTTGACATTTTTGGAGACTCAATTATACTCTTTGACTTAAGGCAAGGGGCCTAATGTGGGGTGAGGAACTGCTGTTGCGGGTTGATGTAGAGCAGACTTCAGGGGGTGGATTCTTGTTTTAACTAGTCTGAGGACATGCGGAGCTTAAGGTTTGGGGGTGCCTTGGTTCAACATATTGAGGGAGCCTCTGGTTTGGCTTCTTGTGATTTCCTCAGATGGTTGGTGTGGAGCCGATGCTTTTTCGGCAGTTTTAACAGAGAACACTCTAGTTTTCATTGTTTTTCTGATTCGTGTTGAATGTTCTTCTAGTTTCACTTTAATCAATTATTTCTATGGACCTTCACTCTATTCTGCACTGGTCTCATTGATTCTTGTGTTCTTTTGAATCAGTTTTTTTTGTGGGTACTAGTCTCTCTTGTTACATTTGGATGGTGCATCATTCTGCAGGTACCATTCGGTGGGTGACCTGGAAAGAGGGATTGGGTGTTAACACCCATCATCAGCCATGTGTTATCTATTGATGGACGAATGGCTACTTTTCCATGACAATTGCTCGATGATTTTCAATCTCTGAATGTGTTGCATTAGGTTGACATTGCAGAGGCTATTCTCATTCTTTTTCGGGTGGGTGGCTCAAAAGAGAGAAAGGTGTGATGATGTCTTTCATCCAGATCTTCTCAAAATTTGTTTATTGGAGAGGTGATCTGACACGTTGTGCTGCCAGCCCGGCGCAACTTCTTAATAGATTAGGTGAAACATTTTTTGACTACTCTCGTTGGTGCACTGTTTGGCGAAGGGGACGATGAGATTTTCTGGTGTCTGCTTTGAAATCTGTTTCTTTTGGACTTGTAGAATCTTTTTGGCATGTACTTCAAGGATATGTGCCCTTATTGTAATGGGTAACCTCTTTCCCAGACTCAAAAAGGTTTCTCTTTTTCTTTATGATCAATTTAGGGGTCCAGCCCCTAACCTTCTCCAAAAAAACATTAATGATGATATATGATTGATCTTTTTCCAATGTAAACAATTCATATAGGGTTAGAAAATATTATTTCCATGTAAACCATAATATTCATCTTCCAAAAAAATAATTAGTTCATCCTAATAATACATTACACATGAAGTTAATCACATAGACATTGCTTATGATTCCTTTGATTGAGTGTGAATGGAGTGGATGGGATGTATGACTCATCAACAACATTCTTGGGGAAATTATTTCATACTTCAACATACTGTATAAGACTATAAAATTCATTTCAGAATTCATTAAAAGCCCATAATGGGGTTATATACCCATATTATATTGACTCTTTCAAAATTTGAAATTGGTGAATGTATATATATATATATATATATATATCATTTGTCCATTATCCATAATTTTAGTTATAATTAATGATATTTTTGTCATTAGAATATGGTTAAATCAAAATTAATGGGATGTCATAATTTTTACATCATCATTGAATTTGATAGGTTCTTATGGTGACAGTATCATATGCATAATAACAGATTCATATGTTTTATTGTGAATGAAATTAAATATGCCACATAGTTTGTTTCCATTTAAAGAGGGTCACTATACCTTTTATGATCATTTGAGGAGGATCATCATGCTTAATGTAAAGGATACTCATCCATTTACTCTTCTATGTATTTTATAATACTTCCTATTGAACTATTAGGTTAAATTTTCTTGAGAATTGATTGTATGGAAATTAATCATTATTAACCATTTTAGGTTGACCACAAAGGGATTATATCAAACTCAGTATAGGTTTTAATTTTTAGGATTATGGTGCCCTATTTCTCAATTATTTTGGGGGTATAACCACAATATACCCCATGGTTTTATAATATATTTCACTACAAATAAATTTAACTTCATCCATATCATTCTTGGCAAGAAACACTAATCTTAAAATGAGCCATCATATATATATTACATTTATCATGACCATTATAATCTAGTTGATAACATTATAACAATGTTTATGTGGGAAAAATTATTAATAATATATAGAATGTTTTTAAATAATAATAAATTATCTATTAATTAATAATATATAAGTTACTAATTTTCTACAACGTAATTATCTTCTTCAAAAATATTATTTCAATAAAAATGGTTTTTATTTCATTTATATGTATATTATTATAATGAAATTTTACAATTATATAAAACTAAATAGTAAAAATGTTATAATTTTTAAAATCCCTTTCATAATATTGATATAGAGTAAAATGTTTTGAATTAAAAAAATGTTTTTCTAATAAATACTGAAAAATACTATTTATTTTTAAACCTATAAATTATTTTTACTAAAATGAATAATTGAGATATAGATTTTTATATTAATTTAAATTAATTATAATTTTATTATATATAATATAATTATTTAATAGAAATCATATTTAAACATTATTTTGGTATATTATCATTTCTAGTCTAAAACCTTATTTTTCTAAAACAGTTTTTATTTGTACAATATTTTTTATCATAATGAATAAAATAATCCACCATTTGTTAATGATATTAATTATATATAATTATTATATAGTTAATAAATTTATTTTATTGTCATATTATTTTAATAACTATTCATATAATTAGAATAAATATATTTTTATGATTAAAAAAACATATTTTATTAAAACATGTTCCATTTCATTTTTCATGAATATATTAAAAATAATTTGTACCACATACATATGTTCAATTTGTAAAAAATTCATTGAATATTTGAAATAAAAATAATTAATATATTTTAAATGGTTAAATATAATATTAATACATTTTGAAAAGATAAAATTTAATAGATTTTTTCACCTTGGATAAAGGTATAAACATGGATAAAATTATGGTTAATGCATAAAAATATCCCTAAATTACACAATTATCCTATTGAGTGAGTGGGGTTATAAAATAAATTTGTTTTTGAAATTAAATAATCTATTTTTAAACATTTTATTGAATGTGTGATCCAATGCTGGACTTATGTGAATATAAGTTTACTTTTATTGATAATAGAGACTTTTTTCCATATTTAAATATAAGGGAATGGTTGTTAGAGTTTAATAAGGTTTTTGTTCCTAAAAAGTATAAAATCACTATTTTTATATTATTTATAAAAAATTCATATAATCAAACATATTTATTTATTTCAGGTGTAATGGTTTTTATTCTTAAATATATTCCTTTTATGGAAAATAATTTTCTGGTGTTTTGGGTTCATAAATCAAATTTATTTTATGTGGACTACAAAATAATATATAATAAGAAGGGTAAAAATTATAATATTCAATAGAAAAATATTTTAAATCAAAACAATTCATTATTTTACATATAATATTATTTTCATGGAAAAATATTGTTATCACGGTTATGATTAAAATGGGATTATTGCGGTATAACTAAGACATTTTCCTCAATATTTACCCCAAACAATCATAAATTTAATTTTTTGATAATATTATGATTATATAACATCCTATATAATTATATAGGGTTCATTGGTTCTACATTTCATGACTAGGATGTATATTATTTAATCTCTTAAGTAATTCCTTGTGTCTATTTTGTCTCCTTTTTAAAGGGATACCACATATCCTCTATAGTAATCACATATTGATATTTATATTTTATCCAACCCCTAATAAAAAACCTTCCTATCTTCCTTCCTCACATAATTGATCTTCTTTTCCTGCTAAAATAATATTTTTTAAGGTCGTAAGTTGTAATCAAAAACCAGTTTCTCAATAAAGATGTATAACTCTTAACCGAGTATATCTAATATTATTTCTTCATTTACCTCTTATAAAATTATGGAATCCAAAAAAAATATATTTAATGTTGTATTGTAAATAAAATTTCGTATTAATATAATGATATGAAAAACATTACTCACGTACGCACATTCTTGAAAAACCAATAATATCACTCGTTTGTACGAATCGAATACCACATCCATGAATCTATGTGTTTTCATTCAACAACATTTCATATTCATGGTTATAATGATGGATCTGATGTATATATATATATATGATATTATTGATATTTCTTTAATAATGGTGAATTAATTATTATATTTCTTATTTTACAAACATCAAAATTTTGAAATGTCACTCATGTAAATGTATGGGAAACCATCCCCATGATGTTATATAATAAATATTTTGTCAGGAATTTATAGGAATAGATATACATGTGTTAATAAGGAATACATATTTTATTTTTTCCCTATTAACTTTTTCAAAATTAAAGAACAATGATCAATGTATAATGACATCAATGGTTAGACCAAAACATTCTTGAAAAAATAACCCCTTCATTCATGAAGGGGAGTAATCTATTTTAATTGAGTTATGGGAATGTAGATCCTATTTTTTATGCATTTATTTTTTATATTATTAAATAAAAACAATTATTGAATTTATAATTTAATAGTTTTCAATTTAATTAATTTTTTGAATTTAAATTAAATACAATGAAATTTTATTATATTATTTAATATTATTAATATTTAATTTAAATATATATTATACATTTGAATGATTTATTTTATAGATTTTCTCAATTGGATGATCTTTGAAAATATGTCAAGTATAGGAGTTATTTTGTTATTCATAAAAATTTGATGGAATAAAGATGGTCCAATTTGAATAATTGGGTAAATTCATTACTATATTTTTTTACCAGAATATTTCAAAGATGGCCCATTCGGATATCCACTAATTGATAAATTTAAAAGACAACATAATAATTGAAACAATAATTACTCCATTCACATAATTATTTCAATCAAAATAGGATGTTTTTTTAAAAATCAGGATAAAATCACAGAATGGGGTAAAATAACCTAAATCCAAAAACATAGTGCTCATATAAATGCCACAAACTCAAAACTCTCTCTTTTTCTAGTATTTAAAATGTTTTAATTTTATTTATATCTTTTCAAGTGAAAAATATATTAGTATAATTCCTTCTAACAATGAATGTTTCGTTACCAAGCATTCTACACCCTTATAAGAATTAAATTTATTTTTCACTCCCCATTACATGTGTGCATCAACACGGGAACCCCTTCCTGGGTGTTATGGGGTATTTTAATCAATTTTTCTAAATTATTTATTTTTAATAAATATTTTACATTTTTTTCATTATAAAGAAACATAAAAAACATTCTTTCACGATGTATTCAAACTCATATTTTTATGAATGGGTAGATAACTCATAGGTGTAATAAAATAAACATAAACAGTATAAAAAATATTAATATAATAGAGATTTTATGAAATAACATAGTGAAAGAGTAGAAAAACATTTGAGAAAAAATTGAAGTTATTTTGAATATATTTTTGCATTAATGGAGCAACCTAACACTAGTCTAGAGTAACAACCTATAATGGTGGTGGATGTAATTTCACCAATCTACTTTGAAATCGAAGATCCTAAGCTGGAATATGTGTAGGTACCTGAAGTTACATGCCACCTATCTCGACCAATTCTAGATCATAAAAAATGAATTTCATTTTCTTTTAATTTAGAGCAGTTATATAATTTAAATTTGGTAAAATTTTATACAAAAAATTAATAAATTGATATAAAATATTTTCTCATTTACCATTAAAAATGAGAAGAAAGAATCAAAATCCCCTCTATCTAGACATAAAAGAATAGCTAACCACAAAATTAGAAAAATTTGATAAAATCCATGGGAACCCATACAACCTACCCTATCTAGTGATGATCGACTCGAAGAGGCACATTAAATTGAGGAGATTCAAGATGAATTTTTTTTGAAATGTTAAAGACTCTTAATATTATTTTTTTTGAAATTAAATTGATTTTCAATAACTTATATTTTGATTTTATATATTTCAATGAATCATATTTTTCGATGGAGGAAGATGAATAAAATGAGCATGAACCTATTGAGGAGTACATTGTGCTCCGTAAATGAATTGAACTTCTACTAGAGTATTCCCATAAAAATATCCCAATGGATCTACGAGAATAACTAGAGACAAACACTACCTATATAAGTGGGGAATAATTCGATATAAAATTTTCAAATTTGAATTTATATAAAATAAAACTATAGGCCTAATTCACATTTACATGTTATTTTAATTCATAACATCTAGAGAAACCACTAGATGCAGTATACGACATTTCACAAAAAAACTGGGAATGATATAGATTTTTCTTAATTCATCCCACACCTACCCAAAAAAATACACCACATTGTGATGTGGGTAGATGTTATAAACTCTACACATATAATTATTTTAAAAAATAACTAATAAATGATATCAGTGTAAAGGAATATGTGGTTGTTCAAATCCAAGAACCACCAACCATTATCACACATTGGGTAACAGTTATCCTTCCCTCTAGAGGTAGTAAATTTTTTTGGCCCGGGTGAGGGATTATTTACAAACTTATCCCATTAAATTCTTTTTAGGAATTTAAATTTAAATTTTATTATTAATATTATCCAGTATGAAACCCTTATACATAATAATTTTTTTATGAATAAATGACCCAACCCTTGTCATTAATTGAAAAATTATACTTTATAGGTTCATGAAGATAGAAGGAACCGTGAAAATGTCAAGGAAAAAGACTAATATTCATTTAAAAGGTGGTTAAATTTTAATTGTTATCTTTTAAACTCATTTTATTATTAATCTGAAAACTTATTTTGATCATCAAATTGATTTGTTTTGAAAATTCGTAGATTTATGCTTTACATGACTTATCTAGGATACACGATTTTCTTATGAATATTTAGATTTAATGTTTTATATTTCATGTTCGATGATGTTAAATACGTAAAATGGATAATTGAATACTTAATCTAAAACATGTATATTAAAATGGGGACTCATGATTTGAGGGAATTATTTGATTTTAGTATATCAAATTTTCAACTCATATGTCATTCATTGAGTTCCTAAAATTATAGTGAATATATATTTTTTATTAATCATGCCTTGAGTTATTTTAAAATATCATATTCCAATTTATTAGAGTATTTATAAACTAGGTACACCATATTGTATATTGAGGATATTTACTATGTGGCCTTGGTACATTCCACAATCTAGAATAAGTATTTAATCATATCAAATTTATGACTATATAAAAACACATTTAAAATGATTTTGGAATCATTTGAAAACCCCTTATCCTTAAAATAAAACCTTCACATGAATCCTTATTTATCCAATAATGACTGTGAATGAAATTTATAGGATTTATCCTTATTTTAAGATATTATTATCCATTCCCAACCTCCTCTTAGTACATGAATGATCTTTAAATGTTGAAGTGTCGGATTTGAGGGAATCATGGTGGTAAAGATGATTTATGTTATAAAAGAAAAAGTGTGGGGGTCAACATTTGGGGAATAAATTTAGGTTTTTGAATCATTAATGATACATAATTGTTTTCCCTTATAAAATAAAAAATTTATAATGGATAAAAGAAACACAAATGATTAAAATGGGTGGTGTTTTGGGAAGAAAAGAATCTAAATTAGTATAACTATTAATTTTATTATATGTGGTTAGGTAATTTATGTGATGTTTATTATAGGAATAGTATTTTGAAGAAAATAAATGAATCAGTTCCTTGAAAAATAAAAAAAGTTATATTTGTAAAGATAATTTCAAGAGATGGTCCAAATTTATTCTGTAATAATTATTTATACTATGAAATTACTTTGAGTTTTTGGAAAAATTAGTGTCACAAAATTTATGGGGAGGATTTCACTGTGCTTTTATTTTCATATATCATTTATTATACTTTATGTGATAAACCTCCATATTGAGAATATATTTTCAAACATAAATATGTACCGTCGTTAATTAACATAGTTATTTGAACCTCTAATGAAATCCTTCCTGATTTTATGCGACATTTATTTAAGAAGGGGTGAAAGTAATTACATTAAAAACCTATGGATTAGGGTCTTCTTCTCATGATTTAAGAATAAATCTACTTGAATTTTATCTTGAGTGGTGAGATAAAATACTCAAAAGTGAGGTAGATCATTATTTAGTATGTTTAATAATAATTAATTGAGGAGATTGAATGTATGAAATGAGGAGTTCCATTATTTTGGTATAGGGAAAAGTAAAATACAGGATTGTTTTTCATTGATAAATGGGAAATTTAATTGATAATTTATGTGACATTATATAATTTGATTTAGAATTTATGAATTTTTTATTTTATTTCATTGAAATTTGAATAATTATTAATGTTGTGACCTTTGATTTTTATGTTAATAATTTATTCTTGAGGACAATAATGGTTTACGTGTGGGGGAACCAACATGGATAATATTTTCATATATTTTCACATGTATTTGAAATATTTTGACACTACTAATTTATCAATATTATATTACTTACATTGATTTTGTATTAATGTGGTGATTTGGGTTAAAATTTGAAAATTTCTTATTTCTAGGATTATAACATATATTTATCACATTGGTATTTAGAGAGTATATTTTAAAATATTGATCCAATTAGAGTGAAAATTTTCTTTTAATATTCTTTGATTTTTTATATTTTTATTATTATTCTCAACCATGATCTGAATGGAACAACCATAGTGGGAGACCCATAGCTGAAGCAAGAGGCATTAAATTTTTTTACCTTCATTATTCCCTATACATCATCTTCATTGATTACTACTTATTGTATGAGGGGTTGAATCCATTATTATCAGGTTTAGAAAAGGAAATCCCATTTTTTGATGTGATGAGTTTTTAAATTATTCATTCAAAATAATTTGTTTCTTCTGAATATAATGGTATTAAATATATTTATTTTTTAAATTTACAATTAAAATGATTGTATTTTTTAATTATTAAATATAATTTTTTTTTGATATAAATATTTAACATACATTTTAATTATTTTCCTTCATGTTTTCAAAATTTGATGTCTTTAAAAAAGTCAATTAATGGAGTGATACAGTGATTAATGAACATGTGGGGGATGAAATATAGAATTTTTTTTAAAATTATGGAATATAAATAAAAAATTTGGATTTTCTGGAATAATTAAATGATTTCAAATTTTTATCTCCACACATTAAAAAATTTAAATCAATTTTTAATTATAGGAATAATTTGTTACTCCATACACTTAATTGTCTCAATAAAAACAAAAAGATTTATTTTTTAATGAAACCATGAAAGAATCACAAAAAATGGGTAAACTGACCAGAATCCAATCACTTCTCCCTCCAATGAATTTAAAAAACTCAAAACACTCTTATTTATTAGTCTTTATAATGTTTTTATTATTTTAAATTCATCAAAAGTGATAATTATATTAAAATAATTCTCTTTTGAGATAACATTTTGGTTACCATACATATCAAAACCATTGGGGAACTAAATATCTTTTTACACAACCCATTAAAAGTGTGAATAAATTATAAATAAAACATATGATCTATGATATATACTAGAATATTTCATTAATATAAGTTTAATGAAGTTATATGTGTCACATACTATTTTTGAACATACAAGATGCAAAACGATACTTGAGGTAAGGTTTTCTCATATCACATTTATTTTTATAAGACATTTTCCATATTTAACACATGTTTCATTTATTTGTTGTGTATATATTTATCTATAGTTGTATTTTATGATTATTCACATGATGATAATGTGTATCTACAAATAAATATATGGTTTTATAATTTGTGTGGTTTTAATTTGGGAATTTAAAAAGGTATATGTATTTATTATCTCAAATTATCATTTTTGATACACAAGTATTTCTATGCACATATTTTATTTAAATAGATATACGTACACAATAACTTTTAATATATACCATTAATATAATTCTTTTCCTTATATTTATGTTTTCTTTTGATTTTATTCATTAATTTGACTTATGATTCAAAAGTTACCAATGAAGTAAGGGATTTATCTTTTAATATCATTTTACACGGTATTGATTAAGATTTAATTTCCATTGAGGGAAATTATACGATCGTTATCTAATAAAAACAATAAATTTATCATCTTATATGCTCATTTATAATTTTTCTAGGATTTAGACAATTATCCACGTTTTATTACTTAAAATTATGGATAATTTTTAAATGAAAACCTAAATTTTGTTCTTAATTGGGCAATAGAATTTTTTTTCTATTTACAAGATTTATGAATTTTTTTTGAATTCGCATATATACTAGAAATTTAAAAAAAAATATTATTATCATTAACTTTTAACTTATTTACATGTGTTTAAAGTGGAATTATATATTCAAATTATTGATAAATCTTTTTGGATGTTTTAGAAAAGAGTGCAATTAATGTTTCCTTTAACCCATATGTAATGACCAGATTTTCCCACTATCCTAACTATTATTTTATTTTAATCCTCATTTATAGTTTTTCATTTTAATTTTCATTTATTATATTTTACATATTAGTTTGGAAATTTATATATTTAGAATAAGAGTTTTAAAAAGGAAAGTGTATTTTCCTAATTAAATATTACATTGATTTTTTAGTGGAATTTTTATTTTGTGATAGAATCTATTTATGTATCTAATTATTTATATGGGATATTATTTAGTGATCCTACCATTATTTTTTTAGTATATATTTTATGATTATGATGATCATATGTTTTAAAAACTATTTATTTTATAGGGGTTATGATATGATGATTTTGTGAAGGTTTTACAATATAGTGGGATATATATGAATGGATTTATGGTTGTGTAATGGTTGGTCCTAAAATTATATATTACTCCACTGAATTAATTAATTTTTAATATTTTACGATCACAACAGCTAAATGAGAGGTTATCCTATGCTAGATAATTTTGGATGATAGGGGGTTATACCATGGTCGAAAGAGAGAACATAGTAGTTTATCCCAATCTCAAAATAGGTATATTAGTGGTTAGACAAAGACTAATATTTTATGAATGTCAATGTGGTATGATTTGAAAAAAATTATTATATGAGTTTGATATTCCATGATATGTTAATCTATTTTTTGATATGACATTCATCAGACATTATGATTTGATGTCACATGTTCATTAATTATTTATGATTAGTATCTTATGATATTACATGATAAATTCCATTACTGAGGATTATGATATAATAATTATTGAGTATGTCCAAAAATTTCAGGATTATATTTTTATACACTTATTTTCATGTCATTCTGAAATGATCATTGATTATTCCCTTGATTGACATAATTAAGAATATAATCTCCCCCTTTATTAATATTAAATTTCCACATGATATAAGTATATAATTTATATATTATATTTCTAGGAAAGGTTCAAGATGTAATTTTTATGGGACAAGATCTATGCAGAATGACACTTTTCATGTTTCTAAATCCCATGGTTATTGGAAGAGGCTTCATGGATGTCTGTGGGTGTTTGGATCTGAAAATATTGAGGGAGGGGGAACATATGATCATAATACTTTTTTACATCATAAATTATTTTTACAACTTAAGTGTGGTTTATGTGGGTTGATACTTGGGTTATACAGAAGTACATTTCTTCATTAATACGGGGTCTATGACATAAATCAATTTTGATTTGAAATGACTATGGTGTTTTTTTCTTCATAAAACTTTAAATTAATAAAATTTATGATTTTAATGAGTAATATACGCTATATATGTCCCATGGGTTGGTTGTTTATAACATGAAGAACCATTCATCATTACTCTAACCCTGAACTTTCCTCCTAGTGATCAATGAGGTCACCGAACGGTTTTCGATTATTTTTTGATGCCCTTCGAAATGGATATTTCCTTGAATTCCATCTTTTATCTGCAGTGATCTGATGTATTTGTTTCTTATTTTCCAATTATACTTATACGTTGTTCCTGCCGCGTATCATGAAATGTGATGATTTTTTCCTCTTCATGATTTAAAATGGGTTTTTTCGTATTGTCACGGTTGTGGTGTGACATCCTTGGAAGGATGAAGTCTTCATGAAGGATAGGTAATCAGGATCCAATACATTTATATGCTCTCAAAGGTAGATCATTGATTCCCTTGTAGTTGGGGAATCATTTATTCTCTAAATTATTTAAATGAAATCGTCTAGTTAACATGGATTATTGCATTGGTTGTAAATAGAGATAAAAGAATTATTATTTATACTTATTAATAGAGAATTTGATTGAGTTTCCAAGTTGATGTTTTATATATTTATATTGGAATTACTCTTTATTTTATTTATTGTATGCAATCAATTTATAACTGTTATATTTGTTTATTATGTGTATTTAAATGTTTTTATTTTTTTAAAATTGTAAATGATGTAAATATAGTAAATTTTGAATAATTTTTTTAATAATATCAATTATAAGAATGTTTTGATTGAGTGATTCTTTTAATTTGATTTTAATTAAATAGTATCAATGCTAATATTTAATTGAATGTGTCTTTAAATAAATTAATGTAATTTATTATGAATGCAGATCATGTTATTTATATATGATAAAATAAATTAAATGTAATGTTAAATAATAATGTAACGTCTATCGGATTGTTGAAACCTAAATCAAAGTGAAGAGAATGTAATTTCTCTTAATAATATTCAAAACGGATGCCTTAGGTTTAATGATTTTGAACTTATGATTAAAAAATTCTATTAATTCAAGATTTTATATTATTTCATTATTTTAAAAAGAAAAATATTTCTACTGATAGAAGTGCATGTCTACATAAAGGATGGATACCTTGTGTTAGGGATTGTGGGAGACCATTTGTGTAAAAAGGCAATATTATTTTTTAAGAAAAATATTCCCTCATGATTATGCATGTTTTATTATTTCCTTGTGGTTCCATGGATGTGACATTTCTAGGTTATATAATCCTTGTATAACTGATCATACAATAACTAATGATATATTAGATGGGTTGGACTAAATGATGTAGTAGTAGATGACTCCTTTGATGGAGAGATACTTCGGGATATTCTTGTGTGTTTTGGGGATGAATAAGAGATGATAGAGTGTGTTGGATCTATAATAATTTTTTATTGTGATGATATGATATGGGATTGTCACTTATCGACCTCCTTAATAGTCAATGTCATGGTTTTATGAATTATATTCAACTCATTCCCCCCTGCTTGAGGTAGCTAGATATGATTTTATTCATGTTTACTCTTTCTGGAAACAGATGATTTTTTGAGAGTACATGAAATTATGTAATTATGCTAATAATATATATGAAACGATTAACCCCTAGGGTTGGTAAAGAATGTATGTAAATTTTTGCAACATGTTTCTCTAGAGAAACTACTATGTCATATTAGAATATATATATTTTTGGAATGGACTTGGAATTAATGGATAATAATTGTTAACGTGTAATAATGGTATTATTCAATTAATTTCAAATGAATTAGTTATATAATATAATATATTTAAATATATTTAAATGAATATTTTTCCATAAAATTCATGTGTGGTTATAGGATATGTAGTACCTAATAGTGGTGGTTGGGTGAATGTTTAATTATTCACACAATTATTATTAGGACTATGTTTTTCCTATAGTATGGTTATGAGAAATATTATATATAGTATTTTTTATTATTTTATATTCTACAAAACCAATTTCATTTAGTGAGACTAAATTATAGTGAACTATATGCGGTTATGTTCCTCAATATACAGATGGTTGGATGGTTGGATGACTACCATATTGAGCCACAATCCCTTATCTTGGTTTTAACATAATCTTTTATGCATGTAGTTTAGTTTCACAAATCTGTTTATAGAGGGTTGTAATGGCATGGAATTACTTAGAACACATGTCTATCTAAATATAGAATCCAATGGAAAATAACATGCAGGACATATATAAGAAGTGATAGATTCAGGTACCATTCATGGTGTATGGGATGTGTTAAGAGAAAATACATGATGTTTGATACAAGGCATACGGGATGTGGTGTCACTCGAAAAATATTTTTTTACTTAATACAATGTGATAAGATGAGAAATATTCCATGAGGTGTATTTTTTGAAACTTATCCTTGGGGTCTTTGGGCTTTCTTATTTTGGAGAGAGATGTATTAGGATATGCGATGTTAGGGAAAAGTGACAACCCACTGGGGAAGAGAAAATGGGGTACCCTCATTGTTGTTATTATATTATATGATTATTTTAATGTGATACATAATCAAGGATATCCTTGTTGAGGATAAGATCTTATAATATATTTTTAGGGGATATGTTAGTTTAACTATTGTTCACTATGCTTTATCATGATCTCTTTAACTACTTTGTTAGAGGTTATAGGGAGTGTCCATCTGAATATAATATTATGATCACCCCACCTGAATATAAACTATATTCAGGTCTATAAGATTAGGTTGGAGATTTGTATTGATTTACTTTCTTGTAATTTTTTAGGAGTTGTTTGATAATTTTGATCATGGTTGACTTTTCCTTTATGGTACATAAATTTTTCAATTTATATTTTTAGTAATATACAACATTACATGAAATCACATGGGATTTACTTTACACACACACACACATATATATATGTCATTTTCGGTGTTTATCGGTGAATATACATTATCTCTCACTTTTGTATGTTCTTTTAGAGTATAATGATGCCCATATTTTTTCTTACTACACCCTAGGGGCTAGTCGGAAACCCAGGGCCTATTAGAGGCGAGACTCAATTCATAACCATATTCCTTCTCCCATTATGAATCACGGAGGTATTCTCTTAAGCATGAGTATTTCATGAAAAATTGGTACCAATGGTTTAGGATGATGGATAAATTGGTGTTTAGGATTTTTCAAAGTTGATATTTCATGGGATGATAGGGAAATATTATCAGCAATTATTAGAAAGAAATATATACACAAGATAGAATCTAGGAAACATGTTATTTGGGAGTATTTTTATATTATTAATAGAGCAATATGTTTTCTAATCCCACTAAAATATGTGAAATGACTTGCGAGGTAGTGATATAATAATTTATCATTCATTATTCTTCATTGAAATGTTATTTTAAATGGGCATACATTGGGATAGGTTCATACTTATAAAAAAATGACATGATTAATTAAATAATGTTATATATAAAATATTATTGGTTTAGAAGAACTAACAGTTTGTTCTTTTTGAGGGAATGTCTAGAGGTGTTCATCCTTATCTGTTTCACAATGAATATTTTTAGTATGATGTTATAAATGATCACTATAGATTCATGGTTGATGTTGGTAATATATGGTGGAGGAAACTCCAAGATTCCAAGATCCATATTATGAATAACAATGATGGTTTTTTCTTATTTAATAATAGAACACTTCATAGAATAGGTTGAGATATCTTTTATATTGAACCATGTACCAATGTAGGAGTAGATTTAGTTGGTTGTGATAATGTTTCATGGTCAATTAAGGAAGTTCTGCATATTATTCCTCTATGGTCATGAGGAGAAATATTTCTTGTGGGATAATATCAAGGATCCATTCTGAGAATATTTTATTCAATGTACCACAATTTCAGCTAGTGGCTCGAGGAATAATCCCGTTCGAATATGGAGTTTCAGTGTGTAGTAGTCTAAGTCCTTTTTTAGGACCCCTTTATGATATTATTTAGTATAAGTTTATGATAAAGATGGCAAGGAAAATAATTTATAGTAATCTTTTCTCTTTTAGATACAGTTATAGGTAATCCCATATTGTTTTCCACATTTCTCTAGGTACTATTGAGAGTATATATCACCTTGATGACATTATCAACAAACATATTTTCATGATACATGATTCTTGAAAATTCCTCAGAATGTATATATATGGTATAGGGAAACTAGTTTCATGGAAATTATTATTTATAGTCAGTCAGGGTATATTCACAGGCCTCATTATCACAATTATACAATGGAGAAAGGTCTTCGACCTATATGATGTGTTAGAATTTTGTTTATTTCTTAGGGATTGAGGAAATAAATGGATAGTGTTCCCAATATTTTTGGGCAATTTTTATGCACTAGATGTTCTACTTCAGGTTCCTCTATTGAGGTAGTTTTAGCTAACGTAGTTGTAGTATTACGTTGCATTATCGTGGGATTAAGAGAGAGGATAAGTGAATAGTAGAGGACATTTGTGTGATTCTCATTGTACTAAAAGAGATTATCATAACCATTTCTATAGTTTTCGGTAGGTATAATGGGGATATAGAAAATATCATGGTAACCTTTATGGTTTAACATTTATTCTATCGGGTGAGCTGGACATCGTTAGATATATCATTTTCATTTCATTTCACATAGGTTCATGCATTTCTTAATCCAGTAATGATTCACTTCTTAATATTTATAATCATTTCCCATTTATTGGGAAATGAGAGTTAAAGGATTCTCATATACTTATCATTTACATGTTCAATTAGAGGTTAAGAAAACATGTATGAAGTATGTAGAGACTATGATCTAGTGTCGTGGAAGCACTACTCTTAGGAAGAATTCTATTTTTTTAATACATATATTCAAATTCATCCTCATTATTGATTATATGCATCAAATGTATGATATTGTGTTGTTATTCAAGGTAAAGTTCGTGTTCTATGATACTAATTGAGATATACTGGTGCATTTAGGTGAGTAAGACCAATAAATGGGATAAATTTGTGTTCCATTTATGTAATAATTGATTGATGAGATGATGTTGGGTTCATTAGATGATTACATGAAAGTTCATCCCAGGGTTCTTAGAGAGTATGCATTGTTCATTCAAAAGGAGTCTTTACTGTTACCCCTCAATGGATGATCAATTTTGTGATCGGTTTACAACTAAGAGTTCTTCCTATCTTAATTACTTCATATAGTTTTGTTCCTTTTGAGTTATAAGAGTTGAGATCACAACACGATGATCTATTGCAAAGCCGAATTGTTTTAGTGAGTGTCTCATGATGTGGTGTACATGTTTTTTAGGAATATAGATGGATGAAATTTTAATTTTTGGGTATATAATTGTCATTGTATATAATTTAATGTGATGAAATGGTATCATATTTTATAGATTGTTGATTTATTTGAGTATTTAAAGGTAAAATGATTTTCATCAATGTAAATTTCTAGTCTGGATATCATCAGATACATGCAAATGATGAAAATATTCTGATGTTTTTTCTAGTGTCATTGGTTGATTTATGAGTTCATTGTGATTTTTTTGGTGTAAAGAAAATACCATATGTATGAATGGGTATAATAAACACAATATTTATAGAGTTCCTAAATATGATCCCGGTTATTTTCATTGAAAATGTCCTTGTGTACTCAACATTTGAGGTGGATCATGCAGAGTATCTTCATTCCTTTTATGAAGTTATTTTTCATTATAATATGTTATGTATGCTATTAAAGTGTGAGATATGGGCTCATGAGTATTTTTTATGTCATTTCTTGTATAAATTAGGAGTATTCGTGGATCCATCTAAGATATAGGTATTGGTCTCATGGGTATCCCTCTATATAGTTATGATGGTAAAAATATTCCTTAATAGTGTTAGCTATTACTAGAGGTTCATAGATAATATATGTAATGTTCGACTCCTAAAATAACCTTTACTAGAAAAGATTATGAATTCATATATACTGACATGTTAAGGAATATAATTAATACATAAAAAGAAGTTGATTAGTGCATCAGTCTGTTTCTTGTAAGAAGTGGATGTTTATTTTGTGGTTATCTATGACACCTCCAATATAGTTTGGTGTTGTGTTATGGAAATGAATATATTGGTTATTTAAAATAGTTCTTAGTAGTCAAATAACCATGATCTTAAATATTCTTGCACTTATAATGAATGGTTGGTGGTTGGGATTTCTATGATTTTGTGGAAACATTACCTCATCTATGAGAATTTTGTGGGTTTTATCATTCCTAAGAGAATAAGGTATATCCTCTCACCATATGAAATTATCATTGGAAAACACCACTTCAAAAAATTATTTTAGTATTATGACCTCATGATTTTATATATCCTCAAAAAAGGGAATTGTTTTTGTTAGTTCATAGAGATGTATGCCACATAGTGGAGACATTCTTGAGTCTGGTGTTTTCCTAGATAGTTATCGAAGAACAATCAGTTATTATTCTTCACATTAAAGAGGAAGGATGTTGAATTTTTTTATCCAGATGATATTAGAAACATGTTTTATTCAATATGTGGAGTTGTCATAGATGGGGGATTCAGAGATGGAGTTTTTGTGTGACTTAATTGTTTTAATTTATGCCACTAATGGTTGGTCTAAGGATGGATGAAACTGGGTGATGATCTAGGGAAGGATTCTTGACCCTTCGATGATGCATGATATTTTCCACTGAGATTTCCATAACTCCACATTGGCAGTACATCCAGATGTTAAAACTGTTGCTTGATCATTATGTGGTCAGCTCTAGCAGACTGAGTTGAATCATGTTGTGGTATAGTTTGTTTCCCTATATTTGGTCTTCTATATGGTCATGGTTGGGCACCGTGTTCCATACATTTACCTCTAACTATTAGATTATCCCATATATAAGTGGGAGGAAATTTTGATGGATTTATTTTCATCTTTAACGTGATATCATCAAAAATATGATTCCATACAGATGATAATGGATCATTTTAAGAAATCATACATCTTTATAGAAATTAGGTTGTCGAGCTCCATGGTGGGTTTTTCAAGGATGTGAATAAATTATATGGTGAAACTCCATAAATTCCTGGGGATGACATGATCTAATTGAGATATATTTTTTTCTTCCTAGGTAAGGATTGGTCTCCAATATTCTTTTTTTCACTTACTATTTCCATAGGAAAAACTCACATCCATAGATGGACGGTCAGACATAGTAGACCATCTATAATCTTCATGAAATATTACCTTCTTTTTTTTGTGGATTTTGAAGGTATTTGGAATAGTAAGAATCATTTGGATGAGTTTTTATAGAATTTTTGTTTTCATCCAACCATTCTATTGGCACCATTGGAAGCATTTTATGTCCAACCATGTTGTTCTACATTTTTTTAGAGAAATGTTGACGAGAAACTAATTCTCCTGATAGAACATGGGAATAATATTATAAATATAGATGATTTAATTATTTAGAGGATGAAAAAATTGTAAGATTATTAAAATTATTTGTCTAATAATATATGTATAGCTACAGAGATAGATGTTTAAGATTATGTGTCCTTAAAGTTGACTGGTTGTTTTGGATAGTGATGTTTGGGTCATGGGAGTAAGCTTCCTCCCTGGATTGTTGGGACTTTTTAGGTGTTGGATAATGTTGGATTTATTATAAATCTGATAGAAAATACCACCTAGATGATTTGGATACACAGTTTTTTTCATGTGTCAAAGCATCGAGGTTACATTCAGGATGACTCTCATGTCATTTATTGTGGGCAGATTGATGTAGATAATGATGATAACTTCATGGAGTAACCTGTAATGATTCTAATATTACAGGAGAATGGTATATGATGGTATTATATTCATATGGTTTACATATTTAGGTTTTCATAATTTTGTAGATGATATTACTGAGATACATTAGTTACATATACATTCTGATCACACTAATCTATAAGGTGTTTATATCTTCACTTTTTTGAATATCTTGGTATGGATGTTTATACTTTTATAGTTATTATAAGATTTAATATTTTTTCCTTATTGATCGAAATATTATTGTTATTTGAGAGTTATCTCCACCAATACATTGTTTATGAGTTTTTTTTATTCAGGTTTTTGCACTTATTTCTATAATGATGTAGGTTTTCTTTTATGATATAATGATCATTGAGCGGTATCTTGTGTATTATAGTTCAGAATACCAATATTCAATTCTCTCTGTAATTGGGTTTGTATTATTGAGGAAGATAATGTTTCTAAGGTATATAATATTACGGCCTATATCATTGTAGTCTGACCCTTTGCATGTTTAGGAGGATTATGGTGCTTGGAATTAGATTAATGGATAACTGTTGAAATAGGGATTATAAAAGCTCAATGTAGGGAGAAAATATGATATAAGTAAGGTTTTATGATCCCAATGAAATTTATGACATATGCGAGGTTTATGGAGTAAATTGATTTTGTATTGTGTAATATGGGATATAGACATTACATCATATGTTGGAAATTTAAAATGTATATAAATTATGAGTTAATACGGTTAAGGCAATGCATTTTTCAGTGAAAATTAACATTATTCTCATTTAAAACGTAAATGTATTATTTATCTTATAAATGTCACATGGGTGGTGTTATTTTAACATAATTATTATATCAACTATTCTCATAAAATAATGTTTTATCCTAGTGCTCCCAGCAAACAACTACAATTTTCAAGTTGTTTTGGATCCCTTATAAGGGAATCAATCCCAAAATTCCATATTATATCTTTGATGATCAAATGTACATTATAAATTTTTTTAATTCATATTAAATATATATTCTCTTATATTTCATGTCTTTCTCTTGAGGTTTTCCCTCAAAGATCATAAATTGGTATTATTGTTGTTGGGAAATTTTTAGAATGACATAATTAGAGATATGTAGAATTATTTTGGGAGATGTGATCAAGATCCACAATATTCATTTCTTCACATGTGATTAATTATAACTCATCTCTTATACGAGATTATTTTCATCTTTTCATTATTTATATGAAACTTTGGGGTTTCCATGGTTTAACCCATTAGATTGTAATTGAATTAACCTAATAATTTTATAACTTGACTAATAAACAAATTATTACTGATTTCTAGAATATGTTTAATACCATAATAATTATTTACATATTCATTGGTTATATAGTGTTATATATATGTTATTATTGGTATAATGATTAATTGTGATATGTATTTTCATATTTTTCATGATATAAAAAGTAAAATAATGTTATTTTGTTAATTTTTTGAATAATAGGCTTATAAATTTAAAAAATAATTCGTTTGTAATTTGGGGATTCATAAAATTTGGTAATCAAATTTATATAATGTTCTTGTTTAATTTAATTTTTTTGATATTTGTTAATGTTATTAATAATGAATATAGAGATTGAAAATTCAAGTAGATGAAATCTATTAAATATAATGATAGATGAGAATGATAATAAGTTAGGTTTTTTTTGAAATGAGAATTAATTCTAAAAGAATGTCAAAATTTTGATATATTTCTATAGTTGATGCCTTAGTAATCTCAAATTTGGAACATTTAATTAAATGAACTAATTAACTAATTAATGAATAAGAACAATTTATTTCATAATCACAAATCATTATTGATTTGAAAGTGATCATTTCCTTAAAGGATGGTTGCATGGTTTTGAAGGCCAAGAGATCTAGTTTTTTTTCACAAAGGATGAATGTGTTGTTTTAATGCACAGTTAACATACCAATTAAGCATTTCTTATTGGGTACATTTAGTGATATAGATGTGATATTTCAGTGTGAAATGACCACAGTATGGATGATACTAGGATCATTGATGATACATGGGGAAAGGAGGCATGGATTCTGATGTACTAGTTGATGCTCATGAAGATAAGATACATGAAAATATACATGTGGTTGTCTAATATATAATCAGATATGATAGTATAGGTTAAACTGTTTTTTCTCATCATTTTGAAGATTATATCTATGTTGTTATCTTCGAGATCTACATTATGGACACTTCCTAGGTTTTTCTAATTTTATCTATATTCCATTCTCCAATATAAGAGGCTACTAGACATAATTGGATACTTGTATTCACTTGGTGGTAGCTTAGGATGTTTTCAAATAGTTAATGGAATTATAGATTTATTCTTATAATGAATAAATAATTCTTAACCCAAGTGGTTAGTTATAATGGAATGTATATGTTGAAAATATGTTTGTTTTGAAGAACACGAGAAATGTTATTATTTTTCAAGAGGGGAAGCACTTGGATTTTACAATTAGTAATGAATAATTTGGATTAACGATAATTTTAATGAAAAATCAATCAATTAATTAAATAAATGAAAAACAATATATGGAATTTAATGTATATGAATAAAATTATTATATATACATATTAGATATCAAGTATTTATGAGTGATTTTTTGGTGTCTAAGTGATGATTTTTATAGTTTATCATAGGACTAGGTTATGTTCATATTTTATTTATGAACAAAATTATATCATTTATATTCTATGATATCATATTTTACTACAACCATGATTGTTTGGATGATTGGATCCTAGTGGACTCTGAGAGTTTGTTTTCCACATCATTTTTGTGGTTGGAGGGAGGCTAATTACCCTTTTTAGGCCCACTCACTTCTCTTTTTATCTGTATGTGTTTTTATGCACGGTGACTTATTTCCCATAGACTTGGTTAGTGAGATTTAATTGATAGTTTTTATTTAACCTACTTTTGTCTTCGAATATAGTATAAAAATTATTGTAGATGGTATGAAATGTATAGACTATAATGTAACCAAGTACATTACTCTGTGTTTGGACTATGATGACATTATATAAAATACCTGATATATTATACATGTCATACTGGATGTATTATCTCCATGAATTTACATAGTTACCATACAATTGTCATGAACCAAATCTAGATTCCATAGAAATTGATACCAGACTCTATTTGTGGAAATTCCTGAAGGGTTTTTGTAACATCCCAGGTAATTAAAGAATAAATAATTTTCATATTTATTAATATTAGAGAATTAAATATGAATTTTAATTAAAAGGGGTTGCTATGTTCGATAGCGTACCCGATACGCAACGATGAGTTTCTTTGAAACTTACGTAGCACACTAGTAATAAAATAATATTTTTTTTAAAATGTTAGTTAACAAGTAGTCGTTGTACTGGCGGGAATGAATAGAAATTACTAAAATATGAATAGATATGTTTTTATATGTTTTTACATTTACCCAATAAAAGATAAAGGCTTAAAATACGGAAAGAGTTCAATTTTAGGCTTTTATACTCTAATTTTCACTAAAGGTTCACTTATCACCTTTTAATGGTGAACCGTCATTGAATATAGTTTTGATCACTCTTATACATTCTTTTGGACCAAATAAAACTCTTATTAAGAATCGGGACATCAAATTTTACTTTGTGTAATTTTTGGTACCTTTCTGATAAAGTTCATTTTTTTTATGAATAGTGTAAAATGTTGCATTTTAATTCAAAACCTCTTTTTGATCTAATTTATTTATATGATTAGATTATCTTTTGAATTGGTTTTAAAGTGAAATTAGAATATATTTTTACAATTTTATCCAATGGTGGTCATTGGAATCAATTTCGATTTGAAATTAGACTTAAACTGGTGTCAATCTTTTGATACTTATTGTTTTGTAAAAACACGCTATTTGCTCTGGCAGCTGGAATTAATTATTAAATTAATTAATGTGACTTATATGATTTGAATTTTGTAAAATAGACTTCATTTTTGAATTCGGAATATCAAATATAGCTTAGGGTGAATTTTTGGTAATTTTCTGAAAAACTTCAATTTTTGATGAATAGTGAAACCACTAAGTGGTAATCAAGCAAACTGATTTTTCAGTTAAATGAAATTTTACCACTAATGTGTATTGAATTTTGAAAATCCGACATACATGGTTGTCATTAAGAAGTAAAATGTGGTTCAATGAGATTAAAATAATTTTTTGGTGAATAGTAACTTATTAAGTTTTTAATCGCGATTAGTGGTAATTAGTGTAGTTTAAGGAATAAATAATGCTTTAATAATATAAAATGACCTAGACACATGTCCCAACCTTATTGGTTGTGTCATGGCCGACCAAGACAAGCCATGGGTCAACTTGGGGACCCCATGTATCCACTTTTGTTGGGAAATAACATAAATTACTTTTTATTAAATGTTAAAGTGAAAATGACACAAACATAATATGTTTTGCGAAAACAATTTTTAAGTGGGGTTATACAAGTCCAAATTTTGATTATAAATATTCAATGGAAAGATAAAAAGATTTCCTACATCATAGTATTTGTTTTATAATTTTTAGACATTAAATAAATTTAATTATTTATGACATAATAATGATGCAGCGATGACATCGTTATTTGACGATTTAAATAAAATGGAAAGATAAAATAAAATCTATGAACTACACATGTCCAAAACCAATTGGATGAATGGATTTCGATGCCTTATCACCTTATCCACGAATTCCATCAATGTGGGACCTTTTAAAACCGAAACACATTTTCAAATAATGTAATGTTTCTTTACTTTCCAAAAGTGCCCCTCCTCTCCCCTTATAAAAGGCCCCCACCTCCACCTTATTTCACACACTTCAAAAGCCTTTGGCTCGGCCAACCCCTGCCCATTTGCTCTCTCCACATCCCTCTCCTCATCCTAGAGGATTCCCTTTGGGCAGAACCCTTTGAAAGGAAGCCTTTAGGCTCAACTCAAAAAGAGTTACACTTTTTAAAGGTAATTCATTCTCTCATGTTCATTTGTTTTATTTTGCTTCTCCAACCCCCTAAACTCTTTTTATTTACTTCTTTTGTAACAACACCAGTATCTTCAATATACTAGGATGTTGATATAAGATATATTTGAGCTACACTCTCACACAACTACATCAAATGGTTAAAGAACATACGGTTTCCGTGGATGGCGAAATTCTGCCTCCCGAAACGATGATTGTTCAATACTCATTTAACACCTTCAAAGGTGGCCATTATGATGTCACTATTTTTATATATGATATATAATATGTTTATGTTTTCCTTAAGCTTCTGTTTTTTTCATTTTGGGCATACCTTTATGGTTTCCATTATGGGTAAAACACGATATCTTCATTTTAAGGAAGTGCGGACTACCGCCCCCTCAAAGTGATGTGATTCGTTAATGCCATATGTGGGACGTGTAAAGGATGGATTTAAAGTTATTATATATGATGTTATACTGGAATTATAATATACCTATATATATCATTATCATTTATTTCCATTAAAGCATGAGATAGAAATGAAAGTAGCGTTCATGCGTACGTACGGACTACCGTCTCCATGAACGGTGCATTTCATTTCTTATCCCCAAATGTAATTTGTTATTAAAAGTACATGTATATAATGGATATATATAATTAATGATATATATAAATGATGAATATAATTCTGGAATTAAAATATACATACCTCTCATTTAGTTTTAATTCCATTAATATGACAAAGAAATGAAAGTAGCGTTCATGCGTACGTACGGCTTACCGTCTCCATGAACGGTGCATTTCATTTCTTACCTCTAAATGTGATGTAATATTATAAATGAATGTATTTACTGGATATATATGACATATATGATATCTACATCATGAATACCATTCTGGATATAATGAACCTTTGACCAAATTAACAACTTGTAAGTATAAGAAGTCAATTTTTGACTTAAGAACCAAATACCGACAAAATGAACATTATTAACTTAAATGATTACATGATGTTCATAACATGGTATAAAAGGAATAATGAACTTGGAAAAGATTCATAATCAAGTAGAGATTAACTAAAGTTTATTATTCAGGAGTTTAAAGAACGGTCGGGTCAAGTCAGATACGAGGTATGGGAACTTCTTAACCCAATTTCCATTCTTTGGGTTAATATCCTATTTTCAAATTATGTCATTATGTTATTATGTCGTATCTTGTATTTGTACTTTATTTATGTGTACTTATAGTGAATACACATAATGTATATATTTTATTTTAAAAATGATCATTGTATGGGATTTCGTCTCAATCTCCTTTCGTTGAGGCATATTTTGTTTTATACACAACCTTCTTTTATACGGTGTATAAACCCCTTTGACTTTTACGTTTATTCAAAAGGAATCTTTTTTATACGAAGCGTTTACCAAACGACAAAAGGGAATGTTTTTGTCGTACGTATGCGGCGACAACGACTTCTCCGCCGTCGTAACCGTTATTTGAGTTTCGGCTTCTTCTACAAGCCATTCCTTCTTTTTAAAAGAAAAATAAATACCATGTTTTACTTTGGTATTGAAAATGGTTTTCATAATATTTTTATATCAATGTGTGGTATTGATATCTTGTGATTGAATGGTGGAAATTTTATGTTTCCTTTATGCATGTTTTATGTGATACGATTATGTTGAGGTTCTTGGGCATTATTATGAAGAACGGGTGGTTCCGTGATAAACTAAGGGCGGGTGAGCCCGTTATAGCTCTCCAATGCATTGGGTAACGCGAAGGAGTGAAACGTTAAGGTTTCTCCGAAGAGATTTTAGGGAATATACTGTGATGGGTATTCCAAACGTAACCAAGAGGGTTACTCCCTACGTAAGAATGTTATGAATGCCTCAAGTTACCTTTATGTCTTATGATTTCTATGATTTATTCATGATTTTATGAGGTATTTTAAAGTGCCTATGTTTTATGGGTAAAGTATGATTTCATTCTTATTTATATATGAACTCATGTTTCCTTTCCATGTTTTTTTTAATAACCCATACTGAGTTTTTATGCTCATCCCAAGTTTTTGAAATGTTTTTCACAGGTCAAGGGAAAGGTACATGATAAGATGATAGAGTCAAGGATGTGTCAAGAAATAATCCATGTTTTATTTTAAATGTGTTTCCATTGATGGGAATGAAGAATACTATCTTTATGTAACCACTTTGTTTATATGTGGAATGTAATGCAAGTTTTATGATCTAATTCTCTAAAACTCTAAACCTGAAAAGATCCTCAATGTGTAATCTTGTAATAACACAAGATTAAGTAAGGTTTAAGGCTGGGGCCTTATAGTTGGTATCAGAGGTCGGTTTAGACAACTTTAGGAGTTAGAAAAGTGTTAAATTATAATATGATTGAAATGATATAGCATTTACGGATTACCATGTTGCTTCGCCTAAGATATTTCCATGTTCAGAATGGTTTTCCGTAGGGGAAACAAAGCAGCTATGTTGGGACGACATCAGGAGGAAGACAACCTTCCAAATCAGCAACCTGAGATGGTTGGAATCAGAACTGAACAGTTTGTTGCAGTGATGGCACAGTTGACTCAGGCTATAAATGGTGGTGGTATCCATGCACGAGATCAGCCAGATCAACCGCATAGGAACATGTCAATGGTGGAACATTTCATGAGGCAACATCCCCCATCATTCAGAGGATCATATGACCCTGTGCAAGCTGAAGGGTGGATTAAAGCACTGGAGAAGATTTTTGATGTCATGGGGTGTTCAGAAAATCAAAAGGTTAGTCTTGCTATTTACCGTTTGGAGGGTGAAGCAGATCAGTGGTGGTCTATGGTTAAAAATATCAGGGACGCCGATGAGATTGATGCTCTTGACTGGGATGAATTCAAAGGTATGTTTCTTGAGAAGTATTTTCCTAAGGCTGTTCGACTTAGGATGGAAAAGCAATTCTTGGAATTGAGGCAAGAGGAAGAATCAGTGGCTGCCTATGAAGAAAGGTTCACTCGATTGGCAAGGTATGCTCCAAATTTTATTCGGGACCTTGATAGTAAAATCAATCGTTTTTACTCAGGATTAAAGCCAAAGTATCGAAGGGCATTAGCTTCTCGAGAGTTTAAAAGTTATGAAAAGCTTTTTCGATGTGCTGAGAAGGTGGAAATGGAGTTTATCGATGACCAAGTGTTCTATAACAACCAGCAGAAGAAGAGACCGAGGTGGCAAGAGAAAGGTAAGAATTCTTCAAAAAAGTCTGATGGTAAGAAAACTAAGTTTCCAGTTTGTGATAAATGTGGCAAAAGGCATGCTGGGGAATGTCTTCTGAATTCTGGGAAGTGCTACCGATGTGGTAAGATGGGACATAAGGCGCGTGATTGCACTGAAAAGGATCAAGGTGAAGGTAAGAATAAATTTGATTTACAGTTAGTGAAATGTTATAAGTGCAATGAGATGGGTCACTATGCAAACGAGTGTCTGACAAGGAGCTTGAGTGATGGGAAGCAGTTAGACTACAAGCATAAAGGGGTGCTGAAATCCTTTGCAACTACTTCAGCAGATGTTGGGCCATCGAATGAAGTGGTGTCAGCTCCAGGGAGCTCAGTATTTTTTGAAGATTGACTTGAGGTCGGGGTACCATCAGTTGAATGTAAAAGAAGCAGACGTTCCGAAGACTGCGTTCCGTACTAGATATGGCCATTATGAATTTGTAGTTATGCCTTTGGGGTTAACCAATGCACCTGTTGTATTCATGGACCTTATGAATAAAATTTTCCATGAGTTCTTGGATAAGTTTGTGTTTGTGTTTTGAGGTTTGTGAAGAGGTTATGTGTGCCTTGTGATTCACAGTTGAAGAATGAGTTGTTTTTTTTTCATCCTGGAAGTAATAAGATGTACAGAGGTCTGCGGGAGTATTACTGGTGGGATGGAATGAAAAGAGACATTGCTGATTTTACTGTGAAGTGTTTGACTTGTCAGCAGGTTAAAGCAGAGCGGCAGTTACCGAAAGGGATGCTTCAGCCTTTACCAGTGCCAGAGTGGAAATGGGAGAATATATCCATGGACTTTGTTGTTGGATTACCGAAGACATCTCGAGGTAATAATGCAATCTGGGTTATTGTTGATCGCTTGACTAAATCTGCTCATTTTCTTTCTATACGAGATACTTTCTATCTAGATCAAATTTCCCGTTTGTATCTTAAGGAGATAGTCAGGTTACATGGAGTTCCTCTCTCCATTGTATCAGATCGTGATCCCAGGTTTACCTCTAACTTTTGGAAAGGCCTTCAGAAGTCGTTGGGTACTGAATTAAATTTTAGTACAGCTTTTCATCCTCAATCAGATGGGCAGTCAGAACGAACAATTCAGACATTGGAGGATATGCTACGAGCTTGTTCTATGGATTATCAGGGAAGTTGGGACCAACATCTTTCTTTGGTTGAGTTTTCATATAATAATAGTTTCCATTCGAGTATACAGATGGCACCATTTCAGGCATTATATGGGAAGCGGTGTCGAACTCCAGCTTTCTGGGATGAAGTGGGTGAAAGAAAGTTGATGGGACCAGAATTGGTAGAAGAGATGGCAGAAAAAGTTCAGTTGATTCAGAAACACATGAGAATAGCTCAGAGTAGGCAGAAGAGTTATGCAGATAACCAGAGGAAGGATCTATCTTTCGAGGTACACAATGTTTTTCACGTTTCGATGCTGAGAAAGAATATGCCAGATCCATCTCATGTTTTGAGTCCAGAGGTAGTTCAGCTGGAAGAGAACCTATCTTATGAGGAACAACCGGTCCAGATTCTTGACCACAGGGAGCAAGTGTTACGGAATAAGGTGATTCACCAGGTAAAGGTTTTGTGGAAAAACCACATGATTGAAGAGGCAACATGGGAATCTGAAAATGCTATGAGGGATAAATATCCCCACTTATTTTGATAAGTGAATAAAATTGCGAGGACGCAATTCCCAAAAGGGGGGAAGGATGTAACATCCCAGGTAATTAAAGAATAAATAATTTTCATATTTATTAATATTAGAGAATTAAATATGAATTTTAATTAAAAGGGGTTGCTATGTTCGATAGCGTACCCGATACGCAACGATGAGTTTCTTTGAAACTTACGTAGCACACTAGTAATAAAATAATATTTTTTTTTAAAATGTTAGTTAACAAGTAGTCGTTGTACTGGCGGGAATGAATAGAAATTACTAAAATATGTATAGATATGTTTTTATATGTTTTTACATTTACCCAATAAAAGATAAAGGCTTAAAATACGGAAAGAGTTCAATTTTAGGCTTTTATACTCTAATTTTCACTAAAGGTTCACTTATCACCTTTTAATGGTGAACCGTCATTGAATATAGTTTTGATCACTCTTATACATTCTTTTGGACCAAATAAAACTCTTATTAAGAATCGGGACATCAAATTTTACTTTGTGTAATTTTTGGTACCTTTCTGATAAAGTTCATTTTTTTTATGAATAGTGTAAAATGTTGCATTTTAATTCAAAACCTCTTTTTGATCTAATTTATTTATATGATTAGATTATATTTTGAATTGGTTTTAAAGTGAAATTAGAATATATTTTTACAATTTTATCCAATGGTGGTCATTGGAATCAATTTCGATTTGAAATTAGACTTAAACTGGTGTCAATCTTTTGATACTTATTGTTTTGTAAAAACACGCTATTTGCTCTGGAAGCGGGAATTAATTATTAAATTAATTAATGTGACTTATATGATTTGAATTTTGTAAAATAGACTTCATTTTTGAATTCGGAATATCAAATATAGCTTAGGGTGAATTTTTGGTAATTTTCTGAAAAACTTCAATTTTTGATGAATAGTGAAACCACTAAGTGGTAATCAAGCAAACTGATTTTTCAGTTAAATGAAATTTTACCACTAATGTGTATTGAATTTTGAAAATCCGACATACATGGTTGTCATTAAGAAGTAAAATGTGGTTCAATGAGATTAAAATAATTTTTTGGTGAATAGTAACTTATTAAGTTTTTAATCGCGATTAGTGGTAATTAGTGTAGTTTAAGGAATAAATAATGCTTTAATAATATAAAATGACCTAGAAACATGTCCCAACCTTATTGGTTGTGTCATGGCCGACCAAGACAAGCCATGGGTCAACTTGGGGACCCCATGTATCCACTTTTGTTGGGAAATAACATAAATTACTTTTTATTAAATGTTAAAGTGAAAATGACACAAACATAATATGTTTTGCGAAAACAATTTTTAAGTGGGGTTATACAAGTCCAAATTTTGATTATAAATATTCAATGGAAAGATAAAAAGATTTCCTACATCATAGTATTTGTTTTATAATTTTTAGACATTAAATAAATTTAATTATTTATGACATAATAATGATGCAGCGATGACATCATTATTTGACGATTTAAATAAAATGGAAAGATAAAATAAAATCTATGAACTACACATGTCCAAAACCAATTGGATGAATGGATTTCGATGCCTTATCACCTTATCCACGAATTCCATCAATGTGGGACCTTTTAAAACCGAAACACATTTTCAAATAATGTAATGTTTCTTTACTTTCCAAAAGTGCCCCTCCTCTCCCCTTATAAAAGGCCCCCACCTCCACCTTATTTCACACACTTCAAAAGCCTTTGGCTCGGCCAACCCCTGCCCATTTGCTCTCTCCACATCCCTCTCCTCATCCTAGAGGATTCCCTTTGGGCAGAACCCTTTGAAAGGAAGCCTTTAGGCTCAACTCAAAAAGAGTTACACTTTTTAAAGGTAATTCATTCTCTCATGTTCATTTGTTTTATTTTGCTTCTCCAACCCCCTAAACTCTTTTTATTTACTTCTTTTGTAACAACACCAGTATCTTCAATATACTAGGATGTTGTTATAAGATATATTTGAGCTACACTCTCACACAACTACATCAAATGGTTAAAGAACATACGGTTTCCGTGGATGGCGAAATTCTGCCTCCCGAAACGATGATTGTTCAATACTCATTTAACACCTTCAAAGGTGGCCATTATGATGTCACTATTTTTATATATGATATATAATATGTTTATGTTTTCCTTAAGCTTCTGTTTTTTTCATTTTGGGCATACCTTTATGGTTTCCATTATGGGTAAAACACGATATCTTCATTTTAAGGAAGTGCGGACTACCGCCCCCTCAAAGTGATGTGATTCGTTAATGCCATATGTGGGACGTGTAAAGGATGGATTTAAAGTTATTATATATGATGTTATACTGGAATTATAATATACCTATATATATCATTATCATTTATTTCCATTAAAGCATGAGATAGAAATGAAAGTAGCGTTCATGCGTACGTACGGACTACCGTCTCCATGAACGGTGCATTTCATTTCTTATCCCCAAATGTAATTTATTATTAAAAGTACATGTATATAATGGATATATATAATTAATGATATATATAAATGATGAATATAATTCTGGAATTAAAATATACATACCTCTCATTTAGTTTTAATTCCATTAATATGACAAAGAAATGAAAGTAGCGTTCATGCGTACGTACGGCTTACCGTCTCCATGAACGGTGCATTTCGTTTCTTACCTCTAAATGTGATGTAATATTATAAATGAATGTATTTACTGGATATATATGACATATATGATATCTACATCATGAATACCATTCTGGATATAATGAACCTTTGACCAAATTAACAACTTGTAAGTATAAGAAGTCAATTTTTGACTTAAGAACCAAATACCGACAAAATGAACATTATTAACTTAAATGATTACATGATGTTCATAACATGGTATAAAAGGAATAATGAACTTGGAAAAGATTCATAATCAAGTAGAGATTAACTAAAGTTTATTATTCAGGAGTTTAAAGAACGGTCGGGTCAAGTCAGATACGAGGTATGGGAACTTCTTAACCCAATTTCCATTCTTTGGGTTAATATCCTATTTTCAAATTATGTCATTATGTTATTATGTCGTATCTTGTATTTGTACTTTATTTATGTGTACTTATAGTGAATACACATAATGTATATATTTTATTTTAAAAATGATCATTGTATGGGATTTCGTCTCAATCTCCTTTCGTTGAGGCATATTTTGTTTTATACACAACCTTCTTTTATACGGTGTATAAACCCCTTTGAATTTTACGTTTATTCAAAAGGAATCTTTTTTATACGAAGCGTTTACCAAACGACAAAAGGGAATGTTTTTGTCGTACGTATGCGGCGACAACGACTTCTCTGCCGTCGTAACCGTTATTTGAGTTTCGGCTTCTTCTACAAGCCATTCCTTCTTTTTAAAAGAAAAATAAATACCATGTTTTACTTTGGTATTGAAAATGGTTTTCATAATATTTTTATATCAATGTGTGGTATTGATATCTTGTGATTGAATGGTGGAAATTTTATGTTTCCTTTATGCATGTTTTATGTGATACGATTATGTTGAGGTTCTTGGGCATTATTATGAAGAACGGGTGGTTCCGTGATAAACTAAGGGCGGGTGAGCCCGTTATAGCTCTCCAATGCATTGGGTAACGCGAAGGAGTGAAACGTTAAGGTTTCTCCGAAGAGATTTTAGGGAATATACTGTGATGGGTATTCCAAACGTAACCAAGAGGGTTACTCCCTACGTAAGAATGTTATGAATGCCTCAAGTTACCTTTATGTCTTATGATTTCTATGATTTATTCATGATTTTATGAGGTATTTTAAAGTGCCTATGTTTTATGGGTAAAGTATGATTTCATTCTTATTTATATATGAACTCATGTTTCCTTTCCATGTTTTTTTTAATAACCCATACTGAGTTTTTATGCTCATCCCAAGTTTTTGAAATGTTTTTCACAGGTCAAGGGAAAGGTACATGATAAGATGATAGAGTCAAGGATGTGTCAAGAAATAATCCATGTTTTATTTTAAATGTGTTTCCATTGATGGGAATGAAGAATACTATCTTTATGTAACCACTTTGTTTATATGTGGAATGTAATGCAAGTTTTATGATCTAATTCTCTAAAACTCTAAACCTGAAAAGATCCTCAATGTGTAATCTTGTAATAACACAAGATTAAGTAAGGTTTAAGGCTGGGGCCTTATAGTTTTTCTTATCCCATCATGCTTGAAGAAGTTCCCAGTATCATAAATAATGGATTGGGAATGAGTTAATAGATATTAGAAGCCTTAAACGACCAACAATAATAAATAAACCTAACATGAAAATAGAATCCAAACATGCCTTCACTAAAATTCATAATTCAAATACCTAGATTGAAACAAATGCCCATGATGGAAAAACCAAAAAAGGATAAAAAATTATGAACCAAGAACCACCACACAGAATTGGGGTATCACCCACAAACCTTCTCCAGAACACATCTCTTGAAAATGAAGCTAGCAACCCGAACTGATTTCTCAAGGACCTTTCCCATACCTTTTTCAAACAATATCAAATCTATAAACTCCCAAAGGTGTAAATAGGGTGTGAGACTATTCCCAATAGGATTCCACCAAAAAATATTTCATTTGATAAATATTTTAACACAAAAAGAATTCAAGTTTTACTATACAAGAAATGATAGAACAATTTCTTAAAGGAGGATGATTACATAAAAACATATTTCAAGAGGTCAATTTGGAAGATTGTACACTTTTAAATAAAACACACATGATACATAATTTTCCAGCAAAACACACCGCATGTAGACCATTAATACAATATAGATGTTGAGCACTAGTCACGAGAACACCCTTAGGCACTAGTTAGCTATGGGGCATAATGTACAACATATCTTGGTGTAAAAGTAACCATATCCAATATACTTATTTTTCTTCATCCACTAAGAGGGGAAACCCGAATGGCCAAGTGGTCCCCAAATATCATCAAAATTTATTTATTGTTTTCATTTACAACCTTGCTATGTGAATGTGGGATGAAACAACTATCGTTTCACAAGAATACTAGTATTAGTCCACCCACCTAGATACCCCAGTTTCCCTCTTTGTGCTCAAAAAAGTTCCACATGTTATAAAATACAGATTTTACATAAAATCACCCTTTTCACATAAAAATACAATTTCTGAATCATACACATCCCAAAATGTACACAAACCTGTTCTACACCCTCAATGTACTTTAGTAAACCCATTAATTATTTTATAAAACAATTTCAAGATGTTAGACAAGGGGTTGCACAAAAAAATCCATTAAAATCCTCATTTAAGGGAAAATACCCAATAATACAACACCCAACTAGATTTTACATCACTAAAAACATTTAATAAACTAATTCCATGAGTCATAAAATAACTCCAAAAGACTCAATAACGAATATACATGAATAATACTCATTTTAAATTCAAAAATTATTCTTTAATGTCATCCACATAGTCAATTATACCAAAATAGTTTCTACACCAATGGAAATGGAAGGGGATCATGAAATATATGTCAATAAGGCATGATAAATTCATCAATAAAGATCTACACATGTAATCCCCTACTTTAGATGGTTAAAACCCTAAATCTTTGTGCGAAACATCAACTCCACCACCGACTCACCACAAGGGGTGGAAAATGAACCCCACTCCACTATTTTAGACTAATAAACACAAAAATAAACCAATTTCATTGATACCATAGTTTTTCTACATTCAGATCTTCAATAAAAATGGAATAAACCCTATGGAAATTGAAGAAAACCGAGGAATCATGTACATGAGAAATGACGTCGTTTCCCCCACCAAAATCATCTTAAAATGTGTTTCAAGAGAGTTTCATGGATATGTGGAGACTTACATCACTGGTAGTGTCAAATGGCGGATGGAAGGGGTGATATAGGTTTAATATCTAAAGGGAAAAAATTAGAGTAACATAAAAACAATAATTACATTGACACATGTGCATGGTTTTTCCATGCGGTTTAGTAAACCATGTGGCCAAACGATGCAGCCTACTCATGCCTCCCAAAAAACATAATATTCATCCAAACATCAATGGTAAAAAAATTGGAAATCATGGGGGAAATATAGTCCAATAATAGAAAATAATCAAACATGAAAATAAAGACATGGATGTGGTCGTTCTCCTTGCCATGAAATCATTCCTCCTCAGAAAGTCACCCAGGAGATTGATCCGAAAACCAGAGTGGGTACTCATTCTCAAACTAGGACATCCACTCCCATTTCTCTTGTACATCATACCCAAGATTCCAAGGGACCCAAACTAGTGTAATAGACATCTTCTAAGACAACTTTTTTTTGGGAATCCACTATTCGAACCGGCCGCTCAAACACTGTTAAATTGGGCTCTATCCAACTCTTCCCAATTCCACACGTGGTACATATTCAGATTGTATTTCTTCAATTGGGAGTCATGGAATACGTCAATAATAAATTTCAATTGAGAGGGAAAAGAAAACATGTATTCTTCCATTCCAATTAACTAAATTATCGCAAATGGTCTAACATACTATGGCATTAGCTTTCCCAAATGATGATGACCAAAATAATGGACCATCATAATCAATACCTGATCTCCCCTAGAGAACACAAGGTCTTGATGCCTATGATAAGCATAAGATTTTTGAAAACTCTAAGCTATCAATAACCACTTCTTGATAAAATTTACCTTCTCAAATGTCTCTTGCAAAATGATAGTCCCCCATAGTGATGTATCACCTACCTCAACCCAGCAGAGAGGGGAAAGATAAGGCTGACCATAAAACACCTAAAAAACATTTGAATACGTTAATTATAACTGTTATTATAATAGAACTCAACCAATCCTATATGGATATCCCACAATCCTCCAAATCCCAAGACACATGCATAGATCTTGAATTACAGAATAGAGTTTTCCCACTCCGTTTGGCCATTTTTTTGAGGATGGAATGCCATTAACATCATTATCTAGGATCACATACCCTTCTGAAGGCCTTTCCCAAACTGAGTGGGAAAACATAGTTCTCTATATAACAGAACTACTGATGGCCCACCATTAAGCCTGACCACATCCTAAATATACAATCATCCCAACTCATCCACATTGGATATATATATGATTGGAAAAGTGGTGGATGATTTTTTCAGATGTTCAATCACTACAAAAATAGTGTTCTTTACTCGATGTGTATGAGGTAAGACAAAAATAAAAACCATAGAGACCACATCCCACTTGTAGGTAAGAATGGGTATTGGCTATGGAAAACCAGAGGGCCTTACATGCTCCACTTTCACCTACAGAAATGTGTAACACCTCAATATAAACATAGATATATCCCATCACATTCTTGGACACCACAAATACCAAAGAAATTCATAATAGATTTTTGTATACCCAGGATGAACGAACCACTAAGATAGGTTTCTATCCTATATTAAAACCTTCATTAGAGACAAAGACACTACCAAATGGTCTTTGAAACATAAGATACTCTTAATATATGAAGAAGAATATTTAATATGTATCTCTAACATGAGGAGATTTTATAAACAGACGATAGATATCTCTACTAAGATACTCTCACTAAATCAACTCTCAAAGAGGTGTCAACTACATACATTCCAGAATATTACCTCCATTGTGCTCATTGGTCTCCATATTCATCTAGGAAAAGAGGCACATTAGATACCAATCATCACTGTACCTCCTCATATATTTCAAAGTCACTTTTCTTCTAATGTCATCAGCTACCTCATTACCATTTCCATGGGAATAGATGAAATCAATGTCAAACCCCAAGAAATATTCGATCTAGTGACACTGCCTCAAATTTTGAACCTTTTATGAGAAGTTTTATGCCACAATATTATGGTCAAAGTAGAACACAAAAATCTCCACAAAGAGGTAGTGACACAATGTCTTCAAGGAATTTATCATCACCACTATGTCCAAGTCATGGTTTGGGTAATTCTATTCGTGTGGTTGGATTTGGGGAGTCATACGCCACCACATGATCACCCTAAAAAAGAACGTAAACTGAGAACAATATATGAAACATCAAAATACACCACATAGCCCATCCCAGATTCTGTCACGATCAACATGGGGGGAGGAGGTATTCAACAGATGCTTCATCATCGCAAATGATACCTTCCATTATGGGCCCCAATCAAAATTCACCCTATTCTAGGTGAGAGTGGTCATGGGGGAAGCAACTCAATTCAAATCCTGAACAATCTGCCTATAGTAACCTATCTGCGAAAGGAAACACCTAATCAAAAACACATTATTTGGATTTTCCCATGAAACAACAGCACCGATCTTCTCGAGGTCTACAAAAAACCCCATATCCGAGATTAAATGACCCATAATCATCATTACCCTAATCCAGAAGGTGCACTTGGACAACATTTCAGAAAGGCAATGATCAACCAGAGTTCCCAACACGATCTGAAAATGACTCTCATGATCTTCCTCAGAACCATAGTAAACCAGGTTATCATCCACAAATACCATGATGAATGAGTCAAGATAGGGGTGTAATTCACTATTCATAAGTTCCATAAAGACAGCTAGAGTGTTGGTCAATCTGAAGGTCATGGCTATGTTCTAAAAATGGTCATACACACTTCCAAAATTTCCTTCAAGATATCCTACACTGTCACCCTAACATTGATGTAACTAGATAAAAAATATATCATAGAAAACCACTTTTCGGCATCAACTAATCAAAAAAATCATCTAATCCGGGAAAAGGATATTTTTTGTTGATTTTTAACTTATTATGCTTCTGTTAATCAATGCAAAAACATAGGGATCTGTCCAACTGCTTAGAAAAAATATTATTAGAGGCCCAATGAGAGATGATAACGTGAATGAATTATTTTGGATACCAAATATTGCAACTATATTTTTATTTTCATCAACTCAGTGGGGGCATATGATATGAGGGAAGTGATATTGACTATGATTTCGATGCTAAATCAATCGATAATTCCATGTCCCACTCCTGGGAAATCCTAAAAAATCATCATGAAATACCTCTCCGAACTCATCCACTACATCTGGTAATCCACCCTTAGGAGATCTACTATCATCCAATATCATGAGAGAAGACAACTATAAGACAATACTTTCCACCTCTAGAAGTTGAGGTCTCACACGACCTGGCTGAGGATCCCATTCCACTCAAAAAACATGATTACACTCATCAGGTTCCACGAAACTCACCAACTTCTTGTGACAAATGATATGCACTTGAAGGTTCACTAACCAATCCATATTCAGGATTACATTGAAAATATCCAAATCCAAGACAAAGAGGTCCTACCAATCTCAACCCCTGACATGAAAAGTGCACAAGATAGGCACCTCAGACCTTGCCCTTTCTTCTTACCCATTGATATCACCAAATCCATCATAAAAGATAACAATGTGATTTTCAAATTAAGAAAGTGAATAATATGGGCAGAGATAAATTAAACCGAAGCACCCGTATCAAATTGAACAACAAAAAATGAAGATGTAATCAAGATGGTACTTCAAACTATCGAACCCCCAACATCTAAACCCACTAGCGACCAATCAACCGAATAATGATAACTCGTCTTAGCCTGATATCTTCCAATCACCTATCGATCTTAAATAAAATTGATCTTCCAAGAAGACAGGTCAGACTTATACCATTGCCACAAAACCATGATCCTACTATTCTAGATGGATATGCAAGAACTAACACTCACATGGAAGCCACTGATCTTACCCCACTATATATGGACGCGTCACCTTGAAAAATAATGGAATGTCACCATATCTTCACACTAATTAATATGCCTTGGAGGATATGAACATGATGTTTGGGTGTTCCTTGGACTTCTGTACTGGTGACACACAATTGATCATTCATTGGAATCCATAGATGAAAACTACGTGGGAGGATGATCTGAACCACCACCTGCATTAATCCCCTTCTATACTTTCATACTTTTCTTCTCAGATAAACTACCACTTCCCATCATTTATATAATCCTAGAGAAACCAAACATTACCATCCAATCAATGTCTACCATACTAGCTAGTTCAACCACCTCTGCATTGGTAGTCACCTTGAACAGGAATACCATCAAATTGAAATCGTACCACAGTCCGTTTTTAAAACTCTAAGCCTTAATTTTTTCATTAGAATTGTCTTAGGGGAATATCAAGACATCTTGACAAAAACTATGGAATAATCCATCATTTACTAGTCCACCTGAATGAGACCCATAATCTATTGGGATCTAGAATAAGTCAATCCATCAAGACGATAGTGATCACTGAAGATAACCTTGAGGTCCTTCCACCTCATCTTATCATGCTTCCCAGCATGAAGAATAGATTCCCACAACATGTGTCTAGGATCATCTAATAAAAAGGATGCACATTACAATATGACATCCTCCGGTGTGTCAAGGAACTCAAACATGCTCTCGATATTATCATGACACTCCCTTAATTCATGGGGTTCTCTACTTCCTTGGTAGGTAAGAGGAATGTTCCTAAAAAAATAGTGTGATTTATCCTTCCCAATACATGACTCATCTCCTATAGCTAGATCAGGAGTAAGAGCATTATCCACTACCTAACATAGAGGATAGACAGCCCAAACCCCAGCTTCCACTAGGATTTTATCAGGTAGTGAGGGAGAACTCTCATTGGATTCCTCTTGTTGATGGAGGGGATCATTAAGGGGAGGAATGTTCCTACAAAAAAGAAACTGTTGTAAGAGAACCCATTAGGACAATATATCTGATTTTTAGCAATAATTTCAAATATAAAGTAGTAAAACTCCTTACAAAAATGAACTAATCATCTCTATCAACCCCACCCAATGTCCACGTGCATTCTGTAGCCCACATGTCTCACCAGGTTGTGAAGTCAAACAATATCCCAATATCCCATGGCGACTTGAGGTGTGTTATGACAGTTACTAACAAGGAACCGTAATCGAAACTTGAAATATGATCCCCAATAGTCCTATATCTTTTATAACTATATTCATCCCAAATTATATAACCCAAATGATTAAACTACTATAATACCATATTAACACATACCAGATCTTTTTTCCATCCAAACAGGAACTCAACCTAGTTTGTGGCATGTCCCAAATGGCTTTCCATATCCCCATGGGATGGAAAAAGTTCCTATGTATCATAAATAATTTTTTGGGAACAATTTTTCCATTTTCAAAATCATTAAACAACCAACAACATAAAAGAAAATGAATCATAAAATTTAATCCAAAGAAGCCTGTAAAAAAATACAAAAATTAAATACAAATATGGAAATAAAATCCTAAGAGGCCCATAACTATAACGGTTTTTCAAGTCCCACCCAAAAACCACCACATAGAAAGGGGTCATCAACCCCAAACCTTCTTTACAACACCACACCCAGAAAAGTGGATAGCAACCCAAACCAATGTATCCAAGTACCTTTCTCTAACTTGTGTGAAACATTATCAACTATACATAAACCCAAGGGTGTAATTAGAGTGTGATCCTTTTCTTAATAGGATTCCACCCAAAAAGATTCCATGTGATAAACATTTTAAGATAAAAATCAAGCATATTTTTATAAAGAATAATTTATAAAACAATTTCTAAAAGATGAAACATTAAATGAAAAAATCATTCGAAAGTGCAATTTGGTAGATTGTACAGATTCAAATAGAACAAAAAAAGCTACTGAAATTTATAGAAATGAACCCCATATGTCGATGTTAAATACAATATAGCTGATGATCCCTTTTCATTGGAACACTCAAAGGCACTAGCATGTTGTGGGTACCTAGGTACATCGTTAATCGGTGTAAATGTATCCATAAAAAATATCTTTATTATGAATGAGCCACTAGGAGGGGAACCCACAATGGCCTTGTTGTCCCCAAACATTATCAAAATTTAGTAATAGTTTTCATTTTCATTCATTCTATGTGAATGAGGGATGAAACCACTACAAGATCACTAGAATACTAGTCCATGTACACCCACTGAGATACCCTTGATTCCATCTTTGTTCTCCAACTAGTTCCACATGTTATAAAAACTAATTTCACATAAATAATCAATTTTCACATTAAAATAACATTTCTATATCTTACCTATCCAAAATAGTACCCAAACAATTTTCGTACCATTAATGTACTTTAATAAACCCTTTAAAGATTTAATAAATCAATTTCAAGACGCAAGATAATGGTTTTCACACAAAATCCATTAAAAATCAGCTTTTGTGTATAAATAACACAAAATTACAGACCAAACCAGATTTGGAAGCCCTAAAAACATTTAATAAACCAATTCCATGAGTCATGAAATAACCCCAAAGGATCAAAATGGAATACACTCAAAAACACCTCATTTTCATAAAAAATGTTTCTTTAAAATAAACAACTTCCTCAATGCTACCAAAAAAGGTTTTTTTACCAAGAACAATGGAATAGGAACATGAAAAACCAGTCAGTATATAAGGATAAATTCATTAACTAATATCTACACATGGAATCACCTAATGTAGATGGAAAAATTTGAAAATCATTGTGAGAAATTTCATCTATACCACCGCCTCACCCCAAGTGGATGAAGATGAACACCAATACACAACATTGGACCAAGAATACCAAAATTAAAACTTAGTTATGAAACCCTACTTTCTAGAAATTTTTAGCATCAAGAAAGTGGGAAGAAACCGAATGGAAAAGGAAGAAAAAAGAGGGTATCACTTCCATGATAAATCTTGATGGTTATCCAACTAAATCCCCTTAAAAAATGAGTTCCAAGAGAGGTTTGGGGGTATTGGGATCCTTTAATGGAATATATGGTAGAAGGGGGGAATAGATTGGTGAGATTGGATAAATATAAGATGGGGGAATTGTAATAACTTAAAAATTTTAGAGAGATGGAAAAAGTTTCATGGTTCGTCAACATGGTTTAGTAGACCATTTAGCCCCATCATGAAGCATGTTCTCACCACCCAAACCCTCCTTTTCATCAAAATTTAAATGGTGATCCTGGGGGAAACCTTGGGGTAAAGATAGTCCAATAATAGTATGGAAGAATACTTGAAAATAAGGAAATAGATGTGAAAAAATGAATTCATATGTTATGTTGTGTTACACAAGGTTCATGTGTTGATACATATCCTAGGTTTCAATAGGATAGCTTATTTTGGATAGATATGGCCCTGGATGTGGAATTTAGTGGAAAAGTAGACAACTAGTGGGAAAGCAGCAGTAGGGTAAAATAAATTTTTAATATAATATATTATCTAATTCATTTTATGTGATACATCTTAAAAAATATATATATTTAGGTCAGAATCATAATATTCAAATTTATGTGATGGGTAATATTACTCATGTTTTTCATTATTTACTAATCATGTACTTTCTATTACACTGGTGGTTCTGGGGATGATACTACTGAGTATAGAATTAGTTTAACACCATATAATTATTATACTTTTTTTAAAATTAGTATGTGCAGGTTGGAGATTAGTCAACATATTACCATATCATGGTTTTAATGGATCTTTTTGGGCATCAAGATCACTTCCTTGTTTACCTTAATAATAAAAATATTTTTTCATTATGTTTTTTTGTATTGTTTTAAATTTATGATATTCTATTGGGATTTATATTATATATATATCTGATAATTGTTTGATTTATGTATCTAACTTATCTCAATATCTTTTTATTTATCAAAGATGAAAATAAATCCCACATGTATGTATATTAAAACCTCTAATCTAGTCACCAAACAATGGACTACCAGTGTTGGATGATAGGCATTCACCATCACCCTCCTCTCTTTGCCTTCCCTGGAGGGATACCCTTTGTGTGGAAGGGGTTGTGACATAATGAAATATAGAATATATGATGTATATTATTTATGAATTAGTTAATAGTGTATCAATGATTGAAATATAAAAATACCTTTATTATTTTGACATAGATTAAATGTTAGGTAATAATAATTTATTATATTGAAGAAATATTTATGTTTGAAAAATATAGGTCACTATAGTTTGTGAAAAAAATATGATTTATTAATAATGTTAGAAAATATTTCCTAATAATTATAGAAACATTTAAGGATAATTCAAATTATATAACTATATCATATTGTTTCTGTACTTTATAGATTATTTTATTTTAATACGAATACATCCTTATCAAGATACTATAAGAGTATGGGGTTTTAAACAAATGAATCTAGTGGTAATTTTCCAAAATATTGTCTTTTGTGTATATCATTGATATCGTTCTGGTGCACATTTAATGATCCTCTATGAAGCAGGTGGAATTACACTCCTAAGGGATATTCATTGATGAATTCACCTATTCATGTTAATCTATAATAAAGGATTTTAATATATGTATACATTGAATAATATTGGATAAACCATTTGTGTCATAGAATGAAAATAAGGTTTCAATAATATAGAAATCCTATAAATCATTTTCCATTAATTATATTTCTCACTATGACTATTTTTTATCAAACATTTTTTACTTTTATATGGATGATGGAACTAGGATGATTCTTGATATCTAAAAATGTGATAGACAATGGAATGAATTTAAAAATTATAAACCAATCAAAATGGTAGTTGAAAAACTAAAAAAAATTATTAAACCTAATCAAATATCCCATTATATAATTAATAACCTCAGTGTGGGTGAGATTTTTGACATAACTAAAAATGGAAAATGGAGATTGATGAATACCATGAAGGAATAAAGATAAATATTCCTACTTCTCTATAATATTAAAACAATAAATAAAAGTAATATTTGAAAGTAATGTGAAGATGGTTTTTTACTGAAGGGGATAAATTAGGTAAATTTGAAGGAAAAAAAGATATTCATAGAGGTTAATGATGTTAAACCTAATGATACATTTTAATTCCATAATATTATATTTGGTAAACATGATGATTTTCTATTTAGAATCCATGATCTGATGGAAAAATCCAAGATCAAAGACTATAAAATTATATATCAAATTTTAAGATGAATTATTAAAGTAATTTGGATTTTGTAATCAGTAATTATCCTTGATAGGTGTTTCACAAGTTATAATAATTTTATAAGAATCACGCTACTTCTAATGATTGATATGAATTAACTTTGCATTAATAAATTACAAAAAAATCATTAAAGATACTATAAATAACGAAACTTATTTATATATAAGATTATATTTTCTTTGAAACCATGTGATTGAGGGACTTATATACCTCTATATATTCATGATAAGGGTTAAGGATTTTTAGTAGGGATAAATATATTATTCATAATGGTCAATTAAAGCATATGAAATTGATAAATTGGAATAGATAGGTGATGTGATTACAATGTGTTATATGCGAACATTAGTGATGTTTATAATATTTTTTGATTTATTGAATATATTCTACTATTTTCAAGAATATAAGGTTTTATTATGGTATTATGATGAATTATGTAATTTACATTTTTTATAGAATATATGAGAATGGTATTCATGTATTTGGAAGTTGACTTTTTGAGACACTATATGTTGTACGAATACGTATTATAATTTTTCTCGTGTATAAAATGTGATCAATAGCTTATTAATTTTATTTGGATTTTAGTTTTTATTGATATATATTAAGGATTTTTATGGTTCACTATTCATTGAATGTTTTAGTGGATTGTTTTTTATTTTTTAGGATTTTTAAATTAATATATTATTATATCATATGAATATTTTTCCATATAAGATGAATTGTTATAAAAAATTATCCTCTTTTATATATAAATATATATATATATATACCGACATAAAGAATGGATTCTCATTCATAAAAATATAATTTTAGTTCTTGAAGATTGAAAATTCCATCTATATTTTCCATTTCAGGATGTACGAAATGAGATTGAAGAAGAAATTGGTCGAAACCCAACATAATGATGAAATTGTATTTATAAAATTAAATGAAATGAATTTATAATATTTATTCATATACACAATCATTATAGTAAAATAATACATAATCATTTGGAAAAGTGTCTTGAGAAAAAATGATATTACATTAAATTTATTTTTTGAGGAATTGATGGTCATTTAACAAATAAATAATTTATGGTTTTTTTGCAATTAACATTCCAATTACTATGCTCACTATCACTTTGTATTAGTCCATATAAATCATTTTATATACCATTTCCATATTTTAACATCCCACCAATGATCTCTTTATAGTGGTACCTAATTATTTTTTATTTATTTATCATTTATATTCCACACTTCCCATTTTAAAGGATGTTTTGTTATTCTTTTGTACGTTGTGTGGTTTAAGAATTGCATATGAAAATATTGATCCTGTTATTTCAAAGATATTAACTTAGGGGGTGAAATTTATTTAAGGGGTGTATTATATCACACCCCATTATTTATATATGTTTAAATTTAAATAAATTATATTTCACTGATAGCTTATATGACATGAATCACCAAGCTTATAAAGAATATAGATATAATTTTTATTTTTTAAACGTGGCCATTAATACTTCACGATTAAAATTTGAGGTATGAAACAAAAATTCATAACAATATGAATAATATTTATTATGATTTTATTAATTGAAAATTCAATGATTATTTCATAATATATAACTACTCATTTTTCAGAGAATTAATTTTAAACGTCAAAAATATGTTTTATTTCAAAATAGATTTTATATCTATTTGACAATGTTTATTTTAATTAATTTTTCCTAATTTTAGAAATTGAATTAAAAATAATTGAATCAAATTTATATTATTTATATCAAAATTATCTATGGGTCAGAATTTTTTATTTTTCGGGTCATATTGATTTTTTAGTGAATAGTGAAAATTACAATTTTGTAAAACTAGAATTTATATTAATTAAAATATATCATTATTCATTGAATTTGGTCATAAAGAAAAAAAATAGTACCTTAATTTGATATTTTATAATTAATTACAAAAGAATATTAATTATTACCTATTTTTTTCATTAATTTGTAGGCTATAAAATGTATTTCTTGTAATGATTTTCTTGTAAAAAATTTAAATTTTTGGGAATTAATTTAATAAATATCTATTTATTAATAATTATAATAAATTTTATGGATTATATATTATAATAAATTATTTTACATTAATTTTATGGATATTAAATGGCATGATATGAAAATAAATTAATCTTTATGCGTAAAAATTTAATTTTTTCCAAAAATGGTTTTCCTTGCATTTTGTGTGTTTATTTTAAAATGAATATTTTCAATATATAGACATTAAATATTTTAAAATTTGTTCCAAATTAAAAATTTTAATAATCAATATATTCTAATATTTCCAACATTATTTTTAGTGATTATGATTATTGACCATGATTATGTTTTTCCACCTCGATAAAAGTAATGAAACAATGTTGAAACTATATGTTAATGTTTTAAAATATCTATAATGAAATATGATAAAATATTGAATTATTAGTGGTTGAACAATGTTATATTTAAGGATTTAAATATTAATTTAATGTTTTATTTTTTTAAATGGTATCCCAGGTTTCAGTTTTGTGAATATAAGTTATATCTTATCAAAATAAAAAACTATTTTTGGGTCGTTAATTTTAATTACATTGTTTTCAGATTCCATTTGGATTCAAAATGATCTTAAATAAAAAATAGATTATATTTAATTTTATTTGTCCCAAAAAATCATGGAATCCATATTTTTTCATTATTTCATGAAAAAACACATTTTTACTCTTAAATTAGCTAATTTCATTAAAATAGTTTATCAAGAATTTTGATTTTAATATTATGACAAATTTCAACCGAATGTTGAAATTAAATATAAAAAAATTGATGGAAAATTTCATTCATCATTTTTTACTATGGATATATGTCCCCATTTGTTATATATATATATATATATATAATCATGATAAAAATCATGTTATCATAGTTAAGGTTAAAAGTCGTTAGAGTGGAGTAACATGGATCATTTCTTTAATATATGTCAAAAAAACATGACTAAATATAACAAGATGTGTTATATCTATCTTATTAAACATTATATAAAAGTCTGGGTTTATGTGGATGAAATTTATATGATTAATATATATAAATATATATATATATATAATTAAAAAATTTATGTAATTACATGTGTGTCATTTCCCACATTTTAAATGTATACCAAATCTCTTATCGTCCCCACACATCATGAGCCTTTAATATTAGGGAATTCATTTGATAATTCATTCATATATTCTATACCATAATTCAGGATATTATGGGATTCCCAATGATCCATCCTTTCAATGTATAAGGTGTAATCTAAAATATGTTTCTCAATAATGAGTAATAACACTAAACTGAGTACTTTCAATTATAATTATTATTCAAAATACTCAAAATAAATTCTATAAGTTATAAGATAATGAATTAACTATATGAAATATATATTTTTTAATATGTTATAAATATTATACCTTCATTTACATCCATCGAGAAATGATAGTGTAGCTCATGCGTAGGTGTGACCTACCACCTCCAAGAAGTAATGCATTTATTTTTTGACCACCAGGTTATAGTGATGTACATAGTGATGGATATAATGTCAATATTTTAATTTTTTATATTTTATTAAGTTCATAAATGTTAATAATTTATTTCTTTTCTTTACATGAATTCAATGAAAAGTGGAATCGTCATTAATGCGTATGTAAAGACAACCATCTCCATAAAGTAATGAAAATAATTTTTCATCACCAATCTATATGAATTGAAAAAAATTTGTATATAACTATTAACTATGATAAACATGATATAATTACATTTTAAAATATTATGGAACTAGGATCATAGAATAAGAAATAGAACTATAAAATCAAATCCTACATGAAAAAGATTTAGTTATCAACTAGAATAGTTAATTAGATATAGAATATCTCATAATTGGGAAATACGATTCTATAAGTTAATCATACATGACATGTAATATATTATTAATTTAATGGAATATTATTACTGTAAATTATCATCTAACTTCTTTTTATAAGAGATATGTTCCATATCCACAACTTTTTTTCTTTCTTATGGTGTACATACATCCTAAAATGTAATTTTTTGATGCATTAGCTAAAAATTATGGGGAATTATAAATCAATATAATCTTTTCCCGCTATTGATGTTTTTATTTAGATTTTAAAAAATTAGTAGTTCTTTAACATTTCAAATTGTCTTATTTTTGAAAAATGAAATTTTATAAAGATATATTACTTTATAACGTGTCTATACAACCCCTTTTATTTTTTATTTCCTAAAAAACATATTTTGATGTTATATAAGGATTCATTTGATGTTATTAATTCATGATGGTTATGAATGAAAAGTTACCAAAGAGATAAGGGATTTATTTTTTAATATTAATTAATTAGGAATCACCAAGAATGACTTTCCATTGATGTAAATTATATGATCTATATTGGAAAAAATGCAATAGAATTTTCTTTTACCATTGTTATTTTAGCAATTTATAAATAATAGTACCATTTTCCACTCTTTGGTTCATAAAATTAGCGGGAAATTTTATTTATATATGTGAAAACCATAATTCATCATCGATGCATTATATTTTTTAAAATTTAATATTTTTTCATTATTTTTTATTGAATTGATAACACATACATGAATTGTTTTTAAAAGTTTATTTTTACTACAGTTGAATTTATTTATATTTTATGAATAAATATTCTTTTAAAGGATAATTTCAGTAATTTTTTTCTAATTTTAAAAATGTGACAATATAATGATTTATTATAACGTATACATCATTAATGTATTATCCCACTACTATGGCCATTCCTTCAATTTAGGAGTCCAATACATGTTTTGATGGTTATGTTCAATGTAAATTTTTTCAATTAATTTTTTAAAAATTTAATTCTCTTACAATATAATTTCTAAATGATAAGGGTATTTTCCAAAAGAAATATTATTGTAATGTTTTGAATGAATTTTTAATCTATTAGAGCATTAAATGATTTCACTTTTGATTTATACAAGAATTTATTAAATGATATTATTATTATTATTTTTATGATTAATGACTATCATAATGATAAGTTAACAAAAATAGTTTATTTTATATTATTATTTTCTATAATGGTATGGATATTTCATTACTATCGTGTTTTATATATATTAATGGATTTATGATAATGTGATTCATGTGACTAGAAATACATTTCCATCCAATTCATTATGTAATGATTATTTTTTTGATTTCAATGGGTATATGGATGGTTATCTAATTATCTATATAGATTTTACATATCGGGTAATCCCATGCCCCAAAGAGAGTACATGGGATGAAATTCCAAGCCTATTATAGATAAATATTTGATGTTACCAACATTACAATTTGAAATATTTATATTTCATATTCCTAGACATAATATTTATATAATTAAAAAATTCCAAAAATTATTCTACTCTACTATAAAATTATTCTTTGTTAATTTACTTCTCTCATGGTTTATATTCTTTTTATTTAATTATTATTTGTCTATTATGAACACCTATTCTTTATGAAATAAATCGGGATAGTGATAAATCAATTGTTGGGTAATGTTTTCAAATGTTAATATTAATTTAATATATCTTTATACAAATTTTTCACTTAAATTATCATTGATTTATACCGAGATTACTATTATGAGATTATGATCTCCCAATTTATTATGATTATTTTTCCCAAGAATATGTTTAATGGTTTTGAGTATGACATGTCTAATGAGTATGGATGAAAGGTAGATATCTTATTGAACATTTTATATGTATCCATGATTTTAAATATACTACGCCATATTCATTCTATCAGGGATCAGAATGTTACATAATGAATATTCATCGTATGATATATAATATATGTCTATGAAATTTGTGCTTTGGTATAGGCATGTGGTTTTGGATATGGTATTATCCATAATAAGGAAATATGAAGACATTTCCTATAGAATATTTGACTATTGAATGGATTTTATTCCTCATACATAATTTATCCCATCAAACAAGTATGTGAGTTATATATTGAAGAATATAGAACCATGAATATGGGTTTCAATACATTATAGAAATTGTAAGTATTTTCTAGACATTGAAATAGGTTGGGACCCTAAAAATTGACTTAATTATCCTATTAAATATAAATACATTTTATTGTAGTATATATTTCAATGTATAAGGTTATTTTGTTAGATCATACCATGTGGATAACTTTCATGTTTTAAAATAGTCAAATATTGATAAGGGTGAAAGAAATAACTATGTGGGACTTATATTCATGGGATTTCTATATATATTATCCATTATGAAAATAATAATTTCAATGTATCTTTTTTATATTGAATATGACTATTTAAGTCGAATTAATGGTGTATGGAGCCCCAAAATGAAGGGTTGTGAGATATGAACTAGGGATACATGGATATATGATTCACATGGGATAAATACCATTTACAGTATATAAAACATATGATATTTGTACTTTTTACTTATACATCATAGTGGAAAACTCCCTTAATGTTAATGACTGAATAAATATCTTCCAATAGGGGGTGGGGATGAATTAGTGGTGAGGATTTCAACAATTTATTTTAAAAAAATAAAATAAAATACGTTGTGATTGGGGATGACCCCCCCCCAAAGATACATATTTATGTCCAAAATGATCATGTATGATATTAAAAAAGTAACAAATAATGCTTACAATCATCACATAAAATGTGAAATTATACATATTTTTCTGAATGGTTTTACTCCCAAAAACATATTCACTTCAGTCTAAGAACATGTTATTTATAAATACAAGTACTTGGGAATCATTTCATCACACACATCATGAGAACCACCCATCAACACTGGTTCTTGAAATCATAAAATAAGATGAATAATATATGATTAATATATCTAAATAAATCATGTTTCATTTGTAAAAATAGATAAATATGTTCAACCATTATCCTCTACAATATTTGAGAAATAATTTTTCATAGGCAAGAATTAAGTTGAACTACACATGTATTTTCATAATTAAATCAAATCATCTAAAACAAATGAAATTCATTAGATGTTAATGATTGAATAATTAACCAAACATCCAAAAAATTAATTCTTCTCACTTTTTCACAATTCATAAGAATCTCCTCTCATTTCACAGATGTGATCCACAAAAAAAGAAAAACTCTCAAAATTATTTACCATGTTATCAACAAATAATAATAAATCCACTCATATTCTGCTTCATAGGATCATTCCACATATGAATAATGTTTTTTAAAGTAATTATATATTGAATAAACTACTCCTAAAAAATATGTGAAACATATTCTAAGATATAAAATTATTGAATTCATTGTTTTTTTGTGATTTTAATATATTAATCCTTTTATTGGAAAAAATAGTTAACTTTTTGAAAGTAACTAGAATTAATTTCATGGGTATAATTTAATTAATTCAATTTTATTGAATTCATTAACTCATTAACAATAGGAAAAATTTCAAATATAATCCAAAAAATCATCATTAAAACATGATATTGAAGAATCATGTCTTGAATTAGAATTCACGATTTGATGTAGTTATACTACTTCCATCTAAAAAATTTCCAGTAAGCCTCACATATTGAAATCCATATTTACATCATGAATCCTATACAAGTAGTATAAACACATCTGAACATCCCTAGAAACATAAAATGAAATCATGAACATCTTCTCCCTGATATATAATCTATATAAACTAGATAAAATTATTAAGAATATCTAAAATGGTTTTTAATAAATAGAAAAACCCAAAATCACAATGTTTCATGGGTCCTCAAACATCATAAATATACTATAAAAATCTATAAGTGTTGGGAAAACATCCCTCAAGGTAACATTGTGGCATTTTTGGGTTGATTGTGTTTCTTGAAGAAGCAGGTTTCGATGGTGAATTTTTTAGTTCCAGAGATGTCGTTGAAAATCCATAGTGACAAAGAACCATGACAAAGGAATGGATGATCTAGATACGGTACAAAAAGAGTAGTACAAGGTGGCATTGTTTTCCAGTGTTTGAAAAATTTTTGGGGTCTAAAATTTGGATTTTGGTGAGCATCGTGAAAAGTGTATATCCATGAAGATATCAAAAATGTATGGCAAAAGAATGAATTTAGCGATGATAAGATTCAAGGATTAGATTTTGCGAAGACCAGAAAAAAGATGGTGGTGCTTTTTCACGATTACGTCAAGCTTCGCAAATGGTAGTTGTTGAAGCGCATCGCCGTAGTGAAGGGATTTGCAAGGGATCTTCACAGTGAAGGCGTGAAATGATTGATAGTGATGCTCCACAATTACGTCAAGCTCGGCGATCTGAAAATTTTTGTGGTGCTTCACGAGATTAAGATAATTTCGGCATAAACATCAGAGCTTCACGATTTGTGATGACGTGGTTTTGAATTCAAGCGGAAAGATCGAGGGTTGGTGGAATCGAATATAAATAGAGGTTGACCCCCTCAAGAGATGTAGAGAGAGTTTTCATAGGAAAATATTTTTCTCTCGGTTCACGAAGGTAGTTCGCGAAGATAGTGTTCTTCGCAAAAGAAAGGTCCTTCTCAACGGTTAATCTAGCTCCGTAAAAGGATGTGTGCTTCGCGAGGCCGCGTGCTCTAAGTAGTGTGCTTCGTGAAGAGGCAAGAGCTCCACGACATCCAAAGCATTGCAATGGATTGAGATTTGCAAAATGGAAAGAGCTTCGTGAATTCTTGTTTGAGCTTCACGAAATTGGGAGCCTCGCGAATTAGGGCGCTTTGCGAAGGTGTTTCCAAATTGAGTTGCCCAGTGTTCAGGGAGAAAGGGGTATTCATTAGTGGATGAAATGCTGACTTCAATAGAGTATCTATATACAGTGTAGGATGAATTCATTAGTGATAATGAAAAGACCGACATGTCTATAAACTACGAGTTAATCCTTTCCAGAGTAGTGAGAAAAGGAAGAGGAAGAAGGTGATCCCCTCCACCGGCAGTGATCCAGAGAGAGAGAGATACAGGGAGTGACCCTTGGGAAAGCAGTGAGCTGACCCTAAACATTGTAAAGGCAGTGATCCTGGGTATTGAAGTGATCTAGCCCAAGAATTATTGGCAGTTAGCCTTTAGTGGATTTGGTAATGCGGCACATCGTCGTTGTATGCTCCATGGATATAACCCAGTGAGGGTGAACCAAGTACAAATCTCTATGTTTTTCTTCTTGATTCCCTGCATTTCATTTAAATCATTATCATCAGATAAAGATTAAAATAAGTTTTCATAATGATCACAGAAGTGCAAACAAAGCGACCCATGTAATAAAGAGGTAAAGATCCTGTGGGGTACGAATAATTTAGAAAAGAATTAACATATCCTGATTCACCCCCCTCTCAGGGTATATAGGCCCCTATTGGTCTTAACAATAGGTCTCTTCAACCCTATTATAATTTTTTATGGATTACAATGTAGGGATATCTAGAAATATGCCTCTATTATAATGTGATACACTATTAGAATATGATTCAAAGATAGAATTTCCATTTTTTGAGATATAAAATGGTAAATATCCATTTAAGGAAGTGTTATTCTAAATCATTCATGATGAAAATATTTTCCTCACTAATGATTAATTAGGAAGATACCAGTATTGATGTCATGGTTTATTGATTCTTATTCCGAATTAGAAGGCCCTAATTTTGGGGGATACATAATGTTATTTTATTTGTATAAAAATAATGGAAAGTATAATAATAATGGATATGGACCAATTAAGAAGGAATTTTGTGTCTAAGAGAAAGGGCATTCCCATATGGGACCTATATTCATTGACTGGGTAGGGGTGGTTTCTCCGGATGATGTAATGCCCAGAAAATCAAAGGAAGGAATATTACATTTTATAGTGCGTATGACATGCAACACCATGAATGTAAGGTAATATAATATCCATATAATTTATAATATATTTAATATTCCAAATAAATTCAATATAATTTATACCTTATAATTCATGTGACATTGAGTTAGAATACTTTTTATGAAAAAAACGGTTTCTTCAATGTCTTGTGTTACATTCAAGATCGATTTTTTGTTGAAAAATAATGCATTATTAAAGTATTATTACTTAATATTATAAGATATAAAGGAACTGTTACAAAATTCAAATGGGCAGCCTATTTTAATTGCAATTTTTTAAATTTTTATAAAACATATATATCTAAATAAATAGAAATTTTGAAATCAAATAACCAAAATTATGTTATAGTGAGTTTTAGGTGTTTCTCTATGAAGTTTTATTTTTAATGAATATTGAAAAATAATGAATTGTTATTTAAAAATAATTTTTTTGTAATTTATTTATAAAGATAAATTTACATATTAATTGGATTTATAATTTAATGAGATTAATTTTTTATCAATTCACCAAATGTATCTTAGTGAAATAAATTTCACATTGAAATTGAATATAATATCATTCCAATTTTTTTATGTTTCTATATAGAAACCCCAAATTGTCATCTCATCTGGGGGATTAAATTTAAATTATTTTCTACCACATCTGTTACATGGATTTGGAAAAACAGATTCAATATTTTGGATAATATTAATTTATAATTTTTAAATCTGTATAAATTGTTTTTGAACCAATATAATAAGGAATGTAATTAAAATAAATTACAATAATTAAGGTGAAATTGATATAAACAAGGGACTAAACCTAATTCCTAATGTACAAAATGACATATATGTTATTCTGAAATCCAATGGATTTTAATATTTTTGACACTATACTCAAATTTTTTTAATTTGGACTATTATTGGAACCACATTCAATGGAAAAAATGTGGGTGTAATTGTTTTTTCTAAAATTTTCAATAGTGTCACTCCTCTTCCACAATAAAAATTCACTCAAGCCTACCTTTTCCCCACACCTATAAATCAAATTTTAAATGACCATTATCTTCCCTAATAGATCTTAAAAATCCATCACCTCATCTAGGAATCCTCCCATTGGAAATAAAAACATCCAAATAATCTCATTAGGGAAAACAAAAAAGATTTACCCAAAGAAGATTTATCTTCATTCCTCATGCTCATAGATTTTATTTACATTATTCACCCCTTAAAATGTTTTTATTAGCTAATTATATAATAATATAAGTATCCAAAACATATTTATAATTTTTTATTTTATGTTTTTGACAAAAACATATAAACACTTCCATTTGATTTGTAATAAACATACCATTTATGTGTACATGGAAATGACCCCTCGTGAAATAATGATTTCTTCTTCTTTCTTTAACTTTTATCATGAAGGGAATTATGATAGAAAATATATTTATATATTATAAATATGTTATTTATAATGTATTTTTTCATCTTTAATTATTATATATAACATACTTTTATGCTTTCCATTTTGTGTGAATATGATAACATCGTTTGTGGGAGTCTGAACTACCACCTCCTAAAGTGATGTTGTTCGATCAAAAGATACATTAAATGTATAAGTTAATGTTTTAAAAAAAATATTGAAAAAAATAAATAGTTATATACTTTTAATGAAATAAATACATTTTTATAAATATAATATATATATTTTTCATGATTACACATTCAAAAACATAAAAAGTGATAATTTTATTCATTTATGTGTTGACTACAGCCTCCTTGACATGATATGATTCATTTTACATAAATATATATATATATATGTATAATTGATTAAATTATATTATATTTATTATAAAGTTATAATTCTGTAATGATTGATGTTATATAACTTAATTCTATAATGATCTTTGAAAAATGTGAAAGTTACTCATGCGTACGCACGACCAACCTTCTCCATTATTGTAACGTTTGTCAATTTTTCATAATAATATTTAATTATTAGTATTGAAGGTATAAATGAAGTACTAATATGATAAATAATTCATGAATATTATTCTTGACATGTTATATAATGATCCCTTTGAACGTAGTTGACCTCACTAAACTTATTTGGGATACATAAATCGACATTGATAAAAACACCCAATGAAAACATAATTGTTTAATTTGTTATTTAAGATATGGTAGTATGTGAATTAAATGTAATCATAAAAAGGAAAAATGTTATATATACTGTAAATAATTAATATATTTTATTATTCAGTAATATAATGACAAAAAATGAATGATGATCTCAATGTAAGTGATTTTCATCTCACTTTTTACATCCATGAGATAAAAATCATATTCACCACATAATTTCTTTCTATGGGGTATCTACTAGGACTTTTGATATATTATAAAATTAATCCTTTTATATTAATTTTCATTAAAACAAGAATTTATTTATATTTCATCATAATAGTTATAATTTAAAATTATTCAATATGGTAATGGATACTTTGTGATGTATAATGATTGTTTTCCTCTCGAATAATTTTACCTATACTTCATTTCCATTTGTAGAAATAATTTGACCATTTTATGATAAAACCATTAATTTTATTCTCTAATTGTTATTCATGAAATTCTTCACGTATCAGTACAATTTTTCTACTCTTTGGTACTCAAAATGATTTACACAATGTTTTAAAGAAAACTAAAATTTATTACCTATTTAGAAGAAGAACCATTTTTCTTATAAAATCAAAATTTCCTAAAAATGTATAAATTTTTTTTTTATTATTTAAAAAAAGAGTTATTAATTTTTTTACCAATTTATCCAGTCAACACGTTTTTAATGGAATCTTCTAGCCACATTATAAACTATGAATTTTGATAGATTTTTTACCTTCAGATGGAATGATAGTTTTAACTTATACAACATGTACATATTTAGCCTCCATTATTTCTCTGAATCTATAATTTACTTTATAAAATGATACTTATTAAAGAAAAATTTTACAGAAAATTATTTTCAAAGAAAATATTTCTAATATCAGTTTTCAAAATGAAAATTTATTTTCCCAGCTAATATTTTTCAATGATATTTTTATAGTGTTTCTATTCATTAATATCCAAAAAATAATTAATTTTTACTACACATAGTATATGTTGTATTGGTAACATTTTTTTCTCCATCAAGATGTTTTATGATTGATTTCACCAAGGAGATTATTGAAATTCACTTCCATGATTTATTATTCTTAGTCCCCTTAAAATATTCAAATTTATAATGACCATTGAACATTGAATTATCCTGTTATCTATATCATTTTTCATGGTTATTAATATTTCGTAAATTTTATTCCATTTTACATATGGTTTCTACATCCAAAGTTATTTTATTATTTAGGGTAATATTGATAAATTTTCATTTTTTATTCAATACATATATTTTATAAGGAATAAAATTAATTTAAATTGTTTGATATGAGTAATTCATTGGACTGGTAATGATGTGTGGCCCCCAAAAATTATATATCCCCTCAAGGAATCTATAAGTTAGAATGAACTAAATAATTTTAAAAATTATAAACTTTCCTATATGAATTTCTAAACTATCTTAAGAATAGTCATGAAGGCATTGGTTTTCATGTACCTAAGACATGGTGACCTATAATTATGAATCTGTTTTATTTTTATTTTTTATTATCCACCCATCATATTTTTCATCGACATATCTATGTAATCATTTCATTATCATTTTATTCATTTAATGTCAAGTGTTTCAGTTTTTTGCTTTCCATTTTTTATTATACACATAGTTCTAATTTTAGTAATATCATGGAATTTGTGTTTATTTATTTACCTTGAATTTGGATTATTATAATTGATTCATTATTTCTTCCACTTTACATTACAGTTAATGATAATTTGATATCACCCTTATTTTTTTCCCATCACTAGGATTCCCTGAACAGTACATATAATAATGTACTATGATATTAAACTAATTTTTTTTTTATTATCCATGAAAAATTATGTTTTAATTAGTGTATTAATTTATAATACAATACTCTTATATTTATCTAATTTACAATGACTAAAAAACTATTGATTAATTTGGGAAATTATTTACATCTATTATATGCCAATGTAATTGTAGCATGACACCAGCTCCATGCCTTCCATGCTCGGGATAATGTTATTAATATCAGAGATATTTTAGAAGAATCCTTGGAAAATAGATTTAGGAAATCATATATTTGACATCATAACCCAAAAAATGAAGTTGATAATTAGTATAAAAGATGTTGTAATAATATTGGTAAATTATATATTATTTCATTTTCCCTATAAATAAATTATTTTTGGGAAACTAAAAGTTGATTTTTTTCTGATATACATGTACCTCGGAAGAACAACTTCAACAAGGTGCATGTCGACTCACTTGGAATGAACTAGAATATGAATACAAGCCTTACTATGCATCTGTTTTGAAAATCTTATGGGATATGCGTAGAAAAATTTACATTTTCATTACAATACTCAATAAAGGATTATGATATTGAATAGATATGTATTAAACTAAGGATTTTTATATTGAAGATAAATTGTCATTATTCAGATATTTTATAAATTATTTTATGTTTTTATATTACTATAGTTATTCACACTACGATTTCTAGTTTTACTCAATTGATGGTACCCAATGGATTCAAGTTTTTATTGATCATGATGGAACATGTGGTGAAAATTAGAAACCAAATGATGTGTTGATTGGAGTGAATGATATCATGTATATTCTTAATATATTATCCAAAAATATTATTAACTACATATATGTTAACCAACTCCAAAAATCCCCATAGAAGAGAAGGAGGGTGTTTTCAAAGTGCTCCTGTGGTGGATACCATGGAGAGAAAAGGGATCTATTTCCCTCATACAAGTCATGTTAAAGGATACACTTAGGTAAGTGAATCAAAGGAACATGGAAATGATTTATTTGTGGGAGAAAATAATATTATAGGAAGTATTTCAATGGAAAAATGAATAGTTTTATCAAATGAAATAAAAATAATCCAAAATGATCCATTATAGTTTTTTACAAAAATGCGAGGAACTAGATTATTACCTGAGTCAATACCCTCTTCTATATTTTAAAATATAGTCCATGGAAGGATCTATGTTGATGTAATTAAAAGGAGTATTTATGTATTGGGTTGTATTAGAATCATAATTTAAAATAAAATTTGTAAATAAAACTTATTTCAAGGATGTCCATAATATTTATTCTAGAAATTATATTAATGTGGATTAAAAAAATGATAACTTATTTGTTGGGTGACCATAAATTATGTCCACGAAAGCCATCGGTCTTGAACTCGAGAATAAAGGTTAATAAAATATTCATTCCAAAAACTGACTTATTTAACGTACTCGTTAAAATTTCATTGTTTTTAGTTAATCAAATTGTCAAATAAATGTAAATTATGAACTAGTAGTGAAGAATATTCAGATTAAAATAAAATTTGTAACCATATTAAATTTTTATAATACTTATATAAAGTGGTAAATAATTTCCACACTTTAATCGGCCTTAAAATCCATTAAATTTTTATATTTGTGCTTGAGGGATCAAAATTAATTTTTTAATACCCATTTCTCGATGTAAGGGGAGAATTACAATTTAATTGGAGAACAGCCAAAAGATTTAATTTTTCTTATGAAATCAAAAAATATAATGTATGAAAATTTTATTATATTCTTAGGCACTAAAGGTATCTCTCTATTTATGGAAAAAAATTAATTTTTTTCCCAATACCTTAATTTTTGTTGAACTGATGGTCTTCTAAATCAACACATATTTCTAGAATTGAGGCCCTAAAATTTTAATTGATTATTCATTTGTTTTTGATTTATGACCTAAATCAATTTCTATAAATATTTTTTATTTTCCTCCAAATACGTATCCATATTTTCCAATAATGTTCTCCTATAAAGAGACCTAGTTATATGATATTCCATTTTACATTTGTACGTTAAATTATATCTATTAAAGATGAATTTTTAATAACCATTCAACTGATGTGGGATTTAAAAAATAAGAATTATCAAAAAACCCTCTATGCAAGATCAATGTTAAATTTTGAGGATGCAATTTCATTAAGGCATGTAAAATTTAACGCCCTAAAAATCTAGGGTGAGAACTTTTGTTTGATAGCATGTATGACACATAACAAAAAATGTATAAAGAGATATAATATATTGATAATTTAAAATATATTTACTATTTTAAATAAATTAAATATAATTAATATCATGGAAATCACATGACACAGATTTAGAATACATCACATGCAGTAACATGTTTCTTCAATGTGGAGCATTACACGCAAAACCGAGTTTTACAGAAAAATAATATATTATTTTAATATCATTATTTAATATAACTTGATATAACCCATCCATTAAATTAGAGTTTATGAATAGTATTAACTAACTTATAAAAATATTTTTTTAATAAAATATTAAATAAATTCATAGGTTACAAATTAATTAGATCTAATTATAATAACTAAACGAATAACAGTTGAATATTTCAATAAAAAAATATTTTTATCCCCAAAAAGTCATGTTATCCTAATTAATTAAATTAATTACAATTAATGATAGATAATTATAATATATATATATATATATTATTTTCAAAAAAAATTATATTCCTCAAATTGATTTTATATGAATATGATGAGAACAAACCTAGTATTATATATAAAATGTTATATTTTTATAAAGGCATTTTTACGACCTTCTAATGGTGAACCTATCATAAATAAATTTTTTTGAACATTTATAAAACTTATATACAAAAATAATCTCCATTTGTGAAAGGAAAACTCTAATATTTGGTTAATGTGAATGTTTTTTTATTTATCATTGTTTTTTCATTTTTAATGAATAGTGAAAATAATGAATTTAATTTCCAAATATGTCTTTAAACTAATTTATTTATAAGATATATTTATATAATTAACTAGTTTAAAAGTATAATTATATAAATTTATTATCTATTAATCCAATTTATGTCATTGTAATCAAATTCACATTGAAATTGAATATAAAACATAGTAAATGTTTTACCGTTTTCACATTAATACATTCATGGTCATCACATCTACATGATTAAATATAAATTATTTTCTCAGAATTCTATGATTGGATATTGAATAAATGTATTCAATATTTAAAATTAGAATAATTTATAATTTATAATAAAGTAAAATTACATTTAAGACAATAATACTAGTGAATGTCATAAAAATCAATTACTACGATTAAGGTGAAATTAATATTAATATGGGACTAAACCTTAAACAGAATATACAAAATGACCTAGAAACTTTCATAAAATCAATTGGATATTCAAATTTACTCCATAAACTCCATTGGGTATAATTGTTTACATTATCGGATAAACAATATATTTGAAAAACGTGGGTAGAAATCCATTTTCCAAAATTTACAAGATTTCCCCACCTCCACCACTATAAAGAGAAACTCAAGCATCCCAATTAATCACACCTCTCAAGCCACAATGTAATGAAAAAATATATCCAAATTACTCCTTAAAATAGCATCCCTAAACCTATAATCTTCTAATTTGGGTATAAATCCATCAATGGAAGCCATGTCTTGCATATCAAATGCTGTGACCCAAAGAAGAGGTAACATATTTCTTCAAGTTCAGTAGTTTGATTTTAACCATCCACCCCCCAAAAAACTCTTTATTAAATTATTATATTAAAAATAAATTATCCAAAATATACTATTATGTTTTATTTTTTTGGTTTCTACCTACACCTACACACACATTCATATAATGTGTAATGAATTTATAGTTTATTTGTATGGTAAATTACATCCTCGTGAAACTATGATTATGTGTTCTTCCTATACCTGCTATCATGGTATGAATAATGAGGGATATGTTTTTAATATATTATATATATAATATTTATCATTTATTTAATTTAATTTAATTTTTATATGAGACATACCCTCAGGATTTCTATTTTGTCTATGTATAATAACATCATTTGTGGAAGAATGGACTACCGCCTTCTAAATGCTATGTGATTCGATCATACAATACATGTAATGTATACATGATGTATTTAGGTATATATTTGTGATATAAAAAAATTATATTATTGATACAATAACTTTTCTATAAATATAATATATATCATTATTTTTATTAACATTTCACTCACGTAAAAACTTATAATTTCTTTTATGGACGTGAAGACTACCACCTCCCAACACGATGTGATTCCATTTACACCACTTTAATTAAATATATAATTATAGTTCATTGAATAATATTTCATTTATCATCAAATTTTCTTATTTAATGAATAATTTTACTTACCTTAATTCTATAACGATCATTTAAAAATGGGAACAGTAGTCATACATATGTACGACCTCCTATTTATATGAATGTAATATTTGTTCATTTTTCATAAACATATTAAATTATAATTTCCAAATTAATAATTTTAATATATGTATGACAATTATTTTAGGGTTAATATTCTAGAGACGTTATATAAAGAACCATAGGACCAGAGATGACCTACTAATGTTGTTTTGGACACATAAACTGAATTTAGTCAAAACAAATGACCTAAACATAATATTTTAGGTTGTTTTATAAAAAATATTTTAAATTGAAACAAAGGAACTTATAAAAATTTAAAATTATGTAATTAATTTAAATTATTAATATTTCCTAATTATTTGTTAATATAAAGAAAAAAAAGACATGTCAGGCACCATGTAATGGTTTTTGGCCTCACTTTTTATATCTCTTAGATAAATTTAACATTAACCACTTAATTAATTTGTGTGGTTTAAATATAGAACCTTTTGATATATTTAATCACTAATACTTTTATATTCAATGTATTTTAAATATTTGTTTAATTTAATTCCTCCATGAGGTTTATTATTTAAATTTTTTCAAAGTGGTATAATACGCATTGGAATATTTAAAGATTATGTTCATCAAAAATAATTTTTATTATAATTCACTTCCATTCAAAAAAAATTATATCACCATAGTCCAATAAACCCTTTCATATTCATAACATGTTGTTATTAATGACATTTTTCTTGTATTAGTACTATTTTCCAACTCATTTTACTAAAAATGAATTATAAAAAGATTTCATCAAACCCCACTTAATTAACCATTTAATCGGAGAACCTATTTTCTAAATAATCAACTTTTCTTGATTGGTTTTCAAAAAAATGCATTTAATAAATATAAAATGATTTATTAATTACATTTTATTGATTTTTTCATTTACCCAATTTTAAAATAAATCTTCTCGTCCTTTCAGAACAAGACATTTTTTATCCTTCTTATCATGAAAATGGAATTTTCTTTTCAACCTCATATGACATGATGGGATTTACCCACTATTATTTCATTGAAGAATAATATTTGTGTTGAAAGGTTAATTTTTAATGGAAACATTTACAAAATAGATTATCAGTTAAAAGGATTCTCAATAGGTTTTTCTAAAAAAGAAGATATTTTAATCATGATTGTTTTTAATAGATATTTTAGCAGTATTTACATTCATCAATGGTAGTAACCCATTATTTTTAATCACCATGAGATATGTTGTATTAATACAATTATTATTCCTCCTTTTGATGGTTTAAGAATTATTTGGACAAGGTTAGTATTTGTATTTACATCCATGATTCTTTTTTGTTTGTCCCCTTGAAAAAATCATAATTCATGTGAAACATAAACATTGAATATCCCATAATTATCCATATCATTTAACTTGGATAATACTATTTGCTACACCATATTCCATTCTATATACGATTTATACTTTGAAGGTAATTTTGATTATTTTTGGAAATAATGATAAATATTTATTAATTATTAAATACATATTTTTGATTAGAAATAATATTAGTTTTGATTTTTCAAAATGAGGAATGATTTTTACTAGAAATGAGATGTGGACCACGAAATTTACATTTTATATCGATCTATAAATAGTTTATAATGACTATAATATGTTGTGAAAATTAAATTTTTGTAATAGTAGTTTTGAACCATTTTTTTAATTTTCATGCGGATATATATTTAAATGTTCATGAGACAATAATTCTAATAATTAATAATTATTTTTAGTTTAACTCAGTTATTATTTACTGATGATATTTTTTGTCAATAATACGAAGGATTCAATTGATTCTTAGTTCAATTATTAATTGTAGTTTTTTTTCAGTTTCTGACCTTTCAATATTTCTGTTTCCTTATCTACTTATGAGAATGTAATATTATTCAATTTATTTAACATAAAATATTTATTATACACTTAATTTTTAATTTATTGATTTCTTGGGATGTGTGTAAAATTTTATAACTTCTCATTAAATAATTCTCATTAATTTTTTACTGCTTCCCATGTTCTATACTCTTAATAAGAATTTTATCTCACCCTTATTTTTATTCAAATACAAATGATTCTATGAAATTTACTTTGAATGAAATTAAATGTTATGATAGATAGAATAAAGTTACAATCCATGAAAGAAAAAAAATATTTTTCAATTACTGTATTAATTTGAAATACAAGTCTCATGTATGTATTTGGTTTTCCAATACCAAAAAATTGTTCAGTCTTATAGGATGTGAATAAATTATATATTCGGTTTGTGTAATGGCATCACGATAATTTTTTTTTGATTTCATGGGTATCATCGCTATATATGATGCCAATATTGGGGATAAAATCAAACTGGATTCCTTGTATTCCACATAAGAAATGATAAAGAATTAAGAATATTCAGGAGTATTTTCTATTTAAATTTTCATTTCCCACAATATTTGATGTCTCATTATGGTGAAATAATTAATGGGAACACATATGATGAATATAACCTAGATGGAATCCCATGATTACATCAATTATTGATTTTAAATGGTATCCTGGATGGGAATGTGTATCTAATAGACACCACTCTAGTGTCCTCATGATATAGACCATCATAATCAATTGAATACATGATTGTGATCATATGGAAATTTATATCATTATTGTATTCTATATTATGATAATTATTGTATAAATGGAATGCATGTTCTAATGCGTGAATATAGTGGGAATGCCCTAATCATGTGTCCCAATTGGCATTGGGGGAGTCCGTGTTAGGTCGAAGATTAATTTGGTGACCCAAATTAACGTATACATTATCTTTGGAAGTATGGTTTATATGATTATATAATATTAGAGGGAATAAAATATATTAATCATAGTGGATTGAGAAATTAATTGGTCTTACATCACTTTAATGAATGAAAAAAATAAATGCCCATGGTCATAAAAGATTTAGAGTTGGGTGAAAGGGATATCCTTATCAATACATTGGGATTAGGAAAAGTGGATCTACTACACCATACATTTAGAGTAGGGATGATTGAATTTACATCATCATATTAATTTGATAATAAATTATTTCAGTAACGACCTGAATCTTAACGTACGTGGACATTACATTACTTTTGCGGAATACTTAGTACATAACAAAAACACACAAACATGGACTATAATAGTTTAGTGTCTTTGGAAACTCAGAATATAATCTTCTAATCATGGTGAAAGATCTTCAACATCTCCCATAATGATCTTCTTTTTTTAACCTAAAACCATTCTTTATATCCCGGGGAAAAGAAAACATAAAAGGGTGAGCTCAAATGCTCAGTAAGGGTAAACAAAAGAAATATCAATCACATCACATTCATAAGAACATAACTTTTGGAAATCTTAACCTACAAAAGAGATCATAATTTCATAACATGGGATAAATCATGGCAGTGACATGTAATACCAATAATCATAACATAAAACATGAAACTTTGTGGCATGCACACATAATAATATAGAATCATTTCTTATTAGTCATGACTCATTTCCAAGACTATCTTAGTGGACAAAGTCCATTTCTGAACCGAGTTCACTCCTCGTTTCAGTCCTGTTTCACTGAACCAGTATAACCTACCATTCCAGCCATGTCTATCTCATTAGATATAAAATCTTTACCCAATTCATTGGAGGGAGATATAGGTCCCACCCATCTCATAATGATACCATTCTTATGTGTGCCACAAAATTATAAATCATACATCATTGCATAACCCATGTAATAAAAATGGGATTCATAAACAACATGACATCATAAAACAATTCATATAAGATAAAGGAATTCATAAAAATAAATCCATCACAACATAATCAAATCAATTGAATAGTAGGGATAGAAACAGAACCCTATATTATCTTAGATGGAAAATAATTTTGATAAAACACTTGAACTCCATTCTTGAGGAAAATATCCTTTTTACTTCAAAAACATTTTCCTTTATTAACATGTCATACAATATTAATATAAAAGAAGTTTATTAAAAATAAACCTGAAAACTTGTAAAGTATGCTTCTTGGAAATAATGTTTTAAAAATCCATTCATTCCGTATAAGTTAAAAAAACATTCTTCTCGTACTTTTGTCAGAAAAGTCAAAAAATACCTCGTACGAAAAACCACAAAAGATTCCTTTCATATATTTTACTAAAAACTCACCGAAGGGTAAAATTGGATATAAAATATTGTCTAAAGATATAAATATTACATATTTAGGAAACCTGGATGTGGATGGTAAATATTCCCCAGTAAATTCTGATGTATAAACAATCTCGGATAAAAATTGAGATTGCGAGATTTTCCCTTACCTTAGGTCCAATTTGCTTTGTATGTGTCCGAAACTCCTGTATAATGATTTAAATAATGTCATTGACTTATTAAAGAATCATATTCACTGTTATTATATCATATATGGATCACTTATGACTTTATATTACCCGTTCTTTTGTAAATTCATGTTAAAGTAGTGTTTTGGGTAAAATAGTCTCATTTGTCGTTCGTGTTTTAACTTGTAATTATTCATGTGATTACTTAGATAATGATTACTTAAATATATAATTTAATACATGATTTATATATAATATATATTCAGAATATACATATATATAATGGATCGATAAATGGAAAGAAATACACTGTTCATGGATACGGTAGGTCATACGTACGCATGAACGCTGTTTTCATTTCTTTATTGAATTGAGTGGAATTCAGTAGATGAAATAAATATATATATACATAAATAAAGTAGTATTATTATGTCATATATTTCATGATTACTTATTATATATACTTTATAATCATTAATGAATGGTTAACGTGGAGAATGAATCTCGGCGCGTCGTGGAGACGGTAGTCCGTACGTAAGCACGAGCGATGATACCGTTCTCATGATCGTGGAATTGTATTGGAGTGTATTTAAAATATATCAGAATCAATATCACATTAAAATAATCATATATAGTTATTATTTACACCATTATACCCATCCATGTAAGGTGGTGGTGGAAAATAGATTACACCACGGCTTGGAGACGGTATTCCGTACGTACGCACGCGCTGTGATTTCGTTTTCTGTAGGATGGATAGATGGTGAAATAGGGTTGTTTCGTACTTATAATAAAATATCATTATATGAGTGATACTGATGTTATTACTTCCTAATGAAACAACCCAATAAGAAGAAGTGGAAGAAGAAATAAAGTTGAAAGAATCGGTAACGGGCATTACCTCTTCTTTGAAGCGCCTCTTTGAGTCCTCCTCTTAGGGAACTAAAATTGGTATTTGAAGTAGAACAGGACCTCTAGGATGTTTCTAGGGAAGTGGAGAAGATAATTTGGCAGTGTTTGGCAGATCTTGAAGGCTCAAAGTGGTGTGAGGAAGAGAGGGAGGAGGTTCCCTTTTATAAGGGAGGAGAGGGGCTCCTTTGGAATAACAAAACATATTAATTTATTATAAAGCCAAATTCGGTTTTTAATAGCTCCAAATTGATATATTTCTAAGATAAGGGGGGTATGGGTCGAAATCCTCTCATCCAATAGAATTTAGACAAGTTTAGGTATCAATTGTAACCTTATCATTTTGATTTAACTTTAAGTTAGATAATTTAACTTTTACCATGTCTTCTTTTTTTCTTACACTATAAGGTTAATAAACATACTATATCAAGCCAAACGAACCCCAAGTTGTTTATTATTAATATATATAACCTTATCTAAGTCCTTTTTCCGATCCTTAGATTTTTAGGAATAAAATAACAATTAATAATATAGTATTTGTTTTAAAAACTATTTTATGTCAATTTTGACACTATTTGGTAATTGATTTTTTTGAAAATCATAATAGAATTATTAGTTCGAAAAAAATTTAATTAAAACAATACTAACATGTAATAGTAAGCTATAAAAATAGTTTAATTCATAAAATGTATCAAATTACATTTATTTGGGTATTTATAACATCAATTATGTCAATATTATATTAATAAGACAATTACTGCATCATCATTGTGTCATAAATAAATTAAATTATTTAATGTATAAAAATTACAAATAAAATACTATTATGTAAGAAATATTTTTATCCTTCTAATGAATATTTATAGTCGAATTTATCTTATGTATAAACCTATATTAAAAATGATTTACTTATTAAAATTTGATTTTAACTATTTTAACCCTTCTGTAAATGAATTAATAATAAATGTCCTAATCTAATCCATGTGGGCCTAAATGGTCATATTTTATTCCTAAGGTTGTTTTTGGTAGAATTAAACTTATCCAATAGAATTAGGACATGTTTTAGGGTAATAATAATAATAACACTTTTACCCTTTATTACCCTATTTACTTTAAACCGTGGTAAAAAATAGTAAAAAGTTACTATTCACCAAAAATTATTTTCATCTCATTGAACCACATTTTAGTCCTTGATATTAACCATGTCTCTTGTATTTTCGAAATTCCACTCACAGAAGCGGTAAAATTATGTTTTATGAAAAATTCAGTTTTTTAACTACCACTTAGTGGTTTCACTATTCATCAAAAAATGAAAGTTTCCAGAAAAATACCAAAAATTAGGCCTAACCTATATTTGATATTATGAATTCAAAAATGATTTTTATTTTACCAAATTCAAAACCTATCAGTTACATTAACTAATTTAAAAATTAATTCCCGTCGTCAAAACAAATAGCGTGTTTTTAAAAGATAATAACTATCAAAAGATTGACACTTGTTTATGTCTGGTTTAAATGTGAAATTACTTCCAATGGACAAAATTGTATTAAATTGTAAAAATATATTCCAAATATACTTTAAAACCACTCAAATTTTTAATTTATCACTATTAATTATTTCTATTAAAAAAGTTGTTTTTAATTAAAATTTAGTAATTTTCACTATTCATCATAATATGAAAGTTATCCGAAAAGTACCAAAATTTCATCCTAATCTAATTTCGATATTCCAAATCCAAAAATGAAGACCATTTTGAAAAATAAAATTTACAAAATTTCAAAAAGTGGCTATTACTATTCATAACAGCTAGTTTTAATAATATTTTAATAGCATATCGTTGTTTAGTGAAACTCGGTATTGCGTACTACACACGCTATCGAGGAAGGTCGCGATTAGGGGTAATGCAAGGAAATTCAAGTATGCGTGTTGTGAAAGCTCCTTTTGGTGTAGCGTACAACACAAGACATTAATGAAATTAAGAATATTTTTCATAAAATATCGGGGTGTTACAATTTCACTATACATTAATGTGTTCCTAGTTAGTTATTTTTATTCATTTTAAAATTGGATAAGAAATATGGTTTCTTCTACACACTAATGGGATAATATAATAGACTATTCTTAGAGGGTATTATTGTTTGATACCCCCATATACTATTTACAAGTTATTGGGATTCCCTTATAATAATGATGTTATATTTTGGAGCTCAATAGGGTCCCCTCATCATAGTATTGATGAAATGTTAATAATTGATCTTTCATTGATGGTTTGAGGGAAATAAATCCTAGTCTTACATAAAAAACCTTATGGTTTTTTTCACTAGGTTTAAAACAATTAATTTTATTATAATGGAGAGTTAGAGGAAATGGTGATGGGATATTCATTCTTCTTATTCACTTTCATAAATTTATTAATATAAATATCCTGGGGATATATTTTAATACAATATCTGTAATGTGGGGATAAAGGGGGGGTTTTGTTGTGTTTCAGGGGAATAGATCTATGTGTGGATGACATGTAACATAATTTTCGTGATCGTGTGCATAAATATTATGAATGAATTTTAATTTTCATCATATAGGGAGATCATTCATAAAATTTGTTTTAGTAATCAATAATAGGCATTTAAACCCATTAAATTTGTTCTTCTCTAATATATTGAATGTAAAAATTAACTATGTGAGCTTGGGTATGGGTTATAGGGACGTAGGGTCTTCCAGGATACACCAGTATCCCCCAGTGAGCTGACGAATATCTTCTACTGAGTTTGTGGGATGGCTAATTCTTAGAAATTCTACATAGAGCCAACATCTACTCATTATTTTTGTACTATAAATATTATAGGGATATTTCTATATAAAATTAAATCATTTATCACTTATGTTGAATTGGGGAATCACTTCCACTCTTATGGTCTCATGGGAATGACCATACAGTCAACACCACATCCTCCTCCACAATCCACCTTTAATATGGGTGATATTTTGGCATGGTTACATGTAATATTATAAATATATTTATCACCAATATGTTTTATTGGTACTTCACATAAAACATCATAAATTATCTCAATATATAGTTTAGATTACATTTCTAATTACAACTATTAACTGTATGTTCAACTGAAAATCATTATAACCAAATAAGAATTTAGGATATATATTTTTTGGATTAATATAATAATTTTTTTTATTTTTTCATTTCAGATAACAATGAATATGGAATGCTTTATATGAAATATCCATGTTATTTTGGACGTGCACACTAAAAATGGTAATAATTCTTATACAATACCCAATTATAATATTGTGCTGCATGAAACACCGAATTTTCTTGTGATACATACAACACTAACATGAAGTGTTCTATAATCCACATCAACTTGACAAACATTACACACAACACTGAGTTTCGTGGAAGAATTTTTTTTGTTATAATAAATTTAAATATATAATTGTAACCATGATATTAAATTTAGTAATAAAATAGTAATAACTACTTCACAGATATTATTTATAATTATGACTATGAAAAATATAATTTATGGAAATGTATTCAAATGGTTAAAAATTACATTTTCTCAAAAGAGATGCTTTTTATGTAATTATATTAACAATAATAAAATTAATATTATAAAATTTTATAAATTTAATTTGATAATATAAATATAATATCTGAATTTATAATTCCAAAATTATTTTTTGGTGAGTTGTTGAGATTTTTATGAGAAACATCATTTTTGTTGAATAATGAAAATAAATAATTTTAATTCAGACATACATTTTTGTTTAATTTATTCATATAGATATATTATATATTATATTGTTTTTAGAGTCATATTAGATAAATTATACATCTATTAATCAAAATTTATTCATTCCCATATTTTTATATTAAATTGAGATATAAAAGGAAAATGAACTTTTAAACATTCTCACATTGAAAACCCATTTTCTTGCCACATCTATGAGATTCACATTAAACATGATCTTCCTGGTTATATTAATTGGATTTAGAATTTTGGAAATATGAATTTATAATATTTTTTATATTTATAGTCTAATAATATTAGAAAAAAAATTCATAAATATTAGTGAAAGTGATTAAGATTAATGACACTGATTATTGTAAAATTATGCTTATCAAGGGAATGAACTGTAATCATAAGGCCAAAATGACTGATAAACTTTTAAAAAACCCATTTAACTGCACTAATTCATCATGGAACCTTCCATTCTCATGTTTGGTATGTTTTTGGTAAAAAATGTAGGCAAAAACATGGGTAAACCTAACTTGTTTTAAAAAAATCCAAGTATGTCCCATCCCTTCCCTATAGAAGGACACCACCTCCCCCAGTCTTCACAACTATAAAATAATTTGGTTCTTCCACGATATTCCCAATAAACATACCAACATCCATAAAATACTCCATTAACCTTATTTTTTTGGATAAATCCAACCAATGAATCCCTTTTGTGAAAACCAAATGCAGTTACTTCAAGAAGAGGTAAAATCCTTCCTCAAGATCCACTCCTTTAGTTTGATTCAAAACACTTTAATTATTTTAATTTTATTCTCATATAATAACAAAAATTACCTAAAAATATTGATATGTTTTTATCAAATGGTTGAGCCTACACCTACACATAATTCAATCTAATATATATTTATCTTACCATTCCTATTTACATTGAACTACCACCTCATGAAATGATGTTGTTTATTATACCATTCCACCATTAATGGATATGAATTAATGAGGAAAATATTTTCTATATGATATATATCATATTTATTATGTATTTATAACTCTTTATTTATGATACAAATCCTTCATTCCAGCTTTCAATTTTGTTTAAATATGATAATAACATTTGGGATGTGTGGAATACAACCACCTCAAAGCGATGTGATTTGTGCACACACTAAATGGAATGTATTAAGGGTGAGTATAGTGAAAATTATTATACATATTTATTGGACCCATGTGTTTTAATTTTTCAAAAGGGTTTATGATTTTTGTTTATTGTCAATCCCCATTGGGATGGTCACGGAATTTTCAAAATAATTATTCTTACAGGGTAGGCCGAAGCAGGTGTTTACGGTGGAATAGTTTATGAGTGTTTGAAAAAAATGGTCTTCAAAATCAAGAGTTTATCAATTTGGAGAAGGAACGTCTTATGAAATAGAGTCTGTAAAGCTTGGTTTCTAGACCACGAATCATAGTTTGCTGACTGCTAAGGGAGTTATGATGAATGTGATTTCTGAATAGGATCATGGTACGTGGGCCACATAGAGGAAACACTTCGCAAGATGATTACAGTGTGCGAAGTGAAAACATTTCATGCGAGATCTCTTCTTTGGGGATTGAGACATGGTTTTGAGAATCCATGTATGGAATCATTGGCGATAACAAGGCTCTGTTTTTAGATTCCTTAATGGAAGAGTAGGGTATGCGGACCACGTCAGGATGAACTGTTCACTGGAGCATGATATGTAGTGATGATTGTGGATATATGGTTTTATAATATTTTCCATTTTATTTTCATATATGAGTAGAATTAATCCCCTCATTTGGGTAAAACTCTTATATTAGTAATCATGGAAAATTAGGTGACTTCCACAGTAGTTCTCAAGAAAAGAATTTTGCAATGGGGAAGATGATTGCAAGGAGGATTTCGTTAAAGGATAAGTGGTTGTTAGAGACAGTACATTAAAGGGTTTTTGTGTGGAATTATATCTCACAAATTAAAATTGTTTGTGAAGTATGGATGGTTTGATGAAGATGGTTCATATAATATTTCTTTCAAATGATGGTTCGCAGAAGATGATTCATAGAAGATGGTTTGAGGAAGACATTATGTGGAGGTGGTAAGAAGATGTGGTGTGTGGAGGTAATACACTGAGGAGGCTCATGAGTCTCTCATAGTACATGGTGTTTGGTGATATATAGAGGAAGATATCTAATTAATCATGGAAAATTTCATAAATGATCAATACGAAAAAAGTAGGTTACATCTCTAAGGGAAACAAGACATCATCATGACATCTATTTGTATTTGAGTATGAAGGATTTAATGACAACCCATTGAAGATAACTTTTATTGAATAAAACAATTTTAGAACCCTCTGGATGCATTAAAAAAGGGGGATTCAATGGAAGTGATATGTGGGATGCAGTGTGATATCACTAAAATCGCGTATTGCCAATGGACCTTTCACAAAGTGATTGTGATAAAATTTTTTAATCAAGATATATTGAAGATTAGTTTATTTTGGTACAACCAATACAATGTCTGTGTATCCTCTGTGGACTGTAAATTAATGGTGGAATATATAAAATTGATGTGTTGTCCTAATGAATTGAATGTTTAAATTACAACATGTTACTCGCAGCCGGATTTATCAAGTTCCTACCAATGTGGGAACAAGATCTGTTACTTAAAAAAATTGAAAAAATGAATATACCCTCACCAATCACAATGATCTAGGGTCCTTCAATATTACATAAAAATTTTATTTTAAACATATTATTTATATATTTCATTTACTTCATTTCTTTAAACATTACAAAAAAATTAAAACAATGCTTATACATATGTATGGAATATCATCTCAATTAACGGTGTATTTGATTTTCCAGTTTCTGTAATCTAATGATTATTATAATTATATATATTCTGATTAAACATGATATTTATATCATTTTTCATTATAAAAAGCAATAAATAAGTATTAATACAAAAAATGTAACAAATTTAGACTCCTACAAAAAATAAGCTGATTTTATGATACACTAATCCATCACAAAGAATTTTTAATAAGGGGTAATTTAATTTTTTTATTAGTATATATGGTATTTGATATAAAAATAATGTTCTGTAATTTTTTTATTAATCATATATTTATTAAAAAATAGGGGTTTTCATGTAAGAAGAGAGTGAAGACATTAGGTAAAATAATTTCATCTCACTTTTTATTTTATTGTGATTCATACATTAATCACCTATCATTTATTTTTTATGGTGTCTATAATACACATGGATGTATTTTATAATAATTATTATTTTATTTTTTGGTATCTACATATCCATTTTTTGATCTTTCTTTCACAGGATTTATGTTTCAATGGTTTCCAAAAAGGTAATGTAATATTGAATCAATATTCCTTCTTTGAGACAGAAGCCATATTATCCACCTATATTTTTCAAAGATGGTTCAATAGTAACTTTGAAATATTATATCATAGATCTACTTATTTTCATTATATTTTAAACTTCATTTACTTTTATTATTTCCATTGTATTGTGAATCAATGTTAAAAAATTGTTAACTATTTGAATGTTCAATATCACTATTTATCAAAATTGATTATGATTATTCTATCATAGATGAAATATTATGATCCATATCTCTAGAACACTCATTGTTTTCTTAAAATCTAGTTTTAAATGGTATATAAAATTAATTTTACCATTTCCCCATTCTTTGGTACATAAAAAGATAAATCAAGTGTTATTACTAATGTCTGAATATAACTCTCTTTTTGGTCCAAAATATGAGTTCAATCAACAAAATGTTTTCTAAAAGGAATAAATAAGTATTACACTATTTTCAATTGACATTTAAAAGAAAATTTTAACCATTTTTTAAATTTTATAAAATGGTTTTTTAAAAAAGAAATATTCTTATCATTTTCTGGTCGAGGCACTTTTCTATGATTTTTATAGTGCCAAAGGAATATTCGGCATGTGGGGATTTACCTGCTGATTTTTCCCTTATTACCTTTTAGCTTTCATGACATGTCTTCATGGTATTTTTAAAAAGATAATATTTTCCCGATATTAATGATATTTTATGTTTGTTTAAACTTTTTATCAATGAAAATTGTTTTAAAAAATGTTTTCAGTTTAAAATGTTGTTTTAACGATTTTTAAAAAAAATTGGTTTTAAAAAATATGTTTTCAATGAAAATATTTTCAATGATTTTTAAACTTATTTTATATGTTTCCAAATTATTTTCATTGAAAAAGATTTTCAAAATGTTATCAAGATTCTATTATATTTTGTCAATGAAAAATGTTTTGCAATATTATTTGAAGTTTTTTTTCTAAATTTTAATGTATTATCTAGAAAAATGGTTTAAAAATACATTATGTTTTAAAGACCCTTTATCAAAAAAAAATATTTTTCTCATGACATGTTTTTAAAATTTATTTCAAAGTTATTCTCAATCTTTTATAAAATATTTTGATGTTACTAAATACATTGTTGAAAATGATACAAATGATCCATTCATATTCTTTATATTATGGTTTATGTTTTAATGGAATGATCCTTATGAAACCCATTTCTCTAACATTGGTTATATTCTTTTTAAATCCATTTCATTTCATGGGTTATGATTTGAATTATATAAAAACAATATTTATTATCGGTTAGGTTATGAAGAATGTTTTTTCATCCTATTGATAATTATGTAGGATTTTATTATGTTATGTGTTGGAAATGAATCTCTCTCTAATTATTTAAGAAATTATAAATGTTTTATTAGCATTGGATGTTAAACAGGTGGGCATCACAATCCTAAAATAAGATGGAATAAGGGAGGGCATCCAAATTCCCAAATATGATCATACATGAGACGACATCCCATGCCCGAAATAAGTGGGTACATTGGATGGAATAAATATATTATAATAAGAATTTACATGTGTGGGTATCCCAATTGTGGAATAATTGGGTACACCAAACGTCAACCCATTATCAAAGTATTTACATAAGTAATTATCCAAATAATAACAAGTAATTATGGTATTTGTAGGAAGAAATGCCATAATATTTTCTATATTTATGTGTATGATATGTGTTCCATATCTTATTCATATATAGATCACACTCATGTCTCCATTAGGATTAATGAATTATGAAATTCTAATATTTGTGTGATGATTTGGGTTTATGATCTTTGATATGAAGTATACGATTATCTAATTTTATGATCATATTCCCCTTTCATTATGATCATGTTTATGTTTACATATATCACTTATTTACCCTCTCTGGTAATCATTGTTCACCCATTTTTATGTTTCCTTCGCTATGTTATGTAGATATATTTTATGTATTATATGTCAAAGAAGGTTTCTAGTCATGGTAATCCCAGTAGAAGATAATGAAGCTCACACATGTACTATAGTTTATGTTTCTATGTTTGCAATGGAACTAAACTAATATATTATTTTTGTAAAAAACCCGAGAATTTATGAGAATTATTCTTTTTAATTTCATTGATGTCTTGTGTTGTACGCTACACCAAAATTAGCTTGTTCTATACACAACACCGTATTAGCTTGCATTATTCACAACACTATTCTTGGGTCGTGTTACACACAATTTCAAGTTCATTTTGTAGAAATTATTCTATGAAACATTAAGTATATATTTTTTTAGTGTATAAATGAAATGAGTTTCTATTATTTTATACGCAACAACAAAGGGAGCTTGCACTACACGCAGCTTTGACTTGGCTTGCATTACACACAATTGTGACCTTCCTTGATAGAGTGTGTAGTACACAATACCTGGTTTCACTAAACAACGATATATTTTTATAATATTATTATTAACTATCCCTTATGAAATGTTTTAACTAAATTTTGAATGTTATAACATTATTATTCATCTTACACATTTTCTATAACATCGTGTGAGAACAAAATATATTTTTCGAGTAAAATAAGTATTTTTTAAAAATGTAGTTTTGACGCCTTTTGATGGCACACCCAAAATAAATCTAGTTTTTGACATGTTTATAAGTTAAATTTGACAAAATAAAATTCTTCTTTGGAATCAGGATATAAAAATTTACTTTGGATAAATTTTTCGCATTATTTTGATAACTTTCATATCTTAATGAATAGTAAAAACCCAATATATTTTAATTAAAAACATCTTTTTTCATCGTAATAAATTATATTGTTAAATTATAATATTGAATGATTTTAAATTACAAATAGAATATATTTTTACCATTTAATATAATGTATTTCATTAGCACTGCTTTTACATTGAATTCATAGGTAAAATCATTTCAATCTTTTGCAATGTTTCAACTTTTAAAAATCATTTTCTGAAATAAGGTTTAAAATAAATTCCCAACGTGTCAAAATTTTATTGGAATATGATATTACCACCCTATCCCATATCATGTTTGGATTTAAGTCATTTTTGGTGGTTTTTATGTGGGGTTTGAATTTATTATAAATTAATATTTCTTATGTTTCAAAAGGTGCCCCTATCCTCACTTATAAAAGGGAACCTCCTCCCTCTCCTCTTCACAACACTTTGAGCCTTCAAATTAGGCCACCCCCTGACCATTTATCTTCTACCCTTCTATAGAAACATTCTAGTGGTTCTGGTATTCTAAAAAGACCAACTCTAGTCCGTTAAGAGGAAGCTTAAAAGAGGTGCGTCGAAGAAGTGGTAATCTCTTCTACCGATTTTTTCAAGTTTCTTTCTTCTTCTAATTATTCTTCATTATTTGTTTACTTATAACGTAATAATATAAGTTTGAATAATATACCTACATGTTATTATAAATATTAAACAACCCCATTTAAAATTCTATCAATCCTACGGAAAACAAAATCACCCCGTGTGCGTACGTACTGAATACCATCTCCACGCCATGGTGTAATCTATTTTTCCACAACCACCTGACTTGGATGGGTATAATGGTGTAAAGAATAACTACATATGGTTATTATAACATCATAATTATTATGAGATATTATATCATCCACTCCAATTCTATTCAATAATTATGGGAACGATATCATCGCTCCTGCGTACGTACATGCTACTTTTTCCACGAATGCGATGAGATTCATTTTCCATGATTAAACATTCAAGTATGATTATAAAATATATATAATAAATAATCATGAAAGTTATTACATAATAATGATACTGGATTTATGTACATATATGTTTCATTTACTTAATTCCATTCAATTCAACAAGGAAACAAAATTAGTGTTCATGCGTACGTGCGACCTACCATCTCCATGAATGGTGTATTTCATTCCATTTTTCGATCAATCATATATATTTATATTCTGAATATAAATTATATATATAAATCATGTTTTAAATTCTGTAATTAAGTAAGTCAGGATATATGTATCAATATTAAGAACAAAAAATCGAAACACGTACGATAAATAAAACGATTTTACCCAAAACAATGCTTTAACATGGAATTTACAAAAGAACGGGTAATATAAAGTCATAGGTCGACCATAAATGATATCATAACAATGAATATGATTCTGTAATAAGTCAATGAAATTATTTAAATCATTATACAAGATTTTTGTATACGTATGAAGCATATTTGACCTAAGGTAATGGATAATTTTGCAATCTCATTTTTATCTGAGATGGATTATACGTAAGTATTTACTGGGGTAATATTTTTCATCCATGTCCATAAAAATGTTTTCATAAAGTTATTAATATTCTTCCATGTATGTTTAAAGTCATTTTAACCCCTGTTGACTTTTACTTTATGTTATGTATGGAATCTTTCTTTTATTTACCATACGTTGTACTTTTTGACTATTCCGTTAAAAGTACGAGGAGAATGTTATTTAACCTATACGGCATGAACAGATTTGTACGGTTTTATAACACCTTATTTTCATGAAGATTACTCTAAAATATTTCCTGACTAATTTCAAGAAAAATATTTTTCTTTTAAAATTGCATGGCATTTTGTGAAAATAAAATTATTTTGAAGAAGAAAGGATATTTTCCTCAAGAATTCATTTCAAGTGTTTCATCAAAACCATTGTCCATCTAAGATAAAATTATTTAATATGTTTATGTTTCAAGTATAATGTCAATATGATTTACATGGATTAAATTTTCTTATGATGAAATTATATCCATTAGTTATATATGGATTATGTGATGATCAGATTATGTTTATGAAAGCCATTTTATTCTTTGGGTTATGGAGAATGTTCTATGTTTAATTCGTGGCACAATTACGAATGATTTCATTATGAGATGGGTGGGACCTATATCTCCCTACAACTAATTGGGTAAAGATTTATATATCATGAGATAGACATGGCAGGAATGACAATATAATCCGATTCAGTTATACAAGACATGAAAGAGGAGTTAACTCGATTCAGAAGGAGACTTTGTCCACTAAGATGGTCTGTGAAGCAATTACTTGGCTACTTTTGAAATCATATCATGTGAATAATGGTTTTACACAATTACATGCTTTATTCCCATGATATTTTATCAAGAATAATGTTTATTTATGATCTATGACTTATGAACTTCTATGTTTTATGTCATTTCTTAAGAATTTGATTTTTAAACATTATGTTCAGGTTTTAATTTCAAATGTATATGGTTTGTCTTATTTTCTCCATTCGTAACCTTACTGAGAATTTGAGCTCACCCTTTATATATTTTCTTTTCTCTAGGATTTAAAGAATGGTTTTAGGTATGAAAACAAAAGGGGAAGATCTTTATGGGAGATATTGAAGATCTTTCACCATGATTAGAAGATTACCTTCCGAGTTTCCAAAGACTCTAAACTACTATGGTCCTTGAGTGTTGGTTCTTTTTTTGTATTAATTATTCCGCAAAAGTAATGTAATTTCTATGTACGTCAAGACATAGGTCTCTATAGTTGGTTTTATAGGAAAGGTTTATTTAACCATTGGAAACTAGGATGCAAAAACATTAGTGAAATCTCTAGAGATATTTATAAGGTATGACTAGGTATGTCACTATGGTTACATGTAAGTATAGGTTATAGTTCTATAATTACAGCAATCATCTTAGAATTTAGCCTAAGATGTTAGATATTGAATGTAATCCCCCTTGATTATGATTTTTTCCACTCACACTATTCTTTTTGGGTTTTAGAAAAAGGCTAGAAACAGGATGATTCCCGATAATGGAGGATATGATGGACAATGGAATGATATTATTCCTGAGAAACCAAATGAAATTGGATATGGAGGTCCACATATTGTTATAATGCCTAATCAGAAATCTCATAATATAATCAATAATCTAAACTTTGGTATGTTTCCTGACTCATTTAATAAGAGAAAGATGGAGTTTTATGATGATCATAGAGGAAAGAAAGTTCAATTTCCCTCATGTAAATCATGTGGGAAGAGGCATCTGGGAGAATGTTTCAAAGGAACCGGAAGATGCTTTGGGTGTGGAAAATAAGGACACAAAGACATTAATTGTAAAGGAAAAGGTTCAGTTAACACTAGGGACAATGATAATGGTATTTCTAAGACATCAACACCGGTTAAAAGTTTTAAATGTGGAATGTACGAGCATTATGAAAATAATTCCCTATGGGAAAATCTCATGAAGAGAATCAGCATGGTCGTATGGGTAGTATCTATATTGATGATGATAATTTGACTACAAAGGATATGTGAGATGAAGGAATTGTTCAAGATTGGTCAATGGTATAAGAAGGTAGTGGAATGACTACATGTTTATCAAGAGTAATGTTGTATAAGTAATCTCATTGTTCTATGGAATAAAAAGACATATAAGGATTGTGACTATAACACCACAAGATTTTATGAAAAATATCCTTTTTAATTTTATTGATGTCTTTTGTTTTATGCTACACCAAAAGAAGCATTCACTACACGCATCCCTGGCATGGCTTGCATTACACGCAATCGCGACCTTCCACAATAGTGTGTGTTGAACGCAATACTGAGTTTCACTAAACAACGATATGTTATATAAAATAGTCCTTATGAATATTAATACCCATTTTTTTAAAATTTTATAAATCTTATCTTTTGAAGTGGATGTCATTTTTTCATTCGGAATATCGAAATTAGCCTATGGTAAATTTTTTGTATTTTTCTCAAAACTTTCATTTTTTGATGAATAGTGAAAACACTGGGTTACTATTTAAAAAGAGAATTTTTATTTAATTAATTAAATATTTTATTTAAATTTATTTTAGGTCAAAATACATACATAACACCTATATAAGTTCAATTTAATTCATTGGAGTCATTTTATAATAATTTTATATATATAAAAATTTTATTGAACTTTTAACCGTCTTTTACCCACCTCCTTGGAGAATTTGAAAATTTAATAAAACATAATTTTACCACTTCTGTGAGTGGAATATAGAAAATACAATAGAAAAGTTTAATATCAAGGACTAAAATGTGGTTCAATGAGATGAAAATAATTTTTGGTGAATACTTACTTTTTACTTTTTTTACCACGGTTAAATGTAAATAGGGTAATTAAGGGTAAAAATTATATTATTATTACCATAACACATGTCCTAATTCTACTGGATAAGTTTAATTCGACCCAAAAAAACCTTAAGAAAAAATATGACCATTTATGCCCACTTGGATTAGATTAGAACATTTAATATTGTTTTATTTAAAGAATAGTTAAAATAGTAAAAATCAATGTTTAATAACTAAATTTTTTTTTATATAGGGTTATACATAAGATAAATTAGACTATATATATTACTTATAAATATAAAATTATTTCCTACATAATGGTATTTCATTTATAATTTTTAGACGTTAAATAATTTAATTTATTTATGACACAATGATGATGCAGTAATTATCTTATTAATGAAATATTGACCTAATTGATGTTATAAATACCCAAATAAATGTAATTTGAGACTTTTTATGAATTAAACTAATTTTATAGGTTAATATGACATGTTATTATTGATTTAATTATCTTATATCGAACTAATAATTCAGTTATGATTTTCAAAAAAATAAAATACCAAATAGTGTCAAAATTGACATAAAATAGTTTTTTTAAAAAATATTAAATTATTAATTGTTATTTTATTTCTAAAAATCTGAGGTTAGGCCACATGACTTAGATAAGGTTATATATATTAATAATAAACAACTTGGGGTTCGTTTTACTTGTTATAGTACGTTTATTAACCTTATAGTGTAATAAAAAAAGAAGACACGGTAAAAGTAAAATTATTTAACTTAAAGATAAATCTAAATGATAAGGTTAAAATAGAAACCTAATGTTGTATAAATTTTATTGTATGAGAGAATTTAGACCCATACCCACCTTAGCTTTGAAATAAATCAATTTGGAGCTATTAAAATCCCAATATGACTTTATAATAAAATAATATTTTTAGTTTTTCCTAAGGTGCCCCTCTCCTCCCTTATAAAAGGGCACCTCCTCCCTCTCTTCCTCACACCACATTGAGCCTTTGAACTCGGCCAAACCCTGTTAATTTCTCTTATCTACTTCCCTAGAAATATTCTATAGGTCCAGGTCTTCTTCGAGGACCATTTCTAGTGCCCTAAGAAGAGGTTAAGAAGAGGCGCTTCAAAGAAGAGGTAATCTCCATTACCGACTCTTTCAACTTTATTTCTTCTTCTACTTCTTCTTCTTTAGTTGTTTAATTATGAAGTAATAACATCATTATCACTAATATACTGATATGTTTTTATAAATATAAAACAACCCAATTTCACAATTTATCCATCCTACGGAAAACGAAATCACCGCACGTGCGTACGTACGGAATACCATCTCCACGCCATGGTGTAATCTATTTTCCACCACCAGCTTACTTGGGTGGGTATAATGGTGTAAATAAATAAATGATACAGGATTTATGTATATATATATATATAAGTATTTCATCTACTTAATTCCATTCAATTCAATAAGGAAATGAAAACATCGTTCATGCATACGTACGGCCTACCGTCTCCATGAGCGGTGTATTTCATTCCATTTATCGATATATCATATATGTATATGTATATGATGAAAATATATTATATATAAATCATTTTTTACATTCTGGAATTATGTAAATCAGGATATAAGTAATAATATCAAGAACAACAAGTCGAAACACATACAATAAATGAAACGATTTTACACAAATCGCTGCTCTTACATCGATTTTAGAAAAGAAAGGGTAATATAAAGTTATAAGTTAACTATATATGATATCATAACAATTAATATGATTCTTTAATAAGTCAATAACATTATTTAAATCATTATATAGGAGGTTCAGATACATACAAAGAATATCAGACATAAGGTAAGGGATAATGTTGCAATCTCAAATGTTTTCTATCCGAGATTGCTTATACGTAAGTATTTACTAGGGTTATATTTATCATCCATGACCAAGATTTATAAAAATGTTTTCATGTATGTTTAAAGTTCTTTTTACCCATTTTTGACTTCTACTACATGGTATGTAAGGAATCTTTTTTTTTCTTTACCATATGAGGTACTTTTTTACTTTTCCGGCAAAAGTACAAGACGAATGTTATTTTTAAGTTATACGGCATGAATGGACTTTTACGGTTTCATAACACCTCATTTTCATGAAGATTACTCTACATTATATTATATCTATTTTCAACAAAATACTTTTCTTTTGAAAAGTGCATGGTATTTTTTGAAAAGGAAATGATTTTTAAGAAGAAAGTATATTTTCCTCAAGAATTCATTTCAAGTGTTTTATCAAAACCATTTTCCATCTAAGATGACTTTATTTTAATATGTGTATGTTTCATGTGTAATGTCTATATGATTTACATGGTTTCACTTTTCTTATGATGAAAAGATATCCATTTGTTTTATATTGATTATGTTATGATGGGATGATGTTTATGAAACCCATTTCATTCTTTGGGTTCTAATGAATGATTTATGTTTATGTTGTGGCACATGTAAGAACGATTTAATTATGAGATGGGTGGGACCTATATCACCCTCCAATGCGTTGGGTAATGATTTATATCTCATGATATAGACATGGATGGAATGGTAAGTTAATCCGGTTCAGTGTTATCGGACTAGAATGAGGAGTGAACTCGATTCAGAAAGGGACTTTGTCCACTAAGAAGTTCTTGGAAACAATGCCTTGGCTACTATGGAAATCATAACATGTGCTTAATGGATGCCACAATTACATGTTTTATTATCATGCTAGTTTATCATGACTATTGTTTCTTTATGATCTATGCCTTGTGTACTTCCATGATTTATGTCGTTGCTCATGATTTTGAAGTTTATATTTTATGTTCAAGTTTTTGCATTCAAATGTTTATGGATTGTTTTATGTTCTATATGCTTACCCTTACTGAGCATTTGAGCTCAGCCTTTATATGTTTTATTTTCCCCAAGATTTAATGAATGGTTTTTGGTAAGAAAAAAAGGGGAAGATCTTAATGGGAGATAATGAAGATCTTTCACCACGATTAGAAGATTATTTTCTGAGTATCCAAAGACACTAAAATATTATGGTCCTTGTGTGTCTGTTTTCATTATGTATCAAGTATTCTGCAAAAGTAATGTAATGTCCATGTACATCAAGCTTTGGGTCTCTGCAGTTGGTATCAAAGGGAGGTTTAGTCAACCATTGGTAACTAGGATGAGAGAACTTCAGTGAGATCCTTAGAGATATTTATAAGGTATTTCTAGGGATGTCCCTAAGGATAAGTATAAGTATAGGTTCTAGTCCTTGATTTATTGTAAATATATTAGAATTAAACCTAGGATGTTAGATATGGAAGGTACCCCCCATTTATTATGTTGTTTTCCCTATCATGCTGTTTTCCTCATGCTATTCTTTTTGGGTTTTAGATGATGGATGGAACCCGAAGGAAATGTATTGATCAATGTAATGGACGATGCAATGATTTTCCTCCTGAACAAACCAATGTTATGGGATATGGAGTGAACAATATTATATATATACTAACACAAGATATGAATCATTATGGACTTCCAAATAAGAATAGAAAGGAGAAACATTCTGTTGAATCCTTCATGAGGCAGCATCCACCTTCATTCAGCGGGTCTTCTGATCCATTAGTGGCTGAACAAAGGATCAGTACCACTGAAAAGATATTTTCAGTTCTACAATGTTCTGATCATGATAAATTCATCTTAGATGTATATCATTTGGAAGGTGATGCTGATAAATGGTGGAATCGTATCAATAATATGAGGCAAAGAGAAGAAATTGAGTCCATGGAATGGGACGAGTTCAAGAACATATTTTTCAATAAGTACTTCCCTCGTATTCTTCGAAAAAAGATGGAAATGGATTTCCTTGATCTTAAGAAAAAGGATGATGAATCTGTTGGTATATACGAAGCGAATTTTACAAGGATTTCAAGGTATGCATCTGACTTTATCATCCAACCGGAAAGTAAAGTTGATCAATTCTTCAGTGGCTTAAAACCAAGTCTTTGAAGGGAATTAGCTATAAGTGACTTCAGTAGCTATAATGAAATTGTGCATTGTTCTATAAAGGTCGAAATGGAAGTTGGTGTTACAGATCCATCTCATGGTTTGGACAAGAAATGAAAGATGGAGTTCAAGGAGAAATCTCAGAATAATGGTGTAAAGAAGATAAATGTTTCTTTATGCTCAAAGTGTGGAAAGAATCATGGTGGAGATTCCCTTAAAGGTACTAGAAAATGTTTTAAGTGTGTAAAATATGGTCATCAAGAAGCTGAGTGTCGAAGTAATGGAAAAAGGGTTGCTAATGATGTGAATAATGAAAAGACTATAGAGAACGCACCACCAACACTTCAATTCATTAAGTGCAAGGAAATGGGGCATTATGCTAATCAATTCCCTCATCCAAAGGTTAATGATAATCAATGTGAGAAACCTCTCAAGGAAAAGGATAAAAATAATGTCACATGCGATCACTATTTGTGATGTTGAGTATGACAATGATGTTGTGTAATGATTAAGTGTTTATGTAATGGGATTTCAAATAGTATCATGGAATCTCATTTATAGTATCATGGAATTTTGAAATATCTATGTATTGGTCCATTGTGGTTTTCTATAAGAATATGTTACAGGTAACCATGAAAAGTCATTCAAATATTTTGGAAAGCAGATAATATGCGCATAATGAAGGGATAAGGAGAAAATAAATTGTTTGATAGTATTCATGAGCTCATGATTGATATAAGGACTAATTGATATCATGGTTTGAGTATATATAATTTTTGGGATTTTGGTATGTCGAAAGTGTTAACTTTTAACTGCATTCATGTTTTCACTAAGGTTCAATGGGTATTCATTTTTCAAGAAAATACATGATTAAGGCCTTCGAATGTTTCGAATGTGACCAACAAGATATATCGTATGATATATGGGGGATGAATGATGGTATTCATGTACTTGTTATGTGACCTCTCGTATAATCATTTTCTTTACACTATGATATTGGACATATGTATTTTCGATAAGCTTCAAGGTTGGAATGGATTAAGTTGGAAATCAGATAGAATTGTTTAAGGATAGAATTTTGTTTCGATATTATTTAGGGAATGTTATAATAATGTACTTTTAGAAAAAGGAAATCATGTAGGACGGGAAATCACCCGTCGCATCGGACAAGGCTCTGGGAATCGAACCCACAACTAAAGTGCAACAATCCTTTATCGCCTACCACTGGCCTACATGAAGTCCATGTTTAGTAGAAACCAGTTTTATTGTATTAAGTAGTATGATATATGAAGTATAAGTATATTTTAGGAACCATATTTGATTAATCTCACTATAAATGGACTTATGTATTTTTGATATATTTTTCTAATCTTTTGTTTAAGACAGATGGAATGACCCATCATTCTATCACATGATCTGCTAACACTTCCCGAATGAAAAATTCAAATTCATTTCTTTAAAAGATGAATTGGAAATTGTCCAAAGAACGACCAATGGTGAGACTGTACCAAATTCTAGAATGTATTTCTTCTAATTCCAATTTCTTCAACTTTAGGGAAATGATCTTGAAAATAAAAAATGTTGTCCTAGTGCCCTTATATCCGATGAATCAGATGATACATTAGATCATCGCAAATCTATGGATTTGTGATTGTTGGCTTTTTCATAGCCATGTTCTCTACCACTCTCCATCAGAACATGATGGATATATTTCTTTTCCATGTCCATATTTTCATCTATGTTCTCCTATGTGGAAACCCAGGTATTACTTAATTTGGGTAACCGTTACGTTTCATAATTGAGTTTTTAATGATTCGTTTTTGTATTCCTTTTTATGATGTGGGTATCTATTAATGAAACTTTCTAGTAGTAAACCATTTATAACCCTGATTAATTTTGGGGGCGAAATTCATTTTAAGGGGGGTAGAATGTAACACCCCAAGATTTTATAAAAAATATTCTTTTTAATTTTATTGAAGTCTTTTGTTGTATGCTTCACCAAAAGGAGCATGCACTACACGCATCCCTGACTTGGCTTGCATTACACGCAATCACGACCTTCAACAATAGCGTGTGTTGTACGTAATACCGAGTTTCACTAAACGATGATATGTTATATAAACTAGCCGTTATGAATAGTAATACCAATTTTTTTAAATTTTTTAAAATTTTATCTTTTGAAATTTACTTCATTTTTGAATTCGAAATATCGAAATAAGCCTGAGGTGAAATTTTGGTATTTTTCTGAAAACATTCAATTTTTGATGAATAGTGAAAACGCTGGGTTACTATTTAAAAACTGACATTTTATTTAATTATTTATTTATTTTATTTAAATTTATTTTTGGTCAAAATTGATAAATAACACCTATTTAAGTTCAATGTAATTCATTGAAGTCATTTTATAATAATTTTAAATATATAAAATTTTTATTAAACTTCTCACCGTCTTTTACCCACCTCCTAGGAGGATTTCAAAATTTAATAAAACATAATTTTACCACTTATTTGAGGGGAATTTCGAAAATCCAAGAGACACGGTTAATATGAAGGACTAAAATGTGGTTCAATGAGATGAAATTAATTTTTTGTGAATAGTCACTTTTTACTTTTTTTTACCACGGTTAAAAGCCAATTGGGTAGTTAAGGGTAAAAATGATATTATTATTACCTAACTCATGTCCTAATTCTATTGGATAAGTTTAATTCGACCAAAAACAACCTTAGGAACAAAATATGACCATTTAGGCCCACTTGGATTGGATTAGGACATTTAATATTATTTTATTTAAAGAATAGTTAAAATAGTTAAAATCAATGTTTAATAACTAAAACATTTTTAATATAGGGTTATATATAAGATATATTAGACTACAAATATTCATTATAAATCTCAAAATATTTCCTACATAATGGTATTTTATTTATAATTTTTAGACATTAAATAATTTAATTTATTTATGACACAATGATGATGTAGTAATTATATTATTAATGAAATATTGACATAATTGATGTTATAAATTCCCAAATAAATGTAATTTGAGACTTTTAATGAATTAAACTAACTTTATAGGTTAATATGACATGTTAGTATTGATTTAATTAACATTTTTCGAACTAATCATTCTGTTATGAATTTCACAAAAATCAAATACCAAATATTGTCAAAATTGACATAAAATAGTTTTTAAAACAAATATTATATTATTAATTGTTATTTTATTCCCAAAAATATAAGGTTTGAAAAAATGACTTAGATAAGGTTATATATATTAATAATAAACAACTTTGGGTTCGTTTGTCTTGTTATAGTATGTTTATTAACCTTATAGTGTAAGAAATCAAGAAGACACAGTAAAAGTAAAATTATTTAACTTAAAGTTAAATCTAAATGATAAGGTTAAAATAAAAACCTAAAATTGTCTAAATTCTATTGGATGAGAGGATTTTGACCCATCCCCACCTTAGATTCTAAATAAATCAATTTGGTGCAATTAAAAACCGAATAATCCTTTATAATAAAATAATATTTTTAGTTTTTCCTAAGGTGCCCCTCTCCTCCCTTATAAAAGGGAACCTCCTACCTCTCTTCCTCACACCACTTTGAGCCTTCAAACTCGGCCAACCCCTGAAAATTTCTATTTTCCACTTCCCTAGAAACATCCTAGAGGTCCTGGTCTTCTTCAAAGACCATTTTATGTGCCATAAGAGGAGGTTAAGAAGAGGCGCTTCAAAGAAGATGTAATGTCCGTTACCAATTCTTTCAAATTTATTTCTTCTTCTTCTTCTTATTCTTTAGTAGTTTCATTATGAAGTAATAAGTCAATAACATTATTTAAATCATTATACAGGAGGTTCAGATACATACGAAGCATATCGGACATAAGGTAAGGGATAAAGTTTCAATATCAATTGTTTTCTATCCGAGGTTGCTTATACGTAAGTATTTACTGGGGTTATATTTATCATCCATGTACAAGTTTTATAAAAATGTTTTCATGTATGTTTTAAGTCCTTTTTACCCATTTTTTACTTTTACTACATGGTATGTATGTATCGTTTTTTTTGTTTACCGTACGAGGTACTTTTTGACTTTTCTGAAAAAAGTACGAGAAGAATTTTATTTTTAACTTATACGGCGTGAACATATTTTTATGGTTTCATAATGCGTCATTTTCATGAATATTACTCTACATGATTTTATGAATTTTTAAACAAAATACTTTTCTTTTAAAAGTGCATGGCATTTTTTGAAAAGAAAATTATTTTGAAGAATAAATAATATTTTCCTCAAGAATTCATTTCAAGTGTTTTATCATAACCATTTTCCATCTAAGATGACGTTATTTTAATATGTGTATGTTTGAAGTATAATGTCTCTATGATTTACATGGTTTCACTTTTCTTATAATGGAATGATATCCATTTGTTTCATTAGGATTATGTTATTATGGGATGATGTTTATGAAACCCATTTCATTCTTTGGGTTATAATGAATGATTTATGTTTATATTGTGGCACAAGTAAGAATGATTTAATTATGAGATGGGTGGGACCTATATCTCCCTCCAATGAATTGGGTAAAGATTTATATCTCATGAGATAAACATGGCTGGAATGGTAAATTAATCCGGTTCAGTGTTACAGGACTGGAACGAGGAGTGAACTCGATTCCGAAAGGGGCATTGTCCACTTGGATGGTCTTGGTAGCAATGCCATGGCTACTATGTAAATCATAACATGTGCTTAATGGATTCCATAATTACATGTTTTATTACCATGCTAGTTTATCATGACTAATGTTCCGTTATGATCTATGCCTTGTGTACTTCCAAGATTTATGTCGTTGCTCGTGATTTTGATGTTTAGATTTTATGTTCAAATTTTGCATTTAAATGTTTATGGATTGTTTTATGTTCGCTATGCTTACCCTTAATGAGCATTTGAGATCACCCTTTATATATTTTATTTTCCCCAGGATTTAAAGAAAGGTTTTAGGTATGAAAAAAAAGGATAAGATCATTATGGGAGATGTTGAAGATCTTTCACCATGATTACAAGATTATTTTCCGAGTTTTCAAAGACACTAAACTATTACGGTCCTTGTGTGCCTGTTTTCGTTATGTATCAATTATTTCACAAAAGTAATGTAATGTCCATTTATGTCATGCTTCAGGTCTCTATAGTTGGTATCAGAGGGAGGTTTAGTCATCCTTTGGTAACTAGGATGCGAGAAATTTAGTGAGATCCCTATAGATATTTCTAAGGTATGTCTAGGGATGTCCCTAAGGTTAAGTATAAGTTTAGGATATAGTCCTAGAATTATGGTAACGATATTAGAATTAAACCTAGTATGTTAGATATGGAAGATACTATAATGACCCATACTTTACATACATTGTAAATACCTCAAAATTGAAGCATACATATTACAACATATAACAAAACCATAAAAGGATCGTATAGGTATAGTGTCCTTGGAAACTTGGAAACATAAACAACTGGTTCATAAAGCATCTAGACTGTCTCCCATTTATTTCATCATATCTAGAGTCCCTTTTGGAATATCCTACTTAATTACCTTCTACCCGACCTGGGGAAATAAAACATGCAAAAGGGTGAGCTCAAATGCTCAGTAAGGGTAAAAAAAGAAATACCAATCACATCATATTCATAAAAACATAACATTTTCGAAATCATAACCTGCAAAAGAGTTCATATTTTCATAACATTGGATAAATCATAGTAGTGAAATGTAATCCCAATAATCATAACATAAAACCTGAAACTTTTTTTTCATACACACATAATCATAGAGAATCATTTCTTAGTAGTCCAGACTCATTGCCAAGACTGTCTTAGCAGAAATAGTCCATTTCTGAACCGAGTTCACTCATCGTTTCAGTCCAGTTTCAGTAAACCGGTTTAACCTGCCATTCCAGCCATGTCTATCTCATAAGATATAAATCTTTACAAAATGCATTGGAGGGAGATATAGGTCCCACCCATCACATAATGAAACCATTCTAATGTGTGGAAAAAAAATCCTAAATCATACATCATAGCATAACCCATGTAATAAAAATGGGATTCTTAAACATCATGACATCATAAAACAATTCATATAAGATAACAGAATTCATAAAAATAATTCCATCACAACATAATTATATAAATGTAATAATAGGGATAGAAACAGAACCCTATATTTTCTTAGGTGGAAAATAATTTTGATAAAACACTTGAACTCCATTCTTGAGGAAAAAATCCTTTCAACTTCAAAAACTATTTCCTTTTTTAACATGTCATAATATTTTAAATTAAAAGAATTTGATTAAAAATAAACTTGAAAACTTGTAAGGGAAGTATCTTGTAAATAATGTTTTAAAAATCCATTCATGTCGTATAAGTTAAAAAAACATTCTTCTCGTACTTTTGTCAGAAAAGTCAAAAAGTACCTCGTACCAAAAATGACAAAATATTCCATTCATATCTTTTTATAAAAACTCACCTAAGGGTAAAATTGGATTTAAAAAATTGTAGGTGGATGGAAATAATATTACATATTAAGGAAAAATGGATGTGGATGATAAAATACACCCCAGAAAATACCAAAGTATAAACAATCTCAGATTAAAATAAGATTGTGATATTTTCCCTTGCCTTAGGTCCGATTTGCTTCGTAAGTGTCCGAACCTCCTGTATAATGATTTAAATAATGTCATTGACTTATTCCAAAATCATACTGGTTGTTATGATATCATATATGGACATATTATTAGCTTCTTATTAGTAATATTTCATTGATACTTGTTATTCGGGTGTTTATTACTTTTTGTTCATATGCGTGTTTTGTCGAATAAATTATTATTGTTATCTTTAGGTTATAGATACCTCATTTACAGAATGGTATTAGTGTAATATATATCATATTAATTCATTTAATTCATTTATATAATCATTATCCAATTAAGATCATGTAGAATGAGTTGCATCACATCGTGGAGACGGTATTCCGTACGTACGCACGAGCGATGATATCGTTCCCATGATCATGGAATTGTATTAGAGTGTATGCATACTATTTCATAATCAATATCACTTTACAATAATCATATATAGTTATTATTTACACCATCATACCAATCCAATTATGTTGGTGGTGGAAAATATATTACACCACGGCGTGGAGACGGTATTCCGTACGTACGCACGCGCGGTGATTTCATTTTCCGTAGGATGGATAGACTGTGAAATAGGGTTGTTTCATACTTATAATTAAATAAAATTATACGAGTGATACTGATGTTATTAATTTATAATGAAACAACTAATGAAGAATACGTGGAAGAAGAAATAATGTTGAAAGAATCGGTAACAGACATTACAACTTCTTTGAAGCGCCTCTTTGAGACCTCATCTTAGGAACTAATATTGGTCATTGAATAATATCCGGACTTCTAGGATGTTTCTAGGTAAGTGTAGAAGAGAAATTGGCAGGGTTTGACTGATCTTGAAGGCTCAATGTGGTGTGAGGAAGAGAGGAAGGAGGTTCCCTTTTATAAGGGAGGAAAGGGGCACCTTTGGAAAAAACTAAACATATTCTTTTATTTTAAAGTCATATTCGGTTTTTAATAGCTCCAAATTGATTTATTTCGAAGCTAAGGTGTGTATGGGTCAAAATCCTCTCATAAAATAGAATTTATAGAAGTTTTGGTATCTATATTAACCTTATCATTTAGATTTAACTTTTAGTTAGATAATTTAACTTTTACCGTGTCTTCTTATTTTCTTACACTATAAGGTTAATAAACATACTATAACAAGACAAAAGAACCCCAATATATTTATTATTAATATATATAATCTCATCTAAGTCATTCTTCCGAACCTTATATTTTTAGGAATAAAATAACAATTAATAATATAATATTTGTTTTAAAAACAATTTTATGTCAACTTTCACACTTTTCGGTAATTGATTTTTGTGAAACTCATAACAGATGGTTTATTTCGGAACAAGTTATATAAATAAATACTAACATGTCATATTAACATATTAAATTAGTTTAAGTCATAAAAAGCCTCAAATTACATTTATTTGGGTATTTATAACATCAATTATGTTAATATTTCATTAAAAAGATAATTACTGCATCATCATTGTGTCATAAATAAATTAAATTATTAAATGTATAAAAACTAAAAATAAATTACCATTATGTAGTAAATCTATTTACCTTTCTAAGGAATATTTATAGTCAAATTTATCTTATGTATAACCCTATATTAAAAATGATTTACTTATTAAACATTGATTTTAACTATTTTAACCCTTCTTTAAATAAAATAATAATAAATGTCCTAATCTAATCCATGTGGGCCTAAATGGTCATATTTTATTCCTAATGTTGTTTTTGGTCGAATTAAACTTATCCAATTTAATTATGACATGTGTTAGGGTAATAATAATATCATTTTTACCCTTAATTACCCTATTTACTTTTAACCGTGGTAAAAAAAGTAAAATGTTACTATTCACAAAAAATTAATTTCATCTCATTGAACCAAATTTTAGTCCTTGATATTAACCGTTTCTCTAGGATTTTTGAAATTCCACTCACAGAAGTTATAAAATTATGTTTTATGTGAATTTTTAAATTCTACTAGGATGTGGGTAAAAGACGGTGAAAAGTTAAATAAAATTTTTATATATCTAAAATTAATAAAAAATGACTCCAAAGAATTGAATTGAACATATACAGGTATTATGTATCGATTTTTACCTAAAATAAATTTATGTAAAATAAATAATTATTTAAATAAAAAGTCGGGTTTTAAATAGTAACCCAGTGTTTTCACTATTCATCAAAAATTGAATGTTATCAGAAAAATACCAAAATTTTACCCTAGCCTAATTTCGATATTCCAAATCCAAAAATGAAGTCCGTATTGAAAAATAAAAATTAAAAAATTTCAAAAAGTGGGTATTGATTTTCATAACAAATATTTTTAATAATATTTTAACAACATATCGTTGTTTAGTGAAACTCGGTATTGCGTATGACGCAAGCTATCGAGGAAGGTCGTGATTGCCTATAAAGCAAGCTAAGCTAGTGTTGTCTGTAGTGAAAGATTCCTTTGATGCTTTATATAACATAAAAACAAAATATTTCTCATAAAAGTCTCGGGTGTTACATTCTACGCCCCTTAAAATGAATTTCGCCCTCGAAATTCGTCACTTTGTTACAAAAAGATGAGGATACCTTTCCCTAATCATATCCTCAAGATCCCATGTAGATTCTTCTAATTGGTGGTTCCTCCATAAAAATTTCACCAAGCGAGTGGTCTTGTTCCATTGGACTTTTTCGCTATGATCCAGAATCTCTATTGACTGTTCTTCATAAGAATGATCTTGCTCTAGCGGTACAAATTTTGAGATGAGTACATGTGAAGGATCAGGTATGTACTTCATCAGGCGAGATACATGGAACACATCGTGAAATTGGGATAGATTCGGTGGAAGCGCCAATCGGTAAGCTACTTTCCCAACACGATCCAGTATTTTGAAAGGACCGATATATCTAGGGCTCAGCTTTCCCTTCTTTCCAAATCTCATTGCTCTCTTCCAATGAGATATTCGTAAGAACACTTTCTCACCCAATTAAAACTATAGGTCTTTTCTTCGGTTGTTGACATAACTTTTTTATCAACTCTGAGCTTCTTTAATATGTTGTTGAATAGATATGACCTTTTCTGCCATCTCATCAACAAGATTAGGTCCTAATATCTTTCTTTCCCCAACTTCATCCCAGAAAGTTGGAGTCTTGCATTTCCTTCCATAGGGAGCTTCATAATAAGTCATCTGAATACTGAAGTAAAATCTATTATTATAAGAAAATTACACCAAAGGTAGGTGTTGATCCCAACCACCTTTTAAATCCATAGAGCAAGCTCTCACCATATCATCTAGAGTTTAAATTGTCCTCTCAGACTGACCATCTGTCTGAGGATGATAAGCAGTGCTGAAAATCAACTCTGTATCCAGAGTATGCTGAAGACTTCACCAGAACTTCGAGGTAAATCTCGGATCCCAATCAGATATAATAGAAAGTGGCACTCCATGAAATATTACCACTTCATTTACATATATCCTGGCAAGCTGATCCATAGAGAAATCCTCTCTAATAGAGATGAAGTGTGCCGAGTTTGTATGACTATCAACTATGACCCAGATAGAATTATTGCCTTTGGATGTTTTAGGAAGTCCGGTGACAAAGTCCATAGTGATGTTTTCCCATTTCCATTCTGGTATGGGAAATGGTTGTAACATCCCCTTAGACTTCTGTCTCTCATCTTTAAATTGCTGAAAAACCAAGCATCGAGAGACATATTCAGCAACATCTCTTTTCATGCCATCCCACCAGAAGTACTCTTTCAGGTCCCTATACATCTTCGTGCTTCCAGGATGAATAGAGAATGAAGAACTATGAGCCTCATCCAGTAGCTCCTTATTTAATTCTGGTATGGGAGGAACACAAACCCGATTCCTAAACTTTATTATCCCATCACAATCAAGGTTAAATTCAGGAACATTTCTCACCTTCTTTTGTAACTCTACATCTTCTTTCTGTGCCTCTCAAATCTTCATATGTATAGATGGTTGAACATTGATTTGAGAAAGATACGATTTTTCCCCTTCCATTATAATTCCAAGATCCATCCTTTGTAAATTTATAAATATTGGATCTTTTTTGATCCTCATCATGGATAAGCTAGCATGGTCTTTTCGACATAATATTTCTGCCACCTTGTTTTCTTTCCCAAGGTGGTAATGAATTGAGCAGTCATAATCCTTAATTAGCTCCAACCAACTTCGTTGGTTGATATTCAGATCATTTTGTGTGAAAATATATTTTAAACATTTATGATCAGTATAAATATCACACCTTTCTCCATAAATATAATGTCTCCAAGTCATTAAAGTAATTATTACCACAGCTAACTCCAAATCCTGAGTTGGGTAATTTTTCACATGGATTTTCAACTGTCATGAGGAATAATATATCACCATATCATTTTTCATAAGAACACACCCCAGCCCCTTCTTGGATGCATCACTATTGATCACAAACCTTTCTCCACTACAAAGAAGTGTGAGTACAGGTGCACTAGATAACCTTCTTTTCAACTCCTGGAAATTCTCTTCAAATTACTCTATCAAAACAATCTTAACTCCTTTTCGAGTCATCTTGGTTAGTGGATTAGATAATCGTGAAAAATCTTTCACAAAACATCGATAATATCCATCCAAACCATGAAAAAATTGGATCTCAGTTACTGTTGTTGGTCTCGACCATCTTTCGATAACCTCTGTTTTTGATGGATCCACAGATATCCCCTCTTTTGAGATTATGTGACCCAAAAATGAAACTTTTTGAAGCCAAAATTCACACATGGTAAATTTTTCATAAAGCTTCTCCTTTCTCAAGGTCTTCAATATAATTCTCAAGTGATCTTGATGTTCTTCCTTTCTCTTTTAATATACATAAATATCGTCTATAAAGACTACCAAAAACTGATCAAGATTGTCTCTAAAGTATCTATTCATCAGATCCATGAAGATAGCAGGAGAATTTGTAAGACCAAATGGCATCACTATTAATTAATAGTGTCCATACCTTGTACAGAAAGTTGTCTTTGGTATATCCTCCCTTTTTACCCTTAATTGATGATACCCTGAACGAAGATCAATCTTGGAAAAGAATTGAGCACCACGCAGTTGGTCAAATAATTCATCAATGCGTGGGAGAGGATATTTGTTCTTGATAGTGATCTTGTTAAGTTCTTTATAATCAATGCAGAGTCTCATTGATCCATATTTCTTCTTAACAAACAGAACTGGTGCTCCCCAAGGTGATCGACTAGGGCGTATGAATCCCTTATCAAGATTCTCTTGGAGTTGCTTCTTCAATTCTTGTAACTCAATTGGGGCCATTCTATAAGGTGTCTCTAAAGTAGGTAAAGGGCCCTGTACGAGTTCTATTGAAAACTCAACATCACGATTTGGTGGAAGACCCATTAATTCCTCTAGAAAGACAACATCAAACTCCCGTACAATGGGAATATTCTTAATCGTGTGTTTCTCTCTAACCATTTTAGATAGATAACCTTCATTTATTGGAATCAAGACCCATAAGATGCAAGAAATTTCCACTGGAAGGTTATGTTCATCCTTGCATTGATAGATGATCGTAGATTGATCCATAATATGAAATGTGATTTCCATTCTTTGGAAATTGATATGAGATCCATATAAAGAAATCCAATCCATGCCAAGAATCACATCAAATTCCACTATTAGAAGGATCACATGATTTGTAGGAAGCACTTTCCCACAAATTTTAATCAGAGAAGAATTATAATCTTTTGATGCAACCGTTGTGCCATTAAAAGTTGTCATAGCCAACTAAACATATAATTGTTGAGGTAATATGGTGGTACCCTTAAAAAATTCTTCAGAAATAAAAGAGTAGGTGGATACAGAATCAAATAAAACATTTGATACTTTAGAGTGGATGGTAAGTGTACCTCTCACCACTTTGTTGTCGTACTCCTCATCGCCGATAGTAATTGCAAGTGGCATTCCTTTGTCTTTATCCATAAGAGTTTGTTGACATCGATCATCATCAACAACCCTTGGATTAGGGCATTTATTGGCATAATTCCCCCATTTCCTTTCATTTGTAACATTGAAGTGTAGGAGTTGCACTCTGTGTAGCATTTTCTTTTTTCGCATCACTAGACATATTCTTCCCATCATTGCGGCATTCAAATGACTGATGACCTTCCTTTACACATTTGAAACATTTACTTGTCCCTTTAAGACAACTCCCTCCATATTTCTTTCCACACATTGACCACAAGGGAAAACTCATCCTCTTTTCAGTGTGCTCTTTAAATTTTCCTTTGAATTCCATTTTCCTCTTCTTATCAAACCCATATGGCTAATGGGTTACTCCAATCTCCATCTCATCTTCGAGAGCACATCGAATGATTTCCTCGTAGCTATTGAAGTCCCTTATGGCTAACGCCCTTCGAAGACTTGGTTTTAAGCCACTAAAGAATCGATCGATCTTACTCTCAGGTTGGATAATAATACTAGAAGCGTACCCTACAAGTCTTGTACAATTTTCTTCGTAGGTACCAACAGATTCATTATCCTTTGGATTTAGATCAAGAAACTCCTTCTCCATCTGTGTTCGAAGAATACAAGGGAAGTGCTTATTGAAAAATATGTTCTTGAACTCGTCCCATTCTATGGACTCAATTTCATCTCTTTGCCTCGTATTCTTGATAATATTCCACCATTGATCAGCATATCCTTCCAAACAATACACTACTAATATTACATTATCATGTTCAGAATATTGAAGAACTGAAAACACATTTTTAGTGGTACTGATCCATTGTTCAACCACTAATGGATCAGAAGACCCGCTGAATGAAGGTGGACGCTGCCTCATGAAGGATTCAACAGAATGTTGCTCATTACTTTGCTCATTTGGAAGTACTGCATGATTCCTAGATTGAGTAATTTGTGTGAGCATGGCTACAAGATTTTGCATTCCAGCTCCCATAATGTTTGGTTGCTCACGGGGACAATCATTGCATTGCCCGTCACATTCCACATTAACACGGTTCCTTCGGGTTCCATCCATTGACTAAAACCAAGAATAATAGTGTGAGAAACACTAATTATAAGAGGAAAACCACATAATCAAGAATACAATTTTATACTTAAGGTCTTATCATAGGTTATTCATGGCCATTTCTAAAACACTAAGATTCTGTTCTATGCTTAGACATATCCTTAGGTTTCTTACTAAGGCTTTCACATCCTAGTTTCCAAAGGTTGATTATACCTTTCTTATGATACCAACTATAATGACCCATACATTACATACATTGTTAATACTTCAAAATTTAAGCATAATTATTACAACATATAACAAAACCATGAATGGACCGTATAGGTATAGTGTCTTTGGAAGCTGGGTAACATAAACATCTGGTTCATAAATCATATACATTGTCTAACATTTATTTCATCATATCTAGAGTCCCTTATGGAATATCCTACTTAATAACCTTCTTCCTAACCTGGGGAAGGAAAACATACAAAATTGTGAGCTCAAATCCTTAGTAAGGGTAAACAAAAGAAATATCAGTCACATCATATTCATAAGAACATAACATTTTGGAAATCATAACTTGCAAAAGAGTTCATAATTTCATAACATTGGATAAATAATATTAGTGAAATGTAATCCAAATAATCATAACTTAATACATGAAACTTTGTGGCATACACACATAATCATAGAGAATAATTTCTTAGTAGTTAAGACTCATTTCCAAGACTATCTTAGCGGAAAAAGTACATTTCTGAACTGAGTTCACTCCTCGTTTCAGTCCTGTTTCACTAAACTGGTTTAACCTATCGTTACATCCATGTCTATCTCATGAGATATAAATCTTTACCCAATTAATTGGAGGGATATATAGGTCCCACCCATCTCATAATGAAACCATTCTTATGTGTGCCACAAAATCATAAATCATACATCATAGCAAAACCCATGGAATAAAAAGAGGATTCTTCAACATCATGACATCATTAAACAATTAATATAAGATAAAAGAATTCATAAAAATAATTCCATCACAACATAATCAAATAAATTTAATAATAGGGATAGAAACAAAACCCTATATTATCTTATATGGAAAATAATTTTTATGAAACAGTTGAACTCTATTCTGGAGGAAAATATCCTTTCTACTTCAAAAACATTTTCCTTTCTTAACATGTCATAAAATTTTTAACTAAAAGAAGTTGATTAAAAATAAACATGAAAGCTTGTGAAGGAATATTCTTGGAAATAATGTTTTAAAAATCCATTCATGCCGTATAAGTTAAAAAATTATTCTTCTCGTACTTTTTTCGGAAAAGTCAAAAAGTACCTCGTACGAAAAACGAGAAAAGATTCATTTCATATATTTTACTAAAAACTCACCTAAGGGTAAAATTGGATTTAAAAAATTGTAGGTGGATGGAAAAAATATTACATATTGAGGAATAATTGATGTGGATGATAAAATACACCCCAGTAAATACCAAAGTATAAACAATCTCGGATAAAAATGAGATTGTGATATTTTCCCTTACCTTAGGACCGATTTTCTTTGTACATGTCCTAACATCCTGTAAAATGATTTAAATAATGTCATTGACTTATTCCAGAATCATACAAATTGTTATGATATCATATATGTCCATATTCTTATCTTCTTATTAGGAATACTTCATTGCTACTTGTTATTCGAGTGTTTATTACTTGTTGTTCTTATGCGTGTTTTGTCGAATAAATTCTAATTGTTCTATTTAGGTTATAGATACCTAATTTCCAGAATGGTATTAGTGTAATATATATCATATTAATTCATTAAATTCATTTATATAATCATTATGCAACGAAGATCATGTAGAACGAGTCGCATCACATCGTGGAGATGGTATTCCGTACGTACGCCCGAGCGATGATATCGTTCCCATGATCGTGGAATTGTATTGGAATGTATTAATAATATTTAATAATCAATATCACTTTACAAAAATCATATATAGTTATTATTTACACCATTATACACATCCAAGTAAGGTGGTGGTGGAAAATAGTTTACACCACGGCATGGAGACGGTATTCCGTATGTATGTACGCACGGTGATTTCGTTTTCCGTAGGATGGATAGATGGTTAAATAGGGTTGTTTCATACTTATATAACATACCCGTATATTAGTGATACAGATGTTATTAGTTTTTAATGAAACATCTAAAGAAGAAGAAGTGTAAGAAGAAATAATGTTGAAAGAATCAGTAACGAGCATTACCTCTTCTTTGAAGCACCTCTTTGACACCTCCTCTTAGGGCACTAAAATTGGTCTTTGAAGAAGACTAGGACCTCTAATATGTTTCTATGGAAGTGGAGAAGAGAATTTGACAGGTTTTGGCCGATCATGAAGGCTCAAAGTGGTGTGAGGAAGAGAGGGAGGAGGTGGCCTTTTATAATGGAGGAGAGGGGCACCTTTGGAAAAAACTAAAAATATTATTTTATTATAAAGTTATATTCGGTTATTATTATCACCAAATTGATTTATTTCTATGATAAGGTGGGGATGGGACGAAATCCTCTCATCCAATAGAATTTATACAAGTTTAGGAATCTATTTTAACCTTATCATTTATATTTAACTTTAAGTTAGATAATTTAACTTTTACTGTGTCTTCTTGTTTTCTTAAACTATAAGGTTAATAAATTTACTATAACAATCCAAACGAACCCCAAGTTGTTTATTATTAATATATATAACCTTAACTAAGTCATTTGGCCGAACCTTAGATTTTTAGGAATAAAATAACAACTAATAATATAATATTTGTTTTCAAAACAATTTTATGTCAATTTAGACACTATTTGGTAATTGATTTTTTTTGAAAATCATAACAGATATATTAGTTCGAAAAATGTTATTTAAATCAATACTAACATGTAATAATAACATATTAAATTATTTTAATTCATAAAAAGTCTCAAATTACATTTACTTGGGTATTTATAACATCAATTATGTTAGTATTTCATTTATAAGATAATTAATGCATCATCATTGTGTCATAAATAAATTAAACCATTAAATGTCTAAAAATTAAAAATATAATTTAATTATGTAGTAAATATTTTTACCTTTCTAATTAATATTTATAGTCGAATTTATCTTATGTATAACCCTATATTAAAAATGATTTACTTATTAATCTTTGATTTTAACTATTTTAACCCTTCTTTAAATAAATTAATAATAAATGACCTAATCTAATCCATGTGGGCCTAAATGGTCATATTTTAATCCTAAGGTTGTTTTTGGTCGAATTAAACTTATAAAATAGAATTAATACATGTGTTATGGTAATAATAATATCATTTTTAACCTTAATTACCATATTTACTTTTAACCGTGGTAAAAAAAGTAAATAGTTATTATTCACCAAAAATTATTTTCATCTCATTGAACCACATTTTATTCCTTGATATTAACCATTTCTCTCGGATTTTTGAAATTCCACTCACAGAAGCGATAAAATTAAGTTTTATGTGAATTTGGAAATTCTCCTAGGAGGTGGGTAAAAGATGGTGAAAAGATCAATAAACTTTTTATATATATAAAATTATTATAAAATGACTCCAATGAATTGCAGTGAACTTATATAGGTATTATGTATCAATTTTGACCTAAAATAAATTATATAAAATAAATAATTATTTAAATAAAAAGTCGGTTTTTAAATAGTAACCCAGTGTTTTAACTATTCATAAAAAATTGAATGATTTCAGAAAAATACCAAAATTTCACCCTAGGCTAATTTCGATATTCTGAATCCAAAAATGAAGTCCGTTTTGAAAAATAAAAATTACAATATTTCAAAAAGTTGGTATTACTATTCATAATGGATAGTTTTAATAATATTTTAATAGCATATCGTTGTTTAGTGAAACTCGGTATTGCGTGCGACGCAAGCTATCGAGGAAGGTCGTGATAGAGTGTAAAGAAAGCCAAGCTGGTGTTGTGTGTAGTGAAAGATTACTTTGATGATTTATATAACATAAAAACAAAATATTTCTCACAAAAGTCTCAGGTGTTACAGGTACTCCCCCTTTATTATGTTGTTTTCCCTATCATGATGTTTTCCTCACGCTATTATTTCTGGGTTTTAGACGATGGATGGAACCTGAAGGAACCATGTTGATCAATGTAATGGACGATGCAATGATTGTCCACCCGAACAAACCAATGTTATGGGAGATGGAGTGCACAATCTTATATCCATACTTACACAAGTTATGAATCATTCTGGACTTCCAAATGAGAAGAGAAAGGAGCCACATTCTGTTGAATCCTTCATGAGGCAGCGTCCAGCTTCATTCAGCGGGTCTTCTGATCCATTAGTGGCTGAACAATGGATCAGTACCACTGAAAAGATATTTTCAGTTTTATAATTTTCTGAGAATGATAAAGTCATCTTAACAGTATATCGTTTGGAAGGTGATTCTGAGAAATGGTGGAATCTTATCAAGAATATTTGGCAAAGAGAAGAAATTGAGTCCATAGAATGTGAAGAGTTAAGAACATATTTTTCAGTGAGTACTTCCCTCGTATTCTTCAAAAAAATATGGAAAAAGATTTTCTTGAGCTTGAGAAAAAAGATGATTAATCTGTTGGTATATACGAAACGATTTTTACATGGCTTGCAAGGTATGCATCCGGATTTATCATCCAACCTGAAAGTAATTTTGATCGATTCTTCAGTGGATTAAAACCAAGTCTTCGAAGGTAATTAGCTATAAAATACTTTACTAGCTATGAATAAATTGTGTGTTGTGCTATCAAGGTAGAAATGAAATTTGGTGTTACAAATCCATCTGATGGTTTGGACAAGAAACGAAATATGGAGTTCAAGGAGAAATCTCAGAATAATGGTGAAAAGAAGATAAATGTTTCTTTATGCTCAAAGTGTGGAAATAAGCATGGTGGAGATTGTCTTAAATGGACTAGAAAATGTTTTATGTGTGGAAAATAAGGTCATCGAGTAGATGAGTGTCGAAGTAATGGAAAAAGGGTTGCTAATGATGTGAATAAAGAAAAGACTGTAGAGAACACACCGCCAACACTTCAATGCTTTAAGTGAAAGGAAATGGGTCATTATTCTAATCAATTCCATAATCCAAGGGTTAATTATGATCAATGTGAGCAGCCTCCTAAGGCAAGGATAAATGGAAGTCACATTAGATCACTATTTTTGATGTTGAGTATGACAGTGAGGTTGTGTAATGATTAAGTGTTTATATAATGGGATTTCAAAATAGTATCATGGAATCTCATTTATAGTATCATGGAATTTTGAAATATATGTATATTTGTCCATTGTGGTTTTCTATAAGAATATGGTACTGGTAACCATGAAAAGTGATTCATATATGTTGGAAAGTAGATGATATGCACATAATGAACGGATAAGGTGAAAATAAATTGTTTGATAGTATTCATGAGCTCATGATTGATATAAGGACTAAGTGGTATCATGGTTTGAGTATATAATATTTTAGGGATTTTGGTATGTAGAAAGTGTTAACTTTTAACTACATTCATGTTTTCACTAAAGTTAAATGGGTATTCATTTTTCAATAGAATACATGATTAAGGCCTTTGAATGTTTGGAATGTGACCAACATGATATATTTTATGATATATGGGGGATAAATGATGGTATTCACGTACTTGTTATGTGACCTATCATGTAATCATTTTCTTTACACTATGAGATTGGACAGAAGTATTTTTGATAAGCTTAAAGGTTGGAATGGATTAATTTAGACATCAGATAGAATTGTTTAAGGCTAGAATTTTGTTTCTATATCATTTAGGGAATGGTATAATAATGTAGTTTTAAAAAAAGGACAACCTTAAGGATGGGAAACAACTCGTCATGTTGGATAAGGCTGTGGGAATCGAACCCACAACTGAAGTGCAACAGGCCTTGATCGCCTACCACTGGCCTAAAGGAAGTCACTATTTAGTAGAAACCAGTTTTATTGTATTAAGTAGTATGATATATGAAGTATAAGACTATTTTAGAAACCATATATGATTAATCTCACTATAGATAAACTTATGTATTTTTGATAACTTTTTATAATCTTGTGTTTAAGACAGATGGAATGACCCATCATTCTATCACATGATCTTCTAACACTTCACAAATGAAAAATTCAACTTCATTTCTTTATGATATGAAGTAGAAATTGTCAAAATAATGACCAACGAGAAGACTGTACCAAAATCTAGAAAGTGTTTCTTCTAATTCCAATTTCTTCAACTTTAGGGAAATGATCTTGAAAATCAAAAATGTTTTCCTAGTGCCCTTATATCTGATAAATCAGATGGTACCTTAGATCATCAAAAATATATGGCTTTGTGATTGTTGGCTTTTTTATAGCCATGTTCTCTACCACTCTCCATCAGAACATGATGGTTAGATTTCTTTTCCATATCCATATTTTCATCTATGTTCTCCTATGTGGAAACCCATGAATTAGTTAATTTGGGTAACTGTTACGTTTCATACTTTAGTTTTTAAAGATTGGTTTTGGTAGTCCTTTTTATGATGTGGGTTTCTATTGACGAAAATTTTGAGTAGTAAACCATTTATAACCCTGACGAATTTCGAGGGCGAAATTCATTTTAAGGGGGGTAGAATGTAACACCCTGATATTTTTAAAAAATATTATTTTTAATTTAATTGATGTCTTGTGTTGTACGCTACACCAAAAGTAGCTTTTACTACACGCATCCCTCACTTGTCTTGCATTACATGCAATCACGACCTTCCACAATAGCGTTTGTTGTACGCAATACTGAGTTTCACTAAACAACGATATGTTATATAAACTAGCCGTTATGAATTGTAATACCCATTTTTTTAAAATTTTATAAATTTTATCTTTTGAAATTTACTTCATTTTTGGATTCAGAATATCGAAATAATCCGTGGATGAAATTTTTGTATTTTCTTGAAAACTTTCAATTTTTGATGAATAGTGAAAACACTGGGTTACTATTTAAAAACTGACTTTTTATTTAATTAATTATTTATTATATTTAAATTTATTTTAGGTCAAAATTGATACATAACACCTATATAAGTTCAATTTAATACATTGGAGTCATTTTATAATAATTTTAGATATATAAAAATATTTATTGAATTTTTCACCGTCTTTTACCCACCTCCTAAGAGAATTTGAAAATATAATAAAAAATAATTTTACCACTTCTGTGAGTGGAATTTTGAAAATCCTAGAGACACGGTTAATATCAAGGACTAATATTTGGTTCAATGAGATGAAAATAATTTTTGGTGAACAATAACTTTTTACATGTTTACCACGGTTAAAAGTAAATAGTGTAATTAAGGGTAAAAATGATATTATTAATACCTAAAACATGTCATAATTCTATTGGATAAGTTTAATTCTACCAAAAAGAACCTTAGGAATAAAATATGACCATCTAGGCCCACTTTGATTAGATTAGGACATTTAATATTATTTTATTTAAAGAATAGTTAAAATAGTTAAAATCAATGTTTAATAATTAAAACATTTTTAATATAGGGTTATACATATGATAAATTAGACTTTTAATATTCATTAGAAATAAAAAAAGAATTCCTACATAATGGTATTTTATTTATAATTTTAGCGATTAAATAATTTAATTAATTTATGACATAATGATGATGAAGTAATTATATTCTTAACGAAATATTGACATAATTAACCTTATAAATACCCAAATAAATGTAATTTGAGACTTTTTATGAATTCCTATAACTTTCTACGTTAATATCCCATGTTAGTATTGATGTAATTAACTTTTTTCGAACTAATCATTCTGTTATGAGTTTCAAAAAAATCTAATACCAAATATTGTCAAAATTGACATAAAATAGTTTTTAAAACAAATATTATTTTATTAATTGTTATTTTATTCCTAAAAATCTAAGGATTATAAAAATGACTTAGATAAGGTTATATATATTAATAATAAACAACTTGCTGTTCTTTTTTCTTGTTATAGTATGTTTATTAACCTTATAGTGTACGAAATCAAGAAAACACGGTAAAAGTAATGTTATTTAACTTAAAGTTAAATCTAAATGATAAGGTTAAAGTAGAATCCTAAACATTTCTAAATCCTACTGGATGAGAGGATTTCGAACCATCCCCACCTTAGCTTTGAAATAGATCAATTTGGAGCTACTAAAAACCGAATATGACTTTATAATAGAATAATATTTTTAGATTTTCCTAAGGTGCCCCTCTCCTCCCTTATAAAAGGGCACCTCCTCCCTCTCTTCCTCACACAACATTGATCCTTCAAGAACATCCAACCCCTACCAATTTATCTTCTCCACTTCCCTAGAAAAATTCTAGAGGTCCTGGTCTTCTTCAAAGACCATTTTTAGTGCCCTAAGAGGAGGTTAAGAAGAGGCGCTTCAAAGAAGAGGTAATGCCAGTTACTGATTCTTTCAACTTTATTAATTCTTATACTTCTTCTTCTTTTGTTGTTTCATTATGAAGTAATAACATCAGTATCACTCATATACTGATATATTATTATAAGTAATAAACTACCCTATTTCACCATCTATCCATCCTACAGAAAACGAAATCACCGCGCGTGCGTATGTACGGAGTACCGTCTCCACGTCGTGGTGTAATCTATTTTCCACAACCACCTTACTTGGATTGGTATAATGGGTTAAATAAATAACTATATATGATTATTTTAAAGTGATATTTATTCTGAAATATTATACATACTCTTCAATACAATTCCACGATCATGGGAATGATATCATCACTCGTGCCTATGTATGGACAATCGTCTCCACGACACGATGATATTTATTCTCCATGTTAACCATTCATTAATGATTATAAATTATATATAATGAATAATAATTAAATATATAAAATAATAATGATACTGAAATTTTATATATATATATATATGTATATCATCTACTTAATTCCATTCAACTCAATAAGGAAATGAAAACATCGTTCATGCGTACGTACGGCCTACCGTCCCCATGAACGGTGTATTTCATTCCATTTATCGATCTATCACATATATATATTTGTATATTATGAAAATATATTATATATAAATCATGTTTTACATTCTGGAATTAAGTCAATCAGGATATAAGTTATAATATCATGAACAACAAGTCGAAACACATACAATAAATGAAACGATTTTACTCAAATGGCTGCTTTTACATCGATTTTAGAAAAGAGAGGGTAATATAAAGTCATAAGTTAACTATATATGATATCATAACAATTAATATAATTCTGTAATAAGTAAATAACATTATTTAAATCATTATACAGAAGGATTGGATACAAACGAAGCATATCGGACATAAGGTAAGGGATAATGTTGCAATCTCAATTGTTTTCTATCCGAGATTTCTTATACGTAAGTATTTACTGGGGTTATATTTATCATCCATGTCCATGTTTTATAGAAATGTTTTTATGTATGTTTAATGTCCTTTTTACCCATTTTTGACTTTTACTATATGGTATGTAAGGAATCTTTTTTTTGTTTACCGTACGAGGTACTTTTTTTACTTTTCCGACAAAAGTCCGAGAAGAATGTTATTTTTAACTTATACGGCGTGAACAAATTTTTATGATTTCCTAATTCCCCATTTTCATGAAGATTACTCTACAGGATTTTTTGACTATTTCCAACAAAATAATTTTCTTTTAAATGTTCCTGTAATTTTGTGAAAAGAAAATGATTTTGAAGAAGAAAGTATAGTTTCCTCAAGAATTCATTTCAAGTGTTTTATCAAAACCATTTTGCATCTATGATGAAATTATTTTAATATGTGTATGTTTCAATTATAATTTCTCTAGGATTTAAAAGGTTTCACATTTCTTAAGATGAAATGATATCCATTTTTTATATGGATTATGTTATGATGGGATGATGTTTATGAAACCCATTTCATTCTTTGGGTTATAATGAATGATTTATGTTTATGTTTTGTCACATGTAAGAATGATTTCATTATGAGATGGGTGGGACCTATATCTCCCTCCAATGCATTGGGTAATGATTTATATCTCATGAGATAGACATGGCTAGAACGGTAAGTTAATCTAGTTCAGTGTTACATGACTGGAATGAGGAGTGAACTCGATTCAGAAAGGGACTTTGTCCACTAAGATGGTCCTGGCAGCAATGCCTTGGCTACTATGGAAATCATAACATGTGCTTAATGGATGCCACAATTACATGTTTTATTACCATTCTAGTTTATCATGACTAATTTTCATTTATGATCTATGCCTTGTGTACTTCCAAGATTTATTTCATTGCTCATGATTTTGATATTTAGATTTTATGTTCAAGTTTTTGCATTCAAATGTTTATGGATTGTTTTATGTTATCTGTGCTTACACTTAATGATCATTTGAGCTCACCCTTTATAAGTTTTATTTTCCCCAAGATTTAATGAAAGGTTTTAGTTAAGAAAAAAAGGGGAATATCATTATGGGAGGTGTTGAAGATCATTCACCACGATTAGAAGATTGTTATCCGAGTTTCCAAAGACACTAAACTATTAGGGTCCTTGTGTGTTTGTTTTCATTATATATCAAGAACTCCGTAAAAGTAATGTAATGTCCATGTACGTCAAGCTTCAGGTCTCTACAGTTGGTATTAGAGGGAGGTTTAGTCAACCTTTGGTAACTAGGATGCGAGAACTTTAGTGAGATCCCTATAGATATTTCTAATGTATGTCTAGGGATGTCACTAAGGATAAGTATATGTATAGGATAAAGTCCTAGAATTATGGTAACGATATTAGAATTAAACCTACGATGTCAGATATGGAAGGTAATCCCCCTTTATTATGTTTTTTTCCATATCATGATGTTTGCCTCACGCTATTATTTTTGGGTTTTACACGATGGATGGAACCCGAAGGAACCGTGTTGATCAATGTAATGGATGATGTAATGATTGTCCTCCTGAACAAACCAATGTTATGAGATATGGAGTGCACAATCTTATATCTATAATTACACAAGCTATGAATCATTCTAGACTTACAAGTGAGTAGAGAAAGGAGTAACATTCTTTTGAATCCTTCAGGAGGCAGTGTCCACCTTCATTCAGTGGGTCTTCTGATCCGTTAGTGGATAAACAATGGATCAGTACCACTGAAAAGATATTTTCTGTTCTACAATGTTCTGATCATGATAAAGTCATCTTAGAAGTATATCATTTGGAAGGTGATGCTGATAAATGGTGGAATCATATCAAGAATACGAGGCAAAGAGAAGAAATTGAGTCCATGGAATGGGACGAGTTCAATAACATATTTTTCAATATGTAATTCCCTCATATTCTTCGAACAATGATGGAAAAGGATTTACATGAGCTTAAGAAAAAGGATGATTAATCTATTGGTATATAAAAAGCAAATTTTACAAGTCTTGCAAGGTATGAATCCGGCTTTATCATCCAACCTGAAAGTAAAGTTGATCGATTCTTCAGTGGCTTAACACCATGACTTCGAAGGGCATTAGCTATAAGAGACTTCAGTAGCTATGAATAAATTGTGCATTGTGTTATCAAGGTAGAAATGGAAGTTGGCGTTACATATCCATCTCATGGTTTGGATAAGAAACGAAAGATGGAGTTCAAGGAGAAATCTCAGAATAATGGGGAAAAGAAGATAAATGTTTATTTATGCTGAAAGTGTGGAAACAAGCATGGTGGAGATTGTGTTAAAGGGACTAGAAAATGTTTTAAGTGTGGAAAAAAGGTCATCGAGCAGCTGATTATCGAAGTAATGGAAAAAGGGTTGTTAATGATGTGAATAAAGAAAAGACTATAGAGAACGCACCACCAACACTTCAATGCTTTAAGTGCAAGGAAATGTTTCATTATGCTAATCAATTCCCTAATACAAGGGTTAATTATGATCAATTTGAGCAACCTCTTAAGGCAAAGGATAAACGGAAGTCACATGCGATCACTATTTGTGATGTTTAGTATGACAATGATGTTGTGTAATGATTAAGTGTTTAAGTAATGGGATATCAAAATAGTGTAATGGAATCTCATTTATAGTATCATGGAATTTTGACATATCTGTTTATTGGTCCATTGTGCTTTTCTATAAGAATATGGTACCGATAACCATGAAAAGTGATTCAAATATTTTTAAAAGTAGATGATATGCGCATAATGAATGGATAAGGAGAAAATAAATTGTTTGATAGTATTCATGATCTCATGATTGATATAAGGACTTAGTGATATCATGGTTTTAGTATATATAATTTTAGGGATTTTGGTATGTAGAAAGTGTTAACTTTTAACTGCATTCATGATTTCACGAAGTTTTAATAGGAATTAATTTTTCAAGAGAATACATGATTAAGGACTTCGAATGTTTGCAATTTGACAAACAAGATATATCGTATGATATGTGGTGGATAAATTATGGTATTCACGTACTTGTTATCTAACCTCTCATGTAATCATTTTCTTTACACTATGAGATTGGACAGAAGTATTTTTGATAAGATTAAAGGTTGGGATGGATTAAGTTGGATATCAGATAGAATTTTTTAAGGCTAGAATTTTGTTTTGATATTATTTATGGACTATTATAATAATGTAGTTTTAGAAAAAGTACAACCTTCTGGACGGGCAATAACCTCTCACATCGGGAAAGGCTGTGGGAATCGAACCAACAGCTGAAGTGCGGCAGGCCTTCATCGCCTACCACTAGCCTACATGAATTCCATGTTTAGTAGAAACCAGTTTTATTGTATTTTTTAATATGATATATGAATTATAAGTCTATTTTAGGAATCATATATGATTAATCTCACTATATATGGACTTATTTATTTTTGATAACTTTTTATAATCATTTGATTTAGACAGATGGAATGACCCATCATTCTATCACATGATCTGCTAACACTTCACGAATGACAAATTCAACTTCATTTCTTTAAGAGATGAAGTGGAAATTGTCTAAAGAATGACGAATGGTGAGACTGTACCAAAATCAAGAAAGTGTTTCTTCTAATTCCAATTTCTTCAACTTTAGTGAAATGATCTTGAAAATCAAAAATGTTGTCCTAGTGCCCTTATATCCGATGAATCAGATGGTCCCTTAGATCATCACAAATCTATGGCTTTTTTATTGGTTGATTTTTCATAGCCATGTTCTCTACCACTCTCCATCAGAACATGATGGTTAGATTTCTTTTCCATATCCATATTTTCATATATGTTCTACTATGTGGAAACCCAGTGATTAGTTAATTTGGGTAACCGTTATGTTTCATAATTTAGTTTTTAAATATTGGTTTTGGTATTCCTTTTTACAATGTGGGTTTCTTTTAACAAAACTATCGAGTAGTAAACCATTTATAACCCCGCCGAATTTCGAGGGTGAAATTCATTTTAATGGGTGTAGAATGTAACACCCCGAGATTTTATAAAAAATATTATTTTTAATTATATTGATGTCTTGTGTTGTACACTACCCCAAAAAGAGATTTCACTAAACACATCCCTGACTTGGCTTGCATTACACGCAATCACGGCCTTCCACAATAGCGTGTGTTGTACGCAATACCGAGTTTCACTAAACAACGATATGTTATATAAACTAACCATTATGAATAGTAATACCCATTTTTTTAAAATATTATAAATTTTACCTTTCAAAATGGACTTCATTTTTGGATTAGGAATATCGAAATTAGGCTAGGGTGAAATTTTGGTATTTTTCAGAAAACTTTCAATTTTTGATGAATAGTGAAAACACTAGGTTACTATTTAAAAACCGACTTTTTATTTAATTAATTAATTATTTTATTTAAATTTATTTTAGGTCAATATTGATACATAACACCTATATAAGTTCAATGTAATTCATTGGAGTCATTTTATAATACTTTTAGATATATAAAAATTTTATTGAACTTTTCACCATCTTTTACCCACCTCCTAGAAAAATTTGAAAATTCAATAAAACATAATTTTACTAGTTCTGTGAGTGGAATTTCGAAAATCCGAGAGACATGGTAAATAACAAGGTCTAAAATGTTGTTCAATGAGATGAAAATAATTTTTTGTGAATAGTAACATTTTACTTTTATTAACACTGTTAAAAGTAAATAGGGTAATTAAGGGTAAAAATGATATTATTATTACCTAACACATGTCCTAATTCTATTGGATAAGTTTAATTCGACCAAAAAAACCGTAGGAATAAAATATGACCATTTAGGCCCACTTGGATTAGATTAGGACATTTAATATTATTTTATTTAAAGAATAGTTAAAATAGTTAAAATCAATGTTTAATAACTAAAACATTTTTAATATAGGGTTATACATAAGATAAATTACACTATATATATTCATTAGAAAGATCAAAATCCTTCCTACATAATGGTATTTTATTTATAATTTTTAGACGTTAAATAATTTAATTTATTTATGACACAATGATGGTGCAATAATTATATTATTAATGAAATATTGACATAATTGATGTTATAAATACCCAAATAAATGTAATTTGAGACTTTTTATGAATTAAACTAATTTTATAGGTTAATATGACATGTTAGTATAGATTTAATTAACCTTTTGTTGAACTAATAATTCTATTATGATTTTCAGAAAAATCAAATACCAAATATTGTCAAAATTGACATAAAATAGTTTTTAAAACAAATATTATATTATTAATTGTTATTTTATTCATAAAAATCTGAGGTTCGGCCAAATTATTTAGATAAGGTTATATATATTAACAATAAAAAACATTGGGTTCGTTTGTGTTGTTATAGTAATTTTTTTAACCTTATAGTGTAAGAAATCAAGAAGACACGGTAAAAGTAAAATATTTAACTTAATGTTAAATCTAAATGATAAGGTTAAAATAGATACCTAAACATGTCTAAATTCTATTGGATGAGAGGATTTCGAGCATTACCCACCATAGCTTCAAAATAAATCAATTTGGATCTACAAAAGATCAAATATGACTTTATAATAAAATAATATTTTTAGTTTTTCCTAAGGTTCCCTCTCCGCCCTTATAAAAGTGAACCTCCTCCCTCTCTTCCTCACACCACATTGAGCCTTCAAGCTCGGCTAACCCCTGCCAATGTATCTTCTCCACTTCCCTAGAAACATCCTAGAGGTCCTGGTCTTCTTCCAAGACCATTTTTAGTTCCCTAAGAGGAGGTTAAGAAAAGCGCTTCAAAGAAGAGGTAATGTCAGTTACCGATTCATTCAACTTTATTTCTTCTTATACTTATTCTACTTTAGTTTTTTCATTATGAAGTAATAACATCAGTATCACTCATATACTGATATGTTATTATATGTATGAAAAGACCCGTTTTCACCATCTATCCATCCTATGGAAAATGAAATCATCGCGCGTGCGTACATACGGAATACCGTCTCCACGCCGTGGTGTAATCTATTTTCCACCTCCACCTTACTTGGATCGGTATAATGGTGTAAATAAATAACTGTATATGATTATTTTAAAGTGATATTGATTCTGTAATACTTTACAGAAGATTCAATAAAATTCCACGATCATGGGAATGATATCCTCGCTCGTGCGTACGTACAGACTACCGTCACGATGCGATGAGATTCATTATCCATGTTAACCATTCATGAATGATTATAAAGTGTATATAATGAATAATAATGAAATATATGACATAATAATGCTACTTTATTTATGTATATATATATATATATGTTTTTCATCTACTCAATTCTATTCAATTAAATAAAGAAATAAAAACAGCATTCATGCGTACGTACGGCCCACCATCTCCATGAACGGTGTATTTCATTCCATTTATCGATCTATCATATATATATGTATATGATGAAAATATAATATATATAAATCATGTTTTACATTCTAGAATTAAGTAAATAAGTATATAAGTAATAATTTCAAGAACAAAAAGTTGAAACACATACAATAAATGAAACGATTTTACTCAAATCGTTGCTCTTACATCGATTTTAGAAAATAAAGGGTAATATAAAGTCATAAGTTAACTTTATATGATATCATAACAAATAATATGATTCTTCAATAAGTCAATAAAATTATTTAAATCATTATACACGAGGTTCGGATATATATGAAGCATATCAGACATAAGGTAAGATATAATGTTGCAATCTCAATTGTTTTCTATCCGAGATTGTTTATACGTAAGTATTTACTAGGGTTATATTTATCATCCATGTCATGTTTTATAAAAATGTTTTCATGTATGTTTAAATTCCTATTTACCCATTTTTTACTTTTACAATATGGTATGTAAGGAATCTTTTTTTTGTTTACCGTAAGAGGTACTTTTTTACTTTTCCGACAAAAGTACGAGAAGAATGTTATTTTTAACTTATACGGTGTGAAATTTTTTTTACGATTTCATAATGCCCGATTTTCATGAAGATTACTCTACAGGATTTTTTGACTATTTCCAACAAAATAAGTTTCTTTTAAATGTTCATGGCATTTTGTGAAAAGATAATGATTTTGAAGAAGAAAGTATATTTTCCTCAAGAATTCATTTCAAGTGTTTTATCAAAACCATTTTCCATCTATGATGACATTATTTTAATATGTGTATGTTTCAAGTATTATGATTCTATGATTTACAAGGTTTTACTTTTCTTATGATGAAATGATATCCATTTGTTTTATATGGATATGTTATGATGGGATGATATTTATGAAACCCATTTCATTCTTTGGGTTATAATGAATGATTTATGTTTATGTTGTGGCACAAGTAAGAATGATTTCATAATGAGATGGGTGGGACCTATATCTCCCTCCAATGCATTGGGTAATGATTTATATCTCATGAGGTAGACATGGATATAACGGTAAGTTAATCCGGTTCAGTGTTACAGGACTGGAACGAGGAGTGAACTCGATTCAGAAAGGGACATTGTCCACTAAGATGGTTTTGGCAGAAATGCCTTGGATACTATGGAAATCAAAACATGTGCTTAATGGATGCCACAATTACATGTTTTATTACCATGATAGTTTATCATGACTAATGTTCCTTTATGATCTATGCCTTTTGTACATCCAAGATTTATGTCGTTGCTCATGATTTTTATGTTTAGATTTTATGTTCATGTTTTTGCATTCAAATGTTTATGGATTGTTTTATGTTCTCTATGCTTACCCTTACTGATAATTTGAGCTCACCCTTTATATGTTTTCTTTTCCCTAGGATTTAAAGAAAGGTTTTAGGCAAGAAAACAAAAGGGGAAGATCTTTATGGGAGATGTTGAAGATCTTTCACCATGATTAGAAGATTATTTTCTGAGTTTCCAAAGACACTAAACTATTACGGTCCTTGTGTGTCTATTTTCGTTATGTATCAAATATTCCAAAAAAGTAATTTTATGTCCATATACGTCAAGCTTTGGGTCTCTATAGTGACACATTTGTTTTTTCTTATGTTTATGAAAGTATATGTTGAATGGTACCGGTAACCATGAATGGTTATTCAAATATTTTTGGAAAGCACCTAATATGAGCATAAAGAAGGGATAAGGAGATAATGAAATGCTTGATAGTATTAATCAGATCATGACTGATATAAAGACAAGGTGATATCATAGTTTGAGTATATAGATTTTTTTGGGATTTTGGTATGTGGAAATAGTTACATTTTGAAGCATTCATGTTTTCAATATGGTTGTATGATAATTTATGTTTCAAGAGATTACATGATTAAGGTATTCACTTGTTTGGAATGTGATAAACAAGGTATATCTTATGATACATGGGGGATAAATGATGGTATTCACATGTTTAGTTGATGACATTTCTAGTAATTGTTTTTTATACTATGAGATTGGACAGATGTATTTTGGATAAGCCTAAAGACTGGAATGGATTATGTCAGACATCAGATAGTATTTTTTGTGGCTAGAAATTTTTTCGATATTATTTATTTAATGTTATAATAGTGATGTTTTAGAAAAAAATAAAACCTTAAGGATGAGATACAACTCGTCGCGTCAGACAATGTTGCGGGAATTGAACCCACAACCGAAGTGCGATAGGCCTTTATTGCCTACCACTGGCCTATAGGAATTACCTAGTTAGTATAAAAAAGTTTTATTTTATTAATCGGTATGGGAGATGAAGTATAAGTCCATTGTTGGAATCATATATGATTAATCTCACCATAGATGGACTTATGTTTATTTAATAACATATGCTAACATTTTTGTGATAGAAACAGATGGAATGAATTATGATTATATAGCATGATATGCTAACACTTCATGAATGACAAATTCAACTTCATTTCTTTTAATAGAGATGAATTTGAAATTGTACACGGAATGACCAACGATGATATTACACTAAAATCTAGTAAGTATTTCTCCTTATGTAAAATCTCTACAATGTTAGGGAAATGATCTTGAAAACCTAAAATGTTTTCCTAGTACTTTCATATCTGATGAATCAGATGGTACCTTAGATGATCACAAATTTATGGCTTTGTTATTGTTGGCCTTTTGATAGCCATGTTCTCTACCACTCTCCATCAGAACTTGACGGTTAGATTTCTCATACATATCCTTATTTTCACCTATGTTCTCATATGTGGAAAGACAGTGATGAGTTGATTTGGGTAACCGTTATGGTTTATATTTTACTTTTTAGAATTATGTTTTAGTATTCGTTTTTACGATGTGAGTTTATATGAAAGAAACTTTCAAGTAGTGAACCATTTATAACCCCGATAAATTTCGAGGGAGAAATTCATTTCAAGGGGGGTAGAGTGCAACAACCCGATATTTTATGAGAATTATTCTTTTTAATTTCATTTATTTCTTATGTTGTACACTACACCAAAATTAGCTTGTTCTATATGCAATACCATATTATCTTGCATTATACGCAACACTATTCTTGGCTCGTGTTACACACAATTTCATGTTCGTTCTGTAGAAATTATTATACAAAACATTAAGTATAGATTTTTTTAGTTTATAAATGAAATAAGTTTTGATTATGTTATATGCAACAAAAAAGGGAGCTTTCACTACACGCATCTTTGACTTTTCTTGCATTACACGCAATCGTGACCTTCCATGATAGCGTGTGTAGTACACAATACTAGGTTTCACTAAACAATGATATATTGTTATAATATTATTATGAACTATCCGTTATGAATATTATTTACTAAATTTTTAATTTTATAACATTATTATTCATCTTACAAATTTTCTAGAACATCGTGTGAGAACAAAATATATTTTTCAAGTAAAATAAGTATTTTTTAAAAAATGATGTTTTTCTACCTTTTGATGGAGAACCCACTTTAAATCTAGTTTTGAAAAGATTAGAAGTTAAATTTGACAAAATAAAATTATTATTTTAAATAAGGATATAAAAATTTACTTTGGATAATTTTTTCATATTATTCTGATAACATTCATATTTTAATGAATTGTAAAAACACACTATATTTTAATTAAAAACAACATTTTTCATCATAATAATTTATATGGTTAAATTATAATATTTAATTATTTTAAAGTATAAATAGAATATATTATTACCATTTAATATAATGTATGTAATTATCATTTATTTTACATTGAATTCATAGGTAAATCATTTCAATCTTTTGCAATGTTTTAACTTTTTAAACTCATTTTCTTAACAACGAGATTAATTTTAAATAATTTCTGCAACTTCTGTGATTTGAATTTGGAAAAATGGATTCTATATTTGGTATCATTAGGTCCAAATTATGTTAATAAGCTACTTTTTATTTTTAGTCATTATGAATAGTAACTATAGTAAATTTTATTTACAATAGTTAAAGGTAGATCGCAGTAATTAAGGGTAAACATAATATTATAAAATTACCCTGACACTTGTCCAAATGTAATTGGATGATTATATTTTACCCTAAATCATAATTGGATCGTAATGGAATCTAATGGAAGTGACATGTATTTTATTAAGACCTTTTATTTAGTTTATTTAAAGGAAGGTGAAATGTCTCACTCAAACATTAATTATTAGATTACTTTTAATATATATTTATATAGAATATAAATTCAATTATAAATACTAATTTAAAATCTAAAATGTTTTTATTTATAATGGTAATTTATTTTTAATTTTTAATAAATATTTTATTACCTTAAAAGTATATACATTAATGATGTAGAAATTATTTGTTTAGTGAAAAATCAATAATATAGTTTTTATTAAAATAATAATATCTACCAAAAATACCAGAATCTTGGCCAAACATTATTGGTCGAGTATATCTATACCATAATCATCCAAGGGAATATTTTGGGACCATATGGAGCCTTATAAAAGTGATTAGGACCTTTATATTATTTTATTTTAGATGATGTCAAAGATGTCATCTACAAAATTTAATAAATACAACAATTTAAATGTTGTGATTTTAAGATGATAAATTCATGTGAATATATTATTATGAAAGGTATTATATTTATCTTCATCATATTATTTTATTTTTAATTTTTATACAAATAATAAGTATATTAAATGTTTATACAAAAATGATGTAGTAATTGTTTTATTAAGTGAAATATCAAATAAATGGTTTTATGAATATTAAAATAAACATTATCTGAACTAATTAATATTCTCCACGAATTTTATAGATTAATATGACAGTTTGGGAATATATTAAATATTTCAGTTAGAATAAATCCTCGGTTTTTATTTTATTTTAATTCAAATAAATGAATAGTGTCAAAATTAACACTATTGTTATTTTATAAAAATAAAATATTAATAAATTGTTTAAAAATCACATAAATATTTAAAAATTATAAATTGAAATTTATATGGTTTAATGTGTCATAATGTACCCAATTCTGGATAACTAACAACACATAAGTACTTATTTATAATAATTTAAAATTTAGAATATTATAACCACAATTTAGATTAAATAAATTAAATAATGATAAATCAAATTGATATGGTTTAAAATAAATTCCCAACATGTATAAATTTTATTGGATGATGATATTACAACCCTATATCATCTCATATTTTTATTTGAGTCATTTTTGGAGGTTTATATGTGGGGTTTGAATTTATAATAAATTAATATTTCTTATGTTTCCAAAGCTTCCCCTCTCCTCCCTTATAAAAGGGAACCTCCTCCCTCTCCTCTTCACAACACATTGAGGCTTCATGCTTGGAAAACCCCTCCCATTTCTCTTCTCCCCTTCCTTAGAAACATTATAGAGGTTCTGGTGTTCTCAAAAGACCAACTCTAGTCCTTTAAGAGGAATCTTAAAAGAGGTTCATTGAAGAAAAAGTAATCTCTTCTACTGATTCTTTCAAGTTTCTTTCTTCTCAAAATTCTTATTCTTTAGTTTTTAATTTATAAATTAATAACATCAGTGTCACTAATATAATTATATGTTATTATACATATGATACAACCCCATTTCACCTTTTATCCATCCTATGGAAAACAAAATCACCGCGCGTGCGTACGTACGAAATATCGTCTCCACGCGGTGGTGTAATCTGTTTTCCACCACCACCTTACTTGGATGGGTATAATGGTGTAAAAAATAACTATATATGGTTATTATAACATCATAATTATTCTGAGATATTATATCATCCACTACAATTCTATTCAACAATTTTGGAAATGATATTATCGCATGTGCGTACGTACGGACTACTGTCTCCACGAATGCGATGAGATTTAGTTTCCATGATTAAGAATAGTAGTATGATTATAAAGTATATATAATAAATAATAATGAAATATATTACATAATAATGATATTTTATTTATGTAAATATATGTTTCATTTACTTAATTTCATTCAATTCAATAAGGAAACAAAATCATCATTCATGCGTACGTATGGCCTACAGTCTCCATGAACAGTGTATTTCAATCTATTTTTTGATCTATCATATATATTTATATGATTAATATAAATTATATATATAAATCATGTTTTAAATTCTGTAATTAATTAAATATAGATTTTTTTAATAATATCAAGTACAACCAATCGAAACACATACGAAAAATAAACCGATTTTACCCAAAACGATGCTTTAACATGGAATTTACAAAAGAAAGGATAATATAATGTCATAAGTGAACATATATGATACCATAACAATGAATATTATTCTTTAATAAGTCAATTAAATTATTTAAATCATTATATAGGAGGTTCGTATATGTACGAAGCATATCATACCTAAGGTAAGGGATAATTTTGCAATCTCATTTTTATTTGAGATTGCTTATACATAAGTATTTACTAGGGTTATATTTTTCATCCATGTCCATAAAAATGTTTTCATAATGTTTTTAATATTCTTCCATTTATTTTTATTGTAATTATTACACCTATAGACTTTTAAATTGTGTTATGGAAGGAATCATTCTTTTGTTTACCATACGTGGTACTTTTTTACTTTTCCGTTAAAAATACAAGGAGAATGTTTTCTATGTTATACGACATGAACTTATTTTTACAGTATTATAATGCCATATTTTTATGAATCTTACTCTACAATATTTCATGACTTTTTTAAACAAAATATTTTTCTTTTAAAATTTCCTTGCATTTTGTGAAAAAAAATGATTTTGAAGAAGAAAAGATATTTTACTAAAGAATTCATTTCAAGTGTTTTATCAAAAAAAATTTCCATCTAGGAAAAAATTACTTCATATGTGTATGCATCAAGTATAATGTGTTTATGATTTATATGGTTTAAATTTTCTTATGATAAAATGATCTCCATTTGTTTTATATGGATTATGTGATGATAGGATTATGTTTATGAAAGCAATTTTATTCATTGGGTTATGATGAATAATTTAAGATTATTTTGTGGCACATGAAAGAAGGATTTCATTATTAGATGGGTGGGACCTATATATCCCTCCAATTCATTGGGTAAAGATTTATATCTCATGAGATAGACATGGCTGGAACGGTAAGTTAATCTGGTTCCATGATACAGGACTGGAATGAGGAGTGAACTCGATTTAGAAGGGGACTTTGTCCACTAAGATGGTCTTGGAAGCAATTACTTGGCAACTATGGAAATAATATCATGTGATTAATGTTTTTCCACAATTACATGATTTAATCCCATTCTATTTTATCCGGATTAATGTTTATATATGATCTATTCCATATGAACTTCCATGTTTTATGTAATTTCTTAAGATTTTGATGTTTAAACATTATGTTAATGTTTTAATTTAAAATGTAAATTGTTTGTTTTATTTTCTCCATGACTACCATTACTGATCATTTAAGCTCACCCTTTATATTTTTTCTTTTCCACTGGATTTAAATAAAGGTTTTAGGTAAGAAACCAAAAGGGTAAGATCTTTATGGGAGATGTTGAAGATCTTTCAGCATGATAAGAAGATTACATTTTTATTTTCCAAAGACACTAAAATATTAAGGTCCTTTAGTGTTGGTTATTGATTTGTATTGATTGATCTTCAAATGTAATGTAATTTCCATGTACATCAGGACATGGGTCTCTACACGTTGGAAATCTGTTTGTTTAGTGTTTTAATTATTCTAAAAAAGTTATGTAATTTGCATATTCAATAAATCTAAGTCATTATCATAGGTATAAGAGAGAAGGAATAGTCATTGGAAATTAGTATGGGAGACAAATAGTGAAATACTAAGGATTATTTATAAGGATATGTCAATGTATGTGTCCATAGTTAGGACTAATGATGTGGAAAAGTATAGGAAAATTTCATGAAATATTAGTAATGGATATAGAGAGTGGTTTCCTATAAATAAATCCATGTATGGATACTTCAAGTCGATGTGGATCTGAAATACGAGTACCTTGGAGTGACAACCCCGAAAAGGTGTGTAGGGCCTTACTCGACATATCTTGGTACATGAAGACGGGCCTTACTGCATACCCAGTTTGAAAATCATGATGTATATACCTTGGGAATTCAAAAACTCTTCATGAACCATCATTAAATGTGGGAAAATAAATTCTCTATGAATAACCTTGGATAATAAATGTTTCCATATATTAAAAATGTGTCATAATTTACACATCATATAAGTGATTTTTCATGATAATGTGGTTTTGTACTATTAAAATAGTTTATTTTTATATGATTTTCGGTTTAATTAAATGTTGTGAATGATAATGAACTGGGTTATTGATGAATGTGAAATATCAATTTTTTATGAGCCACAATATGGGATTAAATCTAAATTCAAAGAAAATTTTAATCATGGATTATCAATTTACATGGAACAATATTAACAATGTTTTCCTTAACCAACTCTCAGACTCACCTAAGAAGATAAGGAATGTGATCACTGAGAGTTTGGATAATGAAGACCATCAAATAATGGAAGTTTAATTTCATACATGTCATGAATGTGGAATGAAATTCCAAATTTATGGCCTCATAGGAACAAAAATATGTTTTGAAATAGAAAAATATGGTCATAAATCATGTAAGTAAAAATAGAAAATGAAAAGTTTAGTTGACACCATGTATTTAAATATTGTAATATCCATGGTATTTTAAATTTATGAATTCTATAAATTTGGACTAATGGTCATTATGAAAAATAACGTTCATACGTGGAAGTCTTGTGAAGATAATTAGAATGGGGGAACAAGTAATAGTTTTTATAATGGTGATGTAGAGACCTTGAATGAAATATGAAATGTATGAGACATTATGATAGTATTTTGGATAAAAATTCATATACAAGGTTTGATAAACATTAATACATGATTCATATTTCATATTATAGTAAATACGTTTTATGGAATATGTTTATAAAACGATGCAGTGGTTCAAGAATTATAATCAATGTTTAAATGGATTATATTATTAAATTCAATGATTATATTATAAGAATCTTGAATTGTTTAAGTTTATCATGTATAAGTCATTCATTTAGTATTATAGGGGATATGTTGAATGATGCTTGTATGGTTGAAATGTGATATCATGGATAGGTGATATTTTTATTTATGGATGAAAATCCATTATTTATTATTAATTTTGAGAAAATTTTTCTTCGTAAGGATGAGTTGGATATAAATTAGTCAAATGGAAAGTACATAATACCTCTAAACTAAATAATGTTTTTTTACAAAGTGGTATTTATTGTCTTGGATTATTTGTAAACATTATTTTAATTAAGGAATATATTATGAAATCGTCATAATAAAGAAGCATTCATGTTTTCCAAATGTATTTATAGTAATTTATGTTATTACCTTGTTTAAAGAGAATATATAATGAGGGTATTCACTTGTTTGGAATATGAAAAAAATGTTATACTTTATAATATATGGTAGATCAATATTAATATAATATAGTGACCATCATTATAATGAATTATATTTTTATGTTTTGGAAGGGTAATATGGTTAACAATTGATGGAAATTTTATGTTAATAATTAAAAGCATTTTTTGAGATTAAATTAACATATCACCACATGTGGATTTATGCATACTAGATAACCTTCTCTAAGAACAATTTGATTATGGTAAATGAATAGTTATGGGATGACTTATCATGGATCTCATAATTTTTAGTGTATCAAGGTTAAAAAATTCATCTTCCATTTTAGAGAAAGATGTGTAGTTTAAATTGGACATGTCATGATAAATGTGTGTGATTTTAATTATGAATGTGAAAAAATAAAGTATTTATAAATTCTCAGTAAATTTATTTAACTATATTGATATAATCATTAAACTGAAATTTTTATCATATTTATGCATTTTCCATTAAATAAAATGGTCTCTTAGAAAATAAATGATTTTCAACATTGTGACTGCAAACATTATCTCGACCTCATTATCTATCGGTATCCTCCATAACATGATGTTTATATTTCACTTCCATATCCATGATATTAATTCCCACCTATTTTCTCCTATGTGGAAACCTAGTTATATGATTCATTGGGTAGTAATTATGTTTCCAACTTTTTTTTATAATGATGTTTTCATCCTCATTTTTATGATGTTGATTCTAGTGAATTAGAAATCCATGTTTAAAACCTTTGATAAAACATATGAGTTTTGATTCAAAAATTCATTTTAAGGAGATAGAATTTAACATCATTACTTTTTCTGAAATATTCATTTAGAATTAATTTTATCTTTTTTTATATTTTTCTATTCATATTGAATTTAATAAAGATTTTTTTTATTAATGAACCATCTTATTATTTCCATGAACTCTAAACCATGATAATATTTTATTATATGATACCACAAAAAAAATTTCACTACATGAAACACTTACATTCTTTGTGCTACAAACCACACCGACATGGCTTTTACTACATACAACATTGACTTTTCATGTGTTGCATGCAACACTGAGTTTCTATAAACATAATTATATTGTAATAATTATTTAATTAAGAAAAATATAAACTACACATTAAATTTTTTAACATTAATAGAAATAACTAATTTTAAGGTATAATTTATAATGGGGATAATGAATAATATAATTTTTTTGAATGATAATAAATGTTTAAAAACCCCATTTTAACAAAATAATTAATTTTTTAGTTAATATGAACATTAATAAATTTAATTTTATAATTTATTATAAATTTAATTTGATAAAATAAATATATTTATTAATTAAATAATTCTAAATTATATTATGTGGAATTTTGGGATATTTTTGAGTAACATCATTTTTGGATTAGTAGTGAAAATCTCTAAATAATAATTCAACACTATGTTTTTGAATAATTTATATTAATATTAAAATTGAATTTTTTGAGGGACTCAAAGTCATATTAGAAATATTATACATCTACTAATCCAATTTTTTCATTTAAGTATTTTTATATTAATTTTTGATATAAAATTCTATAAATGTTTCAATAAACTCACTTTAAAAACCCGCTTTCATGCCACATATGTGATATTTGAAATGAAAATAATTTTTATGATTCTAAGAATTTAATTAAATACAATTATATATATGGTTATAATAAGTATGAAAATTATTTTATAAAAATATAACCTTAAATTTTCTTCCCAATTATTAGTAAAAGTGAATAACATTAATTAAAATTATTAATGTAAAATGAATTTTAATTAGGGAATAAATCATTACCTTAAAAGTCTAAATGAGCTAGAAACATTTCCAACACCAATTTTATGGACATATATCTTCAATAAACCTTCCATTATTGTGTTTTCATGGTTTTATTAATTTTTATCATTAAAACATGGTTAAACAAATCTCGTTTAAAAAAATACAATGTGTGTCGCCACCCTTACCTATAAAAGGCCACCACCTAGGGGCCTTATAGGAAACTATCCAACCACTTATGTTAATACCAAATATTCCCAATACACATCCAAAAACTGTCACATTCTCCTCTAATATTACCATTCGGTTGAATTCCATCCATGGAATCACTTTGGTGAAAATAAAAAAGAGTTACTCAAAGAATAGGTGACATCCATCTTCATGATTTTTTCGTTTCATTCCTTTATCCACCACCCCAATTTGTGTTATTACTTGTTTTATAATAGAACATGTATCCTTAATGTATTGATATTTTTTTATTCTAATAGTTACACATTCACATAAAAATATTTCAATATAATGGGTAACGAACATACCCATTTTATGTATGGAGAACTACCACCACACAAAACGATGTTGTTCATTTTACCTTTACCACCTCTCATGATTGGGAATTTTTATGGGAAGTATATATTTGTTTTATATATATGATATTTCTGAAATATTTATAATTATTTATTAATTATATAAATTCTAAAATCATTATTTCCACTTTCATTAAATATTTCAATTTCATTTGGGAATGTGTGGACTACTGGCCCCTCAAAGCGAAGGAATTCATTCACACACTACATTGAATGTTTTAAGGATGGGTATAATGAAATTATATGATTTATATGGAAAAATAATGTTACATTAATGATATTATATTTATAAATATATTTCATTAACATTAATTCTTTCAATATTATAAAGAAAAATAGAAACATCATTCTGGCATACGTATGGCATACCGTTTCCATGAACGATGTATTCCATTTTCATATTTATATATTTTTTAGGTAATTGTAAATAAAAATATATTTATTATACATTATATTAATATCCTATTTTAAATTCTTAAAATCATCATATATGTATGGGGAAATAAATATATCAAAATAGGACACATGCCAAAAAAAACAATGTTGATATTACCCGAAGGGAAAACATCATAATAAATCATTAATAAGAGGGTAATATGATTTCATAAAAAAGAATATATATAATTATATATAATAATATGGTTCTATAAAATATGTTTAATAAACTTATATTTATTAAATAATAAGTATGTAAGAGTATGCAGAGTGTCACGATAATAGGAAATTAAATTTTATCCCACTTTTTACTTCCATGAGATTCATGCCTTATTCACCACACATTTTGTGTGTGTGTTACGTAGAATACACATTGCTGTATTGTATTATTATTATTATTGAATTTATAGGTATTTAAATATCCATTTTTATATATTAGTTTCAAGGGGTTTGTGTTTTAAATGATTCCAAATCATTAAAGTAATTTTGTCTAAATTTGTCTTCATTGAGACAGATGTCATGTTATGAAACTGTATTTTTCCATGTGTTTTATATAATACATTTGACATGTAATATCTGGGATATTGCTATTTTCATGATATAATATGATTTATGTAATGTTATTATTTTAAATTTATTATGTTTTAATGTTTCAAAATTGGTATAGGTTTGTAGCTACAGTCTTACAGTTTATTCAGATTGTCTATGATTTTTCTCGAATTCATAAAATCAAATGATATATGTACCATGAACAATGATTAGTTTTCATCAACATTATATATACATGTTGTATCCATGTAATGGTACATGTTTTCAACTCATTGGTACATAATGTTATAATTAATTTATTTATAGGCATGTCTAACATTACCTCACTCTTTTTTTGGAATTATATACTCCATCGAATCCATTTTTTCTAAATGGTTTCGAAAGATATTATAAAATTATACCGTGATCATTAAATGAATTGTATTGCAATTTTATTCATTTTAAACACATGGTATTTTAATAAATTAATCTTCATATAATTTTCAGGTCGAGGAACATTTCTAAAACATTTTCTATTGAAAAAGAATGTTCAGCCTGTATATATATAGATGTTATCATAACCGTGATTCCATTAAAGATTTCATTAAATTATTTAAATGTTATTTATGAATAATAATATTGTTTGTTCTTAATATTTTGGTAACTATTTTGATTTTTATGTTGTTTTCAATGATAAGATTACCAATTTGTTTCTATTTAAAAAATATTCTAAATGATTTTCAGAACCTCCTTTACGAGATTTCAAAAGATTAAATTAAAAAAAAGTATTTAAATGAGCTTGGAGCATATTTTATATGTTTTAAAAGTATTTTTAAGGAAAAAGGTTTTGAAAATGTGTTGAATCCTCTTATATAATTTTCGTGGTAATTTTATTCCAAAATTATTCTATACATTCTTTTATATTTTTGAGGTATTTTTTTACAAATGGGTTTCAAATGGATTTTTATATTAAATTCCATTTTATAAGAAGAATGGATATTATAATTAAGAAAAGTTTTTAATGGTTATTTCAAATTTATTTTCATTCTATGATGACATCCAGTGATATTACTCATTCTATTTTATGAAATGGTCTAATGGTTCCATTAATATTATTTTAGATAGTTTTTTGTTTTGACAAAATTATTCTTATGAAAACCATTTCAATTAAACTGGTTTTCAACTTTTGAAACACTCTTATTTTGAAGGATTATTATTTAATGAAATTATTTTGAAACAAAACTATTTTTCATTTTTTATTTTTTGATTATATTTTAATGATATCCATTTCATTTCAAGGTTTATGATTTGAGGTTTAGAAAACCATATTAGTTACGGTTCATGTTATGATTAATATTTTTCTATCTTTTGGAACATGTCGGTATGTTTATATTATGTGAAGGGTGGGACATATATCTCCCTACAATTCATTGTGTAATGATTAATTTTTTCTGATACCAAGAGGGTAAACATGAGGTAATCCCATGCCTAGAATAACAAGTAAAATGGAGGGCATATGAAACCTAATATAAAAGGGTATATGGTAGTGCATCCCATGCAGGAAAGAAGAGGGTACACGGGAGGGATTGAGAATCCCGAAACAATAGTGTAAACAGGTGGGAAGCTCACGCCTGAAATAAGATGGTATAGGGGAAGGAATCCAATTCCAGAAGCAGGTAGATGTGTTATTGGACCAATACTAACATCTTATGAAGATCTGAGTTTGTATTCTTGACAAATTTTTATTTATATTTATGTTTATTATATGATTCCCATGTCTTATTCATTAATTGATCAGGCTCTTATCTCTCTTATGATTCATAACTAATAAACTTCTAATATCTATGACATGATTCAGGTTTATGATATTTGATTTATAGTGTACCATCATGTGATTTATGATCACATTCTCATATCCTTATGCTCTTGATTAGGCATACATATATCCCTTGTTTACACTTACATAGCGTCTTAGAGAACACATTTCTATGTATCAATCTGAAGGTTTTGAATATAAAATTTAGTTATAATATATCTAAGATGTGTGATAGTCTTAGAGAACCAAGCTGAATATATTGTATCTCACTCACATTATAGTGTTTATGTAACAGTGTTTCTAATGGGATTGAAAAAATACAGTCCTCGGGAATATATTTTATTATGTTTTATGTATTCAGAAAAAAGTTATCTAATATCCTTGTATGTTAATTCTGGGTCACTATAAGCATGTGATATTCTTTCTACCAACCAAGTGGACTACCGTATTGAGGTTTATGAGATGATAATTGATGATTAAAAAATGGTACATTTTAATTTGTAATTTTCATATGATTTACACTGACTGAAAATTAAAATTATTATTTTCCAAAAACTTTTGAGGAAAAAGTGAGAAAACAAGAGACATTATTAAGGAAAAGCAATAAACCAAACATGACTTCAAAACAAACCACAAGATTCCACCTTATATCATAATAACCATACCCATCACAACATCCATCATTAGGATCCTCCTCCGCAGTGGCGGATTGCCACTCAGATGTTTGGTTGTACAGTAACAAGAGACTGGTATACTTCAGTTTCTACAATGAATGCAGTGTCGGGAATGGATTATTGACCACACGATCATTTTTATGTGTGAGGACAACCCCTCTTTCGATCATAGAAGAAGAGCAGTTGTTCATCGTTTACAGAAGGAAAGAATAATCCTTCTTCGTCTTTACCTCTGAAGGAACAACCATAATTCCATCACATTCAAGAATCTTATTTCTCCTTTTTTTGAACAATATCACTATATGATGGTCTATGAATACCACTAACATTTTATTTATCATTCCAAGAGGCATCTCCAACTTTTTCAATTGTATACATAGAACAATTACCCTTGAGTCCCTCTTTAAATCCAATTAACTTTGTGTGAATATTAGTATCTTACAGAACAAGACACTGCACCACATTTTCAAGGCTGTCAAGGGACCCCATTCCCTTAGAAACATCTTCAACCGTTGATGGATGGTTGTTAGACTTATCTTCCAGGAAAAAAAATTAATTATTTTTATTTTTACCAGGTCATGTTTCCATCGGTTTTAGAAAATGGTAGTAGTCATTGCTCCCCTCCCTTTCTTCCTCTTCGGGATATTCCCCTCCTCGTGAACCTTAGAAAATGTAAAATCCTCCTCGGACTCCACACCTTATGATGTTCCTCCATCATGATCTTAGGTCGGATCCTGTGTAAACACCTCAGTGACCAACAATACAAATGATTTGTGAGTTTGTATACAATCACAATGTGGTCCCTGCCCAGCTAATTGCTGTTTGGTGACCCCCTAAGTATAGGTGCTCTGCTTTATGGTGATCTTGTGATCATTCACTAATCCCTCTGTCCCATGAACAATTTCCATTACACTTAATTTATCACCTTCAGCATGAGTCTCCTCAATCCATGATTTTATTGTTTTACCCATATCCCAACTCCTCAAATACATTTTGATTCAATATGAGACCCCTGACACTGAGGGTTCAACACCAAGACTTAACAATGGCTGGAACTGCATCGTGCTAGCTACTTCCTCGCCAGCTCTGAATTCTTCCCCTGGTGACCACCCCGTCTGATTGTGTTGCTATAATGACCTATCAAACAATATTAAGAGCATAAATCCACACACTTATCATAGAAAATTGGTTTTTACACCAGATCTTCTCACCTGATTCTATCCACACATATTCAACTGGTGCTCTAGACATGTCAACCTCCTCACCCATTCGTGGATTGATTAGATGCCGAATAGTAGTAGTACATGAAAAACATAGATAAATTGACCTAGTGCATTCCCTAACATGTGTATAACATCCAATTTTGAAAAGGAATATGCTTATGAAGAAGACCTACCCAAATCAGAACCATCGTAGAGTGGCGATTTTGATAGAAATAATAGCTCCACCTAGACAAGTGGAAACCACTATCACCACACATCTTGGGAGCACAAGACAAATAACTAACAAGGTCCTCCATCAAAGAACATCAAACCCCCAAGTTCTTCTTATCCAATAGACTGAAAACTATCTGATATTATAGCCCCCATAAAATCAAAGCCGATCCTGTCGAAGGCATCCGCCTATTGTCGTTTGATTCAAAACCTTGAAAGCATAGGTAGAATCCAAATTCTATCCACCTATTTAAACTCCAAAACGATAATGGAATCACGGGTGCACCATCTCGAAAACCAGGGACCTTCGTATCTAGGTTAATCGAGGAGAACCTCAAAATCGTATATGGTTTTGTGAAAGGATTAATAACGTGTCAACGACCATTATGAGGATGTCGAGTATCCTCCCCACTCCTGCCGACTAATGGCGGTGGGGGGGGGGGGGTCCGTCTAACCCATTAGGGATTCACCATATTCTACTATTATGTATTGATGCTAATCTAATTCTTATGATAGAACATCAAATTGAATTATATTTTTTATGTAACTTTTCTATGTGTCATTATTCATTCCAATGTTACAGTCATTTTCCCGCAACAGAGCTTAGAAGGGAAATTTATCAGGGTTCCAATATGAGGACCTGTCATGTTGAATATCTTGATGATTATAATGAATTGAATAAAATTATAATGTGTTTAAATAGTTATAATCAATTTTTGAATGATTAATTTTGGGTGCATCACCTGTGATTTGTTCTCAGGATTCCTAAATGGGTGTGGTAGATATTGTATATATTTGGATAGGCCTTATAAAAAATAATAGATTTAAAAAATAATTAGTAAGTGTAATAAAGGATGTTGTTTTCCAGTAAAACATATCCTTAGGGTTATATTCAATTACTATCATTCATATGGAATATGAAAAGATATTTTTGTGGTAGAAAAATTTAATTTTCAATTGGAAATATTTATTAAAGTAGAATGTTTTATTAAAAAAAGAATCAATCAAATTTTTTTAATAGAATAGGTTACTCAGGGTCTCTTACTCTGTCATGAATGTATCGACCACAGATTGTCGAGACATCTCCACTGAACCCTGAATAGAGTAATTGAATTATTAAAAAATGATTAGCATTTCAAAAATATCGCCTTTCATCTCTCCGAAAATCCAACCACATATACCAATTCAAATTACACATATATTACAAAAATTCATTGAACTATTGACCATGTTTGTCCTTTATGATGTCCATTAAAAAAACTAATTCCCCCGTTCCCCAATAATTAGCTGATTTCAATCAAATCTATGGCCTTCATCAAGAGGTAATTCATTTTCTCAATTTCGGTATCACGTCATTGTTAAAATTTATTTATTTCTTATTATTAATTTTGTAATACTACAAAAAATAGTATAATAATAACATAAATGTAATTAGTATATTTACATGTTATCAAAATAATGTTATATCAATTATTTATTCTAAACCATCTAATAAGATAAATAATAATCATTATTAGTCAATGGGGGAAGATAGATGCCTCAATTATACAATGAGATTCGTATTCCGTCTGCACCCATCATGGAAGGCAATAATGATTTTAATGATGAAAAATATTCTTTTATATTTTTTTTCATAAAATATCACTCACTATGAATTTCAAACATGATATTCTTATTAATAACATAAACAATAATCATGCACGATGCGGACAACCACCTCCTTGAATAATGGTGTTTTTCCTCAATTATATAATTTTATTTTTTTAGTTTCTAGTGGATGAGTAGATATGATAATTTTATGTAATATATATATATATATATATAATTATACTTTTTTTATAACACAATAGTTATTGATAGTTATAAGTTAGTTTGCCAATATCATTATATACTCCCAAAAAATTTCGTTGTCATTATAGATTTCAAGAAATGTGACAAAAAAAATATTTTAAAATGGTATCATATCAATATAATTCTTTATAAAACATAAAAACCAGTATCATAAATATTATTTAAATAATAATTAATCAAAGTTAATTTATGTTTCACACCACATTTACTAACCTAGTCTAAAATAAAAAATATTTTTAACACAAGAAGTACAAAATATATTTACATAATAAAAAACATGAAGAGAATTATTATTAACTACTTGTATGAATGGAAATATATGTTTCTAATCTACTAAGATGTTTAATTTATATTTTATTTATTTTTCATATTTTAGTTTAAAGAACCTATATTGATATAAATTGTAATATTATGGGTCATGATAAGTCAAACTCATGACATTGTGACATAATATTAATTATTTGATATTATATATTAGAAGAAATGACATTTTAAATTAGGTTCCCTTTTTTCCTCTAGGGAGAATATTTATTCCACCATCTCTATTCACATGAAATGTTTTATTTTAATTTTCATCAAAAAAATTTGATTTTTGGAAAATAGATTCATCAATTTGGATTTTAAAATGATTAATTAAAAATTATTATAAAAGGTTATTTTCATTATTGGGTTGTCATTAAACAAAAAATATATAGTCTGAAAATTTATTCATTTTTTATGTTTATCCAACATTACTCTTTTATTTTGTGATTATTCTAGGAGAACATAATTTCTATATCAACGGACTTAATTTATGATGTTATTTGTATATTTTAAAATATTATAATTATTTTATGGGTTTCATATGAAAAGTGAAAGGCTTCATATGTGTATTCAATTAAACACATTTTATTTCAATGGTACCCTTATTTTATTATATAGATATTTCATGAATCTTATTTTCATTATATGGGTAATTTAATTAAGTGATTTTCATTAACAAGTGTTTCACAAATGTAGGAATTATGAGATCGTTGTCACCTATATATCCCTAAAATGAATTGGGTATGAGATTATATCCCATGAGATTTATGTGTTTTGTGAATAGGATAACATGTATCTAGATTCAAAAAGGGTCAGTTTGGTGAGATTTATATATTCTAAAATATTTTAGGTTAATGGGTTAGTAGGTATCTTAATATACAATTATAAGATATAAGATGTTTTTTATTGTCCTAAAATGATTTCTACAATACATTTCTAATGTTATATTCATCATGTTTTGTTTTCTCATTCCATATTAAATGTGTATACATTTAAGATGTTAAGTCAGTTGGTCAATATTATGTTAAACTCTAATTTTTATGTTGTTTTAATTGTTATAAATTTCATTATACAATATCTTACAAAAATTTAAGCTCTAATAACACAATTACATATTATGTTATCCCTTATTAATGGTTTAATACTACAAATTACATTGGTTTCCATTCATCTAGAAATGAAGAGTACTTTGTATCATTAAATGTATATGAGTGGATTTAGTTTATAGAGATATGTTCACATCATTACTATTTTGATGTTAATATTATCGAAGAAACTAATACATTAGTTCATTTGGATGTGAGACTACTTATGGACATTATAAATAAACCATGGAATAAATGTTTAGTTTATGTATGTATCATAGGGGTCTCAGTAGATTTTATAAAAGATAAGGTTTACTTATTATAGTGTTTATACAGATAGGACATTATTGAAAAATCATAGAATAATACTGTGTATTTGTTAATATCATATTATATGGTAAAAATAATCTTTATTTACTGAAAGAACATAAATTTATATATAATATAACTACACACAATTTTTTCATTGATTCATCTCAGGTAATAACCTTGAATAGTGTTGGTTGAGTATGAATAATCAATCATTCTAGTACATAATGAATATTACATTATTCTGCATCCATTTTGACTCTCCCTAAGGACTATATTAGGTTAATTCAAATTTTTTTAATCCATTATGATGAATTTTTCTAAAATGTTTCCTAGAATGTTGAAGGATAATCCAGTCATGAAATAGTTAAGGATAACCTATATTTAAACATAAGGAGTTTTTATAAAGGAATATAGTCATTATCACTGAGCTATCTATTATATGATATTTTTTACGATTTATAATTTAATTAATTAAATTATCCTCAAAAAATAATTTTTACGATCAATTGTATATCTTGAACAAGATGAAAAAAACTAATGAAGGATGTAATGGATAATGTGGTGATTAACAAAATTAGATTGGAATTGGAGATCAATATTTCATACAAATTCATAAAAAACTATCTCATGCTAAGAAAAATAAAATTAATAATGTGGAACTCGAAAATGAACCATGAATAATAAAGCATACACTTTTTATTATTTTTTATTTCATTATCCAACATCCTTCATTGGGAATTCAAAAACAATGAATTAATAATAGTAGATTAAGGTGATAGAAATTTCATTCAATCCTTCACTTCTCAAGGATTTAGATTGTCATATAAGAATCTATTTTTTCTATTATTTGATCATGGAGGATTATATGGAATATTTTAGTAGAAATGGACTAATATGGAATGATATTAAGATTCCTAATGATGCATGTATTTTATTGATTAACGTTAAAAAAAATTAAATATGTTTTATGTAGTTTTTTCTAGAATAGTTGAATAAATCTCAATTGGAATCTACGAAAGGGAATTGGAGATCCCAATTGATTCTAGAATGCAGGGTTAACCTTAGGGGAGGAATAATGTTTTTCAGCATTAGACATTCAATTTATTAATATAATGGCCAGAACATCCTGTGAATTAATTAAATAATTTAATTAATTCATTTAAAAATACCCAAACCTTGAAACCAAATTTAAAATCAATATTAGGGAAAATATTTAAGGTTACCTACATCACTATTGAATATTAGAGAGTATGAGGGAATTTTTGGTCCTTGGAAGATCGAGGCCAGATAATTATAGCATTCATATCTTAGTGAATCGAGTGAAAAATAGTGAGTGCAGCTAATATTTTTTATCACTGGAGAACATGTTCATCGTGACTTTTTGGTCTAACTCTATGTAAGATGCTTTATATTTATATTTTAACCCCCATTTTATAATTTAGATTAACATGGATTAATTATTATAAATTAATTTTGGAATTTACATTTGTTTTTCAATGATTCATGTATATCTTCCCACTTCAAATAATTTATGATTAATATATCATTTTTGATCATTTTTATTGAATAATACCTAGTTCATTGGATTCGATTGATGATTGAAGAATGAAAAAAACTATTGATTTATTCTAACATTGTATTATGTTTTTATATTCCTTGATTCTTGGTGATCATAATAGGTAATTGTTTAGACATTGATTTGGTTATACCTAAAATGAAAACTACTTTTCGTTCATTGTTGGGTAAAATAGATCATGGTCATGACATTATATTAGGAAACTCAAGTCATGATGGAGGCACAAATATGCCCATGGAGTCTCAGTGATGAATTGGGAAGCAATTTATTTGTGAGACGAAGTGGGAATATCTCAGGACATCATATTCTCAATAGTTCATAGAAAATTAGAATGAATAAGTGAGGTTTGTTATATTTATAGTTTGTGACTCACCGAAGATGCAGGTTGTAGAAGGTGTTGTGTCATTGTATGTTTGTGTAATGACCCGAATCCGGAGCCACTCAACTGGTTCCCCGTACCTGGTTTTCCACATGACCTCAAGCGCGTTTCCCAAAATGCCAGAGGCTTCCAACTAGCAGTGAGGGCCTAAGTGAGTTAGTGTGAAAACTATGTCATCATTTGGAAAAGTATACAGTGGAAGGAAAATAACAAAAACAATAACAGAAGCAGTAAACAGCACACAAAAACTAAAACTAAACAGCGGATGAAATGTATAATATAATAATTATGCAGCATGAATCATGTGTCTATAGAAATTAGTAAACAAAACAATGTTCTAAAATGAAACTAAAACCCAAGTAGCAAAAGTAAACAGTAACTCCAGCAGCATCACGAGACTAAGCTCGGTTCCATGCTCTCCATCTCTAACTAGCAGTCAAGCACCTGAGGTAGAAGGGCCGAAATCCCTATCCACACCTGGAACCATATATCCTATTTGGGCCGAAATTCAGGACCCAAACAGGGTGTGAGACTAACCCTAGTAGGCAACCACCAAAAGATATGTTCCCTCTTGTTAGTGAGTAATATAGAAAAATTAATGGAAATAAATGCAACAGAGAAACAAGGGTACACTAATGTAAACAATCCTACCATTCTCCATTCACACATATTTATTAATTTAATTCAATCATGTAATCATCATCCAAATAATCTATCAAAAATCTCTATAGTCCAAAGGCATAGCAAGTAACACAACAGGTATCTCAACAGATTACCTAAACTACAAGCAGTACAACCCCAAGCTTGTTCATTGGCTTGGTTGACTCATCACAACCAACCAAAAATATTTATTTCAATGACCATCTGTGTGGCTCACGTGGACATGCCCTTATGGTCAAGCATTCGAACAAAGGAAAAGACAATCTGAGGAAGCACTCAACGTCAATTACCCCTATGGTCTTGCAGCGATACTATAGACTCTATGAGGAAGCACTTGCGTCTAATTACCCATTTAGTATCAATTTGATAATTATCAGAACCATTGAGAGAGCACAAAGTAAATCCCCATTATGGTCTCATAATGCTATTAATTAAACATTCCCTCTGATAAAGCACTCAACGTCAATTCCCCCAACGGTCTGACTACACCAGGTACCTGCAGCCCTGAGTAAAATAAATCGTACGTAAATTATTCTTCGTAGCCCTATGTATGTCCAAAAAAAACTACTTGGATAATAGCTACAATTCATCAAAACCATTTAAAAAGAAGGAAATATATGAAATCAACTATTTCAAGTCAAGAAAGCAATGAAACAAGGTTTTCCTCACAGGAAACCTAAGACAAACGGCGATAAACAACCAAACAATGAGAAACACCCATGGGTTGATCCTCAACCATGCTAAAAAGAAATTATTAATTATCTAATAACCTCAAGCACAAATGCAATCTACAGTATATAACAAACAGGATCAAAACCCTAACCCGAGATACCCGATACATGGGTACCCATCACTTTTGCACCAAAAACTCAGAGACATTCAACTTAGGCCAACAAGACACCTACCTCAGCCCTCGTATATTGATATACATGAACATTGGCCTGTGAATCGGCCTAGAGCGGAGTAGATCTGCAAAAACGTCTAAAATGTTCAACCTCAGATAACTCACATGAGATGAAGAATCTGGAAACAATGCCAAATAAGAACTAAGAACTCTCCGCTGCGATTCTATTACAACCGACGGTGTTCGATTCAGATAGTCGGGGTTGGATCGGTGGCTCGGAGGAGATTTGGCCTCCTCGGACGCTCTGGGTGGAATTAGGCGGAGAAGAAGAGGAAAACAGGTTTAAGTCATGACCCCGATCCGATTAATGAAATAAAAAGAAAAGTACACGGTGTGTAATTTTAGAGTACACTATGTGTACTTCAGTTTTCCATACTCCACTTTAAGCGGCCTCTATGTCACCCCACACGGCTGTGTGTGTGGCCCGAACACAGCCAGCACACGACATCATGCAGAAGAATAGTACACGGCGTGTACTCATAAAGTACACGGCTTGTACTCTAAAAGTTTCCATATTTTCCCCTTTTTCTTAAAAATGACTAGAAATGGAAAACATACCTGAAATGATGATTAGGGTTCTTACAAACGTTCCCCCTTAATGAAATTCATCCGCGAATATCCATAATGAGGCGTAGAAGAAGAACCATCGAACAACTCCGTCCACTGTGATTGCATGTTGGCCTCCCTTTCCCAAGTCTCATCCTATACATAACCATGCTTCCATAGAACACATACCAGAGGAACAGACCGACCACGAAGTACCATTGCACTATGACCAATAATCCTGATAGGATGCTCATCGAATGATGCATCCTTCTCTAGCTCAACCTCCTTGGGTTAATAATCATGATATGTGTCTATGAAATACCGCTGAAGCTGAGAAACATGGAAGACGTCGTGCATAGCCTGGTACCTCTGAGGTAACTGCAACCTGTAAGCAACTAGCCCTGTAAAGACCCAGAAATTTCATGGAATGTTTTTTCATAATTTCTTTGTAATTTTACGATTCTGTGGATTCTGACGGCAATTGATTCTGAGCACACTGGGCCTCGGAATCAAGTGCCGTCAGAAGCCACAGACTCGTAAAATTCGAAATAAATTAAGAAAAAAATTTCCTTGATATTTTGGGGTCTTTACATTACTCCCACCTCAGGGCTTTACGTCCCCGTAAATCTACAACACAAACTAGGGAAACTAAAGGAGATACCTAGCACACAACTGATCCTCCCTCTCCCATGTTCTCTCCTAGAGGTTCTTGTGCTTCCTGCGAAAGCACACAAGAGGAATCGACAATCCACATAGGACCTTCTCTTATCTATCCTCAATCTCTACTAGAATCTCCTTGAAAGTCGCCCTGTCATCGATATCTTGCTCCCAGTGTACGATGATGACAGTTAGGTAATGAACGCATCTCCTCAGCTGAGATACGTTGATGAAGTCGTGCACACGGTGCAACTAAGGTTGATGAGTCAAGCGGTAAGCAACCTTGCCTACACTGCTGAGGACCTGGAACGGTCCGATGAACCTTGGAGATTACTTGTCACCTCAGCCAAAACTCTGTATATCTCATCGAGGTGAGACCCATAGGAAGATGTGGTTTCCACCAAAAAACTCTAGTGGTCTCCGTCTCATATCAGCATCAGATTTACGCCTAATCTGTGTAGTCTTCAACCTCTCCTGGATGATTTTTACCTTCTCCGGTAGCCTCAAAATGGGCGCACTGCTCAACCTCTGCCTCGGCTCCTTAAAAGCTCTGCTGTAATCTCTCTGACCACATGGAGTGTTTCCCCTTCTTTATCAAAAATCAGTGCAGTAACTTTGGAGAAGTCTGGCACAAATCTTGATCTGGCCGACTCATGAGTAATCGACTGCACCCACTTATGCATGATTCTATCTTGTACTGCCTGGGGTTTTCTTTTTTCCAACCAAGAAAAGCCCATCTCAACATTGTATGTAAACCACAACCTCTTTTCCTAATACAATCAATCTGTGTATGAACTATGGTTGCCCAGTCCATATACAAACTAACGTCGTAAGGCCTCGACACTACCACCAAGAGGTTCCAACCGAAACACTCACCTCAAGGGTCAAATCACACCATAAGTGTAAGCGTGCTTATCGAGTCTCCTCTCAAAGGTATCTCCGGACGTGAGGGTCAAGTCAATGCCTTTAACATGAAACTCTAGGTCTGGGACAAGATTCGTGAAAGGAAGGAATGATTCGTATCATTGTATGTAGATACAGAATCTAGTAGTAGACACAGATCATTCCTCAAATAATCCCTAGAGCCTTTTGGTCGCACTCCTTGGCCGTATTCAGCTACTCTCTTCCCCTACCCTCCTACTCCATGAGCCTGGCGGGATCTACAAAGGTGGGTGGTTGTAACATCTCAAAATTTACACCACCTCATGCTGCTCTCTCAGCTCTGCTTCCACGTCTGCTGCTTTGCAGATTCATCGGCCCTTAACACCTCCTCTTCCTGAAACATTTTACATTCCCATGTCTCTGAGACTGACACCGGTTTCTTGTTTTCCCACTACTAACATTCACCGGCTGTATCCATTCATCCAAAGAACATTCAACCACAAAGGTTCTCTATAGAACCCCAGCATAAGTAGGAATGCATAGAGGAAAAGTACTGGCTCGGATGTCCATTAAACACACCTCTCTCTGAGGTCCAAGTTTGAAAGCACTGATCTTATCGTAGTCATCAAGTACCAATAACGATTAGTACGCCTTGAAGAATACTCATCTACCGACATGTCGTCCTGCCAAAGATGTATAAGCTCTAGAAAAATCTCATCCACCACCTCAAGAATGTTCTCAACCGCATGTGAGTTAGGATCGCCTCAGAACATAAGGTGTATCTGATGCCGAAACATGTGTAAGGCACTGAACCTACATGTGTCATCTACCGGTACCGCTGGTTGAAACTGCTGACCAATAGGTAGTGAGACAGCTGGCACACTACCCGAAGGTACAATCTCAGGCATCCATCTACGTACCGAAGCCTCATCACTATGTGGACCTACCTCATGGTCACTCAATAGAAAACACTAGTAGATAAGTCCACCATATGCTTTAATAGTGTCTAAACTAGGTGTATAACTCTAGAAATCGCCTCCAGGAAGTCCACTACTGCCTGAGAATCTGTCTCGCCTCGTAATCCTCGGAGGCCTCTAGTGCTGGAACTCGTGCAACGCACTCTATCGGCGTGCACCATTTTCTAGTATTGCTGGTGGCATCTACAACACAATGGGTAGTGGTGGTGCTGTTACACCACCCGAAGATGCCATCATAGTATAAGGGCCCTACACCGGAGCCTCGCCGCTCGGTGGGCCGTCATCATGTACTCTCTCGATACTCTAACTGGCCGCTTGTGTGGAGACATCTTGATCAGATGCGACACAGTCAAACGATTATACCAAGTGAGCTGACCTGGTTTGATATGACTTTAAAATTTTTGAAACACACACGCAATCAGTGTTTTCGTTCACTAAGTCAGAAATCAGTAGTCAGGGTCCTAGTGTATTGATATGTCGGCCACCACACCAATACTGGACTCCCTGAACTGAAGAACATACTCGGTACCCTTAACACTATTGCTTCACAGAAAATAATGATCAGAGTCCTGAGTAATGTTGTAGAACTGACTCCTCTAATACCAATTTTTCATGACCCGTCCTCGAGGCCCATGCTGTGACTACCCCAAGCCCGCCTTCCATTGGCCAGGGGAAGGAGACTAGCACCAAATGCATAAATCCTGATAACTGGGAAGGCATTGCCTTTATAAAATAGAAACACACCAAACTAGGGTGCAAGAGGAAGTAATAACTAAGTAAAACTGAAATCAAAAGTATTGCTGAATGTATAGGGGCCATAATACAAGACCAACTGAAATGTACAGCTACAACTGAGTGAAATTACAACAGAAAAGACAAACAGCTGGAAGATAGAAGCGTCTCCTGAGTCATACACCTCGTATCCTACCTAAAGGGTAGGTACAGATAACCTCCTCAATGCTCTCGCCCGCCAACCTCCTCCGTGTACCGTCTCGTCATGAAGTCCACCTCCGGTACTGACTCGTCATGAGATCCACCTCCAGGTACCAACCAGTCCTCATACAATTGGTCTCTATCAGCGATGTCTGTCGTCTGTGTCCAACACAACGAGGTGCGGGAATAGCCCATGCATGGTTGAGTATAAGGATACTAATTAGGGACCCTGATACTCTCATGTTCTTACTAAATCCAACAAGGATAACAACATAGAAGGATCTGAATAGGTAACCCTTACTTTGGTAGAAGCCCATACATATACCTATGTTATCAAGTAACCCATCTCAATCATGAGAAAACACAGACGTTATGATATAAATGGATAAACACTACTTAGGAATATTCCCATACATATACCTATGTTATCAAGTGATCCATCGCAATCATGAGGTAAACACAAAGGTCGTTGACTCAACTCAAACCAAGATTTTCATTAATGATATTGAAACCCCAACTGCTGAAGAGATCCTCCATTGTCATGTACGGTGATCCTATCACGACTCTGAGGCACTTCTCACTAACCGTAGACTGCTTAGGTACTCCTCCTTTCGAGAACCGCGGGTCTGCCACCTCACAATGTAGTGCTCCTCCGCCATGGGTCTGTCACCTCACAAAGTATTGCCCCCCCTAATTGCCTACAGAGGTACTCCTTATGTCAATTACCACAGGTCTGCCACCCAAACACAACAGTGCTCCCCATCGTGGGTTTGCCACCCAAATAGAGTAGTGCTCCCCACTGGGCTAGTCAAGTCACCCCAAATCGATTCGGACAAGCAGTCATGAGGTCTTAGCCAGCTACAAGGTCTTCGTACTCCGTACGCTCATCTCCTGGATGATCCGATCCATGAGCTACTGTTCGATACTCCAAGTATCACAATGTCCCACAAAGAATTATCTCAATGGACCACCTCATCATAGGGGTCTCAAAGAAATAGACGACGCGTCAATCAGACGCCTGGTCTGAGAGTTATTAGCCTTTTAGTCCTAGGGTCCCGGTTGGTTTGGTGTACGAACCAGCCCGGCCGTATCTCAACATTATCCCAAACTCCCATGGGTATACTCAAAAGAATCGTTTCTCAACGTGATTACCAATTCTGATGACGACTCGTCAAACGGACTTCTGGTCTGGGAGTTATTAGCTTTTTCATTCTAGGGGCTCAGTTGGATTTCGGGTACAATCCAACCCGACCATACTCCAACTGCGTCCAAACCTTAGTTGAATTATACCAAAAGAACTGTCTCCCCAAGATGAATCCAAAAAAGTCGATGGAATGTCAATCAAACATCTGGAGCTCATGTTATGATCGTTTTCGCTCCGAGGGCCCGGTTGGTTTCGGGTTCGAACCAACCCGGCCATACCCAAATATCGACTAAACATTCATTTTTATATACCTAAATGACTATCTCGATCCAAGGAATCCTATGAAACTAACGGTGCATCGATCGGAGGTCCGTAGCTCATGATATGTCCATTTAACCGAAAACGGTCCGCAAATAGGGGGTCTGGCCAGGTCCGACCCGGCCCAACACCCCATGGGTCGGACCGAACTGAGCGACCCGACTGGGGCGCAGGTCTGGCCAGCCCGGGGGAGCTGGCTCAGCTAGCTTGACCGAACGAAACACGTGGAGAGGGGGGGGGGGGGGGTCCCTCTGCTAATTTTCACCGGTGGCGCAAAGCGTTGCCTCGCCGTTGTCCCGGGATCCCGCGCGGCTGCGGGATCCACTGCGTCGCACCGCCGCGGCAAGCTGCGGTGGTTCTTCTCCGGCAACAGGCTGGGGCTCCACCACCTCCAGGTGGCCGGACGGCTCCATCCCCCCCCCCCCTCCGGTCGCTGGCCCCACCGCGCCACCACCTCCGGTCGCCGGCACCGCCACATCAGTGACCTGCGGCGCCAGGAGATTCCGCGGGCCACCAGAGTTGCTCCGGTGGTCCGTTTTAGCTTCCATCTAGGCCGACAGTCTTCTTGGGTCCCGAAATTTACTTATAAGGCTTTCAAACACCGTCACGGTCCCATTTCATCATTTCACATCAATCCGCGCACAAAAGAATAACCAGCGGAGGATCCGACTTGTTTGTTCACCCGTGCCCTTTTCATTAGAGGCTCAATCCATAATTCATCAATGAAAAGGGTTTAATTTTTTCAAAATAAATTAAAAAACACACTATAATTTAATGCCCATTCACGTGTGTATAAATCAAATATACACAAAAATACGAAAACCCCCTACCACGAGAAAGATATGTGGCGGCCAAGCATCGTGGATGACGGTGTCACGAAAGGACGGACGTTGGCTCGTTGACGTCGTACCAAGGTAAGAGATGAAGGTGACGACGGTCGTTGGCGTTGGTTGCTTCTGTAATGTGCCTTCGATCCCGGTTGAAGTGTCGTTTGATGGATCTGACGTAGGGAAGACGTTGAAGTCAACGTAGTTCGTTTCACTTGCACCATGCTACCGATGCCTGATCATTCATCGGTGTCTCGTCGGAGAAGATGGAACCGCGATGGTGGTGCAACAAAGGAGGAAGGAGGGGATGTTCTCCAGCATATCCTCCTCCCATCAAAAAGGCTCCTCCGTTAATAAAATATTTGGCTTGGCTAATATTTTTATTGACACATCCATTTCAAAAGTCAAACACCTCATTGATTAAATTGGAGGATTCAATTTATTAATTAAGGTGTTGTCATGAATTAATGGTAGAGGAGAACGTGAAGAGGTCTCATAAATGGGTGAGTTGTCAACATAAAAAGTTAATTAAAAAGGGGTTTAAGGGAGATATTTGGGGAATTTAAAGAGGGGTTTGAAAATACTTATGGAAGGTGGATGGTTGGGGCTCGTGTGGACCCCACATCCCAAATATCCACACAAGGGTAGTTAGGTGGTTTTGGGTCCCACCATTAACACCCCTTTCTAGGATTTAACCACCATAGATATAAAATAAAATTGTACAAAAAATTTATTTACTTGTTTAATTAAACCCCAATAAATAACTTCTCCCCCTGCACAAACACGACTACGGTAAAGGTACATATAAGAAATTACTGACTTTGTGAGTTCATCGGTGCCCTCAGATTTCAATTTTGAGCACCGTTTCAAAAGATAGAAAAAAATGTTCGTTCGTTTACGGAATGTGCTAGAGCTAAAACGGACCACCAAAGCAACTCAGGTGGCCCACGGAATCTCCCGGTAGCTGGGGTCACCGGGACGGTGGCGCCGGCAACCGAAGGAGGCTGGCGGAGCCGTCTGGCCGCCTGGGGGTGGCGGCGCCCCAGCGTGCCGCCGGAGAAGACCCATCGCGACTTGCCGTTGTAGTGCGACGCGGTGGATCCCGTGGCCGCACAGGATCCCGAGACGATTGTGGGGCAGTGCTTTGTGCCACCAGTGTCAATTAGGGGGGACCACGCCCCCCCCACTCCTTGTGTTTCGCTCAGCCAAGCTGGCCGAGCCAGCTCCCCCGGCCAGGGCGGGGCGGGCCACGCGGGCCGGGCCGCGATGGTCGGGCCAGACCGCACCGGCCGGTCCGGGCCACACCAGCTGGGCCAAACATGGGCCCGATTCGGGTGAACCTGGTTTGGGCTGACCCAGGGGGTGTTGGGCCGGGTCGGACAGGGCCCAGACCCCCTATTTTCGGACAGTTTTCGGTTAAACGGACATATCATGAGCTACAAAATTCCGATCGATGCACTTTCAGTTGCATAAGATTCCTATGATCGACAAGGTCATTTTGGAATATTACACTCAAGGTTTCAGAGATGTTTGGGTATAGGCGGTTTGGTTCAAACTCGAAACCAACCAGGCCCTTGGAGTGGAAACACTTATAACTTGTGCTCCGGACGTCCGATTGATGTGCCATCAACATTGTTGGATTCATCTTGGTGAGACGGTTCTTTTGGTATAATTCACCTCAGGTTTGGACACAGTTGGTGTATGGCCTGGATAGATTTTACCTGAAATCCAACCGAGCCCCTAGAACGGAAAAGCTAATAACTCCCAGACCGGACGTCCGTTTAATGAATCATCAGCGGCGTTGGTAATCACGTTTAGAAACGGTTCCTTTTAGTATACCCATGGGATTTTGGGTTACAATTGAGATACATCTAGGCTGGTTCGTACAGGAAACCAACCAGGTCCCCAGAACTAAAAGGCTAATAACTCACATGCCGGGCATCCGATTGACACAACGTCTGTTGCGTTGAGACCCCTATGACGAGTTGGTTCATTGAGATACTCCTTAGTGGGACTTTGTGATACATGGAGTATCGACCCATAGATCGTGGAGAGGATCCTCTCGGAGACGAGTGTACAGAGTACGAAGACCTTGTAGCTGGCTGAGGACTGTTGACTATTTGTATGATTCGAGTCGGAGAGACTTGACTAGCCCAGTGGGGAGAACTACTGTGTTTGGGTGGCATACCCACAGTGGGGAGCACTATTGTGTTTTGGTGGCAGAACCATGGTACTCGACAGAAGGATTACCTCTGTAGGCTATTACGGGGAGCACTACATTGTGAGGTGGTAGGCCCACGGCGGAGGAGAACTACCTTGTGAGGTGGCAGACCAGAAGTACTCGATAAAACGAGTATCTCAGCAGTCTATGGTTAATAAGAAGCACCTCGGAGTAAGTATAGGATCACCATACATGGCATATGATGATCTCTTCAGCAGTTGTGGTTTCGATATCATTTCTGAAAATCCTGGTTTGAGCTGAGAAAATGAACTTTTTGATTACCTCATGATTGAGATGTGTCACTTGATAACTTAGGTATATGTATGTGCATATACCTAATTAGTGGTTATCCGTTGATTTCATAACCTTTGTGTTTCCTCATGATTGAGATGGGTCACATGATAACTTAGTTTAAGTATGGGCTTATACCTAAGTAAGGGTTATCTTTTGAGAACCTTATTTTTGGTTATCTTTTTTGGATTTTGTGAGACCATGAGGGTCTCAGTGTCCCTACTGAGTATCGTTATTCTCACCCCTGCATGGGCTATGCCCGCAACTCGTTGTGTTGGATTCAGACGACAGACAATGCTGACAGAGACCGATTGTATGAGGATTGGATGGTACACGGAGGTGGATCTCATGACGAGTCAGTACCGGAGGTAGACTTCATGATGAGACGGTACACGGAGGAGGTTGGCGGGCGGGGGCGTTGAGGAGGCTATCTGTACCTACCCTTCAGGTAGGATCTGAGGGGGACGACCCATGAGCTGCTCCTATTTTCTAGCTGTTTTTCTCTTCCATTGTACTTTTGTTCAGTTGTAGCTATACATTTCAGTTTTGCTCGTATTCCGTCCCCTTTACTTTCAACACTACTTTTTTATTCAGTTTTACTTAGTGATGACATCATCTTGTACTCTGGTTGGGTGTGTTTATGTTTTATAAAGGCTATACCATCCTAGTTATTAGGATTTACGCCTTTGGTGCCAGTCACCAGCCCCTAGCCTATGCAAGGCGGGCTTGGGGTAGTCACGACACGGGACCTGAGGACGGGTCGGGACAAGCCCGACTCTCTCCAGAACCGCCAAAGGCCTGACGTATCTCGGTGAACGCTTTCCCTGTCTCCTAATCCTCTTATGTCCCAACCTCAGGGTAACACGCTAGAAAACCTGATCTCCGACCTTGAATACCAAGGGTCGTCTCCACTGATCAGCATAAGATATCTGTCAAGACTGTGCATTAGCCATCCTATTCCAAATCATCTTCACCTACTCTGTGGTCTCCTGAACAACACGAGGTCCCAGCACAGCTGCCTCTCCCGCCTCCAGCCAACACAAGGGTGATCGGCACGACATACCATACAAAGCCTCATATGGTTCCATCTGAATAGTTTCATGAAATATATTATTATTGGAAAAATCCACTAGAGGTACATGTTTCTCCCATAAACCTCCAAAATCAAGGACGCATGCTCATACCATGTCCTCAAGCACCTAAATCGTGCGCTCCGACTGGCCATCTGTTTGGGGATGGTAAGATGTACTCAGAAGTACATGTGTACCCAAATCCCTCTGTATCACTTTCCAGAAATGAGAATTAAAGCGAGTGTCCCTATCAGAAATGGTAGAACTCAGAGCCCCATGAAATTGTATAATCTCCCGAGTGTACAACCTCCCAAGCTCATCCACAGCAAAGGTCTCCAGGATTGGTTAGAAATGAGCAAACTTTTTGAGCATGTCCACTACAACCCAAACTGCATCATTCCCTCAAGGCAATCTTGGTAACCCTGTCACAAAGTCCATCAAAACATCATTCCATTTCCAATCAGGAATGTGTAACTTCTGTAGAATCCCTGCCGGTCGATGATGTTCTGCCTTCACCGGCTGACAGGTGGATCACCACATAACAAAACCAGCCACATCCTTCTTCATACTAGGCCACTAATACTGACGACGTAAGTATCGATACATATTTGTGACACCAGGATGAACTTCCTAAGATGAAGCATGAAACTCCCACATAAGCTCATCATGTATGTCTGATGAAACCCATACGCGGACATGAAAACATAACACATCATCATCGCCCACTGTCCACCCCGGAGTAGGCTCTCCATCTGACACACCCTCCCGTAGGACTATGACTTCTGGGTCTGATAGCTGCCTCATTCGAACTCGATCCAGAAGAGTGGAGGTAATGGCTATAGAAGAATGAACTGTCTGTCACTGTCTGTTGTGCACCTCCAAATGTATCTCAAAGAAAAGAGCCATAAGCTGCCACTCGCTGCTGGCATCCCGAACTGCCTCCAACTAAGTTCAGCTGCTCAGTGCGTCTGCCACAACATTTCCCTTACTAGGCGTATAAGCAAGCTCGAAGTTGAAAGACTGTAGGTACTTGACCCACCTCCGCTGTCTCAGATTTAAGTCACGCTGCGTGAAGATATACTTGATTCTCTTGTGGCTAGTATATACCACAAAATTCTCTCCTAGAAGATAGTGTCTCCAATAAAGCAAAGCGTGAACAACAACAACCAACTACAGGTCGTGTGTAGGATATTTTTTCTCATGTGGCCTCAACAGCCAAGATCCATATGCAATAACACGATCCTCCTAAATAAGCACTGATCCAAGCCCGATGCCAAATACATCACAGAAAACTATATAACTCTTTCCTGGATCTAGTAAAACTAGAATGGTGCTGAAGTCATTCTCCCCTTCAGATCCTGAATGGCTGAATCGTAGGCTTCTGAACAAACATACATTACACCATTCTTAGTCAAGCCCGTCAATGGAGATTCCAAGCGTGAGAAGTCCTGTATAAACCGTCTATAATAACCAGCCAGCCCTAAGAAGATTCGTACCTCGAAGACATTCTTCGGTTGCTCCCAGGAAGCTACCGCTATCCCCTTCTCTGGGTCAACTGATACTCCTGACTATGAAATGACATGACCCATGAAGTGAATCACATCCATCCAGAAGTGGCACTTAACGATCTTAGCATATAATTGATGCTCTTTCAGTGTACTCAATACGATCTCAAGATGGGTAGCATGGTCATGTCAAGTTTGAGAGTACACCAAGATAGCGTCCATGAAAATCACCACGAAGGAATCCAAGTAAGGATGGAAAACTCTGTTCATCAGTGCCATGAAGACTTCTAGTGCATTCATGAGACTGAAAGACATAACCAAATACTCCTACAGACCATTCCTGCTCCGGAAATCTATAAGAGGTATATCTGATGTTCTGACATGCAACTGATGATAGCTGGATCTCAGGTAGATCTTTGATAACACCCTGGCTCCTCGAAGCTGATCAAAAAGATCATCAATCCATGGTAAGGGATATCGGTTCATGGCTGTTAACTGGTTTAGCTTCTGATAATCCATGCAAAGCTATAAAATACCATCCTCCTTCTTCGCAAACAAAACTGAAGAACCCCTAGAGGAAGTACTAGGTTGGATAAAACCCTTTGCCTGTAACTACTCTAACTGCCAAATGGGCTCTTGAAACTCAGGCATAGCCATCCTATAAGGAGGTATGGATACCAGTGCATCTCCTGGAACAAGCTCAATAGAGAAGTCTTCCTCATGCTCTGGAGGAAAACCTAAAATATTATCTGGAAAGACATCCGAAAAACGATCACCCACTGGAGGATAATCCATCTTAGAAGTCCCCTGATCATCCAAATAGAAACTATAAATCTAAGATATTATAACGCTCAATCCATGAAGCTTTGGTCCATCTCTTCATGCCTAGACATCACATTCGACTTTGTGAAGAAATGATCTTCCCTCTACTGACGTGAAACTCACCCTGCGACGATAGCAATCGACAAGGGCCTGGAAATGAACTGGCCAGTCTATTCTGAGGATGAAATCATAACATGTCATCTCTAGGACATAAAGATCCCACAAGAAGTTATACCAACTAACCTCAAGGGGGAACTCCTTGCACTGACACACACTAGCAGTTCTAAGTCCCAAGGGAGTGTTTGGTGTCATCATATCCTTAGAAGTAAAGATAGTAAATCTAAGGCTTTCCACAGTGTGCACAGAAATAAAGCTATGAGATGATCCTGTATCAAAAAGTGTAGAAGATAAAACTGAAGCTACTAATATCGTACCTCGCACTATGGAGGGTCCATGATCCTACTCTTGATGAATATACTCTACCGTAAACTTATAGCCCATACCACGGCCCTGTGTAGCAGCCTAAGATCCCTGAGCCGATCCACCTTGAGCCTTACCACTGCATCCACGGCCTCCACCATGGCCATAACGACCTGTAGAACTCCAGCCCCCAGTCTGCTGTGGAACTGGTAAACCTGCTCCTGAATGTGGAGTGGAAACTGATCCTCCTTCTCTAGCCGCTGGAAAAAGAACCTTGCAAAACTGTTGTAGGTGACCAATCTTTCCACAAGCTCAGCACTCCACTGGGTCCCTTAGGCACTATGGATTTTTATGCCCGTCCATCCCACACTGGTAGTACACAACTTTGCTTCCTGAAGGAACGTCTCGCTTCCTCGAGTCACCTCCTGTAGGCTCTCGGTGGTGCTTCCTATTGTTAGAAGGAAAGGTAATAACTCTAGATGCTGAACTGCCATGTCTCACTACTCCTACATATCTCAGATTCCTCTTTGTGATCAACGCCTGGTTAACTATCAAAGATATACAAGTCAACAGGAAGATGATAACCAGTGATCTGATCTCTGGTCTGAGGCCCTCCTCAAACATCCTTGCTAAAAACAGCTCGTCATTCCCCAGAATGGGAGTGAAACGCTATAACTCAGTGAAACTGGAGTAATACCCCATAACTGATAGAGTACCCTGCTACTGGTTCATGAACTCTCTGGCTCTATTGGCCCTCAGCATTTCAAGGTAGAAGTAGTCATAGAATGTACGCTGAATCTCGTCCCAAGAAACTGTCTGTTGACGCCCTGCATGAGAAACTACATCCCACTATCACTTAGTGGAATCTCACAACATGTTAGTCGCAAGCTTCACCCATCGGTCTGTGGGTGTCTCGAGATGATCAAAGATAGAAAAGATCGCTTCAAACCAGGATTCATCAGCATGAGGACCTCCATCCCCTGAGAACGTGGGAGGATGCTGCTGCTAGAAGACTCGCGTAAGCTCTGCCATAGACAGGACAGGTTGCTGAGCTCCCTAAAAGGTCTGTATGAACCTCATGAATCCCTCAAGGAGCTGTGCATCTACACCGGTTTACGGGATAACTACCAGTTCCATATATGGTGTACGATCATCATCATACCCCAGAAGTGCGATGGGAGGACGTCTTGGTGACATGAATCTTCAAGGTCAAAAGCACCTATTTATTAACAACGAGCATAGTTTCAATTTCAGAGAGTGAAAAAGGAACAGAAAAGGAAAAACTATTAAAACCATAAAAACATGGTTACATGGCGTGTATTCCCTATACACAACATGTTCCATAAAGATTTTACTTGGTGTGTACACCGGCTAAGATGGCTGTGTAGACACAAACTACACAGTGTGTACTGTCCTTTTTCCTCCTTCCCGGTTTCTCCTACATGACGAAGTCACATGGACTTCCCAGCCTAAGACTACACAGCGTGTCTATACACTACATGAAACGTCCTTAAGTTTTTCCCCTGTCTGGGTCGTTAGCCACACGAACTGGTACACGGACCAAAACTACACGGCGTGTCAACAACGTACACAACGTTTCCTTAAGGTTTTTCCTATGTCTGTATCTTCAGTCACACGGACTGGTACATGGATCAAAACTACAAGGCATGTCAAAAACGTACATGGCGTGTTGTCCCTATGATTTTCCAGCCCATGTATTTCACTACACAGCTGAATCACACAAAAGAAGAGTACATGGAGAGTATTTCAAAGTACACGGTGTGTAACCGTGAAAAGTAGTTCTTCCCGAACAGAAGAACACATGGCGTGTGTTCATAAGGCCACATTCCATGTTATCTGGGTTTCTAGGCAGTTGGCATACAAAACGTCCCAAAACCACTAAAAAAACTGAAAACCAGCATCGATGTGTCAAATTCTGATATGTGGGGGCGCATACTCCCCGCGAATCAAAGCTTGACATAATAACAATTCATATAACAAATAAAAAGTATGATAATCCCATGATCCACCAAATTCAGACCCTCGAGGGCCCATACCACCTCTAGGATCGGGGCTAGGAATCGATGCCAAATAAGCTGTAAGATAAACAACACCCTATCAACATAGCAGGTAATTCGATCACAACAACTATCACATTAGCATGAATAATATATCACGAAATCTATCATAATAGCATGAAATTTCTAATGCACCCTAGGTGGCATGGTAAAATGCATGACATGTGATTTTTCTAAGCAATGACTATATGATGCATGAGATGGAATACCCTCATCTCATCAGGATACAACAAAATATAACCACAATCATATAAACTGTAACAGCACAAAACAAGTGCATCACCCAACGGTGAAATATAATCAACTTTAACACATGAAAAAAATAAAAAGTGCAATTACAAAGTAGTATTTCTTTTCCTATACATGGGTTAATTACTCCTGGGAAGAGTTAAGTAACATCTACCCATTCATTCTTATCCCTTTCTATTGTCGCCAAATAGTAAGGAAATAGAAAATAATGAAAACACCTCTGATACCACATTGTAACGACCCGAATCTGGAGCCAATAAATTGGTGCCCCATACCCAGTTCTCCACATGACCTCAAGCATGTTTTCTCAAATTCCAGAGGCTCCTGACTTTCAGCGAGGGCCTAGGTGAGTCGGTGGGAAAACTATGCCCTCATTTGGTAAAGTATGCAACAGAAGGAAAAATAACATAAACAATAGTGAAAGTAGTAAACAACACACAACAACTGAAACTAAACAGTGGAAGCAATTTATAATATAATAATGATGTAGCATGACCCATGTGTCTATGAATGCAGTAAACAAAACAACGTGCTGAAATATAACTGAAATCCAAGTAGCAAAAGTAAACAGTATCTCCAACAGCATCACAAGCCTATGCTCGATCCCATGCTCTCCAGATCTAACATGTAATCATGCACCTAACGTAGAAGGTCCAAAATCCATATCCACACCTGCAACCATAAAACCTGTTTGGGCCGAAAAGCAGGACCCAAACAGGGTGTGAGACTAATCCCAGTAGGCAACCACCAAAAGATATGTGCCCTACTGTCAGTGAGTAATATAGAAAAAGTAATGGAAATAAATTCAGCAGAGAAACAAGGGTACACTAATGTAAACAATCCTACAATTCTCCGTTCACATTTATTTATTAATTTAATTCAATCATTTAATCATCAACCAAAGAATCTAGCAAAAAGCTCTATAGTCCAAAGGCATAGCAAGTAACACAACATGTATCTCAACAGACTAACTAAACTACAAGAAGTACAAACCCATTCTTGTTCTTTGGCTCGGTAGACTCATCACAACCAACCAACATTATTTATTACAATGACCCTCCGGGTGGCTAACGTGGGAAGACCCTTATGGTCAAGCAATCAAACAAAGGAAAATACACTCCGAGGAATCACTCAACGTCAATTCCCCCTATGGTCTTGCAGCGATACTACAGACTCTCGGAGGAAGCACTCACATCTAATTCCTACTTTAGTATCGATTATATAATTATCAAACCCTCTGAGAGAGCACAAAGTTAATCCCCCTTATGGTCTTGTAACAATAATAATTAAACATTCCCTCTGAGGAACCACTCAACATCAAATCCCCCTATGGTCTAACTACACTAGGTTCCTGCAACCCTGAGTAAAAGAAATCGTATGTAAACGATTCGTAGCAGCCCTAAATATGTCCAAATAACTACATGGCTAATATCCATAATTCATCAAAAGCATATAAACAGTAGGCAATACAAGCAATCAACTATATCAAGGCAAGCAAGCAATGAAACAAAGTCTAACTCATAGGAAACCTAAGACAAACGGCGATAAACATCCAAAAAAGGATAAACAACCATGGGGTGATCCTCAACCATGATTACAAGCAATTATTAATTATCTAATAAGCTCAAGAACACATGAAATATATGGGATATAACAAACTGGATCGATACCCTAACCTGAGATACTCGATACATGGGTACCTGACACTTTTGCGCCAAAAACTCAGAGACATTCAACATAGGGCAACAAACCACATACATCAGTCCTAGTAGATTGATATACTTGAACCTCAGCCTATGAATCAGCCTATAGCATAGTAGATCTTCGAAAATGTATAAAACGTTCAATGCCAGATAACTCACACGAGAGGAATAATTAGGAATCAAGGCCAACGAAGAACCAAGAACTCACCGCTGTGATTCTATTGCAAGTGGAAGTGTTTGATTCAGATAGCCAGTGATGGATTGATGGCTCAGAGGAGATTTGGCCTCCTCGGATGCTCTGGACAGAATTAGGTGGACATGAAGATGAAAACATAGTTAAGTCACGACCCCCGTCCGATTAATGAAATAAAAAGAAAAGTACACGGTGTCTACTTTTAGAGTACATGACGTGTACATCAGTTTTCTGTACTCCGCTTTATGCGGCCTCTACGTCACCCCACACAGCTGTGTGTGTGGCCCGTACACGGCCTCGCGCGGAAGAAAAGTACTTGTCATGTACTCATAAAGTACATGATGTGTACTCTAAATATTTCCAGATTTTCCCTTTTTACTCAAAAATGACCAGAAAAGGAAAACATACCTGAAATGATGATCCAAGTTCTTATAGTGTGTAGCATGTGCATGTTACTAAATCAGTTGGGTTTCTAATGTTATAATATTAAATATTCAGGGTCTAAAAAATTAATTGATGTTTTTTGTTAAAAAAAGAAGAAGCAGTGGGAACATTATCCAGCTGGATATGTGATTGGAGAGCCCTTGTCATTTTATTTATATTGATTATAATAGTAATCAATAAAATAATGTTATTAAAAAAATTATTTGATGGTGACGTTTTTGTGGAGACATACAAGGGATAAGGGTTGATGTCCATGTACAGACATGAGAATATAAAAATAAAGGAATTCCCTACCCCATTTCCATTCTTAAAATTAGTATAATAATATAAATTATTTTTATTATTGTTATTAAAATAGTTTTATCTTTAGAAGATAAAGAGATTGAGGGTTATAAAGAGAGTGGTTCTCCAATAAATTCTAATATGTAGCTAGATTACCACCCCTGTATTGATAATAATAATAATAACAATATTAATTATGGAATTATAATTGTTTTTTATAGTATTCTTCTTCCTATGATGGCAGAATTATAAGTAGTCTATGAAATCACAACCCTGATATAGAGGTGGCCACTTCAATACCTTTATTTTGTAGCTAATTTGAACTCATGTATCGATAAAATACAGAAGTCGTCATACATTATCTAATGAATTAAGAAAATATTTTCTCGAAGTGCATAATTTGATCAAGGGAATATCCAATCAAGAGTGTATTCCATGATGAACACAATTTCATGACACATTATTCCATTCATGTCTATATTCAATAATACATAATTGGATATATGTTTTACCACAATGTACAGATGGCGAGATCTTTGTGTTTATAATTCATTTTCCAAACTCATATCTTGGACCGTGTCCAGTCTTTCTTAAACGGTTTTTCATATAGAACATGACGATGGAAATTGGTTTTCAATAATAAATATGACATGGGGTAATGAATTGGGAGTGTTTTGTTTATATATTATTAAACAAAATCAATAGGGTAAATTTCCTTGGTTCATCCCTATGAGGGAGTGGCATTGAATTGAATGTTGAACAGAAGCTTCTGATCCCATTTATGATATGAGTTTTGGATGGAGTTTTTTCCCCTAGTTTTTATGGGTGTGATCCACTGTCACTTATTCAATAATCCTATGTGGGTTTGGTGCAACCATCCTGACCAACACGACATGATAAGAGATCCACTATCTACTAGGATACTCCATCTGGGATTGTAGTTCCCCCAATGGCCATAGGAGTGATCCCATATATGGGACATGAGATCTTCGGAGTACCAATGAGCATGTCCTCTTTAATGCTCAATGACTGTGAACATTGGGAGGAGATATATTAATGTTTTCATGGATCACATAGTGATATATCCTAAAAGAGAATTATAATGAATCCTTTAGTTTCATCATATAATATGATGTATGGTTGAGACATATTAGAGACTTAGAATTCTTTATATATACATATGTATTTCTTTTTTATTTTTTTTTATTTCTCACATTTCTGATCATCCAACTTCATTATTGAGATAAATATCATCTTGATGATTTATGATTATTGATTCAAGGGTATCCTACTACAAATTGTTAAGATAACCCAAACATGGGATCTACCCACATTAATTTTCATTTGGTGTGAGTGTTCCTGTAACACCCCGAGATTTTATGAAAAATATTTTTTTAATTTCATTATTGTCTTGTGTTGTACGCTACACCAAAGAGAGTTTGCACAACACACATCCTTGACTTGACTTACATTACACTCAATCACAACCTTCCTCGATAGTGTGTGTAGTACGCAATTCTGAGTTTCACTAAACAACGATATGCTATTAAAATATTATTAAAACTAGCCGTTATGAATAGTAATAACCACTTTTTGAAATTTTGTAAAAATTATTTTTCAAAATGGACTTCATTTTTGGATTCAGAATATCGAAATTAGTTTAGGGTGAAATTTTGGTACTTTTCGGATAACTTTCATATTCTGATTAATAGTGAAAATTACTAAATTTAAAAAAAACACTTTTAATAGAAATAATTAATAGTGATAAATTATTAATTTGAGTGGTTTTAAAGTATATTTAGAATATATTTATACAATATAATACAATGTTGGTCATTGAATGTAATTTCACATTTAAACCAGTTATAAACAAGTGTCAATATTTTGATAGTTATTATCTCTTAAAAACACGCTCTTTGTTTTGACGACGGGAAATTAATTTTTAAATTAGTTAATGTAACTAAAATGTTTTGAATTTAATAAAATAGACATCATTTTTGAATTTATATTATCAAATATATCTTAGGCCAAATTTTTGGTATTTTTCTGGAAACTTTCATTTTTTGATGAATAGTGAAACCACTAAGTGGTAGTTAAAAAACTGAATTTTTCATAAAACTTAATTTTACCGCTTCTGTGAGTGGAATTTCTAAAATCCGAGAGACACGGTTAATATCAAGGACTAAAATGTGGTTCAATGAGATGAAAATAATTTTGGTGAACATTAACTTTTTACTTTTTTTACCACGGTTAAAAGTAAATTGGGTCATTAAAGGTAAAAATGATATTATTATTACCCTAACACATGTCCTAATTCTATTGGATAAGTGTAATTCGACCAAAAACCACCTTAGGAATAAAATATGACCATTTAAGCCCACTTGGATTAGATTAGGACATTTATTATTAATTTATTTAAAGAAGGGTTAAAATAGTTAAAATCAATGTTTAATAAGTAAATCATTTTTAATATAGGGTTATAAATAAAATAAATTCGACTATAAATATTTATTAGAAAGATAAAAAGATTTCCCACATAATGAAAATTTATTTGTAATTTTTAGACTTTAAATAATTTAATTTATTTATGACACAATGATGATGCAGTAAATATCATATTAATGAAATATTGACATAATTGATCTTATAAATACCCAAATAAATGTAATTTGAGACTTTTTATGAATTACAAAAAATTTATATGTTAATATGACATGTTATTGTTGATTTAATTTACCTTTTTCTAACTAATGATTCTGTTATGATTTTTACAAAAATCAATTACCAAATAGTGTCAAAATTGACATAAAATAGTTTTAAAAAATATATTATATTATTAATTGTTATTATATTCCTAAAAACCTAAGGTTCGGCCAAATGACTTGTATAGTGTTATATATATTAATAATAAACAACTTGGGGTCCGTTTGTCTTGTTATAGTAAGTTTATTAAACTTATAGTGTAAGAACACAAAAAGACACGGTAAAAGTAAAATTATCTATCTTAAGTTAAAACTAAATGATACGGTTAAAATAGTAAACTAAACTTCTCCAAATTTTATTGGATGATAGTATTTAGACCCATCCCCACCTTAGCTTAGAAATAAATCTATTTGGAGCTATTTGAAACCGAATTTGGCTTTATAATAAAATAATATTTTTTGTTATTCCAAAGGTACCCCTCTCCTCCCATATAAAAGGGCACCTCCTCCTTCTCTTCCTCACACCACTTTGAGCCTTAAAGCTCAGCCAAACCCTGCCAAATTATTTTTTCCACTTCCATAGCAACACTCTCAAGGTTCTTTTCTTCCTCAAAGACCAATTTTAGTGCCCTAAAAGGAGATCTCAAATAGGCTCTTCAAAGAAGAAGTAATGTCTGTTACCGATTCATTCAACATTATTTCTTCTTCCGCTTCTTCTTATTAGGCTGTTTCATTATTAAGTAATGACATCAGTATCAATCATATACTTATATGTTATTATATGTATGAAACAACCCTATTTCACCATCTATCCATCCTACGGAAAATGAAATCACCGCGCGTGCGTACGTACGGAATACCGTCTCCACGGCGTGGTGTAATCTATTTTCCACCACCACCTTACTTGGATGGGTATAATGGTGTACATAATAACTATATATGATTATTTTAAAGTGATATTGATTCTGAAATAGTATACATATACTCCAATACAATTCCAAAATCATGGGAACGATATCATCGCTCGTGCGTACGTACAGAATACCGTCTCCACGATGTGATGTGACTCGTTCTACATGATTTTCATTGCATAATGATTATATAAATGAATTTAATGAATAAATATGATATATATTACACTAATACCATTCTGTAAATAAGGTATCTATCACCTAAAAAGAATAATAAGAATTTATTCGACAAAACACGCATGAGAACAAAAAGTAATAAACACCCGAATAACAAGTAGAAATGAAATATTACTGTTAATAAGAAAAGAATATGACCATATATGATATCATAACAATGCGTATGATTCTGTAATAAGTCAATGAAATTATTTAAATCATTATACAGGAGGATCAGACACTTACGAAGCAAATCAGACCTAAGGTAAGGGATAATTTTGCAAATCTCATTTTTATCCGAGATTGCTTATTCTTAAGTATTTACTGGGGTTATATCTATCATCCATGTACATGTTTAATAAAAGTGTTTTCATGTATGTTTAAAGTCCTTTTTAACAATTTTTGAATTTTACTACATGGTATGTAAGGAATCATTCTTTTGTTGACGTTATGAGGAACTTTTTGACTTTTCCGGCAAAAGTACGAAAAGAATGTTTTTTTAACTTATACAGCACGAACATATTTTTATGGTTTTATAAACTCTTATTTTCATGAAGCTTCATACAAAAGTTTCATGAATATTTTCAACAAAATCCTTTTCTTTTAAAATTTCATGACATTTTGTGAAAAGAAAATGATTTTGAAGAAAAAGGGATATTTTTCTCAAGAATTCATTTCAAGTGTTTTATCAAAACCATTTTTCATCTAAGATGACATTATTTCATATGTGTATGTTTCAAGTATAATGTCTTTATGATTTACATGGTTTCACTTCTCTTATTATGAAACGATATCCATTTCTTTTATATGGATTATGTGATGATGGGATGATGTTTATGAAACCCATTTTATTCGTTGGGTTATTATGAATGATGTATGTTTATTTTGTGGCACAAGTAAGAATGATTTCATTATGAGATGTGTGGGACCTATATATCCCTCCAATGCATTGGGTAAATATTTTATATCTTATGAGATAGACATGGCTGGAACGGTAGGTTATATCGGTTCAGTGAAACATGACTGAAACGAGGAATGGACTCAGTTCAGAAAGGGACTTTGTCCTCTAAGATAGTCTTGGAAATGAGTTTTGACTAATAAGAAATGATTCTCTATGATTATGTGTGTATGCCACAAATTTCCATGTTTTATGTTTTGATTATTGGGATTACATTTCACTACTATGATTTATCCCATGTTATGAAATTATGATCTCTTTTGCAGGTTAAGATTTCCAAAAGATATGTTCTTATGAATATGATGTGATTGATATTTCTTTTGTTTACCCTTACTGAGCTTTTGAGCGCACCCTTTTATGTTTTATTTTCCCCAGGGTATAAATAATGGATTTAGGTTTTTTTTAAATAAGTTATTTATGGGAGAATTTGAAGAGCTTTCACTACGATTAGAAGATTATATTCCGAGTTTCCAAAGACACTAAACTATTATGGTCCTTGTGTGTGTGTTTTTTTATGTACTAAGTATTCCGCAAAAGTAATGTAATGTCTATGTACATTAAGATTTGGGTCTCTACAGTTGGTATCAGAGGAAAGGTTTAGTCAACCTTTGGAAACTAGGATGCGAGAACTTTAGTGAGATACCTAGGGATATTTCTAAGGTATGTCTAGGGATGTCCCTAAGGTTAAGTATATGTATTGGTTATTTTCTTAGAATTACGCTAACGATCATATAATTAAACCTAAGATGTTAGATATTGAAGGTACTCCCCCTTTATTATGTTGTTTTCCCTAGCATGATTTTTTCCTCTCACACTATTCTTTTTGGGAGTTAGACGATGGATGGAACCCGAAGGAACCGTGTTGATCAATGCAATGGACAATGTAATGATTGTCCTCCTGAACAAACAAATGTTATGGGAGATGGAGTGCAAAATCTTATTGCTATACTTACACAAGCTATGAATCATTCTGGACTTCCAAATGAGCAGAGAAGGGAACAATATTCTATTGAGTCCTTCATGAGGCAACGTCTACCTTCTTTCAGTGGGTCTTCTGATCCACTTGTTGCTGAACAATTTATCAGTACCACTGAAAAGATATTTTCAGTTCTTCAATGTTCTGAACATGATAATGTCATCTTAGCAGTATATCGTTTGGAAGGTGAAACTGATCAATGGTGGAATCTTATCATGAATACGAGGAAAAGAGATGAAATTGAGTCCATAGAATGGGATGAGTTCAAGAACTTATTTTTCAATAAGTACTTCCCTCGTATTCTTCGAACAAATATAGAGAAGGAGTTTCTTGAACTAAAGCAAAAGGATGATTAATCTGTTCGTATATACGAAGCGAATTTTACAAGGCTTGCAAGGTATGCATCTGGATTTATCATCCAACCTGAAAGTAAAGTTGATCGATTCTTTAGTGGCTTCAAACCAAGTCTTCGAAGTGAATTAGCTATAAGAGACTTCAGTAGATATGAAGAAATTGTCTGTTGTGCTATCAAGGTAGAAATGGAAGTTGGTGTTACTTATCCATCTCATAGTTTTGACCAGAAATGAAAGATGGAGTTCAAGGAGAAATCTCAGAATAATGGTGAAAAGAAGATGGATGTTTCCTTATGCTCAAAGTTTGGAAAGAATCATGGTGGAGATTGTCTTAAAGGGACAAGTAAATGTATCAAATGTGGAAAGGAAGGTCATCGGGAATTTGAATGCCGCAATGATAGGAAGAAGATGTCTAATGATGCAAACAATGGAAGGGATACACAGAATGAACAAACTACACTACAATGTTTCAAGTGCAAGGAGATGGGACATTATGCCAATAAATGCCCTAATCCAAGGGTTAGTGATGATCGACATGAGAAACCACTTAAGGCAAAGGACAAAGGGAAGTCAAATGCGATCACCATTGGAGATGTTGAATATGACAATGATGTGGTGGAATGATTAAGTGTTTATGTAATGGGATTCCAAAATAATGTTGAGTATTGGAATATTTATGTATTGGTCTATTGTGGTCTTCAATAATTTTATGGTACCGGTAACCATGGAATGTGATTGAGATATGTTTGGAAAAAAGCTGATATGCGCATAATGAAGGGAAAACGAGAAAATGACATATTTGACAGTATTCATGAGCTCATGATTGATATAAGGACTAAGTGATATCATGGTTTGAGTATATAGAATTTTGAAGATTTTGGTATGTGGAAAGTGTTAAATTTTAATTGCATTCATGTTTTCACTCAGGTTCAATGGGTATTCAAGAGAATAGATGATTAAGGCCTTTAAATGTTTGGAATGTGACCAACAAGAAATATCTTATGATATATGGGGATCAACGATGGTATTAAATCTCTGGTAATCATTTTCACTATATTATGAGAGTGGACTGCAGTATTATGGATAAGCCTAATGATTGGAATGGACTATGTTGGACATAAGTTAGTATTGTTTAAGGATAAAAGTTTTTTTCGATATTATTGATGGGATGTTATAGTAATATAGTTTTAGAAAAAGGACAACCTGCAGGACAGGCGACAACCCATCGCGTCGGACAAGGCCGTGGGAATCGAACCCACAACCGAAGTGCGACTGGCCTTTATCGCCTACCACTGGCCTACAAGAAGTCCCTGTTTAGTAGAAACTAGTTTTATTATATTAAGTAGTATGATATATGAAGTATATGTCCATTTTAGGAACCATACATGATTAATCTCACTATAGATGGACTTATGTATTTTTTTGATAACTTTTCTAACCTTTTGTTTGAGATAGATGGAATGACCCATCATTCTATCACATGATCTTCTATCACATAATGAATGACAAATTCAACTTCATTTATTTAAGTGATGAAGTGGAAATTGTCCAAAGAACGACCAACGGTGAGACTCTACCAAAATCACGAAAGTATTTCTTCTAATTCCAATTTCATCAACTTTAGGTAAACGATATTGAAAACCAAAAATGTTGTCTTAGTGTTCTTATATCTGATGAATCGGATGATACCTTAGATCGTCACAAATTTATGGCTTTGTGATTGCTGGCATTTCCATAGCCATGTTCTCTACCACTCTCCATCAGAACATGATGGTTAAATTTCTCTTCTATATCAATATTTTCACCTATGAGGAAACCCAGTTATTAGTTTATTTGGGTAACCATTAGGTTTCATATTTTTGTTTTTAAAGATTGGTTTTGGTATTCCTTTTTACGATGTGGGTTTCTATTATAGAAACTTTCGAGTAGTAAACCATTTATAACCTCAACGAATTTCGAGGGCGAAATTCATTTTAAGGGAGGTAGAATGTAACAGCCCGAGATTTTATGAAAAATATTATTTTTAATTTCATTAATGTCATGTGTTGTACGCTACACCAAAAGGAGCTTGCACAACACTCATCCTCGACTTGCCTTACATTACACGCAATCGCGACCTTCCTCGATAGCGTGTGTAGTACGCAATACCGAGTTTCACTAAACAACGATATGCTATTAAAATATTATTAAAATTATACATTATGAATAGTAATAACCACTTTTTGAAATTTTGTGAATTTTAATTTTCAAAATGGACTTCATTTTTGGATTTGGAATATTGAAATTATCTTAGGGTGAAATTTTGGTACTTTTCAGATAACTTTCATATTCTGATGAATAGTGAAAATTACTAAATTATAATTAAAAAAAACTTTTTTAATAGAAATAATTAATAGTGATAAATTATTAATTTTAGTGGTTTTAAAGTATATTTAGAATATATTTTTACAATTTAATACAATGTTGGTCATTGGATGTAATTTCACATTTAAACCAGTTATAAACAAGTGTCAATCTTTTGATAGTTATTATCTCTTAAAAACACGCTATTTGTTTTGACGACGGGAAATTAATTTTTAAATTAGATAATGTAACTGATATGTTTTTAATTTGATAAAATGGACATCATTTTTAAATTCATAATATCAAATATAGCTTAGGCCTAATTTTTGGTATTTTTCTGGAAACATTCATTTTTTGATGAATAGTGAAACGACTAAGTGGTAGTTAAAAAACTGAATTTTTCATAAAACTTAATTTTACCGCTTCTGTGAGTGGAATTTCAAAAATCCGAGAGACACTGTTAATATCAAAGACTAAAATGTTTTTCAATGAGATGAAAATAATTTTTGGTGAATAGTAACTTTTTACTTTTTTTACCACGGTTAAAAGTAAATAGTGTCATTAAGGGTAAAAATGATATTATTATTACCCAAACACATGTAGTAATTCTATTGGATAAGTGTAATTAGACCAAAAAAAACCTTAGGAATAAAATATGACCACTTAATCACACTTAGATTAGATTAGGACATTTATAATTAATTTATTTAAAGAAGGGTTAAAAAAGTTAAAATCAATGTTTAAGAAGTAAATCATTTTTAATATAGGGTTATACATAAGATAAATTAGACAATAAATATTCATTAGAAAGATAAATAGTTTTCCTACATAATGATATTTTATTTGTAATTTTAGGACGTTAAATAATTTAATTTATTTATGACATAATGATGATGCAGTAAATATCTTATTAATGAAATATTCACAAAATTGATGTTATAAATACCCAAATAAATGTAATTTGAGACTTTTTCTGAATTCCGAAACTATAATATGTTAATATGATATGTTAGTGTTGATTTAATTAACTTTTTTCGAACTGATAATTCTGTAATGATTTTTACAAAAATCAATTACCAAATAGTATCAAAATTGACATAAAATAGTTTTTAAAAAAACTATTATATTATTAATTGTTATTATATTCCTAAAAACCTAAGGTTCGGCCAAATTACTGAGATAAGGTTATATATATTAATAATAAACAACTTGGGGTTCGTTTGGCTTGTTATAGTAAGTTTATTAACCTTATAGTGTAAGAACACAAAAAGACACGGTAAAAGTAAAATTATCTATCTTAAAGTTAAAAATAAATGATAAGGTAAAAATAGTAAACTAAACTTGTCCAAACTATATTGGATGATAGGATTTAGACCCATCCCCACCTTAGCTTAGAAATAAATCAATTTTGAGCTATTTAAAACCCAATTTGGATTTATAATAAAATAATATTTTTAGTTATTCCAAAGGTGCCCCTCTCCTCCCTTATAAAAGGGAGCCTCCTCCTTCTCTTCCTCACACCACATTGAGCCTTAAATCTCGGCCAAAACCTGATAAATTATCATCTAAAATTCCATAGAAACATCCTAGAGGTTCTGGTATTCCTGAATAACCAATTTTAGTGCCCTAAAAGGAGATCTCAAAGAGGCGCTTCAAAGAAGAGGTAATGTCCGTTACCGATTCTTTCATCTCTATTTCTTCTTCCACTTATTCTTCTTAGGTTGTCTCATTATGAAGTAATAAAATCAGTATCACTCATATAATTATATGTTATTATAATATTTAAACAACCGTATTTCACCATCTATCCATCCTACAGAAAATGAAATCACCGCGCGTGCGTATGTACGGAATACCGTCTCCACGCCGTGGTGTAATCTATCTTCCACCACCACATTACTTGGATGGGTATAATGGTGTAAATAATAACTATATATAATTATTTTAAAGTTATATTGATTCTGAAATAGTATACATATACTCCAATATAATTCCACAATCAGGGGAACGATATAATCGCTCGTGCGTACGTACGGAATACCGTCTCCACGATGTGATGCGACTCGTTCTACATGATATTCATTGCATAATGATTATATAAATGAATTGAATGGATGAATATGATATATATTACTCTAATACCATTCTGGAAATAAGTTATCTATCACCTAAAAATAAGAATAAGAATTTATTCGACAAAACACGCATAAGAACAAAAAGTAATAAACACCTGAATAACAAGTACCAATGAAATATTACTATTAATAAGCTAAGAATATGACCATATATGATATCATAACAATGATTATGATTCTTTAATAAGTCAATGACATTATTTAAATCATTATACAGGAGGTTCAGACACTTACGAAGCAAATCAGACCTAAGGTAAGGGATAATTTTGCAAATCTTATTTTTATCTGAGATTGCTTATTCGTAAGTATTTACTAGGGTTATTTCTGTCATCCATGTCCATGTTTTATAAAAGTGTTTTCATGTATGTTTAAATTCCTTTTTACCCATTTTCAACTTTTACTACATGGTATGTAAGGAATCTTTCTTTTGTTTACATTACGAGGTACTTTTTGACTTTTCCGGCAAAAGTACGAAACGAATGTTTTTTAAACTTATACGGCACGAACGGATTTTTACGGTTTTATAAAGCCTTATTTTCATGAAGCTTCATACAAAAGATTTCAAGACTATTTTCAGAAAAATCCTTTTCTTTTAAAATTTCATGACATTTTGTGAAAAGAAAATGATTTTGATGAAAAAGGGATATTTTCCTCAAGAATTCATTTCAAGTGTTTTATCAAAACCATTTTTCATCTAAGATGATATTATTTCATATGTGTATGTTTCAAGTATAATGTATCTATGATTTACATGGTTTAAATTCTCTTATTATGAAACTATATCAATTTCTTTTATATGGATTATGTGATGATGGGATGATGTTTATGAACCCCATTTTATTCGTTGGGTTATTATGAATCATGTATGTTTATTTTGTGGCACAAGTAAAAATTATTTCATTATTAGATGGGTGGGACCTATATCTCCCTCCAATTCATTGGGTAAAGATTTTATATCTCATGAGATAGACATGGCTGTAACGGTATGTTATTCCGGTTCAGTGAAACAGGACTGAAACGGGGAATGAACTCGATTCAGAAAGGGACTTTGTCCAATAAGATAGTCTTGGAAATGAGTCTTGACTAATAAGAAACGATTCTCTATTATTATGTGTGTATTCCACAAAGTTTCATGTTTTATGTTATGATTATTGGGATTACATTTCACTACTATGATTTACCACATGTTATGAAATTATGATCTCTTTTGCAGGTTAATATTTCCAAAAGATACGTTCTTATGAATATGATGTGATTGATATTTCTTTTTTTTACCCTTACTGAGCATTTGAGCTCACCATTTTATGTTTTCTTTTCCCCGGGGTATAAAGAAAGGATTTAGTTTTTTTTAAATAAGATCTTTATGGGAGATGTTGAAGATCTTTCACCATGATTAGAAGATTATATTCCGAGTTTCCAAAGACAATAAACTATTACGGTCCTTGTGTGTGTGTTTTTGTTATTTACTAAGTATTCCGCAAAAGTAATGTAATGTCTATGTACGTTATGCTTTGGGTCTCTACAGTTCCATTTATTTTTGACCCCTCAAGATGGTGGCCCTTGTGACGAGACATCTCTTGGGTGATTCGTTATGTCAGTGGAGCTTGATTTTTGTGATATTTAATATGTCTTAAAATAAAAAATAATATACGAAACCTTCACCAACTAATATATGTTCTTATGATGTGATCCAAATCCTTTTAGGATGGTTATTGTCACCCAAATAAGATTGTGTGTAGGGTTCATGTATGGGTTCCTTTATGTTGGGTGTTTGAGGTTTCTTAGTTTTATAAGGTGTTAGAGTGAGCCCAGGTAGGATTGAACAAGAGGGAAAGGTAATGATAACATTACGTATTTAATGATTTTGGATAAGAGACATTTATTTTTTATGTATTCTAATTATCTTCACTATTTTAGAAAAAATTTTAGAGTACAGTCATAATCCAAAATTTCCCCCAAGGTTATCCATTATTTGAGATCAAGGGATACCTATGGGACCATTTATCTCAACACATTGGTTTAGAGGCTATAAAAGAGAGGATTTATGGTCACTCAATTTTATTGACTATGTGACCTAACTCTAGGTAGAGAGGGAACATCCTATGTAATAAATATATTATGGTGGGGAGGCCCTATGATTTTTTCAATGGTATAGACCAATTTTCTATTTTCAATCCCTAGATGACTGTTACCATTTAATTTTAGTGATCCTATGATAGTGGGGTGCAGTTTTACTTATTTTTTTATATGGAGTCCTTATCATTGCAGGACGAGATCATGTGGAGGATTATACATCTTCAATATCACTTGTCTAGTATGACACATGTAGTGATGGATTCGATGAATTTTTTGTTTCATGTGGTGTTGGAGTTATATAAGGATGCCATCTAAGTGGTTGTTCCATGAATACATCTGTAAACAATTTTTTTATTGTATATTGAAATGAACCATGGATGGGATGATATTTTTAATATCACATAGGATAGAAACATAGTTCTTTGAGGGATGAAGGTGTAGTTAGTGGATCTATAGAGATAGAGATTTATAAGACCCAATGTTTTTTCGTTGGAGACTCAGTTTCATTATCTAAGGTGGTGAATAAGAGGTTGATATTGTTTCTAGAATTCGTCAAACAAAACTAGGTGTCATTGATGAAGGACTATCCACCCTTGTTAATCGATGAATTCTTAGACCAATGGTTATAGGTGAAGTGGTTCTCCATATTTTATATAGGGATAAGTTATCTCTAGCTTTGGGTTCATAAGGAGGCTATAATAAAGATTCCTTTTAAAAATACACCATGTTTTCTTTCAGATCATTGTGATACACATATGAACATGAATTCCCCATATAACTGAATTGGGATTATACTAGAACCTCAAATATTCAAATATGTATTTATGGTAATCATATTTATTGAATATTGGTCTAGTATACCATAGTTGTAGAGAATGTGTTTCAGATGATTATGTTTATAAACATGCTCCGAGAGTATCAGATTTATGGTGGGCCGTCATAGAGGTGTTTTTAGACTCAAGAGGTCCTCCTAATGGAATATTTCTTCTCAGACATGTGCATAACAATGTTAAACATATCTTTTGAGGTAGTTGTAGATTAAGTTCCTCTATCATAACATGTCCCATTTGAGCCTATTTTGTTACTCCCCAATTCATCCACCTATAGGCCAGGGGTTGTTGACTAGCACTGAGTAGCCATATCATGAACATGAGATGTATTACCTAAGTACCTGTACAAGATCACACATCTTAAATCCCACAAAACGTTGAAATGTAAAAAGAACTAGACCACCAATGCATGTATTCACCTATATCTTACAACAAAAGTAAGACAATATGTAAAGGTTGTAAATATTGATAAATACAATCCTATAACAAAAAAGTATGTAAACAAATTCCAAAAATAATGTAATGGTACTGAGAAATCATTATTTAAATATGCAAGAACATACCTTGGTATATCTGGTCTCAAAAAGAACTGTCTGTACAAGGTCCCCCAAGGATTATGTCAAATGGTTTGTAATCTGCACAAGACACAACTCATGTGGGATAAAATTGAGAAAGGGTGATATTAACAATATATATTAGGACACCTTGGAAGCACAATATATTTAACAAGTGAAAATGTATTCATATCTACAAGTTATATTTCTTAATGAACATATTATAAGAATATCCATATATACCCATTCCAAGACACACAATTTAGAGTTATGCAACAAACATCATGTATGTGCCTTGGAATCCATATCAATGATTTCATGAAGTAGTCATCAGAGTGTATAAAATATTGTGAGTGATAGCACCGAGGATGCTCATTTTATAGCTTATTCTCCTCAAGTTTCTTTATGAGAAATAATATGTTGACAGATCCAAAGGGAATATGATAGGCATATTATGATCACTACCAAGGCCATGGGGTGATACAAAAAACTAGATATCTATTAACATGATAAGTAGAAGATCATTTCCCATGAATATATTATAATTTGGATACCAACAAAACCACCTTGGGAAAAAAGAGAAAAATAATATCTCACATCGAGACTCTCAGAGGGATTCCAGCATCTCTTCCAGGTAGTCTTGAAGAGTGGATCGTAGACATAGTATTAGGAAACGATTCATAGATAAATTTATGTAATGGATAATGGGAACAACCCGTAATTAATTTTGTCAATGATTGAGTGGAAATGGATCTAATATATGTATAAATGTGTAGACTACATGTAAAAGGGTTGAACTTCATATCCCTTAACCCAGAATTTATCATGTGAAAGTGGCTCATGTCATTCAAATTGTGTCAATGTACCCCTACACATCATATAGACTTACTATTTAGTCTACCCATGTAGAAATATACGTATCCATACCATGGATGTCTGCCCATGATGTAGTACATGGCTTAACCATGTACATGGTCCTCATTGGTTCATGTGGGGGAGTACAGAATTGTTACGCTGCCCACATACTCCAACCAATATCCGTGTAGTTCCCAAAGTACACACAAGGTATCTGCGGAGGTTCCACACACCATGTAATAGGGGTCACAAGTTGGGTGATTTATAACTTCCTTTTGGACCCTAGATTCCAATCAGGGGGCCCACACAACATGTATATCTGATATACTTTCCATGTTGTTCGGTATTTTCTATAAATCTCATTCTTCCATCAATTGTTTATCGAGTTACTCATACCTTCAATCCTATGACCATTCAAATATGAAGAAAATGATATAAGAAAATCTAGGATATTCCATCATGGAGAAAAACATTTTATCATATGTTAGTATCACAAAATGGATCAAATCAACATTATTCATTACTCTCTAAACAACACCAAATTTTGAGAATTTTGTGATCCAACATTATCTAAATCATTTAGTATCCATCCTTCAAACTCTGTCATTTCATTACATTCTCAGATATGTGATATTTTTTATTGTCGTGCCATGAATACTTTTCTCAATGATTGATTTATTAGGATGTGTTGAGTGGAGGCTCATATGGAGAACACCCACAATGAATAATGAATCATGTGAGAAATTGAGAAGAACCAAATAATTTAACAAACCTTTATCTATGTTGATTTGGATCTCAAAGATATTACATTATTCTCATAATTGAATAAAATAATTATCATAATGATTTATCTCCCATAAAAACCCTACAAATATAATCTCATCTCGCAAAACGCATGATCTGGGAATCAAACTATTCATTGACTAATTTACATTATTATTATTAATAATGAAGGGAGAGTAAATATATTAAAAACATTCCCTACAATGACTTAAAATTTTCATTGATGAGGAATTATTAATGCATCCTTATTGTTATCAGGATCCATTTAATCATAGGAGAGTCAATCTTTGATCCTTAATAAATTTTCATTCATCTGAGGGGATTCTTTAGAGATCACAAGAAAGGTCATCCTGTTTCTCGAGGGTTAATTGTGTAACCCTATGATTTCTCCCTAATAAACTATTAAATATTATTAAATTGTTCCATTGGTTACATGAAATAGAATAATTTTATTTAATAATTTAATTTGATTATATGCCTGTGATGAATCTTCAAAAAATGATGGCCACTGATTAATGATATTTCTTTTTGAGGGTAAACCTGGCATTATGAACTCAACTGTTCCCATGGATTTTAGATCTGATCATTTTTAGGAGTCTTTTACTTTTTCTAGGAAACTATTTATATGAACTATTTAATTTATTTAACATACTTCAAACATTTATTCTGGTAATGCTGAGTCCCAGAACCACATATTGACTCAGTTTCTAGCATAGAAAATATTCAATATTATATTTACAAATAATAAATAGAAATTTTTGATTCATTGCATTTTCCTAAAATTGGGGAATTATTTTCCAAAAATAAAAAAATTATACTCAAAATGATGTGGGTAGTGAGCAAGAATATGATCATTCCACTCCCATGTGAGGTCTTGGGAATTCTCGTGCTTCCACTAGACATGTTATAATGAATCCATCAACCATTGATGATTCTCTCATAAATATCCTTCATATAGGTTACTCAGTAATGGTCTCTTTATCCTCGATATCCATCTCACCCCCGTCCATACCATGTTATGGGCCATACACGTTTCTCTTTAGCTACTACACAGGGAAGACATGATGAATCTTGTCTAATTGCATATACATAGATTGGTGATATGACATCTTTACATCTCTATGTAGTATATAGAAAGGTCCATTGAATCTCATATATAGTTGTCTCCTTTTCCAAATCATTATATCCCATGTAGAGGTGAAACCTGTAGAGCACATGGTTCCATTCATAGAACTCCAATGGCCTACGTCACCTATCTGTACATGACTACTGACCGATTTTTATAGACATCATCCTCTCATAGATGATCTTCACCTTTTGTGTTGTAGCTTGCATAAACAATAGGACCATGTGTGAAGACTATATTTGGTTAGTCCATCATTATGGTGAACTATAGGGTTTCCAAAGAAAAATATGAAATTGTTCCACAGCTCTGGCGGGAAGGTAGATATTATTGTACCAAAAATCAACCAGTGGAAGTTGATCCACACAACTATAGCCAATGTATAACATCTTATCTCATAGAATGTACTCCTAGACCTGAATGGTCCATTATTTCTGACCATCAAATTGTAGAAAAAAAATGCTCAACTCATGTTTGATTGGGTCAAAAACACATCTTCAATACCCTTCCACACCTGGAATGTAAATGAAGAATCATGATCAGAAACATTTTGTTGATGGATATCCCTAGAGATAGAGAATATTTTTTATCTAGAGGCATCCCAAGATCTCCACTGAACTCTTCACTTAGATAACAGGGAGGTGGGAGGACATGGTGAGTTAGTCTATTATCACCCAGATGGAATAATTTCCCCTATAAGTACATGGTATTCTCAGAACGATGTCCATATATATCCCATAACACTAACATTATAGATCCTTAATGTTTTTGGTCAAACTCAATAGAACATAGTTCTCTACGTCCACTTAATGGAAATTCATGCATTGAGAGACAAACCATGAAACCCAATTCTTAATCCCTAGACACCAAAATAGATGTCATAGGTCCTGTTACATATTTTCCAAACATGGATATTCCACCAAAGGAGAAGTGTGAAAATCTCCCAGAACCTCCCCGTAAAACATCACCGGTACAAAAATATTCATCTGAATAGAATGATATAGTCCACACCATTTGAATATACATCAAAGGCATTCCATATGGATATCTGAGCATCTATGGTTTCACAGTCGGAATCCCCAAGTTGTGCCTCCCTAACATGTTTTATTAGTGGAGGGGTGATGACCATCAACACGAGGTAAGCTTCTCTATATCCATCCTTAATGGATAACTAGAATGAAGCCAATTTCTCTGATGAATCATCTAGAAACTATGAACTAGATCACATTTTGAGAGAATTTAGTACCATTTTACCCTTCATTGGAGTGTAGAAAATATCGAAGGAATAATGTTAGAGTAATTTTATCTTTCTACTCTACCTGATGATTTGATCCGTATGAGAGAAGATATACATGAGACTATTATGATCAAAATAGATGATAAATCACTCAACCATCATGTAGTGTTTAAACTTAATAAAAGAAGGTACTACCACTACTAACTCAATATCATGGTTCATCTCGTTCTTCTCCTATTTTCTCAACTGGGGTGAAAAAATATGAAATTACCACTTTCCACTACATCATGAAATATCAAATCCCATTTATTGATTAATCACATAACATTATGTACTCGACACTCTCCAACATAAATCTCATATTATACGGACATTCAAACACATCTGTATCTACAAAAAAATACTCTTGAACTTCTAAATCAAAAAATTATACCACCCTTTTTGTGTCAATGATTTCATGGGTGTTGATATACTAGAAAAATTAGGTTTGGGCCACCAGTATTAACCTTACATCCCAAGGAAGTTCTGCATATCCATCAATATCACAGGTGGACCCCAAGATTACATTTCCCCAATCTTGTCTGATCTACTTCCACTCAATTCACTAAAAAAACATATCTTATAATGTGGACTACCTGAATCTAAAACTGGAGCATTGGTAGTTTCCCATATAGGTTGTTATCTCATAGTTTCCCCGAAAGCATCCTTAAGTGTCTTATGTTCTCTTCTTCCAAAACTCAGTTCACAAGGATATTTTCAATGATAACTACAATGAACCTATCTATGAATGGATTAAAGATCAATTTCATTTGTCCAATAAACACTTACTGGGAATCTATCACACAGAGGGGAATCATCATGTACTCATAGTGACCATATTGATTTTTGAATATTTTCATTTGTATATCCTCATACAGTAATCATATTTGGTGATATCCTAATATGAGGTGAACCATTGAGAACCTTAATTCCCCAACAAATTGATGAAAATGGTCTTCTTTTATTGATATTAGATACATATTCGTTATGATCACCTGGTTTATTAACAAATATTCCTCACATAGCCTAATACTCCAAACTTCTTTCTAGATAAATAGAACTATTTCTTCATAGGATGAAGCACTTTGTCTCTTGAAGCCCTATCTTTTAATTTCCTATAATTTCACCCATAGGTCACGATGATTTGAATGAGCCATTTGATATGATTGTGATGATATTAGTGTCGTAATAATGTGTAGATCATTGCAATGGTCTGTCCCTTCGAGGGGAGGTAATCCTAGAACATATTCAAGGTAGATGTCCTTATACTCCGCCAACACTATAGGAAAATGGAAACTCATAACATATTATTCACCAAGGATTAAGAGATCCAATTGATATGTTATTAGTTGAACAATCCAAGGCATGAGTCAATCATATGGTTCATGGGTTTTCTTTTTACTGACAATGGAGAACTGGGTCCCATCATGGTGGACACACAACACCTATTTCCAAAAATTGTCAATCTGAGCTTTAGTTTGGGATAACACGTCCATACATAAAATAATGTTTTAAGCCATAGGAACTTATAAAAAGAGTTTCCAACCAAAACTAACGCCTCTAATAGATTTTTACATGGTCATCACAAGTGCGTGATCACTTAGCCTTCAATTGTAGGTGTCTCCAATTGTACTGTTCGAGTCAACAGTTCGTACATAATCTCTAAGTCATGTACATCATATGATTATAGAAAAGAATGACAAGCACATACGTCTATCAAAATTGAAAATAAGGTAAAAAATACAATGATCGTACCATGGATCATTCTTTGTGTTCTCGGTCATAAATCTCAATTTCCTACAGTTGTCCACTCCCATGTCCTCCAGCTCCCTAAGCATGGCATGGACTAACTAGGGGTAGTCATAGTAAGATGTAAAATTGTTAAACACCTCCTAATTATCTCTATGGTTCTCTGATATATCCAGTAACCTGAGTAACTTACTTCTCCTTCCACTATCTATGCCATGGTGTCCTATATACGGTTCCTCTATCATCTGTATAATAGTTTGGACAATATCAGAGTAGATGACCCTACCATCACACGAGTAAAACCACATATATCGTAGATAAATAGTCCCAAAATGCGATCCTTATAATACTTATATGGTATCTATAGTTCTCCAAATAAAATATCTCTAACTATTAGGGCTATAAGAAAGATGTTGGATCCCTTTTGTTGAGGTCTTTTATCATGATTTCCCAAAACTGACAACCATCAACTCTATCTTCTCATACATGAAACTCTCAATCACCAATTCTCTATCTACCACCAAATCATTGGTAGGAATATATAGAGAAATAATGTTGGATCATATGTCTCTATACAAGCCTCACTCAAATGTACAAGCCCTAAATATCTGTTCTCAAACCATATTAATTGAGTACCAAGAATGTTTGGTAACCCTCGATGAATACTTGGCATTTGTAATGCTTCCATGCAAGAGATACAAAATCTCCTAGATATGCACATCCCTCAACATCACTAGTGAGAACTCAAATCTGAAGAGACACATGAACTCAGTCCATAAAATACTTTTCTTGTCATAATATTATTTAGGAAAACCCTATAATCTACCTATAGAGGCACAAAGAAGGATCACTGCTAGGATCACCATCCGATATGCTGGCCTCTTAACTAGATAAAAAAACATAGGTCAATCCACCAAGATAGTCCTCACCTATCCTATGGGTCGACCACTCCTCTGAACCTGAGGGGCCTTTCTCAATAAAACATATAAAGTGGACTAAACATACACTCCCCACCCACTAGTATTACAGGTACCACATGTTGCTCTAAATGTGGTGGTATGGATGTTCCACCTCATGGAGGTCACATATCATGAAATGGTCTAGGAATTGATGCCTATATAATGAGTGGATCATCCTCATGATCTTCAGGTTGAATCCAAGATGTAATATGTCTTGGAGGCATCATGAATGTATAAAAATATAGCATGGTCAATAAGTACATCTGGAGAACATTTTCAATATGGACATGGAAACACAACCCATTATTTTATGATTCGTGTACCATTTTTTCTCTAAAACCATTTTTTTCTTGTAATGAGTATAAAATCATGTAATTTGAGTGCTGCTGTATTGATATTTTAGATATGGCTGCAACACTGGAGTCCCTAGTATGAAATCCAAACTGGAAACACATAAAACAATTTTCCATTAACCAATTTCATAGTCTATTGATCATAATATAAAACCAACCACCTCTGATAGCAACTATGTCACAACCTGTAGCAGTAGAAACACAACTCGGTCTGTCTGGTCTCAATACACACCGTCTTGTCCTGGTCAACCTAGTACTCCATCAAAAGGAAAATCATCTCCACAAGATATGAAACATGTGTGTAAATCTTATGAAATGGTGAGTATAAAACTACTCAAGACGATACCATAAAACTACAAAGCATATAATAAATTAAATACCGTGAGCTCTACATAATTATATGTCTACCAAACATGTAAAAAAATATCTATATATACTCCATCCAAGACACATAGTCTAGTGGTAAGCCACAACCATAGCGTAACAACCTAGGATTCTAGCTCGAAGATCCCACAAAGCACTCATCCAGGACTACAAACTCTTGAGTATAACAGAACTCATGGTGTACATACGAGAGGTAATTATCATTGGTTATATTCATGATAAATAATATGTTGATAGATCTAATGAGAATATAATACATATATAAGGATCACTACTAAGGAACTGAGGGGATACTAGCAAACATGATCAGGATTAACCATACTATGTAGATGATCAGTTCCCACATAGTGATGGTGACACCGATACCAAGAACTCCACACATTTAATGAATAAGAATAGAGGTTCTCACTCTGTCCCTCAAGGAGGGATTCCAATGAATTATTCTATGACGCCTCAATGATGGGATCAAAGTCCAATGAGTAGTAAATTATTCATACATACTCTCAAGGAATGAATAATGGGAATGAAGTCTAATGAAATTTATCCAAGATACATATGACAAGGGATCTATGACATGTAGGAATGAGTAAATAGTGTATATAAGGGTTACATGCCATATACATTAACCCTAGGTTCATCCCATGTTAATGACCCATTTCATTCAAAAAAAGTTTGTGTAGTACTACACGGATTGTGGAATACAATTTTCCTCTACCGATGTATCAGTACATGGAACAAGACAGTGTACATCATATTATGTACCAGTACAAGGCCAAAACCCTGTACCTAGTCCAGGAAATGTCTTGTGAAGGAGTGTACACCATATAGTCAACCTAGGTTTAGCACACCATGTCCGTGTAGTTTCCAAATTACACATAGAGTATTCGGGGAGGGACCACATTCTATGTGATAGGGGTACACACAGTGTGATGTTTAATGTCATTTAGAACCTGAGCCTTTTCTTAGGGGAGCGTACTCAGTGTTTAGGTCTAGTTTACACATGGTATTTTATAGAATGTTACAAAAATGTTGTTGTCCCTTCCACATTTGAAATGGTGCTACTAAAATTCATTTTGATAATCGTATCACCAAAAAACCATGATTTTAGATCATCTATGATATTCCCTCCTCTGAAAATGCTTTTTATAATTAGATCTTCTCGCAACAAAAATAACAAATCACCTTTATTCATTCAATGATGATGAATGAAAATTCAAGGATCCACCATAATCTGAATCACTTCATCTCTATCATCGAACCTCTGTCCTTCCATGCCGATCTAAGATATGCAATATCCCATCATTATATGATTCATCATAAGTGAAATTATTGATTGATATGTATGTGTCAAATCATATGGAATATGAAGAATTATTGTGAAAAATGATGAATTAGGGGAGAAAAGTTCAAGAACCAAAGAGTGGAACAAACCTCTATCAATTTTTATATCAATTTCAATATGTCATCATTTGAAATAAAATAAAATAATTAAATAACCACAATGATATATCTCCCATTAAAACACCACAAACAAAATCCAATCACACAATATGCAACATCGAGGAATAGATCTATTATTCTATTGATTCACATTCATCATAAGAATAAATAATAATGAATAAAAAATTAAAATAAATTTTATTCACATGGGTATTTTATGAAGAACAATTGTTGCATCATTTTTTTATCATTATTCATTGAATGAGACTACAGTCAATCAATGATATGAAATGTTTTTCGATTCATCTAAGGTGATTATCTATAACTCTCTCTTGTGGTCCTCTAGTGAGTCCTAGGTTATGTAGCTAAACTTGGGTTTTCCCCATTTTCATCTATTTGATAATGATTAAATCAATACCTTTAAAAAATATATGAAAATAATTATTTGAATTGTTTTATTTTTTTCTGCAGCCTTGACTACTTTTTCTCAAATCACCCATGCCGACTAATATTAAGCTGCATTAAGGGTAAACCTTTAATTTTGAACTCAAACTTGTCCAGAAATTACTTATATGAGTAATCATTTAAATTTTATACCACTTTTTTAAGAAAACAACTTTTACATGCTATATAATATATTTATTAATTTTCAAACATTTATTCCAATAACACCAAGCCTTAGAGTCACCCATAGTATTAGAAAATGGTCTCCCAAATAATCTATATATCATTTAATTATATCACACTTAAAATATGAGTAATTACATCCACCCATGTGTGTGACCTTGGAATACTACATCAACGAAAATTTATTCCATGGGTATTTGTTGAGTGAGGTGACAAATAAGTTTATCTATTGTAGTTAGTGTTGTAGGGTGAATATGGAGTTGAAGAACTCTGGTCGATGGCTATTACCCATCTCCATATTTATAATCTCAGTGAGGCACAACATGGAGATATTGATTAGGAAATATTTCATGAAAAGATATTCACCATTCATGATTGTGAAAAATAATCAAAAATTTCAGAGCATGTTATCTTTCTTTAGGAAGGATAATGACACATTTATTATGCTAGAGGATATACTAAGTTATCCAAGTTCCATTAGAAGTATTATCACGATAGATAAAAATGTATCATGATCTTTTTGAATCTGGTTTTATGGCCAATTATGTATTATCTTATTTCAAATTCTATATCTTGTTGTATCATATATTAATAGGGGAATCCCGAAGTGCTTGGATGGAAGTGTTAATGGTATGGTGATGTCAAGGTTTTGGTGTTGGAACCTCCACAATTAGTTTGAGGTTATGATGTAATATGATAAATTTTATACCAACTCACTATTTTGGACCCCATCCAAACCATCTTAGAATAGTGTTTAGTGTATTTTTCCAGATTTCAAGCATATAGAAGGTATTTTGGATATATGTAATTAAATAAATGTTCCTTTCAAAATTGGATTATCACATTAAATAATTATTATGGAGAACATGAAGGAAGACATAGGGAGTCATTTATAGTGGATCATGATTTTTTTCACCCTAGACAAATGGGAAGGTAATGCAGACTATTAAGGTTTTGGGGAACAATCCTTGGGTTTTGAATTTATGTCTTGGGGCATGGTTTGTAGGTTCATCTATCATCAGTGGTGTCTTTACATCATGAAATTTATAAATAATCTATTGGGGATTCAAAATTTGTGTACATGCATGTGATACACTTGAGGTCACTTGTGTATTGGTCATCGCTGTTGGTGTAGAATGCATTAGGAACTATAGTTGGTTCTACTGATGGTAGTGATAGTGTAGTTAATATAGTGGTAGATGAGGAATCCTTATTTCTATTTGGAGTCCTTTGCTGACACATCGTGTAATAATTTTCCATTCTATGAGGAGATCACATGTTCTAAGGGATACCACTATGTAGAGAATTTTTGAGATTCAGCTGTGGTGGTTGACATTCTCTGGGGTTTTTAGTCCATATTTCTAGTAACTATGTTAGTTTAGTGAGGTGGAGTTATTCATAATCTTATTTATGTAGATAGACAATGTTCTTGGTGATTTAAATGTTTCAAACTAATGATATTTGTGCATCAACGATTTCATGATATCAACCATGGTAATCTAGACATTGAGGGTGGCGTTATGATTTCAATGTTCCCTGAGGTCCTTGGGAATTGGTAGGGGAAGTCCCTTTAAGTGAATTCCCCCCCCACTATGTGTTATTTTAGATAGCATGATAACCAATAAGATTTCCCATCAGAATGGGAAATAAAAACTTAAGGTCAGTATAATCACCTATATGTGTAGGTTTTTTTTGTTTTCATGATTTAAATACCTTTTACGGTGATAATGTAACTTATATATTTTTTTAGGTATATAATCTGAAATATATTAGTGAATATTTTAGAATCATGGATCTACGATAAAAAAATATTCCAAAGTATAGTGATCCTAGTATTTTTATAAAAAAAATTATATATATTATACGATGTGGTAAATTTTTTAGAACATAGAATTAATCTTCAATTGAGTATTGGATTAGTAATAAAAGACCACAACCAATTGAGAAATGTTTTTTATCCCCAAAGTGTGGCATAATGATTACTGGTATTAGATGTATAGTTGTGGTTCCCATCGGTAGGTACATTATGGGAATTAATTTATGTAGTTGATTAATTAAATTATGTGACTCTAAAATTAAAAAAACCATTTTTAATTCCATGTTATGAAAAATATACATGGTTATACTCATAACCACTGATGATTATATAGATTTAAGAAATAATTTTTCAATGGATGATTGGAATCGAAGAAGAAATATGATCGAATAGATTTGAATCAATAATTTGGAAACAAGGATGACAGATGACCTCATCGAAGGGGGACACTTTCTTCACCAATGATCAATCCAACATAAGGTAGGAAATTTTATATATTTATTTTGATCCCAATTTATAAATTGATATGAATTGCAAGTAATTAAAATTAAATTAACTTATTAATAAATCTTCATTTGTTCCTAAATGATTTATTAATATATTCCTATATTTATGAATTGGTATAAATTTATTCCTTTTTTATTATTTTTATTTAATAATAAGTCATTAATTTTATTTTCCTCCATAATTTTCAAATGAAAATTTCCATAGATCGAATATCACATAGTGTTATGTGTTTTTATCTCTCAATTATTGATGTTTATCAACAAAAATTTGTCTGTGATTTGATGAGACGTTGAAGGATATATCATTTTTTGTTATTTCATTGGAACATGATCCTAAATTTTTATTTGGGGTCTTGAGACATTCTGAAGGTGTGGAATAAAAAATGGGATTCAGAAGATGATTAAGATAATGGGGGATATTAGAGAAATATTTATTGGATATCATGACTACTCAGGCACAATGGTGAAAGATAAAAAGAATGTACTATGCGGGATTGATTAAATTTTTTGGTAGTTTTATGTTTGAGTAGTTGACTGTGTCTAGATAGGAGGAGTTTCATGTATGGAATGTTTAATTAGAGACACCTTAATTGATTCCACTTATGTAATAAGAAACGTGCGTTGTTAAAAATTTAAAGGAATTTCTTTTTTATTAATAAAAACTTAACCAAAGGGTGTATGGTCTCACTAGATGTGAGAATGGAGATCCAGTTCCATTGTATGAATAAATAATATAATATTAATAATGAAGTCCTTATAATTTTAATTTTAATTTTTTGAGATATTGTGGTCGGTATGTCATCTTTCATGGGTGAAGAATAGAAGACCAGGTACACACATGGCATGGCCAAAATGAGAGAATTACCTACACTATTCTTACATGAATAATAATAATAATAAGGATGATGATAATAATAATAATAGTTTTATATAAATGAGAGAAGAATTTAGTGGTTCTAGGGAGAGTGTTTCACATCCAAACAAGAATATGAGGGTGGATTTCCTACCCCATTGGTCATTATGACAAAAAAACTATAATAACATTATTATTATTATTATTATTATTCAACCTTTTTTTCTTTAACTTCTTCATATAATGATTGAATGATGAACTATCTATATCATCATGACATCAGATTTCAGGTGATTGATTCATTAACATTCCTTTATTCCTATTTTGGGCTCATGGATCCTACACATGATGTGTCCATCATTCAATAGATGATAAATTGTGATTTTATCACTGTTTGTTTGGTTTTTTCAAGATAATAGCATATCATTATTGTTTTTTAGTGAATGTGAAAATGATGTGATTTGTTTTTCAATTAATGGACATTTTAAATGATATATCAGGGAATTTTGTTTTATCCTATTGAAACAACGACACAAATAGTCTGTACATAAGAATTTTCATAGATTCATATTTTGTTTTTTTGGTTCATCTATCCTGAGTTTTTTCCATGTAGAACGTAATGATATCCTATGTTATTGAATCTGATACATGGTGTGAGTTTTTTAATGTGATAAGGTTCTCTTATAAATCCAATGAATATCTTTTATTACAGAATGAGGTTCATGGGGGTTTTAGATTTTATAACAACCCCATCATTTTCAGAAGGATGGAATATATTTCCAGTTTTTTGTGGTTTGTATTTGGACACTTTTTTATTTAACAGTAATTTTTTTGTCATATGATGTTAGATAGATGTTATGTATACATTATTGGTATCAATTTGTTTATAGTAAAACATAGAATTGTATGGGAAAATAGGTTTTTGTATTAATTCATGTACTTAGCATAAGGCCCCCGATTTGTGTGATATTCCTACAAAGTACAAGTTCGCAGCCCTATAATTTTGGAGGCAAGCTTGGGGTATCTGACTTAGATTACCTCTAGCTAGGAGAGACCATGTGGGTCATGTTTTTAATGTCAGTTTGGTGGTCAACTGTTTGGATAGTGAAAATGAAAAATGGATGAATATATTTAGGGAAAAAATATAATGCAGGAATTTGATTATATGAATTGGGAGGGTTTCTAAGTTACATTATTTTATAAAACATTACATAAAACACCTCACCCTGATATAGAATGTTAATTACTAGAATCAGAGTTAATGTAACATGATCTAATTATACATTATAAGGAAAACATCATTAGACACATTAGGTACCCCTTATATTATAGATAATTATTGGAATATAACCTTGTCTAATTCATTTGTGCCATATACTAGGTCGTCAAATTTCATTTTTTAAGAGTTTTTTAGTTCTATTATGATATTTTCATGTCTATTCATACTGATAAAATATAATATGGAGACTGACCTGATCTGAATAAAAGAAAATATTGATTTATTATCAATATTTCCCTAATTAATAATCTCAAATGGTTAATATTGTTCAATTACCAACTTGTAAATAATGAGGGAGAAAAAAAAGGTAATATTCATATTAATTTGACATTTGTAAAATGTGTGGTAGAGAAGGCCACCTTGGTCATGACTATTCAAGAAATGGAATGAAGGCGAATAACACCACTAAGGAGAAGAAGACCCCAGCTGACTCATGTCATGACTTGTTCTAAAGGGGCTCATGAGATGACTCTCCAAAATATACCACTCTATACACTGAAAAAGTTAAAGGGTAATGAATATAGAGAGGTGTTATTCTATTACATACCTTTACACAAAGGCCAACTACAATGAGGCCAACTCTTCTAAAGAATTCATCAGAAATTTTGAACAAGATCTCCGGATGAGAGAATATACTGCCACATTCCCCTTCACATAACTATTGAAAATTTAAATCTCATAATCCTTAAAGATTTACAGTCATTTACTCTATCTTATGATGTGATCCATATGAGATAAGATATTATTGAGGCTGTTGTGATCGGATTAGATGATAAACTACTCAACCATCATGTAGTTTTTCCACATCATTAGTGTGATGACTTCACCTAAAAGCTAATGATTATGATTCATGTAGTTCTATCCATGTGGTCTCAACTAACATGAACCATAGATAATCACCTAATTCCTTTTCATCAGAAAACATACAATCTTAGTTACTAATTCATTGCAGAACACAATGTACTCAATACCCTCCTGTAGAAATACCAATTTTCAGGAATGTTTCATACTCTACCAGAATTACTGAAAATTCTACATGCACATCTTTGACCTCATAAACAGCTTCTCCTTTGGGTTCAATATTGTCCTGGGTTTTGATATTATGGAGAAATTAGGAATGAGTCTCCCTTAAATGAATACCAACCCATGGAAGCTCCAAAATTGTTTTATACTCTTGGGTGGATCCCATGATAACATCACCTCAACCATGGTCAGGTCCACTTATACAACATAATCGACGATAACACGTCTTAATAAGTGGATTTCATGATTCTAGAAGTATCACCTCGAGGGTTCACCGTAAATATGGTGCTCTCGGGGTACAATATTAACCATTCTTGTGTGACTCTTGTGCACCTCCAAATTCATTGATTATAGGAAAAAAATAATGAATACTACTAAAAATCTATCGAAGAAATACTGAATGATCTAGTTCACAAGTCCCATGAAAACTATTAGGGAATTTATCATTCCAAATGTAATAAGCTACTACTCATAGTGCCCAAAATAATGTATGAATTCCATATTCAGTATATCCTCATCTTTTACTCACAGTGGTGATAACCTGAGTCGATGTTCTCCTTATAGAACTGTTTTCAACCTCTTACAGTTCAAATAGTTCGTTGATCCTCAGTAGTGGTTACTTTTTCTCAATGTTTAATTGGTTTAGGAAAAGTTAGTCCACACATTACTTCAATATCTTCTACTCCATAATGCTAACAAAATTGGAGTTTTATAGGGTGAAATACTGAGTCTATAAAATATATTCCTTTATAAGTCCTCTAACATCAACCACATTATATGAAGCTCATTAGGTACTTTCCAATTTTATAGGGTAGATATCAGCGTTGTCTCAGGCTGTACATTGATGAAAAAGTATATCTCACATAGGGAAAGAAAACATGGAACATATATAGTGAAGACATTCATATACTCCACTGCCACTCTAGGAAATTGGAAATTCTTAAAATCCACTCCACAAAAGGTCATGATATCCAACTAGAGATACTAGGTTACACCCTACTATGCAATAGTTCATCCTGTATTCCATGAGTTTCCATTTCACTAGAAAAGGAGATCCCTGTTAATCCACTATGGATACACAACATCCTAATCCTAAAATAGTCAATATGGAAATGAACCATAGATAACCATTAAATATATATTATGAAGTCACAAAGCCTAATCATTTCAACAATAAGATCTCAATATAAAATGTAAACTGAAAGAGTTAGTTCACATTATCCACATAATTTTATGATAACTGAGTCTTCTCCTGTATGAGTCTCTATGTGTAATGGTCAATCAAATGGTGAAAAATAATCTCTATGTATCATAAAATGTATGTGGAAAGAATTAAATGACTAGAACCTTTGTCTACCAGTACTGAATAAAAGGTATAAAAGAAATAATGTATAACTCTAATCATTCGAAGAGACTCCATGTTGTATTATTTAATGACCGGTAGTTTTCCCTTCCCATTTCTTCTATATCCCTAAGAAGGGCGTGGACAAAAAGGGGGTGGTGGTGGTGAAAAAGTTAAATCCTCAAACCCTCCTACTACCCTCCCAACTCCTCTATCATGTCTTCATACCTATGAACCTATCTAATCCCACCACATCCTATGTCTCATCAGCCCTTTCAGTTGTATTGTTTTTTGGAAATTTTCATAACAGATGTCCCATGCCATCACATGGGTAGAACTACCTCTCCATGGTTTTAAAAATACATTGATAGTCAGAAATTAACTACATATCCTCGGTCATGTGACCTCCTATTAAAATTTCATGCATGTATAGGTCCATCAGATTGACCTCATATCCCTACTACTGAGGTCTCTTCCCTTGAATTCACATTACTGGAATCCATTAGTTGTGTCTTCTCATCCAATAATCTCTCGACCACCAATGCTCTCTATAGAAACACAATATAGGTAGCAACTTATAGTTTCAAAACAAGGGTCTATATGTCTCTCTATAGACCTTTCTAAAATTTTCAAACCCTAAATAAATGGTCGTGAACAATATCCATCATGTAACTAGAGAGGTAGGTAATCCTTAATGAAAACTCAGATATTGTGGCACTACACTATTGGAGAAGAAAAAACTCCCCGATATGTAAACCCTTGGCACAAATGGTGAAAAATCATTTCATATATGTTTCTACTAATCTATCCCAATAAAATATTCCTCATCATAATTTTGGGTCACAAAACGATTTCAACACCATTTTATGCCATGAAGATGGAATGCCACCAGGGCTATCATCTGATATGATGGTTCCATGAACAAATGGAATACTCGGGTCCCTACCTCATGCTAGTTTTCATCCACCTATGGTTAGGGCTCTCCTAATAACCTAAGGGGTCTCTTTCACTAATGATCTTGAATCATGTCCATTCTATGAACTACATCTATTGATATTGTAGCAACCATGTGCTACTCTATAGGGATCATATATCTGGTGCATGACCCATATCTAACATCCTGAGAATTATTACCTATATCGATGTATCATCACTGAGGGGATCAACCACATGATCATGATGTTAAGTCCTAGTTCACTTACTCCATGGATTAATAATAAAAGTAAAACTTGTGTACCATAATAAATGATTATATCAGTAGATCTCACTCAATATGGACATGGAGACCACCACCATTTCCTATATGACGCATGTACCATTTTTTTACATGTGACCATTTTTCTCTTGTACCGAGTCAGAAAGTATGTGATCAGAGTCCATGGGTATGGATACATTTGACGATGCACTAGCATTGGAGTCCCTAGACTGATAAAGAAACTTGAAACAATTAATATTGTTTCCCCAAACCAAACTCAAAGACATTGGTCCTAATGAAGAACTGATAGCTTTGATTCCAATCTGTCATGACCCATCCCAAAGGGGACCATAATGCAACCCCCCCCCAATCCCACCTCTAATAATCTATTGGTTGGTGAGTACTGTGGAGTAGGAATATCACTAATTTGAGAGGCCTTAACCTATGTAGAACTACACAGTAACACATATCCAAGGCTATATAATGATGAAATGTAAAAAAGACTGAAAAAGGAATCAATACATCTATATCTCTTAACAAGATTATTATTAGAAGTAATGTATAGTAAACATGGATACATAAAATCCCATGAAGAAATATCTAAAATTAAATTACAACCTGAATATATGTAATGGGTACTACTTCCAAAATGTAGTAGGAACAGACCTACGACTGTCCAGTCTTATTAAGCATTGTTTGGTCATAATATTTCAAGTATTATATCATTGTGTCGATCTATTTCATAATACATTATACATTATGGAAAATACCAAGAATGGGTGAGTAGAAAAATACTCAGTAGGGAACCCCAAAAACCATGAATCATAAAAAAATGAAATATAGTATGGTCTATAGAGGTATATTTCTACATCTTATATGAAAATAATATATATTTATACTCAAAATACACACACAATCAAAATCTATGTCACAATTGAAGTATACCAAACTATGATCCTGTCTCAATGATTCCATAAAGAAATCAACTTGGTGAACAAACTCTTGAGTTTGATAGAAATCATGAAATCTGTAAAAGAGGTATCTCCCTTCAGATCTCTCCATTAAAAGTAAACATTGTAGGTATGAAGAGATATGATACCCAGATAAATATCACACACCAGAACATGTGGTGATATGATAAAATCAATCTAGAATAACCTACTAAGGTGGGTATCAACACCATCATATTTATATTTACAATGATACCATGGAATACACTTATAAAATGAATATGAATAGTGTATCTCATTTCAGGGCTCACAAAGGGATTCCAAAGACTATAACCAGAAAGTATTAATGAAGGGATAAAAGTCCATGTAGCTGGAGATCATTAATTATTAACCCTTAGGGAATGAATTTCGGGAACATTAACTAATGAATCATTTTGTTTATTTATGGAAATCTTCGTTGGCCCTTGGTTCATTGTCTTCCGTTAAGGAAGTCAGAAGATTAAAGATTGGATGAAGGATTTGTTGCACATATTCTAGATCTCAGATTGTAGAAAATATCACATTACAAAGTGTGTAAAGAAGATCTACATGCCATGTGAACCCCCTATGTGGATTATAGGTTATTAGAGGAACATATTTAAAACATGACATGTGGACCCCATCACATGGCATGAAGTCCCTCCCTTTAATCTCGGTGTGTACCATAGTTAGCACATGGTCATAGGATGGAGTGAACTTGCTAGAGCAGACTATGTAATCCTATACAAGGAAATTCCTTGGACCATGGTACGTGAGCTAATCCAGGTACTAAAACACGAGAACATGTAAATGGGATAAAGTAGTGTTCTGTAACCTGGGTAGATTACATGGGAATCCAACATGTCATGTACATCTACATAGACATGATAAAAAGACAATTTCCATTACATGGGCATGACCGAGGGTTATGGGACATGATATGTAACCCCTACTACAAGTCATTCACTTTATTATACATGGATTTGAGTGAATTTCATCTATATCTTGTACATAGTTCATTAGGATTTATTCCCCGTATCCAATATCTTATGGTTAGTAATGAATAATTTCATACTCCAAGGATAAAGATCCCTTTAGAAAGATATCTGAGGTAAGTGTCATTAACGATATCAAACTCAAGAGTTTTTTCTATATGATTGGTGATTTGTGGAATATTTTAGCTAGAATATAACATTGCACTACTATTATTGTGACTTACCATTAGAATATGTGTGGTTTTAGAATATCTATATATTCATGTAATATTTTATATAGACACATTCTATAGTACATTCGAGTGAATTTTTTTTTGTAGGCTTTGCGATTTTTGGTTTGTCGAAATATGTATTCTTATACTCACCCACTCATGGGCTTTTCCTCCACATGTCATGTCTTGTGTATGAAATCTACCCTTTGGTAGAGCCCTTGATTTACCCAGACCATGCGGTGCTTAGTGAGGATGGATAGGCTATGGTGTGTTCTTATGGAATTTTGATAGCAGTCCCCAATTTCTACATTCTTGTTGGACACATATTTTTCAGTCATTGTGATGGGATTGAATTTGGACCTATCAAATTTTTTTTACTTCCTATCATACTCTAGTTGTGGGATTTTGATTTATGTATTTATGGTGTTTCATTTTATTTACATTTAATCATATTATAGGCATAGAGATGTGTTCATGTATATATATACTTTGGAAAAGGACTCCAATGTCAATGATACTCATACTCGGTGCTACCCAGCAGCCCATGGCCTATTGTAGGATATCTTTGAGATTTTTAGCATGGGACCATCAAGGAAGAGTCATGAAAATCATGCTCGTTCTCTTCAATGCATCATATTTGATGAGTATGAACATTATGAATATCAAGGCTATAACTATAGTTTTCTTGAAGGGAATATTCAACAGAAGCCTCCTGAACCATGGAATTAGGGGGTGGAATATACCTTCCCTACAATATAGGTTGACACAATAATGATTTTGTGAGAGTTATTCTCATTCTACAATCCAAAACCATGAATAATTTATTTTATTTTGGTTCATTGAATAGTTTTTTAGGTTAGATGTGTCTGAATATCATATATTGACAACATAAAAACTTAAATTTCAAGATATTTGTGAGAAAACCTTCTAGAATTATAAAGGAAACAATGTTGAATAAATAAAATTTGATAGATATTTTTGAAGAAGTACATCCACCAAATATTGTTCTCACCTAGTTATTGGGTTTGTAAAAGTTTTTGGATATGGATAGTTTTTCATTATATAAATCTTATTTAAATTTATTAATAATGTATTTATATCTTCATATCCTTTATTATTATGTAATCATGTATTAATGGAAGGAAAATATGAAAAATTATTTTGGAAAACTATGTAATATGTTTTTTTATATGCAAAAACAAATGTTTCCTAGAACATATTATTGGTGAGGAAGAAACTATTGAAAACATGTGTATTGTGTGGGATTTTGATTATGTTTTTACTAATGATTATCCATGTATTTTCCCAGAAGGTGATTTTGAGTTCGCAATCAAACTCATCATTGGATATTTTCTTATCTCAATGGATAACTATTGAATGGATTCTATTAGACTATAGGATATTCAGAATAAATTGAATTATAATAAATACATGGGTTTTTAATCCCTATTTCTTTTTCCTCGGGGCGGTCTAATTTTTATAGAATAAGGATAGACCAATTCCCATTTTTTTGATTATTATGATCTCAATGAAATCAGGATAATAATTTATCATCTACCTAATATTAGTTACATATTTGGTCAGATCATAGGGGTAAAATTCTTCTAATTGGTTGATATTCAGTCTAGTTATCATCAATTAATGGTAAAAAGTAAGTATATTCCAATGATAAAAATTATAGACAATTTAAGAACAATAAGAGACTATAATTACTGCATTCTATCTTACGAATCCACTCACTTTCAACATGGTTGTAATTAATATTCTTCTGGTATTACTTGGATCAAATTGTGGTTGTCATTATATATGATATTTGTTTATGTTCCCAATGTAAATAAGACCAAAACGTTCATATAAAGAATTTGTTGATGTCCCAAATAAAAAAGATATGATATTCCATAATCAAAAAATATAAATTTTGGAAACAAAATTTATCATTCCAATTTCATGTCATCATACGAAAGGGTGAATATGTCAATCCATCCAGAAATGTGATTATTGAGTAATTTCCTAGAACAAACACAGTGACAGAAATCCATATTTTTATCAATATAGGTTGAAACTATCACTATTTTTAAGTAATTTATACTAAATATAAAACCCATTATACATGTTATCATAAAAAGTATTAATTTATATAAAAATTAATTAATTAGAGGAATTATTCAAGTAGCTCAAGGAATGATTGGTCACTGCATATGCACATATATTACCCTATAGTGCAGAAGGGTTTATAATTTATAATGATATTTTTTTAGAGGAATGGTATTTTTCTTCGTGATAAATAATAATATAATGGTTTATGACATATTATTAAAACTATAGAGTAAAATTACATGATTCATGATTTGAATTTTATTTTGGAGATATTTTCACAGAAAATTTAGCAGCATTAGTTTTATAATTATGATTTTGATATATAAATTTATCATACGTGCATTACATATATCTTCCCTTATATGGAGTAAAGAATATTACAAATGGGATGGTTTTAGATAATCTATTATTATGATTACATGATATATTATCACCCAGGATAAGAAAATAAGGATGTTTACACATTGAGTGTAAATGACTATTGAGACCATTCTAGGATGAGGATTTAAAAATAACCATTACTAATTTATTTTTATATGATGAAACAATATTTCATAATGGGAGGTGGTAAATTGTGTCTTCCTCTGGTAACAACTCAGTAATATATTCACAAGATGATAAATTAATCTCAAAAAATAGGATATATAGATACAAAAAAGGTAGAATATATTCCAGAGTGCGACATTGAAAAGGACATGTTTATTAGGTTTGGAAGTAAAATATGTATCCCATAATTATCATAAAAAATAATAATATTTTAGAAGACGTTTATTTATCAACATTCTTCATCTATCATGCAAAAGAAAAGATGAATAACTACTTCAAGAAATGATTATTTTAGTAAAACATCAAGAGGGAAGTCACAAATTAATTTTCATAACGTTTGATATATCTTCTTGTTATTAGAATGTTATATTCCAAAAGGTAAAACTAAAACATTACCCATAAATATATTTAAATGTTAATATACACCAATGGATTCTTCATAGGACACCGAAAAAATATAAAGGTAATAATTCTGTATGGTCTTTTATTAATCACATTACTTGGACATCGCATTTTATTTCCAATAATTAATTTTTATCAATTTAATAACGTGGAATTTTATATATAAGGTATGTGGTAATGTATAATGGTGTACTAATATAAATTTTATATGATTTTAACTTAATATTATGTTGAGGTTATTGAGAAGTCTTCAGGAATAGATGGATATAGAGTTGAGATTTCACAGTATATATCACATTAAAAAATGGAGAGTCTCATAAAACCATTAAAACTATAGTTGATATCATATGATATTATCATTAGTATGTTCAATGATTTTTGGATCAAAACCCCATGTAGGGTTCTATTATAAACAAATTACTTTTTGTTCTTTACCAATGGAACCAAATGAGACTTTGTATTAGAAGAGATGTAAAAATCCAAGAAGTGGAGATGAAATTGGTAAGAGGATGCTAATGATCATTGAATTTTATAAGAAATAATTGAAAAGGTTCAAACTATTCAATAATATGAGATATTGGAAAAAAATCTCACCATGTTAAGGATGAAATCCTTCAATGAGACATAGTGTTTAATGTAGGTTATAAGATATATCTCCAAATATCTCCATCGAAATGGGACATTATTTTGGGGATGAAAGGGATTTTAATTCCTAGATAAACTGATCGTTTTGATATCCTTGAAAATTTAAATGTTTTATATTATCTCATATATTTTTCTCCTCAAATCATCCATGATTATAATGTCCTCTATCTATCATTTTTATGCGGTACATACTGGATTTGTCACATTTATAGAACTCAAAATTTTTACAAAACTAACATAAACTTCCATTTAAAGAGAAACCTATGGTGATATTGATTCAATGAGAAATAATGTTTACAAACATGAACACTCATTTTTATAATGTAATATAGATAAATCATTAGTTTTAGGAGGATACATTGTAATATATAATGATTTTAAATGAAGACTATTTTTATAGCATATACATTATGCAACAATGAGAATAAATGAAAAACATAATATCACTATTTTAATACGATTGTTAAATAAATAATATTAAATAGGAGGTTACGAATAAGAATAAAAACATTACAGAATTTCAAATTTATTTATCACTCAATATTTTTTGATGATTTTTTATTCTAAAAAATTAGGATTTCCTAAAAAATGGTTTTAATTAATTTTTTTTTCAGAAAATATAAGACAATTTCAAATTTTACAAAATTTATTTTTAAAATTAGATTAATTTTTGAAAAAACCATATAAAAAACCTTTTGTGTAATTTTTGGGATTATTTTGGATCTGATTATTTTTTAACAAATAGTGAATATTAATTTCTTTATCGAAAATTGTATTTATGTTTCATGAATTTAAAAATATCAGTTTTGTTTTATATGGGTTCAATCCAAAAATACTTTAAATATGTTATATATAATCCAAATAAGTTATTTGGAACAAATTTTATAATTTCATTTGGTAAACAAATTATATATAAAACAATTTTTTCCTAAAGAACATTTTTACAACATTTTTCTTGATAAATCTAAAATTTTGTTATACAGATTATCTGAAATGAGTTTGATAAAATTGAATATTTTTTGGAATTTTCATTTTTAATATTATGTAATAATGTAATATTATATTTTGATAATAATAAATCGTAAAAATAAATATAATATGTTATCATAGTTAAGGCTTAAATTTGATTACTAGATGTTAATCTAAATAGATAAGGGATAAAATGAACCCAAGAGTTGCCTAATAACTATTAGAAATACATATTTAGACCATGTATCATATAAAAATTTGTAATTTTCCATTTTGGAGACATTTTTATTTAGTACGAAAATAATATAGATTATTATTTTTAAAAAATTTAAACTTGTCCTCTCCCCCATTTATAAAGGGAAACCCCCTCTTAACTCCACTCCACACATCATGTTAATATTTTATCATCCTATAACTAACCAAAATACCCATTCTACACCCAGAAACTTGAAATAATGTCCCTTTTTGGATCATAAAATTTTCCAAGAATGTGTTTTGGTAAAATCCTAAAGAGGTTTTCCAATGAAGATGTATAGTTCTTAACGATGAGTTTAAATTTTATTTCTTCTTCCACCTCTGGAAAATATTATTTGACTATGATAAATTAATAAAAAAATCTTATAAATAATTATATTTTATTCTATTATTTGATTAATCTATATATATCTCCCATTCCATCATATGGGAAATAATAATGGTTTTCTTATGTACAACGGAATACTACTTCATGAAATGATGTAATTTTTTTTCATCACTTCCTCTCAGAGATAGTTTTAATGATATATTCAAGTATATTTATGAAATTACTGAAATTTTTATCATTATATAAATGTAATATGTAACATATTTTATTTCCATTACATTCATTATAAAATGATAACATCGTTCGATCATACTTAAAATTCCCCCAATAAATATCATGGATAAAATATAATTGTTTATAAAAACAAATAATATATTATTTATGTAATAATTATTTTTTTAATGGTTAAATAATAAATATTTTATATGAATCATTGAATGAAATGGAAAACATTAATCCTGCTTATGTATGGCATACCTTCTATGTGATTGTTCAAAAATAATTTTTTTAACCATAATTCTTTGTTTTTTTAGAGAATATAAATTATTTATAAAATTATTCATATATCATGATTATTATTTTTTGATATGATGGACTAGTAACTATTAAACCATAGTCAACCTACATATGACATTTTGGACATATGAATCGAATATCATTAACATATCCGATGTTAAAATGATTTTTGTGTGTAAATATATACAATATGTTAATAAGAGATTAATAGAATATGTAACATAAATATGGTTAGTATGAAATTAAAAAAGGATGATATGTATACAATTCCAGATGATATTGAATTTACATGATGAGACAGACCATAGTTAAGGGGATTCCTAACTAAATTTACATCCACTAGGTTATACTTATACTTTATTGAAAATGTTATACCATGATTATGGGTGAAATGAAATATTATATTATTTTTTATTATTTATAATTTTTTTGACTTATTTTTGATCCAAATTATAGCTTCATTTATTAATTATCACATTAACTATATGATATTTGTTATTTATTTTATTTCAATATCTTCTCTTTTGAGGCATAATTTGTTTTATGAACATCTTTTAATTTTATATGTTTTATATAATTTCTCATTGAGCTACTGTACATGATTATATATTTATTCTATATTAATTATTTTAAAATTATTGATTCCATTTCTATAAGAATGTTCAATATTAAATATCATCATATATATCTTCTTGATATGGTATATTTTTCATTCATGTATATATATTTATAAATTATTTTCATAGAATATTTTTTATTAATAAAAGGATATATTAATGAAATTTAATCTTATACATGACTTTTTACTTGGATAAAAAATAATCAAACTATTTTTTCATTTAAAGGGAAATTATCAAACCTTTTTTAGAAGAAGTCAATAGGTATATTTTCTTTTAAACATATATGGTGTTCGAGGAATTTTCATCCACCAAAACATTTTTATTCCATATATATAATTCAATATTATTTTAATTACATTCAATGAAAAAAAATGTTTTTTATATTTTGAAATAATTTTAATTGTTAGAAAATATTCTTTGTTAATTTCATTTCACATCTCTTGATTAACTCTTGGAAATTTTCATTCTTTTTTAACATTCAAATTCGTGTGATCCTTGTAAGTTACATTTCCATTAAATATCCATATTATATGTCCTTAATATGTATATTACTTAATCAATATTCCATTTATATATATGGTTTTTATGTGAAATTTATTTAATTTACCTTTGAAAATCTTAGAAAAACCCATACATTGAACTCAATATAGAAATATTTTTATAAGGAATATTTTTTAGGAATATAATTTATAGTTTATTATATGAGGAATGTATTTTCATATTCATTTCATAGTGGGTCATGGATTTATATAGCCATTTGATGAATCATCATGAATCATGGGGTAAATCAGTAAGATAACAATAAATGAGTTTCTATTATATACATACCCATTGATTAAATTATGTTGTCATACGACACTGATTATATAGATATCATGATTTATGAATTCTTGAAAACCTAGATTAAGAATTTCATTCAGAGATAATTTACTTAATAATATCGTGGAAATTATTACATAGATATTTTCCATGTAAAACATTGTTTGAATTATATTGATTATGAACGTGTGAGGAATGAATTGTTTGTTGAATAATTCTACCAAATCGTCCCAAGTAAGGCCTTCATCCAATTTATCCTGCACAACTAAATCCTACCACTAACGTGAAAGATTCTCGAGCATATACGTCGCCAAATTTACTTTAGGATCTTCTGGTGTGCCTATGAAATCGAAGATACGATTCATTCTACTTAGCCACACCTTTGCCTTCTCGGGTTCACCATCACCCCAAAAGTTCAATGGATTCTACTCCATGAACTGGATGGTATGATCCACATGACCTGGTACATTCCTCTAGTTTGACGTATGCAAACATGAAAATCCTGTACAATACTCTGAACCAGATCTTGGTTCACACGTGGTTCTGGTGCAACCACATTCTTTACAACCTCTTTGGGTTGGTTGCGACGACGCCTACCGGGTTCCATTTTCTAAACCAACAACAAAATCCATCAACCTCACTCTCTAGAAACTGATGGATTAACATTTTAAATTATATCACATAATCTATGACAACATTATTTTCAAAACAACCTTTTTACCATGTTAAAACATTTTTTAAATCATTCCTCATGGCTTTTGAAAATCAACCCATTTTTAAAATACACTGAATACCCTGTTTTCAAAATCATTACTTGAAAACAATTTCTGCATTTTTCAAAAAAAAATCACCTTGCACAAAATCCTTACTCATTCCTTACAATGAGATATGAAATCCTAGTGGGACATCATTCCTCTACAGTGCATGCCATGCTAATATCATTGGCTAAAACCATGATAATGAGATTTCCTAACAATATAGAAGTGTATCCAAAACACTTATGTACCCAGCACTCTGGTGACATGAAGTTCTGCTTAAATGTGTTAGCTACATCTTTTTATGCTATACATTTTCTTTTCTAAAAATCCTACTACTGTCTAAGAATTTGACCCAAGGAATAGATAAGAATGAATTTCAACTCCAAGACCAAGAACATCGATGACTAATTGTTAGGCAAGGACCGAACAAGATGATACCATTTGTAATGACCCGCCAATTCTCCATGGCTTTAGAGTACAACGAGTAATTACTAGGCCATAAGCAATATCCCCAAGATGCCAAAGGCTGGAAATAAATGCTAAAGGGTTTTAAATATAAGTTAGTGGACGATTTAACCTTTATGAAATAACCTGTAAACCAACCCATCATAACAAAACATTCACTATATGATGCATGAACAAAAGAAAGACCACTAAACAACTTCATTATGACAAACCACATCAAGTACACAATAGTGGAAAACCAAACTATGTATAAAGGTACATAGCAGATGAACAACTCAAGACTCTCAAAAGACACCATGACTCCGTTCTCAATAAGGTCCAAGAACCACAACATTTCTCATGCATCACCACAAGACACTAGGAATAAGATTCTTACCTTTATCTGTGTCCTGTAATACAACATCAGCAAAAGCACCAAAGTTCCAAATCAGTGGTGAGTATAATACTCAGTAGGTTTCCACAATGACATTCCTACTCACTCCACTGGGATAGAAAGGTTTGAAACATTTGTATAAAGAAAAATTTATATAAAATATTTTCTCAAATGAAGTTTATAACGGAATATAAACAAGTTTCCAAAAGCATTCATAACCCAAGGAATTCCAAAAGCAATTGAAATCTATTTTCTAGAAAGTTTTTTTTCTAGAAAAATAACCAAAAAAGCTTTAGAACCATTTCACAGGATCCATTTTTGGAATACCCATCAATTCCACAAACCCATTTTACCAACCATACATGCTACCTGGAAGAAGGGGAAAGCCCTAACCCTTATCCATCCCAACAATGACGGGGGATAATTATTACACTTATCCAACCCAAATGCACATGGATGTTTTACGGGGGAGAGCCCTAACCCTTATCCATCCAAACACTGATGGGGGAGACCCCTAACCCTTATCCGTCCCGAATGCAATATGAATGTTTGATGGGGAGAGACCTAACCATTGTCCATCACAGAATGATGGGGGAGACTCCTAACCCTTATTTTTCCCCAGTGCAATAAGAATTTTCGAAACCATACATTCCCAAAAAACATTCCAAAACAACACTTTCAATAAAAAACATTTTTATTGAAAACCATTTTCCGTCAAAACCATTAAAATGCCACCCCATATCAATTCAAATCCATATCAATAAAACACCCTTTTTATTGAAAACTAATTCCATAAAATTCATTTCAATACCAAATAATTTCAATAAAAACCCTTTATATTGAAAACCCATTTTTCATCAAACCAATTAATATTCAATCCAATCAATAATTTAAAATCACCATTTAAAATTCAACAATCCAAATCACATTGCACAAAAATTCACCAAGATTTTACAATTTCTCTAAAACCATAAATCATCACTAAAAAAGATTTATTCCATGATTTTCCCAATCAAATCCATCCAAAAAAACCAATTTTAAACTAAGAAAATCTACTCTAATAAGAGGAGTCGAGAGTGAAGCCACTTACCTCAAAGGGTTTGATTAAAACCACAACGGTCGAAGATCACTCAAGAAACCGGGGTTGATTCTAAAAAAAAATCCTTAGATCTCTTCTCATGGCAAGATCAATACCAAATATCATCATATTTGGAATCAAAACACATTGATATACCCATAATAGACATAGATCTATGAAACCGAGAGAAGAGGGGAAGTAGATCTATATAGATCTAAGAAACTGATCAAGAATGATGAAGAACGATCACATAACTCAAGAATCTGGCTTCGATTTAGAAAGAGAAGCTCCTGGATTTCCTTTGGAATGATGGTAGAAACTTCACTGACCTTAGGAGAATCCAAATTCCACGTTAGGGTGGCTTAAGAGGAAAAATGAGGCACTTAGAGGCAAAAACACATGAGATCCACCTTTATAGGATCTCGTTTTAGTGGTTGCATGGTTTGCTCGCACGGTTAAAAAAATACGCGCTAACCGTGCATTAGCCACTACATTGAAAGAAACTATATGCACAGTTTTTCAACATGGTTAGAAAAACCATGCACCGCCCGTGCAGAAGCTACTGCCTCAAGGGCCCACTATGCACGGTTTGGTCGCACGGTTTAGACAACCCATGCACCGCCCATGTGACTTCCCCTTTAACTAAAAACATCATTTAAAGTTCTCTAGACTCTCAAATTCATCACACTTATCTTTAAAAACATTAAAAGAATGAAAAAAGTGTTACATACCAGAAACTGGGGGTACTACATTAATCAGTTTGGAAATGAAGATATTTTAAAAAAATGATGATTGGAACCAAAATTACTATATTAGTAAAAAATTGTAATGATTATAAACAATTGATGTGACTAGTGATTAGAAAAATAAAATTGATGAATAAAATTATTATTAATAAATATTATGAATTGAAACATAAATAAATAATTTTATTAAATAGTAAATTATTATTTTTATCTTTGTGATATTGATTGTCAATGCAATTCCTGAGAAATAAATTGTGAAGGTAAAGGGCTTAGTAACCCAAAAAACTTTTATTAAGTTATATTATTTATATTTTGATCTTCATTTTTTATATTCATTTATTTTTAAATTCAGGTTTCATTTTTCTAGAAGTCAGAATTTTTTTTACAAATCATCATTTCCAAGGATGGTTTTCTGTTCATTTTTCTAAAAAATGAATCCTTCTTGAAGATATTCATAACTGTTACCTTTACAATATTAAATACTATATTCTTACAAAAATACATTTTATAGACTTACTATTAAATAAATTTAAAATAGATCAACCTCATTCAGAGTTATAGATTATGTTTAACCATTTATTTTATTTAATAATTTTATTACAACGGAATATCAATTTTGTATAACACGATATTTAATTTTTGATGGTATTTAAAAATTCAGTGAAACTCGTATTAATTCATAGGTAACTTATAATAATTGAATTATTAGGGTTTCTATATTCACTCTATCCTATTTAATTTAAATGACTTTATTTTATGATAATATGGAAATTTCTTGAAACTAATTTTCAACTCTATGGGTTTATTATAATGAGAATATTGATTTAATCCGGTGGAATTAAAATGAATAGATTATAATATTGGTGGGAAATATATCAATATTACATTAATTTAGTAATTTATTATAGATCATGAAAAGGAAATGTTTCATGAAAGGGTTAGTACATTGTCTGTTTTACAATGAATGGGTGTCATAATGCGTAGCTATACTCGTAATTTTATAAGTCTATGGGATGGTCGGTAGTAATGTAAAAAATGATAAGAAATCATATATCTAAAATTTTCCCCTGTTAAATTCATCAAAAGATATTACACATATTGTGATTTATGTTCTATTTTTATCATCACATAGAAAAAGTGTCACCATTTGATAGGTTTTATCTATCCTTCATTCTAAGGGTAAACTATATTTTTTTTATTTTAAATAATATTATTTTATTCATGATTTTCTATATGATGAATATAAAAAAATTATGTTTTGGATATGATATCACTTACTTAGTATTAAATCACTTTAAAATTTATTTTTTCCAATCCTCTGTGTTAGAAATTTATCATTTCTCACACAATTATATATGAGTAAATTTAGTTTCATTGAAGATATTCAAAACATGTAAAAAATGTTTTCGGTGTTTTAATCCAGAAAGGAACTAAAAATTTAGATCCTTGTGTTGTTGGATTTTTTTAATGTAATATTTATTCCATGTAATTAATTTATTATTTAGTTATTTATTACATTTTCTTCTTTATGTATTGTGGGATTAAGCATGTTGAGTTTTCGAGTATTCCTACAAATTCATGTTTGGGGTATTGAGGAAATAATATGGATTTTTTACTATATCTATGGTTTGAATAAGCTTTGGATTTTTAGATTTTAAACCACCAGAGATTCATAAAGAGGAAAATTGATATGGTGTGTAGGTTGTAATATAGCATTCACTATTTTGTTTAAAAATTTTACTTCATGAATTTCAACATTCATTTCACTGAGAGTTTTTTTAGAATTAAATGTATACATCAATTATGAGGATTGGAAAAATATAATTGGATTTTTTCACTTCATGTTTTAAGGATTATAATATTGATATGGGGATCAAGAATGTTTCATAGTCATTACAATGTTTCAGGTATGAACTTGAAGATGTTGACTATACTTGCAAGAGCCACTCACTCAGAAATGGACTTTTTGGTGCCCATGAATTCATTTGAGTTCCACAGTATTCTCTATAGACAATTATATAATACTTTTCAGAGCACATTTTGAAAAAATTCCCATATATCCCATGAGTTTATTATGGCTAAATAATTCTTCCTAATTGGATCCTTATTCATCTAAAGATTGTGTACCACCTTACACCTAATTTAACCTCCTTAATTTTGGGTTGTAAATTTGTGTGGTTACTAGTGATTTGGTGTTCATTATCAACACCGTTTATAATGTTTTGTCTCTCTATAAATATTCCTAGTTTTTATTCTCTTCTATTTTAGTTGATGGTTCCAGTTCCACCATAGCATGGATTCAATGGAGTAAAAACATGGGTAGTATATTCTTCCATGCAAGGAGATGTCCCGTAATGATATATATGTGCCATTATGGGATGATTAGAAAAATTTATTACATATTCTGGTCCATTTGATATATTATTACATTAAATTTATTTAAATTAATTGTGCAATGGTTATACAGGTTAAGACATTGGGTCATCTTGGTGATAATGTTCTACTACAAAGAATCCATATATAGTTGACAATGATTATAGAATGATTCCATGTCATAGTGAGTCTTTTAAATGTTATAAAAAACATAATTATAGGAAAATTGAATTATAAACAATTTAATTCACTGTTAAAATAAATAATTATGGTTCCTTATCCTGAGATATATACTCTGGATGACCCCACTGTTATAGGTGAGAATGGATAGGTTTGGAAAGGCCTTAACAATTATTTCATCATGAATAATAGTATAGGAAAACAATATTATTGTGTTAAGTTGTCCATGGTTCCAATTCATATGATATTATGCATTTTTATTCTATAAAAGGCATGTTGTCACACCACTATAGTGGTAATCTATGACATCCCTACTTTTTATTACATAATTAAACATAATTTATTACATAAACATCACTTAATACAACATAGAAGATCGATAGGTGTAGTGTATTTGGTGCTTAGGATCATTACATAACAACTTAAAACATGAAATACAACATCTTTATTGAAAAATTTCATTACATGACCACTACATTCTCTCATACTTAGCATTGCATGGGACAAACTGAGGACATGCAGAAGAAAAGGGTACGAAATAATGCCCAGTAAGGGAATAATCATGGAATCACATGATGAATAAAATACATGTTAGACAATGGGAATATCAATAGAGAACAATATAAGAATAAAAAAGGCATAATGAAGCAGGATAATCATAACATGGAAATGTTGCAATAATAATTATAATGGAATTATCCTAAGCTAAGGCTCATTGCACATGGAGCATGAGTAAATCCTCATTGCACATGAATCACGATTAAATACACTTTTCACTTGAATTAGCATGAGTCAACACCCATTGTACATGATGTTTCATGATACTATACTTTACCCAGTGAATTGGAGCGCTATAAGGGTGCACCCTTCATAAATATTTCACATCATGCATAAGTGTGGCACCTAGATCATAAAACATTGAATCATTCAATATAATCATTTATTCTATGATAAAAGAATGTTGAATAAATTAATTAAAATCACTAAAACAATATCAATTTTTGCGTAATGGCGAATACCCTTGATTTAGAAATGGGCATCGTATTCATTACACAATGACTTTGGCTTGGAAAAGTGTGGTACAATTTCTGCAGTGTAACAGCGTGACATAAGAAATCATAAAAATGGTTGTTCAGTGATAAAGGGGTGTATCATCATATTTACATGACATGGACAGTAAGGTGATCATATAGAAATATGTCCCAAAAATGTTAATGGAATTTATATTCATGATACAAAATAATTGCTTGAATATAAATAGGAGAGAGAAATGTCTTTCGGAATTTCTGCATAGTAATGGACGTACATGGGTGGAATTTAATGAGAGAGAAATTAGTCTCCCATCATTCAAAAATAAAGAGGGCAGTATGGGAGAGGTGTGAAAACATACCCCAACGCGTATAATTTAAACAAAAAGGGCATAACAATTTAAATATTATCTGTCCAAAATAAGAAAGGAAGAAAAAACCCTTACTAGGAAGTGTGATTCCAAAGCCTAGAGAGAGGGTTGATAGAGGCTTCTTGGGATATTGAGGCACCTTGAGTGGATTCTAGTGAGAGGAGGGAGGAGTTTGGAAGAACTAAAAATGCTTTGAGTAGGGATGAAGTTGGAGCTTGGGCGGGTTTTTATAGGAAAGGTGAGAGAATTCAATATTATTTAGGTTTGGGAGACCTCATATTAAACTAATCCAAACCAAAAATCAGCCCATGGGTTTTGCCCATGTTTTTTTGGAAAAGGGATGTGTGAAACAATATTTTATAAGGCCAAAGTCTGATATTCTATAAATAATCAGGTTGCTTATGTGGAGGTGAGTCACACTCCCAAGGAAAACAATTTAAGAAGACAAGATGTCTAATAAGTCTTGAAGGGTCCATTAATGCTTTTTAAAATTATGTCAAACAAAACCAAAGTCACATTATTTTAATGGTAAAACATATATTGGACGAACATAATGCTTATAGTATTTTATTACATCACTATTGGGTCATTATGTTGTCATAAAACACATTATATATTTAATCAATATTTAATTTTTACCCAAAAATTTGACTGTCTCAGAAAATTATGAAAAATTCTCCATTGGAAAATTTTGATGTCATGATTACTGAAATGATATTCATTTTATCTGAATATAATTTATAAATATGTTAATTTCCACTTTTAAAATAAAAACCGACATTTATCGAAAATTCATGGGTTTTGACAAAAATGGCCGTTGAACCTTAATAAAAATTAAAATTGCATTAATAAAATTATACAATCAATCATATTTAATAAAATTTAATTTAGTAAAAATAATAATATTTTATTAAAATATTATTTAATTCAAAAATCCAATAATTCATCACAATAGATATCATAGTAGAACTTTAACTAAAAATACTATTTCTTCTTAAAAAAATATTGACAATGTAAAAATAATACAATGAATGTATATTCATTATTATATACTAAAATAATGTACATATCCATAGTGATAAGGTCTTGTTACATAACCCCTTATAACACCCTCATAAGATTGAAGAGTAAGGTGTGCGATGGTGAAAGACTCTTGGGGTGGCTCATATTACATTGCTTGGGTGGTAATATCTATCAACTTCCACTTCTCTCGTGGCCAGTCCCGCTCGAGCTTAATATATTCAAGATCGGCATGGTCTTTGTGAAGAGTTAAGACAAATAATTCCACCTCCTTTCTATGCTCTGAAAAATGGGCTTCGTATGAGGCACATCTACTATATGAGGCCATTTCTTCCTTTGTATGAGTAAATTAGATTTGTTAAAACCCCATATTTATACTAATCATTTGATCACTGTTCAATGACTATATTAGCCAGGGTCACCAATCTTAACATAAAACCAAAGAAGATGACATTTTATATAAACATTTTACATAAAGTAATATTTAATTAGATCTAGAGGGATTTCCATTAATGAATGTTTGGGACGTTACAATCTACCCCCCTTAAGAAATTTCGCCAATGAAATTTCATTTTCCCAAACTAAAATTGATGTGGGTAACTCTACATCATCATTTCCTCCGATTCCCATGTCTCTTCTTCAATCATGTGGTTTCACCACATGACCTTAAAACTACATCATGTACATTGGCCATGGTCGGTGGATTTACTACCCGATAGGCCACGACCCCGACATGATAAAGAATCTCAATGGGGCTGATGTACATTCGACTTAACATCCATTTCCTTCCAAACCTCATGACCTTCTTAGATGGAGATATGTGTAGAAATACCATTTCTCTAACATTAAACTCAAGGACTTGGCGAGGGTTATCTTTATAACTCTTCCATCGACTCTGGGGTAACTTGATATGATGTCGAATCGTTTTCACCTTATCCAGGATTTCTTCGATTATTTCTGTTCGAAGAAGCTTACACTCACCGACCTCATCCCAACATGTTGGTGTTCTGCACCTTTTCCCATAAAGTTCTTCATATGGATCCCTTTGGATGCTCGAGGGGAAACTGTTATTATAAGAGAACTCCATAAGGGGAAGATGTTGATCCTATCCACCATTCAAGTCCATTGAGAATGCTCTCAACCTGTCATCAAGTGTTTGGATAGTCCACTTGGATTGGCCATCGGTTTGAGGATGATAGTTCCTGGAAATGTTCAGTTCAGTTTTTACATCATGTTGAAGACTCTTCCAAAACATAGAGGTAAATCGTGGATCTCGATCAGACACAATAGATAGTGGTACTGCAGGCATCCTTACCACTTCCCTGATATATATCTGTGCCAGTTGATCCAATAAGAAATCCGACTGAAATACAATGAAGTGTGCAGCCATGGTAAGACGATCCACAATAACCCAAATTGCATTGTTGCCTTTGGATGTCTTCTGATGTCCAGTGACACTGTCCAGGGTAATATTTTACAATTTTCATTATGGTATGGGCAATGTTTGCATCATCCATTAAGATTTCTGCCTCTTTGCCTTCACATGATGACCCCCAGTCACATTGATGTATATTTAGTGATCTCCTTCTTCATATTATCCTACAAATAACACTCTCAAATATCTCGATACATCTTTGTGTTTCATGGGTGGAAAGTGAAATTTGAACTATGTGCATCTTTCAAAAAGTTCCTTCTTCTGCTCTAGAATTGATAGAACATACAGTCGTTTCCCAAGTCTCACAATTCCTTCTTTATTAACATTAATCTTCGAGGATTTCCCTTTTTCGATAGCTTCCAATTTTTCCTAAAATCCCACATCATCCTTTTGAGAATCCATTAATCATTTCCAAAAGTGACAGTTGAACAACCATTTGAGAAAGGAGTGATGATGTTCCCTTTTTTATGATTCCCATGTCTGTCTTCTTTAATTATAAGAAGATTGGATCCTTTTCAATTCTCATCAATGATAGAATCGTTGGTTCCTTTATACATAGGGAATCAGCCACCTTGTTCGCATTCCCAGGGTGGTTTGGGATTGAGAATTCATAGTCTCTGATCATATCTAACCATCTTCATTGGTTCATGTTCAACTCTTTTTGTGTGAATATATACTTGATGGGTTTGTGGTCCGTATATATTTCACACTACTCCCCAAATAGATAATTCCTCCTAATTTTCAAAGTGAATATATCAACAACCAACTCAAGGTCTTGTGTTGGATAGTTATGTTCATGAAAATTAAATGGCTTTGAAGGAAATGAAATTCCTTTGTCATTTTTCATAAACACATATACCAGGACCTTCTTCGAAGCATCACTGAATACCACAAAAAGATCTCCACTTGTGGGTAATGTGAGCACGATCATAGAGATAAGCCTCCTTTTCATCTCCCTGAGTCTTTCTTCATATTAATCACTCTTAGAAAGAATTAATCCCTTATGTGTTATCTTGTAAGGAGGGTTGTACAATCGCGAAAACTTTCTCTCAAATCGTCGATAATATCCAGCTAACCCCAAGAAGCTATGAATATCTGTTACCAATGTTGGCCTCGACCATCCCTCAATTTCATATGTTTTGGAGGGATCCATAGATATCCAATTTATTGTGATTATATGGCCCAAGAATGATACCTCCTTCAACCAGAACTCACACTTGATGTACTTCTCATAGAGCTTCTCCTTCCACAAGATCTCTTGTACAGTTCTTAGATGCTTCTCATGATCCACCTTGGTTTTGGAGTATATCAGAATATCATCTATGAAGACTACCACAATTTTGTCAAGGAAATCATTAAAGAAACTATTTGTCAAGTCCATGAATATATCTGGAGCATTAGTGAGTGAGAATGGCATTACTTTGAATTCATAGTGCCTGTATCATGTACGAAAAGCAGTCATTAGGATATCTTCCTTCTTCACCCTTACATGATAACATCCAGACTGAAAATCTAACTTGGAGATGTATTGTGATCCATGAATTTGATTGAACAAGTCATCAATTCATGGGAGATTATACTTGTTCATTATCATGATTTTTTTAATCTCACAATAATCGATGCAAAGGTGCATTGACTCATCTTTATTCTTGGCACAGAGGACTGGTGCACCCCATGGTGAAGCACATGGGCATATAAGCCCTTTATCCAGATTCTCCTGTAGTGGTTTCTTCAACTCCTCATGATCCAAAAAATCCATTCTATATGGGTTCATGTATATTGGCAATGCCCTACATATAAGATTGATTGAGAATTCAACATCTATTCAACGAGGATGACTAGGAAATTCCTCGTGAAATACTTCAGCGAATTCCCTCAAAATAGGCATGTCTTCAAGGATGGTTGCTTATGTGGACTCAATCATCTAATCTAGATACTCATGTTCACATTGCAATAATATCCAGGCCTGGGATGATGGAGGTAAAGAAGATTCATCAACCTCCTTGCACTTGTAAATAATCGGGGGTTAATTCTCCACATGGAGAGTGATTTCCCTCTCAACGAAATTTATGTTGGCTCTATATAATGAAAGCCAATCCATGCAACGAATTGAATCAATATCCACCATAGGGAATATGAAGAGGTTCACTAGGATGTTAAATCCACAGATTAAGATAGGGGATGAGTTATATTCATGGGATGCAATGATTTCCCCATTTCTATACTCACCGATATCTTCACTTCCAGGATTTTTGGTGGTGCTTGGATTTTTCTAAAAAAATTCGAGATATAAAATAATGCATAGAACTTGAATCAAAAATTACATTCACTATTATATAATGACTAACTATTTTACCTGTCAACACTTCATTTTCAAGGGATCACTTCGGCAGTAGTGATGGAAAATGCTGGCCCTTGCTGCCTTGGAGGTTGTTGGTTTGCTCTGAAAACACATGTCCCAGGTCACTGATTTTCATGATGCCCCGGTTCTTTGTAGTTGTAGCAATGTACCTTGCATTGTGGTTCAAATAGAGTGTTCCTCTCCTCTGTTGCAGCTGTAGGTCTTTCTTACCGACGGTTGACAGATAGGTGACCTTTTTTTCCACACAAAAAGAATTTCCGCGTCCCCTTCAGGAAATTTTTGGGGTGCTTTTTTTCTCACCTTTGGCATGAGGGGTGCTGGATATTTTTAGAATCATTGTATTTATCCATTGGACCACCAAAATTGAAGTCCACCGTAAGATTCTTCTCCCTAGGATACCCCTAAGATTTTCTAATATCCATTTCGACATTGAGGGCACATCAGACAATTTCATTATTGTTGTCGATGTCATGGATCGCCAACGAATTCCACAGGCTAGGTTTCATCCCACCATAGAAGTTGTCAATCTTGCATTCTGGGGTAACGAAAAAGCCGAAAGCGTATCATGCAATCCTTGTCATGTTTTACTTTTATGCTCCAATAGATTCGACATCTTTTTTCTCGAGGGAAAGGAAGTCCCTTTACATCTTAAGCGAGAGGGTGTGCAGAAAATATATATCAAAAAACATCTTCCGAAAAGCCTTCCTTTCCAATTCCTCGATCTTCTCTTCCTCAGGCTTTGTATTTTTTATCAACTTCCTCCATTGATCAGCTTCACCCTCCATATAATAAGTATCAAGGAGAACCTTCTCTTATTTAAAACATTGAAGGATGGAGAAGATATTTTCAATGGATTTGATCCATTGTTCGGCGATTGAGGGATCATATGATCAATTAAAAATAGAAGGTCTTGATCTCATGAAGCTCTCGATAGCAACTGGTTCATTTGGGGGGGGGGGGGGGGGGTTGAACGTTCCTCATGACCCATGTTTCTATTCAAAGCTTGAGGTTTCTGAGAGATAAGCGTGACAAAGTTCACTATTCCCACTCCCATTTGATTGGGCATATCATTATTACAGTCATCACATTGATCTTCACATCAGTTGTTATATAGAGTACTCCTTTTAATAGAAATTGGCTGGAATAAAAGGAATGTTAGGGGTAACACATAAAGGGTAATACAAGGGAAAAACTAATAACTTATAAATAACTTTTATTTCGTTAATATATGAATCTATTGGCTTCAGTCTATGTTATCCATAATCTATTTTCTAACAAATATTCTTACATGAATTTTTTTAATTACCTTAATGATGGTTCATAATAAGCTTGTGAATGTACCAAAGCATATCACCCAAGATTTTTATAACCAGGATTGCAGAAAGGCCGATTTTCATGTACCAGGATACGCTGGGTCAAGCCCTAAACTCCATGTCGATGTTTTCACCCCTAGGTACATCTGTTCTAGAGCCTCCTCTACCTTCTCATATCCATACATGGATGTATTTTATTGATAAAACAATAACTCAATACTCACCAAAAAATAAGGATGTTTTTATTATACATAGTCTTGTGTCTAAGGAATTACTGGGGTTTTCTAATCCTAATCCCAAAAAATAACTAAACCAATCCTATGATACCAACTATGACAACTTTGTTTTTTATTACACAATTAAACATAATTTATAACATAAAAATCACTTGATACAACATATAAGATCGAGAGTTATAGTGTCTTTGGGGCTTAAGATTATTACATAATAACATAAAACATGAAATACAATATCTTTATGGAAAACATCCTTTTCATGAGCACTACATTCTCTCGTACATAGAATTGCATGGGATAACATGAGGACATGCATAAGAAAAGGGTGAGCTATAAATCCCAGTAAGGGAATAATCATGGAATAACATGAGGAATACAATAAATGTTAGATAATAGGCATATCAATAGAGCACAATAGAATAATAAACATAATCGCCTGATAAATCACGGTAATCATAACATGGAAATGAGGCAACAACACTTAACATGGAATTAGCCTGAGCTAAGGCTCATTTCACATGGATCATGAGTAAATCCTCATTGAACATGAATCATGAGTAAAAACATGTTGAACTTGAATTATAATGAGTAAAAACCCATTTCACATGACTTATCATGATACTATACATTACCCAACTCATTGAAGCACTATAACGACACACCTTTCCTATACATTTCATTTCATGCATAAGTGCACCCCATGGATCATAAAACATTAAAGAATTCAACATAATAATTTATTCCATGATAAATGAATCTGTAATACATACATGAATCTCTTTATACAATATGTAAATTTTCATAAAGGTGAATAAACTTGATAGAGAAATGGGCATGGTGTTCACTACATAATGACTTTTGCTTGAAAATAACGAGGTGCAATTTCGAAAATGTAACGACGTTACATAAGAACTCATAAAAATTGTTGATGAGAGACAAAAGGGAGTCTCATAATATTTACATGGCATGTATAGTAAGTTGGTCATATAGATACATGTCTCAACAATTGTAACGAAATTTAGACTAATGATACAAAAGAATTGCTTGAATGTAAATGAGGAGAGTGAAATTTCTTTCAGAATTTCGGCATTCTAACGAGTGTACATGATAGGTATTTAATGAGAGAGAACAAGGTCTCCCATCATTCAAACACAAAGAGGTAAGTATAGGGACATGTGAAACCGTACCCCAAAAATTATTATTGAAACTAAAAGGGGTGTAACAATTTAATGAATATTGGATAAAAATGAGAAAGGATGAAAAAATCATTACATGGAAGTGTGCTTCCAAAGACTTGGGAGAGGCTTAAGAGAGGCTTATTGGGAGCTTGGGGCTCCTTGTGATGATTCTATAGAGATTAGTGTAGAGGTTGAAAGAACTCCAAAGGAATTAAGTGGCGAGGAAGTGGGAGCTTGGGTGGGTTTATATAGGAAAGGTGAGGGAATTCATTATTAAGTAGGGTTGGGACACCTCAAATTAAACTAATCCAAACCGCAATCCCAACCAGGGTTTTTGATCATGGTTCATGGAAAAGGGAGGTGTAGAAAAATAATTTATAAGTCCCATGTCTGAACATTATAAAATAATGGGGTTGATTATATGGAGGTGAGTCACACTCCCAAGGAAAACAATTTCAGAAGACACAATGACTAATAATTAATGAAGGGTCTATTAATTCTTTGTAAAATAAATCAAACAAACCCAAAATAACATTATTTTAATGGTAAAACATATATTGGCCAAAAATAGGGCTTATAGAATTTTTTTACATAACTATTGGGTCATTATGATGTCATAAAACACATTATATATTTTATCGATAGTTAATTTTTACCCAAAAGTTTGACTGTCTCATAAAATTTTGAAAAATTTAGCATTGGATAATTTCGATGTCATGATTCCCGAAATAATATTAATTTTATCTAAATAATTTTATAAATATTTAAATTTTCACTTTTAAAATAAAAACCGATATTAACCGAAAATTCATGGGTATTGACAAAAATGGCTTTCAATCCTTAATAATAATAACTATTGCATTCATAAAATTATATAATAATTTATATTTAATAAAAATTAATTTAATTATATTTCTATTTTAGTAAAATATTATTTATTTCAAAAATCCATTAATCCTGCAAAATATATTTCTTATTTGAACATTAACTAAAAATAATATTTGTGATTTAAAAACTATTTACAATGTAACAATAATAAAATGTATGTATATTCATTATTATAGACAAAAATAATGTAAGAAACCATAGTCCTATGGTTTTGTTACATAACCCCTTATAACACCCGCATAAGGCTGAAGTCTAGGGTGTGTAATAGTGATAGGCTCCTGGGGTGGTTCACATAACATTTCTCAGGTGGTAATATCTATCAACATCCACTTATCTCGTAGGCGGTCCTGCTCTAGGTTAACATATTAATGCTCAGCTTGGGCTAGGTTAAGAGAGAAGGCCAATGTCGCTACCACTTTTCCGAGATCTGAAAAATTGGCTTCATAAGGAGCACGTTTACTGGATGAGGCCATTGCTTCCTTTGTCTGAGTAAAATGGATTTGTTAAAACCTTATATTTATACAAATCACGTGATCACTATTCAATGACTCTATTTTCAATGGTCACCATTGTTAACATAAAACCAAAGAAGTTGACATTTTATAGAAACATTTTACATAAAGAGTAATTTCTGTAGATCAAGAGGGATTTCCATTAACGAGAGTTTTGGTCATTACAGAATCCATGTTAATGATAAATGTGAATCATTAATTTTAATTTATTTATTTATCAAAAGAATAAAAAATTAAAAAACTAAGAGTTATGGCCTCTTAAGGCCTATTTACATGTATTACATTTCTGATACACTGATGAGCAGTACTAGGAAGCTTACATGGTTAATATTTCTCTTAAACACCATTATTATTTTGAAGTGTATTAATTAAAGTAAGTTAAACATGTACACACTAGAATAAAAACCCTAGGACACGTCAATGAGCGGGATTTTACAGTAGAAGAGAATTTGGGACAGGAAATCCATTTTATACCATGTGTAGGTTCATTAAATTTTTCCCCTTATTAAGAAGTTTATTGGATAATGTGATTGACAGTTTTAGGATTCAAAAAACAATAAAATACTTTTTTACCTTTGAATTTTGGTTATTTATTCAATATTCCATGTAGATGATGAAATAGTGATGGTAGATATGGAACCATATAGCAGTGTTCATGTTATTTAAAAAACTTGTACCCTAGTTGGTTCCTAGTGAATAATGAACCATATGAGTGAATTCCAGAACACCAGTTTTAATGGTAATGAGTGCTGAAAAAAAAAACGAAACTGAACATGTACCTCCTTATGGGAATTCTATATTTTTAGAAATATGGGAAATAAATCGAATATTTTTTTTATAATTTTTTGTAATTTAAAAATAATTTTGTTTCCACATGATATATGATCCCCTTACATTATCTTTTATATGATCAAAGATACGTTTAAAATTCCATAAGTTATTCTTAATGGATGTTTATTCATCATGCCAATTATTTTTTTAATAGAAAATTACATTGTGGTGTTCATTCAAAATATATTAAAAATTAATATATATGTGGTATTTGTTACTTGTAATGAATAAAAAATATATGTAGGTCTTTGATAGTTAACAAAATATCTATTAAAGGGAAGTCCATATTACTCATAATGAATACTCCAGTGGGGAGGTATCTGATATGACTAATAGCGAATAAATGGATTTGATGATAGGATTCTATGGTTTTTAGAATGATTTTATTTCATGATACGTGATTTATTTTAGGGAATATAGGGTCATTGGATGGTATGGTTGATCCTCAAACAATATGTTGTCTCAACATCCTTCACCCATTGTATATTAGAATGTATAACTCTCTGGGTTTTTTTATGGGGAGGGAGTATTCCCCATAGAAATTATTAAATATTCATAGGTGAGTCAATACTATTGGTTAATTTCTACATAACAGTATGAAAATAACCATGTTAATTATTCTATATTGAACAGTAAACATCACATTCTCAAAACACCAATGAATTAACGCTGAAGGTATTGTCGATCTGGGTCATCAAGCAAATGAAACATCATTGAATATTTATGCATTTATTAATTTTTTATAGTTCATAGTACTTTATTCTTTTCATTCAGATAATATTACTTTTAAACTTCAATATATTTTCAATATATATAGTAGATTGCGTTGGTGGTTCCCAACTATGTTTTTTACTAACATGTTACTGAGTCCAACATTGCACTTTATTACCCATGTAGACATCACATGATACATGTCAATGTTGGGAAATTCCGTTATATATCATTATCAGGATAGATTAACATATATTGTTTTTTAAATCATGATGTGGTGATGATCTAGATATTTTATAGATTCATCTACCATTTTATTTTAGTTTTCATATAATCTTGTATCATTGGTTGACATAGTTTAGAATTATTATAATTTATGAATTTGATAAATTTATTTGTATATTTTTTCATTTCAATTTATAATTTATTATATATGTTCTTAATATATATATATATTTGTTTAATATAGTGTTCATCAATTTACATCTTAATTTTCACCCATTTGAAAGGGGTCAAATCTTTACATATTACCACCTTAGACCCCCGCTATAGCTCATAAATCGTTAGATGATGAAGAGGTGATCCTATATTCACATACATAGACCAGTTGGGTTCTTATTCATAGTTATAATATATATGATCTTATCATTCATGGTATTATCAAAGAGGTGGCCACCAAATATATGGTGCAGGAATGAAAACATGTGAATTATTTTACCCTTCCCATCAAAAACCTTATCTTTCTCAAGCCTTTTTGATTTATTCCAAAAATAAATAACCAATGATAATAGTCATCCATAAATATCAATGTTAAACATAATATTTTATAATCCATGATGAATTTTAATAATAAGGTTCATGGTCAATGGTTTCTTTCAAAACACTCTAATAATTAATTTGACTACATTTTATTTTGTTTTTCTTAACACCGAATTTTTTGCATCCTTTATTAATGGAATGTCTCAAAAAAATAACATAGATTATCGCAATGATTTATAAATTTATTTATTTTGAATTATGTAATGTGGATATACATGAATCCTACATTAGGTTAAATTGTTACATCCATGTTACACCCATATCCTAAAATCCTAAGTGAATTTAAATTCAAAAAAACCATTTATCCTTCTAAAATTATACAAAAATGAATCATAAACTCCTAACATCGGTGATATTATTAAAATATTTTATAATTATTAAATGTTTATAAAAGTAATTAAAATCTAGTATATCCATTTTATTTCTGATATTAAATCAATCAACATCTTCTCATTCCAATTTCTCGGATGTAATTAAATATTATTATGCCTTTAATAGTTCCTAGGTGACGACAATATTTTGTGTAAACCTTAATTATTACATTAAATAACATAAAAAGATATAACTTCTAATATCGATGTAAAACATTAAACTCTATCTTAACTGTTAAATCATACTAGAAAACAAGGAAATATATAATAACTGTTAATAGTTATAGGATGATACTAAAAGTCATTTGTTCCTATAATTATCTAATATGACATTAAAATCATTCATAACATCTTGCAATCCTAGAAAACATTAAAATAATATATTTGTCATGACCCCATCCCCAGAAAGTGTACCCCTCATGGGCCGACAATGTGGGAAGAGAGATAATGACTTCTAAGTCCCACCTCCAGTAGGCCCCGGGTTGGCGACTAGAACCGAGTGTATAGTAACACACAAATGGGAGGAATTACCCTCTAAGAGAACACATGAAAAAGAGAGAGATATTATAGACTCTATGTCAACTCCAATTCAGAATAGGAAATATAAAAGAAAACCAACCCCACAAATGGAATGTCATGCAAAAGTACTACAACTAGAAGGGGAAAAACTACAAGTACTTAAAAGAAAGTAAAAACAGCAGCAACCATAAGCCCGAACAGCTCCTGGCACCCCATGCAAGTAGAAAGTAGCTTGATCTCCAACCTACTCCAAGTGACCTGAAAAATATTTTATATATAAATAGGGTGAGTATAACATTATACTCAGTAGGATCCTCCCAGAAGCCTCTCGTGCAAAAGTTAAGAAAGCATGCTAAATCCCAGTGAACAACAAGTGAAACCAACTCATCACCTAATTATGTATACTAAGTTCCCAACCTCACCATGGCTACTCTCACCATGTAACTCAAACCAGAATATATCATATAGTAATGAATATCAAGGGTACCCCTCTAATACTTCCCCATTGGTTTGCCTCTTTTCCCCAATGACATATGTCCTGTGCATCTCTCTCCAAAGGCTTCCCGCAAACACCTGGGCTAAGCTCCACAACTACACCATGTGCACCACAAAGGTATTCCCACAGACGCTTGTGCGAATCACCACACCATACTCACAACCAAAAGTAACCAGGTAGTTTTTGGGATCCACCACAGCTCGCATAACGTGTATCATACGTCGGGTATTATACCTCAATCCATTATAGCCCTACACCGTCTAAGGATCCTCAAGCCATTATAGCCTATACATGTCACACCTATAGTAGTCTATAGGATACTATATCCAAAATATATTTTCATGAATAACCACAATCCATTACAACCCTCTACACACATATATGGGGAAAACTAACCACTGTTCCTAATGGCACGAGTATCTACCAAGAGAAGAGAGTAGGGCCAAATGGGGTAGTCATCTATTCATCCTCCCACCAGAATGTTGGGTAAAACACCCTCTGGGCTTAGAATGCCCGAGGTGTCAGTTACCCTTACTGACATGGTGGATTAGCATATAAAAACACAAAAATAACAGAATATATTATATTTCAAAACCACACTATGGAAATAACCTAGTCTTAGAGAGCTTTAATTGATCACCTCATTCTATTTTTATCAGTTCCACTGTACATTAAATAATTTTTTATACATTAATTAACCATGAACAGTTCCACATTAAACCTCATTATCATCACACCCAAAATCCTATGTCCCTTTAAAAATTTCAACATTCTCATTATGTTCCAGATAACTCCAACCCTATGGGTTAACACCATTTATTCAAAAATTCATTACAGAATTACTTTCCCATATTCCCAGGCATTCTAGAAAATCAATCTATGCTACTAAACACAATGTGGCTCAACACGGTGAGTATATGCACTAACCATCGAATCTTTGCCGCCTATAGAAATAGAGTAGACCCATCCTCCCTTGAGAGGATAAACACGGAAAGCACGTGGAATACCATGTGCATATTCACCTATTTTGGAAGAAGGGTAAGAAAGGCCAGCAGCCTTGAGCAGTGGGGAAAATTAAAGCAGATAATCAACCAATAAGAATAAGCAAGAATCCAACAACCACATCCATCCCATTCAATCATCCCTCATTTCCTCCCCGACACCCACACGCATAAAACTATGCGTCTCGCCACCCTAGGTGTCATCCCCTTCCACAACCAAAAGTCCTCTATGCCTCCAAATTCAAAACACCCCTCCAGGGTCACATCACAACACAAGAAGCTGGAAAGATAACATCACATCAATGGTGATAAGTCCCTTTAACAATCAGGAGGATAACTCAGAACCCTCCATGGAATTATCAATCAATCAAATCTTCAATCTATCTTGAATTAACAGGTTTATAATCCGTTGGTTCCAACATCGGGAAACCTAACCAGAAAGTTATCACAAAAGATTAAACGTGCTTACTATGCCAATTTGATCAACATCCGATTACAACAAGAACCAGATTCATTTCATGCCTCTTTATCTTTATCCAAAAATTATCAATTAATTATGTTTTACGTTCTTTATTGATTTCCATCATGAACTAACAGCTAAACAAACTAGCATAAATATCACAATATCTAGCAAATCATGAGAGAATAACATTCGATCGATAACAGTTTCATTTATCAGGAACGAATATTCATTAGGTCAATTCCATTTTCATCTAGCAAGATTAAAAATTCTAAAAATACGGTTGACCATAAAAGTAATAGAAGCAATGAATCCCCTACCACAAGGTTTTTGACGAAAACCCCAACAACGAAGAACACACAATAATGCCAAGTTGATTCTCCAAAAACCCGCCATAGATCACTCCTCTTAGCAAGATCAAGACCAAAAATCAACATATTTGGCATCCACACACTTAGATCTACCCATAACAGGAGTAGATATAAGAAACTGAGAGAAGATGAGAAGGAGATCTAAGAAACCAAACAAGAACGATCACATACCTCAAGAAACCCGCTTCGATTCACCAAGAGAAGCCTTCAGATCACCTCAAAAATGCTTGGGAGAGGTACTCCTAACTTCAAGGAAGGGTAATACAGAGTTATAGCCGCTTAGGAGCTTAAATGAACCACTTAGAGGAAAAATGAGTTAGATCCACAATTTTAGGATCTAAGATTAAGTGCATGCATGGTTAGTCCGCATGGTTTAACAAACAGTGCACTAACCGTGTGTTAGCTTCTACCTCGTCAAACACTCCTCGCATGGTTAGGCCACATGGTTAGACTAACCGTGCACTAACCATGTGTTAGCCACTGCATCCAATACCATCCTTGCACGATTTTTCCACATGGTTTGGGAAAACCTTGTGCTAACCGTGCGAAAGCTATTTCCCATTAATCTTCCATAAAAGTCCACCCAAACTCACCCCCCAAGTCACCTTGACCTTCCATAACACCCCTAACACCACATTTTCACAATGTAATGGACTGGAGAGGATCAGGCCATTACATCAGATACCTCTCAAAACATTCTCATCCTCGAGAATCCAAAACCCACCTAAAGAGAAAACAAAACAAGGTCTGAACAACCACCCATCTAAATTATTTTCAAAAGGGAGAAAGACACCGAAAACAACAAAGGGAGCCATATCATAAACATGAAAGATTCATAACCCCACAAATTACATCAAATCCTGAAAAGAGTTAAACATAAAACTACTCTGGGTACTGAGCACGTATCTGTGACTCATGATCCCAGGTACTCTCCTCCAAGCCACTATGTCGCCACAAGACACGAACTAATGGGATAGAATGCACACACCACACCTTCTCCGTGCGGTCTTGGATCTCTAAAGGTTTCTCCTAAAAGGTCGCATCATCATCAACATCGATCTCTTCCCAATCGATGATGTGAGATTCATCATGAAGATAACGATGAAGTTGTGATACAAGGAAACCATCATGTATCTGACTCCTCTAAGGGGGAAGTGTTACTCAATACACCACAACTCTAACATGAGAAAACACCTCGAAAGGCCCAAAAAAACCGGGGAGGCAGCTTACTCCCATGACCAAACCATCACTACCCACGACGGGGAGTCACCTTCAGAAACACATGATCCCCAACATTAACTCTAAGGGTCTCCTTCTATGATCGACATATGATTTCTAATGATCATGTGTTGTCTTAATCCTCTCACGAATCACCTGAACCAACTCTGTTGTATTCTGCACTAGTTCCAGTCCGAGAATTGCTAACTCTTCGACCCCAGTCCATCACAACAGAGAACGGAATGGTCGACAATACAATACTTCAAACGGCGCCATAATGATGGTGGAGAGAAAACTATTATTCGAAGAGAAATCCACCAAGGGTAAGTGCCTCATCCACAAACCTCCAAAATAAAGAACACAAGAGTGCAACATGTCTTCAAGAGTCTGGATGGTTCACTCTTTCTGGCCATCCGTTTGAGAATTAAAAGCACTGTTAAGGCATAGTTGAGAACCGAAAGCATGTTGGGGACCTCTCCACACTAGAGAGGTAAAATGAGGATCTAGATCAGAAATGTTCATTCTAGGGACTCCATGAAGTCTCACCACCTCCTATAGATACTTCCTCAACAAAACTTCCACTGATCATGACTCATTGATTCCTATAAAGTGGGCCGATTTCGTTAAACGAACCACTACCACCCAAATAGCATCATGTCCTCATTGAGATCGAGGTAAACCAGTAACAATGTCCATTGAGATATCCGCCCACTTCCACTAAGGAATCTCTAATGGCTGGAGAGGGACACCAGGAACACGTTGTTCGGCCTTCACCTTCTTCCAGACTAATCATCGAGAAAAAAACTCCACAACCGCACGCTTCAGCCCAGGCCTCCAAAACGAACTCCTTATGGATCAGTACATCTTGGTCATTCCAGGATGTACTACTAAGGGTGATCAATATAAATCTCTAAGAAATGCATAACACATCACCAATGGAACAAAAATCCTTCCGTGATACAACGCTTGGTGTTGTTCATCTTCAGTCCAACCACCAGGGGCATCACAATAGACAACTTGGTCTCTCCAGACCTCTACCTCCATATCCCCCAACTGGGACTCTTCCACATTCTGCATCAGGGATGACTGTACCGTCATTTGAAAAAGACACCCACTACCCCCAAAATTTCCCATAACAAGGTATAATGTTGAATGTTCTTCCATTACTCTCCAGGAATCACAAGATTCATGTACATCATCACTACGCGACTTTCGGCTAAGCGCATCAGCTAAAACATTCCCTTTTCCAGGTTTACATGATATTTTGAAGTTGTATTCCTGCATGAACTCCATCCACCAACACTGTCGCAAGTTCAAGTCACACTGGGAGAAATCATACCTCAAAATCTTATGATCAGTGAAAACCACAATGTTTTCACCAATGAGGTATTGTCTCCAAAACATTAGTGAAAACACCACGACTGCCAACTCAAGATCATGGGTGGAATAGTTGCGTTCATGGGGATGTAACTGCCGAGACCCATAAGAAAAAACTGGTCTTTGTGGAATTAGAACACAACCTAACCTCATATGCGAAGCATCGTAGAAAACATCTAACTGGTCTCCCTCAGTTGGAGGACAAAGGACTGGAGCTCTTACTAACATTTCCTTTAGATACTCGAATGCTACCTGACACTGATCATTCCATATGAATGTCTGATCCTTCCAAGTCAAAGTTGTCAAAGGAGTTTCAACTCGTGAGAAATTGGCTACGAACCTCCTGTAGTAGCCTACGAGACCATGGAAGCTTCACACCTCTAAAACTATCTTAGGGGTTCCCAAGACACAACTACTTATATGTTTGATGGATCCATAGCTACTCCCTATTGGGACACAACATGACCCATGAAATGGACTTCTCGAGCCCAAAACCCACACTTCCACATCATCCCGAATAGCTGATGTCGACGAAGAACTCCCAAGATGGCTCGTAGATTCTATGCATGCTCCTCTTAAGATGTGGAGTACAAAAGGGTGTGGTCGATGAAAACTACCTTGAACTTTTCCAGGAACACACGAAACACATCATTCATCAAACCCATCATTAAAGATGATGCATTATGCACACCAAACAACATTACAATGAGCTCATAATGCCCATGATGACAATAGAAAGCAGTGTTCGGAATATCCTCATCCTCCACACGCATCTAATGATATCCTGACCAAAATTCGATCTTTGAGAACCAAATTGCACCATTTAGTTGATCGAATAAGTAATCAATTAATGGAATAGGATAGCAGTTCATTATTGTCACTTTTTAAAAGCGACGATAATCGACACAGAACCTCAAACTGCCGTCAGAATTCTTCATGAAAAAAACTGGTGCACCCCACGGTGACACACTTGGCTGAAACAAACCACACTTTAAAAGACCGTCAAGCTGTATACGTAGATCTCGAGACTCATAAGGGGCCATACTATATGGAGAAAAAGAGATGGCATAAGCTCCTGGCTGTAGATCGATCCCAAACTCGATCACTCATCGAGGGGGTAGTGCTACAACCTCTTATAGAAAGACATCAGGGTACTCCTCTACGACTCTAGGAAAATCCAATTGCTGAACCTCTAAAGAACATAGCATCATCTCATCCATCACAGATGATAGGGATGTAACATGCCTAAGAACCATCCATGGATCTCACTCACCAACAAACACCAATTGTTCTGCATCCGCACCAATGAAAATGACCTTCTTTCTAATGAAATCCATGATAGCTTGCACCGAATACAACCAATCCATGTCGAGGATGAAATCATATGGTTGTATTCCTAAAAATAGGAAATCTCCCCAAGAGCGATGTCTCCCCAACACCAGCTGACAGTCTCTACATATTTCAAACAAGTCAGCTCAACCTCCAATTGGCATAGTCAACGCCAAGGGAACTGGAAGCCTCTCTACCTCAAGTCCCAAAGCATGGAAAACAGTAGGTGATATGAAGGAGTTTGTCACTCTTGAATAAAACAAGGCATACACCAAGGTAGAAAACAATCAAAGGGTACCTCGAAAAAAATCTGGCTCACCCGAAGATGGAAACGCTAGAGCATGAAGCTGACCATAACCCCCTCCATGACCTCTCTGACCCTAATGACAACCACAACCGCAGATGAACTCTACTACCTGAGGACGAGGAGCGTCATGGGGCTGTCCTCTACCTTCCCCATCTACCCTCTTCTGATCTAAAGCTGGTGCAACTGGATACTGATGGCTTAGCTAGAACTACCTCAATAGAGGAACCTGGAGCATAAAAAATTGTGCACGATGACCTATCTGAAAGGTCGGGCACTCCCATTGCTGATGGTTGTGACCATCACAAGAAAAAAAAGCGCCAGATCCCTTGGCATAGGCCTGATATTTACTGCATCTGGAGAAACGAGATGTGAAGGGATGGGACCTACCCCCGGCTATATGGAAACTCTTCTTCCCAAAAAACTGGGAACCACAGACCACATCCTTGCTTCGTGAGGGATCATAAAGATCCTCCTCTCAGGATGATTCTGTCCTGGCCAAAGTCCTCTCAACAACCTCTTCCCTTTCCAGCACCTCAAGATATGTCTTCAGTATAAATGGGGTGACATGGTGCTGGATCATTAGACGAAAAGCCTCCTCGAAATTCCTCCCCCTAGCCTCCTCATCTGGAAATAGGTACGAAGAATATCGTAAAAGGGTTCTGAAACAGATTCCAAACTCTCGAACAGTAGAGCTACCCTATTGAAGGGTAAGAAGCTCTCGGCGGCTGGAAGCCTTCATAGTCGAAGAAATGAACTTGACTCTAAACTTGTATCGGAAATCCTCCCATGATATTGATGACTCCCCATGATCCCCAAGGAACAACCAACACATCTGCCTCGCTGCTCCACGTAGAATCGTGACAGCTAAGAACTCATAGTACTACTTTTGAGCACGGATTGAACTGAAGCCTATCTTGAACTATTCCAACCAGTCTTCCGGGATTGCATCGGAAATGGATCCCTTATACTTATGTAGACTTTGGAGCTGAAACTCTCAATGTGTCTTCCTCAAAGTGTCGTCCTCTTCAACCTCTACCCTATGACGATCTGCTAAAATGGACTGCTAGACATTTTCTGTGCAAACCTGACGAGAAAATCGACCTAGAGACATAATTGTAAAATAACAAACAATTAGAGCACCTAAACATAGAATATGGAAGATTAAACATTAATTAATTTATTTTTTTCTTTAATTTATTTTAGGTTATTCTATCCCAAGGTCTACCCATTAAACCACAGGCACAAAGAATAATGATTCATGATCCTTTCCTAGGTATCTACCCTTCAACATTTTAACCTTATTTAGTAGACATTGTAAACATAATGGTCCATACCTCAGATCATAGGGGGCCCTAAATGCCTATGTCTCAGCTGGTCTCCAATGTTTACCTCACTTTCTAAACATGAATGACACAGATGCCCTACCAACCCATGAAACCTCAAATATGCCTAACTCCAAACTCCATTCTATCCCTCAATCAAAACTTTTATACCACTCTGTCACGACCCCCTCCCCACAAAGTGTACCCCTCCCGGGCCGGGAATGTGAGAAGAGATATAATGAACCCCGAGTCCCGTCTCCATTAGGCCCTGGGATGGCGACTAACACCGACGGTATAGAAACACACAAATGGGAGGCATTACACTCTAAGAGAACACATGCGAAAGAGATAGATAAGATAGACACTCTATTAACTCCAACTTCGAACATGAAATATAAAAGAAACCCAAGTGCAGAAAAGGAATTTCGCGCAAAAGTACTACAACTAGAAGGGGAAAAACTACAATTACCCAAAAGAAAGTAAAAATAGTAGCAACCACAAGCCCAGACAACTCTTGGAACCCCACGCTCGTATAAACTAGCTTGATCTCCAACCTGATCCATGTGACCTAAAAAAAGTTTATATATACAAAGGGTGAGTATAACAGTATACTCAGTAGGATCCTCCCCGAAGACTCTCATGCAAAAGTAATGAAAGCATGCAAAAGCACAATGAACAACAAGTGAAACCAACTCATCACCTAAATATGTATACTATGTTCCCAAACTCACCATGGATACTCATACCATGTAACACATACAAGAATGTAGCATAAAGTAATGAATATCATGGGTACCTCGCTACTACTTCCCCACTGGTTTTCCACATTACACCAACGACATATGTCATGTGCATCTCTCTCTAATGGCTTGCCCACTGACACCTAGGCTAAGCTCCACAACTGCACCATATGAGCCATAAAGTCTTTCCCGCAGAAACCTGGGTGAAGCACCACAACATCCTCACAACCAAAAGTTACCAGGAAGTTTCTGGGAGCCACCACAACTAGCATAACATGTATCATACGTAGGGTATAATACCTCAAGCCATTACAGTCCCTACACCGAGTAAGGATCCTCAAGCCATCACAGCCTATACATGTAACACCTATAGCAGTCCATAGGATACTATATCCAGAATATATGTGTGTGAATAACCACAAGCCATTACAGCCCTCTACACACATATATGGGGAAAACTAACCACTTTGCCTAATGGCATGAGTATCAACCAAGAGAAGAGAGTGGGGACAAAGGGGGTAGTCATCCATTCATCCTCTCACCAGAATTTTGGGGAAAACTAACCCCATGGATCAGAATCCCCGGAATGCTAGTTTCCCTTACTGACAGGGTGGATTAGCATATAAAAACACAAAAAGTAGAAAATATATTATATATCACAACCACACTATGGGCGTAAACTAGTCTTAGAACAACTACAACTAACATCTCTCAGACTCCGGGATGCTACCTCTAAGACTAGGTATCCTATAAGCACACAAAAATTTAGAGAGATTTAAAAGATTACCTTATTCACCTATTATTAGTTCCACTATAGTTTAATTAATTCATTAAACATTAATTCACCATGAACAGTTCCACATTAAACCTCATTAGTATCACTCCCAAAGTCCATTGTCCCTTTAAAAATTACAACCTTCTCATTATGTTCGAGCGTACTCCAACCCCATGGGTTAACAACATTTATTCAAACATTCATTACAAAATTACATTCCCATATTCCCAGGCATTTTAGAAAAGCATTCTATGCTACTAAACACAAGGGGGCTCAACACTGTGAGTTGATCCACTACCAGTCGAGTCTTTTTCGCCTCTAGCAAGACCATAGACCCATCCTCCCTCGATAGTCTAAACTGGGAAATCACTTGGCATACCCCACGCTTCTTCGAATCTTTTGGAATAAGGGTAAGCAAGACCAACTGCCTTTTGCAGCAGGGAATATTAAAGCAGATAATCAACCAATAAGAATCAGCACGCATGAAACAACCACAACCATGCTATTCCATCACCCGTGGTGTCCTCCCCGACACCCACATGCATAAACCGATGCATCTCACCACTCTAGGCGTCATCAGCTACCACAACCAGAAGGGATCTATCCCTCCACATATCACAACACCCCTCCAGGGTCACATCACAACATAAAATGCAGGAAAGAAAACATCACATCAATTGGGCTGAGACCCTTTAACAATTAGGATGGTAACTCAGAACCCTCCAAGGAATTATCAAACAATAAAATATTCAATCCATATTTAATTAACAGGTTTATAAACCATTGGTTCCATATTTGGGAAACCTGACCTGTAAGTTATCACAAAAGATTAAGCATGATTACTATGACAACTTGATCAACATCAGATTACTAAAATAACCAGATTCTTTTCCTTCCCCTTTATCTTTATCCAACAATAATCAATTAATTATGGTTTACGTTCATTACTGATTTCCATCAAGAATGAATAGCTAAAAAAAACTATCATAATATCACACTATCTAGAAAATCGTGAGGAAATAACATATGATTGATGACTATTTCATTTATCCGGTTCAAATAATCATTAGGTTCATTCCGTTGTCATCCAGCGGGATTATACATGCTACAATACAGTTGCATGTAAAAGAAATTGAAGCAATAAATCCCATACCTCAAGGTTTTGGATGAAAACCCCAACAACGAAGAATCCACAAGAAAGCTGTGTTGATTCTCCAAAAACCCACCTTATATTTCTCCTCCTAGAAATATCAAGACCAAAACCCAACATATTTGGCATCAACCAACTTATATCTACCCATAACGTGCATAGATTTAAGAATCCGATAGAAAAGGAGAAGTAGATCTAAGTAGATTTGAGAAACCAAACAAGAATGATCTTATACCTCAAGAAACGAGCTTCTATTCACCAGCAGAAGCCTTCAGATCGCCTCCAAAATGCTTGGGAGAGGTTCTCCAACCTTCAAGGTGGGGTAATCATGAGTTATGGATGCTTAAGAGCTTAAACAAACCATTTAGAGGAAAAACAAGTTAGGTCCACAATTTTAGGATCTAAATTAAGTGCCCGCACGGTTAGTACACATGGTTTAACAAACTGTGTGCTAACCGTGCGTTAGCTTCTGCCTCATCAAACAATCCTCACACAGTTAGGCCACATGGCTAAACAAACCATGCACTAACGGAGCGTTAACCAGTGCCTCTAAGGCCATCCTTGCAGGGTTTGGCCACACGGTTTAGTAAAAATGTGCGCAAACCATGCGAAATCTATTTCCATTTAATATTCCTTAAATGTCCACCCAAACGCACCCCCAAGTCACCTTGACCTTCTAGAACACCTCTAACAACACATTTTCACAATGTAATGGACTGGAGAGGTCTAGGCCATTACAATATACTACTAATTAATACATTATAAAAATAAAATAAATCCATAAATCATTTATACATCATTGATATAACTAAAAAATAGAATTTCATTCATTCAACCATGGTATAATTATACTCCAATATAACTATATTTCATGATAAAAATCGATATTATTTATTCAAAATTCATTCAAATTTCCTAGAATGAATTAATCTAAATAAAAACCATCAATTATCAGAGATGACATTAAAATATATTGCCCCATTATGTCACTATCGATAATAAAAAATTCTTGTAAACTATTTCCAATATTATATTACATTAAACATTGATGTTAACCTTATTGTAATCACATTTATCAAGAAAAATACAACTAAATTTTATTCCATATAATATATATTTAATCTATATTATAACAATTCATTAATTCATAAATAGTTTGGGACACTAATTTAAATTCCTATATTTAAAAATCTATAAAGGGATCATTCATCCCATTAAATTCTCATGAAATGACCATCACAAGAAAAAAAAAGTTCCAGATCCCTTGGCATAGGCCTAAGATTTACTGCATCTGGAGAAACGAGATGTGAAGGGATAGGACCTACCCCCGGCTATATGGAAACTCTTCTTCCCTAAAAACTGGGAACCACAGACCACATCCTTGCTTCGTGAGGGATCATGAAGATCCTCCTCTCATGATGATTCTATCCTGTCCAAAGTCCTCTCGACAACCTCTTCCCTTTCCAGCACCTCAAGATATGTCCTCATCATAAATGGGGTGACATGGCGCTGGATCATTGGATGAAAAGGCTCCTCGAAATTCCTTCCCCTGGCATCCTCATCTGGAAATAGGTCCGAAGCATATCGTAAACGGTTCCTGAAACAGATTCCAAACCCTTGAACAGTAGGGCTACCCTATTGAAGGGTAAGAAGCTCCTGGCGGTTGGACACCTTCACAGTCAAAGAAAGGAACTCGACTCTAAACTTGTATTGGAAATCCTCCCATGATATTGATGAATCCCCAAGATCCCTGAGGAACAACCACCACCACTGCCTCACTGCTACACATAGAATTGTCACAGCTAAGGACTACAAATACACCTTTTGAGAACAGATCGATCTAAATCCTATATCGACCTCTTCCAACTAGTCTACCATGATTGAATCTGAAATGGAGCCCTTATACTTATGCAGACTCTGGTGCTGAAACTCTCGATGTGTCTTCCTCCATGTGTTGTCCTCTTCAACCTCTACCCTATGACGATCTACTAAAATGGCCTGCAAGACATTTTCTGTGCAAACCTGATGAGGAAATCGACCTGGAGCCATACCCGTAAAATAACAAACAATTAGATCACCTAAACCTAGAATATGGAAGATTAAACATTAATTAATTTGTTGTTTTCTTTAATTGATTTTAGGGTTTTCCATCCCAAGGTCTACCCATTCAAACACAGTCACAAAGAATAATGATTCATGATCCCTTCCTAGGTATCTACCCTTAAACATTATCACCTTATTTAGTAGTCATTGTAAACATAAAGGTCCATACCTTAGATCATAGGGGGCCCTAAACGCCTATGTCTTAGCTGGTCTCCAATGTTTACCTCACTTTCTAAACATGAATGACACAGATGCCCTAGAAACCCATGGAACCTCACATATGCCTAACTCCAAACTCCATCCTATCCCTCAATCAAACCTCTGATACCACTCTATCATGACCCCCTCCCCACAAAGTGTACCCCTCCTGGGCTGACAATGTGAGAAGAGAGATAATGAACCCCGAGTCCCACCTCCATTAGGCCCTGGGATGGCGACTAACGCCGATGGTATATTAAAAAACAAATGGGAGGCATTACACTCTAAGAGAACACATGCGAAAGAGATAGATAAGATAGACACTCTATCAACTCCAACTCAGAACATGAAATATAAAAGAAACCCAAGTGCAGAAAAGGAATGTCATGAAAATGTACTAAAATTGAAGTGGAAAAACTACAATTACCCAAAAGAAAGTAAAAACAGTACCAACCACAATCCCGAACAACTCCTAGAACCCCAAGCTCATGTAAACTAGCTTGATCTCCAACCTGATCCAAGTGACCTCAAAAACAGTTTATATATAAATAGCGTGAGTATAACAGTATACTCAGTAGGATCCTCCTCGAAGCATCTCGTGAAAAAGTAAAGAAAGCATGCTAAATAAAAATGAACAACAAGTGAAACCAACTCATCACCTAAATATGTATACTATGTTCCCAACCTCACCATGGCTACTCTCACCAAGTAATGCATACAAGAATGTAGCATAAAGTAAATATTATCAAGGGTACCCCGCTACTACTTCCCCACTAGTTTTCCACATTACCCCAACGACATATGTCCTATGCATCTCTCTCTAATGTCTTGCCCGCAGACACCTGGGCTAAGATCCACAAATACACCACATGAACCATAAAGGCATTCCCGCAGATACCTGGGCGAAGCACCACAACATCCTCACAACCAAAAGTAACCAGGTAGTTTCTGGGATCCACCACAGCTAGCATAACATGTATCATATGTAGGGTATAATACCTCAAGCCATTACAGTCCATACACAGAGTAAGGATCCTCAAGCCATCACAGCCTATACACGTAACACCTATAGCTGTCCATAGGATACTATATCCAGAATATATGTGCGTGAATAACCACAAGCCATTATATCCCTCTACACACATATATGGGGAAAAATAACCGTTGTGCCTAATGGCACAAGTATCTACCAAGAGAAAAGAGTGGGTCCAAAGGGGGTAGTCATCCATTCATCCTCTCGCCAGAATTTTGGGCAAAACACACACCATGGCTCAGAATCCCCAGAGTGCCAGTTTCCCTTACTAACAGGGTGGATTAGCATATAAAAACACAAAAAGTAAAAAATATATTATATCTCACAACCACACTATGGGCATAAACTAGTCTTAGAACAACTACAGCTAACATCTCTCAGACTTCGGGCTGCTACCTCTAAGACTAGGTATCCTATAAGCACCCAACCATTTAGAGAGCTTTAAAAGATTACCTTATTAACTTATTATTAGTTCCACGGTAGGTTAATTAATTCATTAAACATTAATTAACCATGAACAGTTCCACATTAAACCTCACTAGTATCACTCCCAAAATCCACTGTCCCTTTAAAATTTACAACCTTCTCATTATGTTCCAACGAACTCCAACCCCATGGGTTAACAACATTTATTCAAACATTCATTACAGAATTACATTCCAATATTCCCAGGCATTTTAGAAAAGTAGTTTATGCTACTAAACACAAGGGGGATCAACACGGTGAGTTGATGCACTACCCGTCGAGTCTTTGCCTCCTATAGCAAGACCGTAGACCCATCCTCCCTCGATAGTCTAAACATGGAAAGCATGTGGCATACCCCACACGTCTTCACCTATTTTGGAAGAAGGGTAAGCAAGACCAGCTGCCTTTTGCTGTGGGGAAATTTAAAGTAGATAATCAACCAATAAGAATCAGCAGGCATGCTACAACCACATCCATCATATTCCATCACCTGTGGTGTCCACCTCGACACCCACATGCATAAACCGATGCATGTCACCACTCTTGGTGTTATCAGCTGCCACAACCAGAAGGCCCCTATGCCTCCACATATCACAACACCCCTCTAGGGTCACATCACAACATAAAAAGGAGGAAAGAAAACATCACATGAATTGGGCTGAGTCCCTTTAACAATTAGGATGGTAACACAGAACCCTCCAAGGAATTATCAAACAACAAAATCTTCAATCCATCTGTAATTAACAGGTTTATAAACCGTTGGTTCCAACTTCGGGAAACCTAACCTGTAATTTATCACAAAAGATTAAGCATGATTACTATGCCAACTTGATCAACATCAGATTACTACAAGAACCAGATTCTTTTCCTACCTCTTTATCTTCATCCAACAATAATAAATTAATTCTGGTTTATGTTCATTACTGATTTCCATCAAGAACGAATAGCTAAAAAACTAACATAATATCACACTATCTAGCAAATCGTGAGGAAATAACATATGATTGATGACTGTTTCATTTATCTAGTTCAAATATTCATTAGGTTCATTCCATTGTCATCCAGCATGATTAAAAATGCTATAATACAGTTTCACGTAAAATAAATTGAAGCAATAAATCCCCTACCTCAAGGTTTTGGATGAAAACCCCAACAACGAAGAATGCACAAGAAAGCCGAGTAGATTCTCCAAAAACCCACCTTATATTTCTCCTCCTAGAAATTTCAAGACCAAAACCCAACATATTTTTCATCAACCAACTTATATCTACCCATAACGGGCGTCGATTTAAGAATCTAAGAGAAGAGGAGAAGTAGATCTATTTAGATATAAGAAACCAAACAAGAATGATCTTATAACTCAAGAAACCAGCTCTAATTCGCCAGGAGAAGCCTCCAGATCGCTTCCAAAATTCTTGGGAGAGGTTCTCCTACCTTCAAGGTTGGGTAATACTGATTTATGGACGCTTAAGAGCTTAAACAAACCATTTAGAGGCAAAACAAGTTAGATCCACAATTTTAGGATCTAAATTAAGTGCCTGCACGGTTAGTCCACACGGTTTAACAAACCGTGTGCTAACCGTGTGTTAGATTCTGCCTCATCAAACACTCCTCGTATGGTTAGGCCGCACGGCTAAACAAATCGTGTGCTAACCAGTGCCTCTAAGGCCATCCTTGCAGGGTTTGGCCACACGGTTTAGGCAAACTGTGCGCAAACCGTGCGAAATCTATTTCCCTTTAATCTTCCTTAAATGTCCACCCAAACGCACCCCCAAGTAACCTTGACCTTCCAGAACACCTCTAACAACACATTTTCACAATGTAATGGACTGGAGAGGTCTGGGCCATTACAATATAATACTAATTAATACATTATAAAAATTAAATAAATCCATAAATCATTCATACATCATTGATATAACTAAAAAATAGAATATCAGTCATTCAACCAAGGTATAATTATACTTCAATATAACTAAATTTCATGATAAACATCGATATTATTTATTCAAAATTCATTCAAATTTCCTAGATTGAAATAATATAAATAAAAACCATCAATCATTAGACATGACATTAAAATATAGTGCACCATTATGTCACTATAGATAATACAAAATTCTTGTATACTATTTTCCAATATTATATTACATTAAACATTGTTGTTAACCCTATTTTAATCACATTTATCAAGAAAAATACAACTAAATTGTATTCCATGTCATATATATTTAATTTATACTATAACAATTCATTCGTTTGTAAATTGTTTTGGACACTAATTTAAATTCCTATATTTAAAAATCTATAAAGGGATCATTCATCCCATGAAATTATCATGAAATGATCATCATCAGGAGAATGAGGTGATTTAATTTTTTACAATCCAAAAAAAATTATATGCATCATTTAATCTCATTAATCAGATATATTTACAAAATTTAATTGAATTTTATATAACCAACCTGAATTATTATAGGGATGCATTTATACACATATATTAAAACTATAAAAGTGTCATAAACATAATATTATTTTATTTTTGAGCCATGTATAACTCACATCCCCTATATTTTTTATATACGAACCAATTCATGAATTGTTTTCTCAAAGATGTAATGTAATTGATAAAGAGGGATATATGTTTTTTATACTTCTATATATATTTATATTTGTTTTGAATAAGTAACCAAAATCATTTGAAATTTTATTTTTATTATAATAATTATACTAGATCATATTATTAAATTCAACGATAAAAAATATATAAATAAATAATTTGATGTATATGTATATGAATGTAATATACGAAATAATGAAATAAGATGTTAAAAGACCAAAAATATTATATATGTTATTTTAAAACAAAATTAATATCTTATAATGATATTTATGACAACATTTGGGATACTATAATTAGATTAAGATCCTAAGGATTACATTTTGAAAATTTAAAATATTGTAGGTAACCCTAGAAGAGGTTGGGAAATATAAAAAAGGTGTTTTAGATGAATAATTATATTTGAATTACTAAAAATCATAATACCATATGAATATAAAATGATTTTCTTATATAATGGATTTAATAAATAGTTATTATATTAAAGAATTAAATATTTATTTTCTAAATTATTGATAATATTTTTGACCTCTATTGTTATTAAATATTTGATACACTATTTTAAAAAAACAAATTTGTAATATGGATCCATGAAAACTAATAGTTATGATGTGTATAAAATTGGATAATCATTATAGTGTGAGAATAGTTAATAATCATTATTAATAAATTAAAATAAAAATTAGAATACACTTAGAAAAAAAAATTATATGATAACATGTATAAATAATTATAATTCATTAATTTTAGAAAATATTAATGATATATTTATATTTATATATGACTTACTAATTTTAAATATATATGTATTGAAATCATAATAATTGGTAAATAATGTGACAGAGAATCATATTTTTTATCATTACATCGGTGATGATTTTCAGAAACCTGATCATAACGTTTATTTATTTTTTAAAAATTATTTAATTTTTGTATATAATGTAATTATTCTATATAATGAACCGAATTGATGAATTAAATATGATAACATAGTTGTTTTAATCAATGGAATGTCATTCGTTACTCATGCACCCAATGCGAAAGAGATTTATAATGATATGAATAATCCATAGACTCCATTAATGATTTATCTAAATACATAATCCATTCAATATTCACCAGAATAATGGTTCTAATAATAAAAAATATTCAACATGAATAAATATTTTAATATTTTTTATGATATAATCATTAATTTAGGAGTAATTTACTATTATATGGAATGTGACACATAAGATTCCAATATATGAAATTTGTTTTTCATGATATATAATCTAATTATTTTCTAAATAATTATAATGAAACGTTTTATAATTAATTTTTTTTAATGAGTACAATGGTAGCCCACACATCATTGAAAACTATGTAGGGTAACAATGTTGGATTAAATGATTCCTCGAGATAACATCCCATGTTCTATCACATGGTTCATTTAAAATTAATGACAAGGAAAATATTATTTTAATAATTAATTTATTTTATGATTAAAATCCAGTATAGTGTGTTCCACCACTCATATTCATTCATATTAGTTTATTTTCAACAAAGTAGGGATCATTCTAGGTTCACATTATACCACATTCCCAAATACGGGAATCTTTCTCTTATATTGACAATTTCAAATTTTATTGGATTTATTAATCCAATTTCATCTTATATTTCACTTAATAACATAGATATTAATTATATTCATGGTTTATTAGATTGTGGAATCCATTATTATTTATTTAAATTTATTGTGTTTTAAATTTATTCTGTGGAAACCAAATCCATATTCCTAATAATATATTTTCTGAAGATATATATATAATTCAATTATTTAAAATAAGTTATTCTGAACATCCTCCACTCATTATTGTAAAATTATCTACATGTTACCTTTTAAACTCTATTATTAATGTTTTTTGTTTTCATAAAATTTATATTCTAGTTTTAAATTTAAAAAAAATATCAATTAAATTTTTATTATTTTAATATAAATGACATACATATTTCATGTGGGAAACATCTACATGTGTGTTTTTGTTCTTTACAATATGTAGAGTAAAATAATTTACAACTAATTATACTATTATTATTATATAATTACTGTTTTATTAATTTTTACATAATTCAAATGAATATTGGATAAATAATATGAAGTTGTTATTTGAATTAGTTCCTTATTTTGATTGTGTGAAATGTTTTTTTCTTTAAATTTATAATTTCAATTATATATCTCAAATTCATTGGTGAATTAATATGTTATGTTTTTTATTATATAAAATATAGTTATGTTATTAATGATTGAATTTGAGATTTAATATAAAGTATTTTCTATGTCGATATGTATGTTTTTAGAAAAATTGTTTCTTAGGTTTTATGATATGAATCCTTATGGAATTATATTCCATGATCTTTTATATAATAAAAGATTACATGCCCTTGTAGGTGATCCAAATATTTACTAGATCATGCCAGTTTAGTGGATGGATTATATTTTTAATAACTTGTTTGTTGGGGTCATATAAGTGATCCTATATTTTGAAAACATTTTTACTTTTCAAATAATGATTACTTTTTTCCAATTGGAATTTATAATATAATGTTGTAAGTAAATCATATTTATTTTTATGTAATCCCAAATACATTAAATGATATTAATGTTAAAAAAAATCATTTACTGTAATTATAAAATAATTCTATATGAACAATTGAATTATAAATGATAATTTATCATTATTATTATATTTGGAATACTATTATCAAAACCTTTTCAATCGAATCAGATTAGATTTAATCATTGTTTGAATCATAAAAGGTTTTATAAGAAATCTCTATATAAAAACACTAGAATGTATGTTAATTTTATTTTTTAGTGACTTAGATATTGAAAAATAAAATCATTTATAAATTGGGGATTAATAGAGATGTTCATGCTTTTGAGTATAGTACATATAGGGGGTGAATATATTTCACATAGAGATATAGTGGTTTTTTTTAAATTATGGTGTTTTTTGACATATAGCCACATACATTTTTAGTCATTATAGAAATTAAACTATTAATGTTTTTTTGATTATTTATATTATATTATAGTTGATAAGATAAATTGAAGTATATTTTTATAGTATTTATTATAAAATTCTGATAGATATTTTCTTATTCAATAGTATCTTAATTTGTTCCTCTTTTTGTTATATGTTTGTATTTATTTAGAGCATTAAATATTAAAATCATTATAATCCTAGAATTGTATATTCATATGTAAGGAATCATATTGATATTTAAAATAATATATAATATTTATATTTTAATTTAATTATGTGAAGATATTTTTTGATAAATATTTTCAATTTTCATTGAACTTATGCTAGCCTATGGTGATCATTAATGTTCCTTAAATTAAGTTTTACATAAACATTCATGTTGGTTTATGTTATCATCTCATAGTATTTAAAATAATATAATCAGATAATATTTTAATTATAATATATATAGATGGTATTGTTGCCTTCTTCCTAAGAGAGACTATTCCACTAAGATGATACATAAGATGACCCCAAATTTTATCCTAAATCACCAGATAGTAGAGAGAAGTGATAAGGAATTAATGTAATATATTGGGAAGTGATTTACCCTCTAATGTATGTCTCTTAAAAATATGAAATTTTATATTAAATTACTTTTTTGTAGAATTATCCAATTTAAAATCATCATTAAATTCAATTAAATATCCTTCAAATATGCATATGTGTGGTACATCTAATCAAACCATTAATGTAAAATATTATCTACTAATTCATGAATGATATAAATAAAAGTAAAATTAAATGAATACAAGGATTAACAACTGACATATATCTAAATATTTATTTTAATAGTTCAAAACATTATCCTCAAATAAACTCAAATTAATTAGTCAAATAATTTAATTAACTACATCATTATTGATAATATATGTACATACATGATGTCTGTGCCTATAGGGAGTGAGAATATTTCATATTTAGACACCATGGGAACCCCAATAGACATTCATAGTTTAATTTTTCTACATGTATAAATATTTCAATGAGTTGAAATTAATTTATAGTAATATATAAATCCTATAAATTTTACATTTGGTTCAAACCAAGACCCCTAATTGCTCTCATTCAAGTATAAAACAATTTCATTATGTCCTTTAATAACACTGGTGGTATAACATAGTGTAAAACATTGCTAATTGTCATAATATACCAAGAATAGGGTATCTCATATTTTTGTGATAAATACATGGCCTATAAAATCAGATTTGTCACATATCAATGTCAATTATCTATGAGAAACACAATTCTCTTTGTGTGTGTAAAAAATCTTGGAATATTTCATATGATTGGAGTTAGGGTTCAACAACCCCAACATCAATTAAATTATAGAGAAAATTATTTTAAATAAAACACTAATTTTTCAACTTGAATAACATATATAATTTCTAAATGAACAACCAAAAAAATATTCTAAACAAATATTTATTTTTATAAATTTTTATAATTACAATAATATTTCTAAAAAATTTCTTTATTTCAATTCTGGAAGACCCACTTCTTATTTAGAAAATTATTAATTTAAAAGTTTCCCAAATATATGTCACATTACGTTATAATAAATAAACATTCTATAAATTAAAAACCTCTTACTATCCTATAATTTTAAAAATTTATTACTATAAAAATATAACTAATTTTTCTAGGCCATTTAATGTTAGTATTCATTTAAACATGAATTTTTAAAAAAATTACATTTTTCAAAAAGATAATCTAAAATTAAAATATATACTTAAATAAAAAAAACCTAAATAAATTTATTATTATTCATAAAATATTAATATGATTTTATACTAGATTAAAAAATACATTAACAAGTCAAATTATCATTAAAATTTCGTGTCTGAACCTCACTTCCTCATCACTAATTTCACCATTAATAACTATATCAAACTCAAAAGTCAATTTATCATTCTTCTTTTAAATACAATAAATTATAATTCTTATTTCATAATTAAAATATCATATATAATTTTAAAACATAATAATTATTATAAATTAATTGTTATATTAAGTGACATTATAAAAATAATATATTAATGTTAGATAATTAATGTGAATATTTAAATCACTAAATTCATGTATAGTTGATATAATATAACAAAATAAAATGAAGTAATGTTTAATATGTAACATAAATCATATAAAGAATATAAAAACGATAAAGATAGATGACTTAACTCATTCTATAACCCAATAAACTAACAAAATAAATAATCTTGGAATAATTCAGCTAAATTAGAATTTTGTGTTAGGTAAAACATAATGAATTTATCTTAAATTTTAGAAATTAAACACAACATAACATGGAAATGATAAAACTATCAACATATCATGATCTAGTAATAAAATCCATATTAAATTATTTCCAAAAGTTTTAGACTAAATGTGGGATAATGTTGGGGATTATATTCATCAGAACTCCCCCTAGAAATGTATAATTTATCATTGAATAAAAATATTACTATTTGAAAGAATACAAAATTCTCCCATTAATAAATTCCCATCATCAATGTTGATTCCATATATAATCTCCTAGAACCAGCTATCAAGCCCAGGATACCCCGACCATAATCAATCCTTATCCACACTCATGGTAACTTATGTCTAGGTAACTGATGAACATTGTTAGAAAACATCATAAATATAAAACATCAATTTATCCTCTCCTATACATATTTCACCTATAAATCCAAAATAAACCAAGAATAGATTGACATAATATAATAAATGTAATAAAGAAATTTCTAAAACCCATGAAATAAAATATTTACCTAAAAGAGGAATCTCATCCCTAAGAAGAAACATTAAGTATTTCTACATAATTACCCAAGATATTGGATCCTTATATTAGCTTCAAATATCCTTGCCTCTTCTAATTTTTCCATTATTCCACTAAAAAAATGTATGTGGTATTCAAATTCCTTCAATTATATTCTCACCAAAATCAATGATTCACATTTATGTCCCTATAAAATATATATCTAACTCTACCTAAAAATTATCTTAAAAACAAATAGGAAGGTTATTGTTCTTGTTTCCTTATCTGAGTCATGTGAATGATATTATTGGTAATGTTATACATGAAAGGTCACATAAAATGATAAAAAAAAACCACAATGAACATCTTTAAAACCTCTAATTATCCTATAAATGTTAAATACAATGTGTCATTGTATTTTGGTTACTATTTTTTCAATCAATTTGTTGATTTAAGAAATAAATTTCCCTTAACATCTGAAATTAGTAAGACATTATGTACTATAGTGAATATCATTATTATATTATTATTATTATTTATTCGTAGACAAAATAAATAATTATTGTCTTTATTATCATTTTTATTTGATAATGATTCATATATATCATGTTGACCCAATGAAGGATTCCTCACATGATTCAACCAAATATAAATCGAATAATAATGGCCTACAGTAGAATTACTAGAAAATATATATCATTAAATAATATTAAAAAATATTTCTATAAAAACACTACAAATTGTTCATATATTCTTCCTATAGACCACAAAATTATGATTACAAACACTGACCTTATCATTATTGATAAGAACATCATTCTCATACTGGTGGTCCTTAAACTGATTATACACTGTGTTTATCATAACATGAGAATCAAATTATTTTTTAATCCATTCCTAAATATATATTTTAATATCACATCATGGTCATATACATTTTTATCAGGTACCAAAGGATGTCTCACAATTTTTATAATGTAAAAATTTGAGTACCCTCACCTGTATAAGACTCCTCAATCATGAGAAAATATAGAATATTAGTTAACAAATATTAGTGTACCAAAACTACATCATTATCTGGCTACAAACATGAGTAACCCATCATAATGGTCATGGTAAAAACATGAAAATCTAACCCTATAATGGATGGTTAAGGTTTGTATGTCAATCATTCATATTTAACTATCACTGAATAACACGTTAAACATCTTTAAACAAATCCATGTATGTTTTTTTTCTAAAAATTACTCAGAACACTATGGTATATATTTGTTAAAACATTAATATATTACTAATAAAAAATATTTCAATATTTCATAATTATCTCATAGAGAGTCATAACTAAAATACTTCCATGAAATTATAAAAATGATTCATCACCAGGATCCTAATATGGTATCTCATCCTCTCTTAATGATCATGTTTATCAAACCGGACACTCAGAATATGAACATAGCCACCTATTCACTATCTTCATCAATGTGGTAATTGTAATCAATGGATATTAAACAACCTGGACTTCTTTCTCTTAAAAATAATTTTTTTTATCAAAATGGGTAGAAGTATCTACAAAATTTAGAATGACGAAATAAAATCAGCTAAGACTTATATCACAAAAAATAACAAACTAAATTCCCACCAATGGGAAAATATATAATAAAAAATTAAATTATTGAATATATTGAATGAAAATCTTATATATTTGATTCAAAATCACCTGAAATAATTCATTGATGATCATTTCTGGGTTTTAAATACTATAATACTATCAAATATTATTTAACACTGCTATCTTTTGAGAACATGAACGATTATAGAAAAGTCAAGATTATGAGTAGTTTAATAATACTCTTATTGAAAAAGTTTTATTAAACCATAATCTACTATTTCACCTTCTTGGAACAATAATCACCATTGTTCAACACTATTGATAATACAATATACTGAAACAAAAATCCAAATATCATAAATTATTTTAATATGTTTTTAGGTAAATAACGTACTTAATTCATAAAATATAGTAAAATATTAATAGTTACAAAAAATGAATAATCAATAATTAGTCATTTCAGTTATTCTCAATGATAAGAGAGAGATATTAGGGATGAAATTATGATAATAGATTGTGATGAAATGGAAATTGAGATTTTTAATGGAATTCATGTATTTATATTAAGCCATCATGGGAAACACACTCACAAGATGCACTAATTTCTGATATTTCATATAAAAATTCCATAGATGATAACCTATTGGATCCATAATTAAAACTTCCATATGATTTCATTCAATTTAATAACTCCTTTTGTGTCAAATTAAATTACCAGGTGGTTTATATTTTCATGACTTGGGATTTTCACATATGTTTTTCTTCGTATTATTGAAAATGCCAAATAGATTATCCAAAAAACAAATCTAAACAAAAAAATAATGACACATTTAGACCCTTAAAAATATTCCCCTGAATTAGTTGGTATGAATAAGTGTAACTGAATTACATAATTTTTATATATATAGTTTTTTTATAAAAAAGAATTATATTGTATAAATTTACATTACTCATTACTATATTTTTGAAACTATACTTTTATCCCATATTTTTATCAACATAAATAAATTATATAATTGATAGGTTATTATCATAATAAAAATATAATAATTATTTATTAATGGTATATTTTTTGAGTTATAGAAATTAACAATAATAAATTGTATTTTTAAATGTTATGTTCATATAAAGATAGATTCTCATTGTGTATTATGAATTTTTTTTCAAAAAATGAAAATAATAGAAATATAATTTGATAAACCAAATATAATTTTTGAGTTTATAATATTAATAGTATTTTATGAAAAAGCCTTCAGTTTTTTATAAAACAAATTATTTTTAGGAAAATAGTGAAATATTCTAATGATTTGATTATAATTTCACTTTTATGTTATTATGGATTAGAGTGTTTGGAAAAACCAATCTATAAAATTTTTAATAGGGAACCACAAAAAATTTACCATAACAGGAGGGTCATAAGGCCTCACGCGTGACTACCTTTTTTCTAGACGCATCACACAAGGAGCGAAGGTTTCAGTTAGTGTAATAGAGAAACTATACCCTCATAATTAGAGTAACACATCAGGATCCTAAAAATACTAGGAATACGCATAATATCAACTACACACCAAAAGATAAATCATCCATAAAAAACAATAATAAAATATAATGCAAGCATCATGTAAATAATGTTGTGAATGTAAAAGTGATATAAAAAAGACACGAAATGAATGGATACAAACATCATGTACAAGACATGTAACCAATGTTAAAAATATGAAATAGAAAATTTATCGAGATTTCATCATGAGACATAGCCCGGAAAAATGGTCACATAATACTATGCAACAATAAACCATTCATCACGAAGAAGGTTCTTTTCTCTATCTGTCATTGCATATATAAATTCATTCTGTGAACAATTAGAGGCTTGAATAGGGTGTGAGATAACATTAAGTAGGACCCAAAAATGGTTTCAATAACATGTCTAGTCATTGAATATATACTGATTTTGTATGAAGTTATAATAGGACTAATGTTATAAAAGAGGAATTCATATTGTATAGCATTTCAAGACTTACTGTGATCACAGAATCATAATATAATGTCAAAGTATGAATCATGTTAATAATCATCAATGGACTAAAATATGTCATCATGTATCAGAAATATAATTTTTAGAATCCAATGGTTGAAAAAATACAAGGAATTAAAATAATACACATCCATGTAGTAGAAATTTACAAGGAAACTTTGATAGATGAATCTAAGGGGAGGAATTTTCTACATCATTCAAGTGAGTAAGATCCAAGGAGTAGAAATGTGTAAGGCATCCTACTAGGTCTTTAGTTTCATACTGAAAAAACTCCATTATCATTATATCTAATTTATTCTCCATTTAATAAACCATTTCATTAATAAGTCCATTAATCCCTTCATGATCATACACCGTCTAATGTATTTTGAATTTCATATCATTCATATTAAACAGTTTTTTTAAAAAGTTAATAAAAACAACAAAAATCCAATATATTTCCAGATTAATTTATAAGAAAGAATAATTATCCCCACAAACCCAAGGGTGACATTTCTAGGGAATAAAAAACAAAATCACACCATGGGTGGTTCGGTTGGAGGTCAACAACCTTCAACCTAGTATATGGGTTTCATGGATTCTCATAAAAAAAATATTTTAAAATTTTATTGAAGTGTTTATTAATTTAGTATGAATTTCATGAGATGTATGGTATGTGATAAAATGAAAAAAGTGTATAAGAAAATTTATTGAAATGGTATAAAATGCCTACCTTAACACCTTCATAGAACATTCATCTTGTCTGAACTCCTAGTTTTCACCAAATCGGATGATAATGGAAGACTATAAGAAAATCATAAAATAGTACATATCATCATTCAATAAATTAGTTCAACCAATATAAATATAAATTTTTAAATGAGAATATGGAACACATAACTAATTGATGGATATCTAATGAGATGAACAACTTTTGATTCAGACAACAGATGGTGAAACATGTTCACTGTATAGCTCAAAGGGCTCAGGAGATCACATGGGAGTGGAATATATTATTTATTATAAATGGAATGATAGAGGATTGGGATAATTTAAATAAGTAAGAAAATAATGTTCTTTTCACCACATTAAAATAGAGTGGTGCAGTTTTCCACACATTGGGCAAAACCATTCGCTAACCATTCGCCCATCATAATCCCAAGAACCCCTTTCATAGTCACAGTGAATGGTTTGACTAACTATGATCTGACTACGAGTTCATCTAAAGAAAAATTTATATATGAAATAACATGGATGTGATTCCTTTGTTTCATAGTTTCATCAAACTCTGATTCCCTAAATAGTGCACTAGAGAATCGAACATGATTTGATCTCACCATGTAGATTGTGTTGCATGGTTTCCACTAATAGTGTGGCATCAATTCATCCTCAAAAATATAGGGTTTCAGGCTTCATAATATTCTCGAACACACCTTAAACCAATGATTACTCAATAAGAACTCATATTAGTTCCCATAAAATAATTTAAATAAATACTATAAGATACATACATTATAAAAAACCGTATATCTTATTATATTCTACACTTAATGGTATTAAAAATCATGATTCCCTTCTATGGGTGTTGAAATTTTAAAAAGAATAGCATCAGTCTCAGAGAACATACATTGGACTCACACTCCCAATCTTTATACTATAAATGGTTGTGCTACATAACACCTATATTAAAGAAATATAACAGACCTAGAGATCCTTCATTCATTATTCCATAATATGTATTGGGTGATCCAAAAATAGAAACATATACATGTAACAAATCCTCATCAGATTGAGGGGGGTGATATAGGACTGATTGATAATGACATAGCTGATATACATGGAAATTGTCAATTATGGAATTATATTTCTGAGGTCTCTACAAATAATAAGTTACTATCCCAACACAATGAAGGATTTAAAATGGCCAAAAAACAATGATAAAGATTACTCTAAATCAAAATATTTATATTCCCCACACAGTTTGTGAAATATAAAAATAATCAATCCCTAACCTAAAATTCAATAGGTCATCGATGGAGATTTTCATAATATTTGTCTCTATATTCAGTTGTAGCCATCCACTTACTATTCAACTATACATGATCTAAATACACATGAATGAGATGAGGTCTAACCCTCTCTTCCTATGTGTCCTATAACCATTATATAGTTGATCAACTTTGCATATCGTACATGGAAACATAGGATTCCATCAGAATAGTCACCTTATAAAGGTTGTAGTAGAAAAAATAATAAATTAGAAAATAATTCCCCCATTAAACCATAAAAATTGGTACACAGGTTTGAAGAATGTCATCCGGAACATCCATTTTTTACTCTGACATCCCATTGAGAGGAGGGTGGTATGCCACGGTCAAAAGATTATGTTACCCCAATGCCCTCTAACGAAACTACCAAAACTGAGTTCTGAATCAAGAATCTGAATCAGATACCATATTTTGATGAGGCGTGTGGAATAACAAGATATCATTGATGTATAACCTCCCAAGATAACCAATCGAGAATTTATCCCTTATAGGAAGTAGTTGGGTGACCTTCATCAGCATGACCACCACATTACATATGAAATCACTACCACATGATGACCTAGAAGTCCTAGTCATGATATCTATAGAGATATTTTATCATTTCCACTTGGCAATGGAAAACAGTTCTAATGACCCTACTATAATGTAGTATTATTTCATCTTATTATGAAATGTTGGACACTGAGTGAACAAACCAACTACCAGCCACATCATACTAAGCCACATGGACATGAGATGTAAACCCTAATACAACTTGGTAATACCATAACAAACTTCCCATATCAAGACACGAGATTCTAAAATTAGTTCCTTATGTACATCATCTACATAATAAACATGACCACGAAACATTGTATTTCATCTTCACCAACAATCCATCCAGCTGTTGGGTCATCACCTGAAATATTATTCCATAGGACCAAGCCCTCATAATTATATAATAACCTCATAATCACTCTCTCTAGACATGAATAGGATTACTATAATGGTTCAAGTATATAAAATCCATTAATTTAATGTACAGATATGTGAATATCAAAAAATAGGTCCATAAGCAACCACTCACTACTATCCTCTAGACCACCATAACTCTGAGTACTCTTTATCATTGTAGAAAAAGATGAATTTTCATTTCTGGGCATGTAATAAAGCTCATTGTAAAGATATTATATTTATTCAACCCACATTCACTATCTCAGATTTAAATAGCACTTTTTAAATATTTTATTTTGATTTTGTGTTTCTTATACTCCAAAAAATGATCTCCCATTCAATAATGTCTCTAAAAGCAGAAGGTATGGCCAACTGTAGATAACATGAGGTTTTAAATTTATAATTATGATCATGATAACTCAACTAATGTGACCCAAAATCTACAGCTCTATCCTCCTACATAAGATCTAATCCTTTTCGATCCCTTTATGCATCACAATAGAAATTTTATCTTCTTCCTGACAGTATATGAACTAGGATCTGTGATGAAGTCATCCATCCTTTCAGCTCTTAGAAGGCTTTCACACATGCTTTTCACAATAAAAATATCACACCCTTATTTATCAATCCCATAATACATGATAATAGGTTGTATGGTTTTATAATAAATCAAATGAAATAACAATATAACCCTAAGAAATTCAAAGTATCAAATACTTTATTGGGATTCTCACAAGGAACAATCACTATATCATTTCCCCAGTCAACTGATAGAATTGTATGTGGCATAATAAGACATTGGATCTGAATTTTACCCATACGGGAACTGGGAATATGAGATTTTGGAATATAACATATGACCTCTATGTTTATTTCGAAAGATTTCATGGTGTTTTTCATGGTCAGGTAATATTTCGTAATATAGAAAGATATCATCAATGAATACCACCACAAAAGAATCATGATATGAACGAAAAACACAATTCAAAAGGTCATTGAAATATACTGGCATGTTCATGAGACCTTATAGAATTAACAAATTCTCACATAAAACATATCACCAATGGAATTTTTTATATGCTATGTCTGAATGTCACAAACATACCTGGTGATTACCTAACTGAAGATAATGTTTTTCAATAAACATAAGATCCCCATAGCTAGAAAAATAGACCATCTATACAGTGAAAATGATATATACAATTTATAATAGACTAGGACCCATGCTACATGATCCTCTAGTGAAATACATGAAATTAAATTTTCGGCATTCATCCCAATAATTTTAAACTGATTTCTATCCTTAAAACTCTAAAATATCAATATGAAATATAGGATCCCATAAATTGTAAATAACTTATATATTTTGAGCATTAAAAAATTATGACAAAATCCTACATAAATAATTAACAATTCAACAAATTTACAGGTATGTCATTTAACTCTTCTTTTAATATTTCATTATTTGTCATCAACATAATCCTTTTGAAATCCAATATGGACATAAATTAATTTTTATTATTCATTAAAACATGGATAATGGAAAAATAAGATGGGCTAGCTGAAACTCTCAATATGGTAAAAAGAATTCATTAACAAATGAATTTCCTAGATGGTAATTATATCGAATAATGGTATGTTAAAATAATAAATGATATTGATAATATATATTTTTTAACAAAAACACAACGATAACTAAATAATATAACATAAAAACATCTAAAATTCCCGAGTCATAAAAACAATTAATCGAAATCCTTGTGATATCAATCATGATCATTAGAATCAACATAAACTCATAATATGAAATTAAAAATCATTTTGGTAACATGATCTAAAATTATTAAAACCCTTTAAATACCATTTATAATACATTTTAATAAGAATAACCATATTTCAAACTACCAACATTATCCTTAAAATTGCATTCAATGTCTATAATGGGGATCACCCTTCATATATGCTATATCATGATAACCCATTTTTTATTACCTATATTAGGGATAAACCCTTCATATAATAAATATATGGCTCAAAGGTGATCTATAATGGAGATCAACCCTTTTTGTAAGATTTCAATTAACCAAAACATGAATAAATATTATAGAAACAATCAATATTCCTTTTACAACTTGATTAATCCATAGAGTATAAATGAGCATCATTTCAACATCTTTGAAAACTGATTAACCCCTGGAAAATAAATGGGACCCATAAAAATATAATTGAAACAAGATTATCCAATGAAAAATAAATTGGTTACATAATAATCATTTTGAAACATGGTAATCCTTTAGAAAATAAATGGGATCCCAAACAATCTTGTGGAAACAATATTACATGTGCAAAACAAACATGTTCCTCAAAAATATCTTTGAAACAATCATAATCCTTCCAAATAAGAATGATGACATTATCAATACAAAATATCCCTAGTAGAGGATATGTAAAAATATTGTTTTTGATGTTGTATAATTGAATTTATATTAATATAACATTGATATATTCATAATGAATGTAATCATTAAACATTAAATTTTCTCAAGAATACTTCGAATCATTTGAATAAAATTTACCATGAAATAATATATATATATATATATGAAAATTATAATATCATGATAATATTTACATTAATGATATAACATGTCAAAGAGGAATTACATACAACTTGTAATAGAATATAGGTTTCTAACTTTATAATCATAAAAAATAAATAACAATTGTGATAAAAACACCATTACCTCTATGGTAACATTGAAATGGTAATCCCCATGAAAGAATGATCATAAAATCGATATGTAAATTAAAATAAAATAAATTATAATAATAATAAAATATTCTTATGGTAATTATATACACCAAACAAAAAAAATTTGGTGAGTATTATATGTATCATATATAAGTAAAAGTGAGGCGAGAAGAAGCCTTTTAACATGAGTAACTTTTGAATCCATATATTTATGAATGAATAAAATCTATTGATGGATTTAGAATAATTAAAAAAATGAAATTTATGATATATAAATTCTAATTCTAGTTTATAAAACATAGAAAAATAAGTGATTTTTGATTGTTTCATATGTATCATAGAAATAAAAGTGAAACTAAATGACCAAGTACAACTATCATTACATATGAGTTGACCGAAAAATTAAATTTCTTTAATGAAGCATTTAAATACCATTCATACAGATTAATTTATTATATAACATATCTATTTAAAAAGTAGATACACCTCATAAAATATGAAAGTGTTGAATATGACACTTATCATATAGTCTTAAATAACAAGATGAATATCCATTAAAAAGATAATATGATTGTTGGGAGAATATATAAATTAAATAAATATGTGTGAAAATTTTCTGTCCATAAAATTTTTAAATATATTATATAACATTACTAGATCATTTCATAGATATTGATTGGATATCATAACCAACATCATAGAATTTTAACCAAATAAATGGAGATCGGGTTACGAAATCCCTAAACATGAGTCTGCTATTTCATAATTGTGAAATATTATCCTGAATAATAAAGATATTTTAATTATTTAATTTCTACAAAACCTTTTCTAACATTATAATTAGTGTTATTTGACATATAATAATGTAATTTATAATTACTTATTCAATAATGAATAAGTATGATGTATTGACCATATTCGGAATATGTGTCAAAATAGATGTCGATAGTTCCACAATAGCCAATGAGTTCATTATTTATAAATTTATATAATAATAATTTTGAAAAAATTATTACATTTTGACTTCAATTATACTTATTAAAACCATTCATAATTGATTGTTTTGAAAAATAAACCAACATTCTGATCATAGAGACGGTAGGCCTTTGGTATGCTTGACTAATATTCTCATTATTGATTGAACATTATGGAAATAAAGTAATTAAAATATATCATTATAGAATGAGAATTGTATAATATATTAAATAATATTTAACTATATAATATTATATATATCATTATAGTGTTTTAGTGATTAAAAAAGAATAATCACATTGATTGGAGGAGGCGGTAGTCCACACGTCAACCAACAACATTATCACTTTTTTAAATATTAATATGGAAAGAGGAGAATGATATTATATATGTATATATAGATAATTCTATCATTATTATAATAAATATTACATTTAAATAATATAGTTCTATGAAATTAATCCTTAATACATTCTATGTAATTCAGGAATGAATCACATATCTTTGAGGAGGCGATAGTCCACCCATCCACAAATGATGTTATAATATTCCCACATAATTGAAGGAATAAGGGTTTGAATTATATAATTATTCTTTAAACATAAATAAAAAATAAATATCATATATATATATCAAATAAAAATATTATTTCCATCATAGTTGCATACCAATAATGGTGGTAAATTATAAAATATTGACATCATTTCGTGACGTGGTAGTCCTCTTTTCAAACGAATGGTTCATTTATTACCCATTCTGTAATGACCCATGGATTTATCAATATTAATTCATTTCTTTTAATTATGTAATTTATTCACATGTCATCACAACATAATGAACTATTAGGTACTATGTGAACTATAAACATAATTTAGACACTTCTCTGATTTTAATTTCAAAAATCTGACATACGTGTTTGTGATCTGTAAGATGTCTGGAGTCCATTACGACAAAAATATTTTTTTATGAATAGTAACTGATCCTTATGAATAGTAAGTTAACCCTTATGAATAGTTATACGTCCCTTATGAATAGTGAACCGACCTAATGAATATTAACCTCACCTGTCAATTTATAAATAAAATTTAGCAATCTTATAATAAATAACATGATCATAGTAAAAGTATTGGTATTTTTGTTAGTCATAAATAATTAATTATAGTTAAATAATAAATTTAAAAGAAACTTTATTTACATAAAATATTATCATTAATCTAATTTTTCTTTTTTTAGGATAATTTTATAAGACCATATGAAATTTTAGAAAACATTATAAAATCAGTTATAGTTTTAAAATCAAATTTTTTCATGTATATTATGATTTAAATTAATAAAATAAATAAATTATTATTAAAAATTTATATTTTATTAATTGAGTTTGTTTTTTTGGATATGTACACATCAATAAATGGTTAGCGTGAATTTTGGGAAATTTCCTAAAATACATGATTTTTTGGTGAATTATTAAAAACATTAATTTATCGTAAAAATATATTATAATATAAATCCACTAATGAAGAAATCACGAGTGATGTATGAACCCAAATCACAAACTCATATGAACTTATTATTATTATTGGTCATTGAATCATAACTATTTCTTGTATTATGGAAAAAATAATAAACTAATGATTAAAATATTTAGAAAACCATCCTCCCATCCACTATAAAAACCACACACACTCCCCTCATCTCTTCACTCCTCTCATGCCTTGTTACATACCTAAATTCTACCCAAATCACTCCTCACGATCCTTCCCAACACCAAATATGGCTATGTCTCATCAAAATTACTAATCCCCTCCCCGTAAGAGGCTCTCAAGGATGATTTATTCAAGTGGTAAATTCCAGGTTTCATTTCTTTTACTTTCTTTTCAAGTTCATTTCTTTTCTTTTCTACCCTAACATCTCCTCAACCAAATGTACTAAAAAATACAATAACTGACATGTAATGTATTTTTTTTATGATAATGAAATAAATTTATTATCATGTCTCATGTATTGATCTTTTATACTAGTAGTAAAGATACCATCTATGATTTGTTAGATTACCACATTCAAGGAAGACGAGTTTTCAATTTCATTTACAATCATCAATAATGGATCTGAAATAATTTTTATGTTTAAACCATATTTTTATATAATATATCTTATGAAAGGTTATATAATATTATTATACACATAATATTAAATTATAATACACAATGAGTTTATAGTGATCAAAAACCACCAATAAACCCCAAATGTTATCTGTATTGTTTTATATAATGATTCAACATCACTCCATGATACCAAATTAAATGAAAAACCATGTACCATTAAGGTAGTTAAATGATAAAATATAACTGAAATTCTGGACAACCATCCTCATTTTACACGATTCTCTGTTCATGAAAATAAGAAAACTGATCACTAAAACAAAAAAACAACAATGGAATCAATCAGTGAAATTGAACCACATAACCCACCAATAAGGACATGAATGAACATAAAAAGGTCTTTATAAATCATTTAATTATAGAATAGGTTATTGAATTATTAAATAATGAACATAATTTGACTATTATGGTCACTAATATAATGTTTAGAACACCAAAAGACTTAAGTTAAGTGGTCATCTATATTCCACTATTATTTAAGAATATCCAATATATTACGCCCTTTAATGTGTAATCCCTAAGGATGAGGTAAGATTATGAACCTACCCCATATGATCCATGTGATTTATAATTGATGATAAAACATTTCATATCTCATTATTTTATATTATTTATACATGACACCATGCGGATAATCCATTAGGGCTTCCACCCAATCATCCTTTGTTCCTTCAGGTTGCCTTGTCATTCGTTTACCCAAATTATGTTATCTTATGTTTTTAAGAAAATCTTAAAAAATATTTTTAAATTTACCAAATTTATTTATTAAGACCCTTTATCATTATATGTTGTGGATATACATGTTTTTACGTGATTCCCTCTTCAATACATCCTAATAAGCATACCTGTTTTAAGGGAACATCACGAAATCTTACCCGATTTAAAATAGACTCTATATTATGTTTTAAGAAACCATATTATTCATATAATCATCCATTTTTATTTTAAAAAAATTTCTCAGTTCAACTCTGGTTTTATATTAAGGATTTTTTCCTTTTATATTTTAAAGGCTCTATTGTAATTTCCTTAAAATAGGAAAAAAGTGTTATAATTATAAAATTTATAAAATACTTTTCATACATATTTTCACTTATACTTGAAATCACATACCATAATAATTTCCTATTTTTCATTATTAAGGTTGTTTTATATTTTATTTCCTTTCATCAAGAATACTTTTATGATTCGACAATTTTTTAGGAATTATGACCTGATTGTGGTACCATTTTATTTCCATGGGTAACCATTATGATTATGTGTGATTGATTATGTGTGATTATTTAGGTGGAATAATTATTCATAAAATGTTAATATGGGTAAACCTAGATAGAAATCCAATAAATTGGGTAAATACAAGTCTCATGATATTTTATGTGCCATGGTCTTGGCAGTTACCCCTAGCTTGTGCAACATTGTGAAATGGTTTTTGCGGTTTTCTATGGTATGTGCTACCATGTTGACTAGTATCGGTGGTTAGCTTTGAATTGAGGTAAATTAATGTTTTATCTTTCTTATAAAATAATATTACTATATTTTTATATGATTAATGGTTTTTATTTTATGATTCCATATGTTACATGCCTTTTTGTATCCTTATGTTATGTCTTCCATTCCAAGTGCTAATGATTGGTTCATATTGTAATTCCCTTAATGGGATATTTTTCCCATCCCTTTGTTCATGTGTTCCCCAGGGTTCCCTATACATATTTTTTCTACAAATTCAAGTTCATAGCTCAATTTTAAAATTAAATTAATAAATTTTTATTTAGTGTCATGTTTTCAGTTTTATGTACCTATCCTTCTAAGACACTAGAATTTACTATCATTTTCTTGTGTTGTAATGTATAATTTTGCTTAAAATCATGTAATGTTTTAAGTAAAAGGATACAATCTTTATACTTGGTATCAAAGGATGGTTTATTTACCTTGGAGATTAGGATTATACCACTTCAGTAAGAATTGTAAGGATGATACTGAGTGATGCAAAACACCCCTACACTTGGCTATGTATTGAGTAAACCGTTTATCAAAAAAATACATCCAAATCTAGATGGAAACCACTGAAGGTGGTTCTAGCTAGATTTATGTTGGGGTCAAAACCTAAATCAACGCATTGATCTAGACTCACAAGAGAACTAGGGCCGAAAAATAGACATTACTATACATTTGGTTTGACAATCCCAGTGGATATTCTTTATTGAATTCATGAAGTTATTGCTAAAAATTATTAAGGGAACAAAAAAAGAGGCCATAAGAATATCATATATTAAATAGACCAAGTATAAAATAAATTTTATCCTAAGAAATCACATGATTGGATATAATTACCATTTAAATGTTTATGCATTTAGGTTCAAAGATTCATTTTTATTCATTAAAACTATGTATTAAAGATGTCTAATTGTACGTTCAATTTTATTAGTTAATGGTAGGATATTTAAGAACATGTGTTAATAATATATGAGATAGGAAATGTGAAGATTCCCTTAATGATATGATGGATATGATCGTAACAGGTTCTCAAAACATCCTGACTGTACTTTCTCATCTAGATAAAGTTATTAATAATAACTTGAATCATGTTGAACAACCTACTACACTAAGGAAAGAGAAAATTTCCATTAAATCCATCATGCACCAAAGGCCTCCAATGTTTGGTGGATCATATAATCCCTTCATTGGGGGAAAAGTTGATTAACCTAATTGAAAAGATATTGCATGTCTTCCAATACTTAGAATAAGTTATAGTCATAATGGCAGTCCATCATTTTGATGGGGAATCTGATCAGTTATGGAAAATGATCAAGAATACAATGCCCTGGGAGGATATTGATTCCATGTATTGGGAGGAATTCAAGAGAATAATTTTCAATAAATTATTTCCCTGAACCCTCTGTCATATTATGGGAATATATTTAATCACACTTAAGAAGAATTAAGATGATTCAATCATGGTGTATGAACAAAATTTTACAATTCTTGAAAGGTAATCCATTTGCATTGATAGGATCAACGAAATCATGTTTGATCACTTATTTAGCGGACTAAATCGGTTTCTATGAGAAGCGTTGAAGATTTGAGACTTCGACAACTATGAGGAGATTTTATGTTGTTCTTTTAAGGTTGTAATGGAAATTAGAGACCCTCAGTGTCATCATGGGTCCAAAATAAAGTGGAAAATTGAATCTAATGTGGGTAGTTTCGAAAATAAATTCCATGATGGAATGAAACTTGATCAACCCATGTGTAGAAATTGTGGAAAGTGGAATCTTGGTGATATTCTAAATGGAACCATTAATTGCTTCAAATGGTGAATGCTGTGAAATATAGTTAAAAACTGCCGAAGAGAATCATGATATCCAAAAAATATGGAATAAGAAAGGATGGATTAGATAAACACTCAGATAGTGGTGCAGTGTTACAACAAAAATGAATATGGGAATTATGTGAGAAATTTCTTTATACCAAGAGTTTGAAGTTATCTTGGGCATGGATTTGATATCATTATAAAAATACAACATCAACTATGGGAAAATGGAAATCACTTTTCAATCCTAAAGCATCCTCCAATTCTATACATGTGTAATGAAGAGGTTGAATCTTCATTATAATAGTTCTCTCAGGTTTGGATATTAAATCCTTTTTAGAAATCATTTTTAGATCAAATTATTGAGAAAAATGAGAAAATATCACTCGAATATAATCCCATCATGAGGGATTACACTGACTTAATCCCCAAATAGTTACCTGGAATTGCCCCGAATTGAGAGGTTGAGTTCCCAATTGAAGGTATTTTTAGATCTCTACTTATATCATAGAAACCTTATAGAATGGCCACCATTGAACTGGAAGAGATAAAGAAATATTTAAAGAAGAATACACAGAAGGGTTTTATATGCATGACTGTGTAACCATGGGGAGTTCCAGTCTTCTTCATTAGAAGAAGGATGGATAAATGAACCTATAAATTGATTATCATGAGCCTAATAAAATCATTATAATGTAAATATATCCCCTACCAATAATATATCACTAGTTCAATCAGCTTGGAGTTGCCAGCTATTTCTCAAAGGTGGACCCTCTTTCGTGATATCATAAATTAAAGGTAAAGAAAGAACATATTCCCAAAACTTCCATTGAAACAAGGATAGGAAATAATGAGTTTATAGTGATTCTATTTAGACTCACTAATGCTCCATCACCTTTCATGTATTTAATTAATAGAGTCATTAGTGATTAAAATGGTAAATTTTAGGTAGTATTTATCGATGATATTCTGATATACTATAAGAGAGATAAGTAACATGAGGATCATTTTATTACTATGATAAAGATATTACGATGTGAAGAGATATATGAAAATTATAGTAAATGTGAGTTCTTGATAAAGGAAGTATCAATCTTGGGGAATGTTATAACCATTAAAAAGATATATGTGGATCCTCCTAAGACGAAGGTGATTAAAGAGGTGCCCAAGAAAACATCTATAATTGAGATCCACAAACCTTTTCGCTCCATCTTGTTATTATAGTCGATTTTGGAATAACATATAATGATTTAAAAACCCAATGACCAAGCTAATACAGAAGGGAGTAAAGATTGTCTAGACTCAATAATGTGAATAATACATTAAGGAGTTCAAATGGAGTCTTATCACAACCCCTCAACTCACACGCCTATCTAGTGGAGAACTCTTTTTGGTGTACTATGAATCTTAAAAGAATGTATTTGGAAATGTACTAATACAAACTGAATAAATTATATCATATTCCTCAAGGTAGTTGAAAATATATGGGCAAAAATATCATACGCATGATCTAGAGACTGCTATTGTGATTTTTTCATTAAGAATCTCGTGACATTATATCAATGTTGATAATTGTTTCATATATAATTATCACAAGAGACTAAAATATATATTCACATAAAAATATATTAATATGCACCATTGAAGATGGATAGAGCTCATAATGTTTTATTACTAATCATTCCACTACCATCCTAGTAAGAAAAATAAGGTTGTGGATGCTCTAAGTAGAAAGGATGATGAATTATTATCAATGATGAGAATTGGAAATGATAAAATCTTCAAATATTTTTAGAAGATTGGATTGTGAAAAAATATTGGAGGAACACCATAAATCATTTCTCATATGATTTCTAAGCCATCCATCATGGTGAAAATTAGGGTTTTTCAATGAATCTATGTAGACATTCTGAAAATGGTAGAATCCATAAGAGATGGTAAATCATATGAGTTCTTGATTTATGGGGAAATATTTGTATGATTTAGGTTATGATTATGTGATCCATACATTCTTGAGATAAATAAGTATCTTTTGAATGATCCACATAGCTCAACCATCTCTATTCACCCAGGAAGCACATAGATATATCGATATCTCCGAGATAACATTTATTGGGACACTATGAAAAAGGATATTGCTAAATATACTTCAATGTTCCTGGTATCTCAACAAGTGAAGGCTGAAATGTTTAATTATAAGGGTATGATGAAATCAATACCCATACCAACATAATGGTGGGAGATCAGCATCGTGGTCTTTGTCAATGGAATTCTAATGACATCCTGAATAAGCAATGCTATATGGTTCATTGTGGATCGTCTTACAAAGGAAACTCAATTTATTGCAATTTGAGAGGGCTTTTAATTGGATAAAGTTGAATGTATTCATATCAAATAAGTGGTAAGGCTTTATGGAGTACCAATATATATTGTATTTGATCGAGATCTGAGATTCACATCGATGTTCTGGAAAAGTATCAAACAAGATCTAATAACTGAACTAAGCTTCAGTACAGCCTATCATCCTCCAAATGATGGCCAATCAGAGTAGACTATTTAGACACTATATGATATTTTGAAAAGCTTTTTTATGGAATTCATGGTAGGATGGGACAAATAACATCCCATGGTTGGATTATCATACAAAAATAGTTTCCACTAGTGCATCTAAATGACATCAAACAAAGCCCTTTATAGGGAAAAGGTGCAGAACTCCGACATGTTGGAATAATGTTAGTTAGCATATGCTGCAAGGACCTGCAATGGATGATGAAATGTTGGGGATGGTGAAAACCATTCAGTATCATATCATTGAATCTGAAAGTTAACAAAAGAGTTATGCCGACAATCATCGACGATACCTTGAGATCAATGTTGGAGACATGATATTTCTATAAATATATATATGGAATAATTTCTTGATGATTTGGAAGAATGGAATGAAAAGTATAGGGTAGAATGGAACCTTAATGATTCATGACCATACCGGGGGCTGTGGCCTTGAAACTAGCACATCCACCTACCATGTCCAAAGTAAAAGATTTCTTACATGTATCTCTCTTAAAGAAGTACATACCAGATCCATCAAATGTAATCATTTTAGTGGTGGTATAGTTAGAGAGTGATTTTTTCTATGAGAAGTAGCCAGTGAAGATCTTTGATCATATATATAATGTTTTACATAACAATACTACTCACCTGGACAAAGAATAATGGCAGAACCATATGAACAAAGAAACAACATGGGAACTGGATGAGGCAATGATGGAAAATTACCCACATCTATTTATGGAATTGAAATTAAAATGGAATTTCAAATGTGATATTTCATAATGAGGGAATAATGTAACGACCAAATATTTAATCAAAGGAAGTTATTTATTAATAATTATGTCATATAATCACAAGAAATCACAACATAAAGAACTACAATGTACTATGTGACCTTTAAATATAGTTTTTACACTACTATGATTTGAATTTCCAAAATCTGACATATACGGTCAAAATTAGTTATATTTTTGGAGTATGATAAGACAAAATAATTTTTTGGTGAATAGTAATAGATCCATATGAATAGTAATGTTACACTTATGAATAATAATACCACCCCTATGAATAGTATATAGACTACAAGAAATGTAAACTCAACCTTTAATGTATAAATACAATTTTTAAATATTTTCATTGATAATATGATCACAGTAAAAGTATTGGTATTTTTGTAAGTCATAAATAATAAAATACAATTAATTATTTAATTTCAATGAAAATTTATTCTTAAATTGAAATTGTTAAGTCTTCTTTTTTTAGATACTTTTATATGAAATTTTGTAAATTTTGAAAACATTATGAAATCTGTTATAGTTTTAAAATTTATATTTTTCTATTATATAACGATTTCAAGTCAAAAATATATTAATTATATTTATAAAGTTATTTTTTTAAAATGGAGTTATTTTTTTGATTCTACAAATCAAAAAATGTTTATGATGAATTTTTTGTACTTTTCTGAATGACGTGAATTTTTTGTGAATAATAAAATGTATTAATTCACTATATAGATACATTATAATTTAAATCCACTATTCCTGACATCATGAGTGATGTAATCACTGAAATATAAAATGGACATTAACTTATTAATATTCATAGTCAAGAATTATTCAATATTTATTGTCTTATTTAAACATTATAATCTAATGATTATATTATTTAGAACACCATATGCTAATCCACTATAAAAAACACCCACACTCCCTCTTCTATTCACACCTCTGAAGCCATGTTACTTCCCTAATTTCTATGGAAATATATCCCAAAGAACCCCCTACACATCAAAAATCCCTTATTCTCTTCATAATACAAAATCCTCTTCCTAAATAGGGTTTGAATGAAGATTGATTCAATTGGTAAATTCCTTTTTTCTATTCTTTTACTTTCTTTTCATGTTCATTTGTTTTATTTTCTATAGTTACCTCTCCATAAGTACATTTTATTAAAAATACAATACCATACATATACTTTATTTATTTTTGGATAATTTAATAACTTCTTATCATCTCACATGCACACACCTTTTATTCTAGTAGTAAAGACACCATCTGAGATGTGTTAACTTACCAAATTCAAGGGTGATGGGTTTTTAATTAGTTTTACCATCTTCAAATATAGTCATGAAACTATTTTTTAATGGATGAAATATATTATTATGAAACATATATTATTTAAGGTTCTGTAATATTTTTGTACACATGATAATAAATTATAATTCAAATTGTGTTTGTACCGATAAAAAACAACCAGTAATCCCAAAAGGTTATCACTAATGATTAATATAATGATTCAACATAAAATGAAGTAAACAAATTAAATTCAAAACCATGTATCCATGTGAATTTTCAATAATAAAATTTAACCCCAATTATTGACATCCATACCCATTTTATATGATTCTCCGTTCATTAAAATAAGTAAATCGATAGTATAAACTATTAAAAATATGGACCTGAACAATGAAATTGAACAACATTACTCATCAAAAAATCCATAAATGAACATAAAAAGATAATACTAAATGATTAAATTATAGAAGTGGTTATTGAATTATTAATTAACGATCTTGATTTTATTATTCAGGTAATTAATATCATGTTGAGAACTCTATCAGGATTAGTGTAAGGGATCCTCTCTATTCTACTTTTATTCATGAATGTCCTCTATGTTATGAAATTTTATGTGTAATTCCTAATGATTGGGTATGATTCAATCCTCTCCTATAATTCCATAATGATGTATAAGTAATTAGAAACCCCTTTTGGATTAATTATTCCCTCTAAAGTATACCTGATACCATTCTGATAATCTGTAACACCCGAGACTTTTATGTTATATAAATCATCAAAGGAATCTTTTTCTACACAACACTTTCTTGGCTTGCTTTACACGCAATCGCGACCTTCCTCGATAGCTTGCGTCGTACGCAATACCGAGTTTCACTAAACAACGATATGCTATTAAAATATTATTAAAACTAGCCGTTATGAATAGTAATAACCACTTTTTGAAATTTTATAAATTTTATTTTTGAAAATGGACTTCATTTTTGGATTCTGAATACAGAAATTAGCCTATGGTGAAATTTTGGTATTTTTCTGAAAACTTTCAATTTTTGATGAATAGTGAAACCACTAAGTGGTAGGTTAAAAACTGAATTTTACATAAAACTTAATTTTACCGCTTCTGTGAATGGAATTTCAAAAATCCGACAGACACGGTTGATATCAGTAAGTAAAATGTGGTTCAATGAGATAAAAATAATTTTTTGGTGAATAGTAACTTTTTACGATTTTTACCGCAGTTAATAGTAAATAGAGTAACTAAGGGTAAATATGATATTAATATTACCCTAACACATGTCCTAATTCTATTGGACAAGTGAAATTCGACCAAAAACAATCTTAGGAATAAAATATGACCATTTAGGCCCACTTGGATTAGATTAGGACATTTATTATTAATTTATTTAAAGAAGGGTTAAAATAGTTAAAACCAAAGTTTAATAAGTAAATCATTTTTAATATGGGGTTATACATAAGATAAATTCGACTATAAATATTCATTAGAAAGCTAAAAATATTTCCTACATAATGGAATTTTATTTGTAATTTTTAGACATTAAATAATTTAATTTATTTATGACACAAAGATGATGCAGTAATTATCTTATTTATGAAATATTGACATAATTGATGTTATAAACACCAAAAGAAATGTAATTTGAGACTTTTTATGAATTAAACAAATTTTCTAGGTTACTATGATATATTATTGTTGATTTAATCTACTTGGTTCGAACATATAATTTTGTTATGACTTTCACAAAAATCATATATCAAATAGTGTCAAAATTGACACAAAATAGTTTTTAAATAAAATATTATATTATTAATTGTTATTTTATTCCTAAAAATCTAAGGTTCGGCCAAATGACTTAGATAAGGATATATATATTAATAATTAACAATTTGGGGTTCGTTTGGCATGTTATAGTAAGTGTATTAACCATATAATGAAAGAAAACGAAAAGACACGGTAAAAGTTAAATTATTTAACTTAGAGTTAAATCTAATTGATAAGGTTAACATAATACCCTAAACTTGTCTAAATCATATTGGTTGATTGGATTTCGACCCATCCCCACTTTAGCTTCGAAATAAGACCCTTTGGAACCATTATAAACCGATTTTGACTTTAATATAAAATAATATTTTGAGATATTCCTAAGGTGCCCCTCTCCTCCCTTATAAAAGGGCACCTCCTCCCCTCCTCCTCACACCAATTTGAGCACTCAAGCTCGGCCAAACCCTGCCATTTTCTCCTCTCCACTTACCTAGAATAATCCTAGAGGTCCTGGTATTCTTAAAAGACCAATCATAGTTCCCTAAGTGGAGGATTCAAAGAAGCGTTCCAAAGAAGAGGTAATATCCATTACCGATCTTTTCAATTTCTTTCTTCTTCAACTTCTTCTTCTTTAGTTGTTTCATAATAAAGTAATAACATCAGTATTAATTACATACTGATATGTTATTATAAATATGAAACAACCCTAATTCACCTTCTATCCATCCTACGGAAAAATGAAATCACCGCGCGTGCGTACGTACGGAATACCGTCTCCACGCCGTGGTGTAATCTATTTTCCACCATCACTTTACAAGGATGGGTATAATGGTGTAATGAGTAACTATTTATGATTATTATAAAGTAATATTTATACTGAAATAATATATATATATGCTCCAATACAATTCCACGATCATAGGAACGATATCATCACTCCTGCGTACGTACGGAATAGCGTCTCCACGATGTGTAGCGACTCATTCTACATGATCATCATTACATAGTAATTATATAAATGAATTGAATGAATAAATATGATATATGTTACACTAATACCATTCTGGATATAAGGTATCTATAACCTTAAAATAAGAATAAGAATTTATTCGGCAAAACACGAATAAGAACAAAAGGCAATAAAGACCCGAGTAACAAGTAACAATGAAATATTACTAATAAGAAGCTATGAATATGACCATATATGATATCATATCAATATGTATGATTCTGGAATAAGTCAATAACATTATTTAAACCATTATACAGGAGCTTTGGACACGTACAAAGCAAATCAGACCTAAGGTAAGAGAAATATCACAATCTCATTTTTATCCGAGATTGTTTATTCGTAAGTATTTACTGGGGTGTATTTTATCATCCACATCCATGTTTCCCCAATATGTAATATTATTTCCATCCACTTAAAATAGTTTAAATCCAATTTTACCCTTCGGCGAGTTTTTAGTAAAGAATAAGAAAGGAATCTTTTGTCGTTTTTCGTACAAGGTACTTTTTGACTTTTCGGACAAAAGTACGAAGAATGTTTTTTTAACTTATACGGCATAAATGGATTTTTAAATCAAAATTTCCAAGAATCTTCCTTTACAAGTTTTCAAGTTTATTTTTAATCAACTTCTTTTATTTTAAAGTCGTATTCCATGTTATGAAAGCAAAAATGTTTTTGAAGAAGAAAGGATATTTTCCTCAAGAATGGAGTTCAAGTGTTTTATCAAAATTATTTTCCATCTAAGATAATAAAGGGTTCTGGTTTAATCCATATTATTACATTGGTTTGATTATGTTATGATGGAAATATTTTTTATGAATTCCTTTATCTTATATGAATTGTTTTATGATGTCATGTTGTTTAAGAATTCCATTTTTATTACATGGGTTACGCTATGATGTATGGTTTATGATTATGTGGCACACATAAGAAAGGATTCATTATGAGATGGGTGGGACCTATATCTCCCTCCAATGCATTGGGTAAAGATTTTATATCTCATGAGATAGACATGGCTGGAACGGTAGGTTATACCGGTTCAGTGAAACAGGACTGGAACGAGGGTGACTCGGTTCAGAAAGGGACTTAGTCCACTAAGATAGTCTTGGCAATGAGTCATGACTAACAAGAAATGATTTTCCATGATTATGTGTGCATGCCACAAAGTTTAAAGTTTTATGTTATGATTATGGGGATCTCATTTTCACTTCTATGATTTATTCCATGATATGATATTATGATCTCTTTTGGAGGTTTTAATTTTCAAAAAGATATGATATGGTTTTTATTTCCTTTATTTGCCCTTGCTGAGCATTTGAGCTCACCCTTTTATGTTTTCTTTTCCCCAGGTCAGGAAGATGGATATTAAGTAGAATATGCTAAAAGGGACCCTAGATATGATGAAATAAATGGGAGACACTGTAGAAGATTTATGAACCAGTTGTTTATGTTTCCCAGTTTCTAAAGACACTATACCTATACGGTCCTTTGTGGTTCTGTCATATGATGTAATAAGTGTGCTTAAATTTTGAAGTATTAACAATGTATGTAAATTATGGGTCGTTATAGTTGGTATCAGAGGAAAGGTATAGTCAACCTTTGGAAACTAGGATGTGAAAGCCTTAGTTAGAACCCTAAGGATAAGTATAAGCATAGAACACAATCTTAGTGTTTTAGAAATGTCCTTGAATAACCTAGGATAATACCTTAAGCATGAAAATTTTATTCTTGAATTATGTGGTTTTCCTATTAAGATTAGTGTTGCTCACACTATTCTTCTTGGTTTTAGTCAATGGCTGGAACCCGAAGGAACCGTGTTAATGTGGAATGTGATGGGAAATGCAATGATTGTCCCCCTGAGCAACCAAACGATATGGGAGATGGAATGAAAAATCTTGTAGCCATGCTCACACAACTTTCTCAAGCTATGAATCATACAGGACTTCCAAACGAGCAAAGGAAGGAGCAACATTCTGTTGAATCCTTCATGAGGCAGCGTCCACCTTCTTTCAGCGGGTCTACTGATCCATTAGTTGCTGAACAATGGATTAGTACTACTGAAAAGATATTTTCAGTTCTTCAATGTTCTGAACATGATAAAGTCATCCTAGCAGTGTATCGTTTGGAAGGAGATGCTGATCAATGGTGGAATCTTATTAAGAATACGAGGCAAAGGGATGAAATTGAGTCTATGGAATGGGACGAGTTCAAGAACTTATTTTTCAATAAGTACTTCCCTCGTATTCTCCGAACAAAGATGGAGAAATAGTTTCTTGAACGGAAACAAAGGGATGATGAATCTGTTGGTACCTATGAAGCAAATTTTACAAGACTTGCAAGGTACGCTTCTGGTATTATTATCCAACCTGAGAGTAAGATCGATCTATTCTTTAGTGGCTTAAAACCAAGTCTTCGAAGGGCGTTAGCCATAAGGGACTTCAAAATATATGAGGAAATCGTTCGATGTGCTCTCAAAGTCGAGATGGAGATTGGAGTAACCCATCAGTCACATGGGTTTGATAAGAAGAGGAAGATGGAATTCAAAGAAAAATCTAAATAGCACACGGAAAAGAAGATGAGTTTTTCCTTATGCTCAAAGTGTGGAATGAAACATGGAGGGAGTTGTCTTAAAGGGACAAGTAAATGTTTTAAATGTGGAAAGGAAGGTCATCGGGAATTTGAATGCCGCGATAATGGGAAGAAGATGTCTAATAATGAAAACAAAGGAAGGGATACACAGAATGAACCTACTACACTTCAATGTTTCAAGTGCAAGGAGATGGGGCATTATGCCAATCAATGCCCAAATCCAAGGGTTGATGATGATGGTCGACGTCAACAAAATCTTAAGGCTAAAGACAAAGGAAAGTCGCATGCAATTTCTATCAGCGATGTGGAGTACGATAACGAAGTGGTGAAAGGTACACTTACCATCCACTCTAAAGTAGCAAATGTTTTATTTGATTCTGGATCCACCAACTCTTTTATTTCTAAATAATTTTCTAAGGGTATCACCGTATTACCTCAACAATTAGATGTTGAGTTAGCTGTGACAACACCTAATGGCACAACAGTCGCATCAAAAGTTTATAATTCTTCTCCGATCGAAGTTTGTGGGAAAGTGCTTCCTGCAAATCTTGTGATCCTACCTTTAGTGGAATTTGATGTGATTCTTGGCATGGATTGTCTTTCTCTACATGGAGCTCATATCAATTGCCAAAGAAGGGAAGTCACATTTCATATTCCAGATCAATCTACGATCTTCTATCGATGCAAGGATGAACATAACCTTCCAGTGGAAATTCCTTCCATCTTATGGGTCTTGATTCCACTAAATGAAGGTTATTTATCTCAAATGTTTGGTGAGAAAATCACAATTAAGAATATTCCCATTGTACGGGAGTTTGATGATGTCTTTCCGGAGGAATTACTGGGTCTTCCACCAAATCGTGAAGTTGAGTTTTCAATAGAACTCGTACCAGGCGCTTTGCCAATTTCAAAGACACCTTATAGAGTGGCCCCAATTGAGTTGCAGGAATTGAAGAAGCAACTCCAAGAGAATCTTGATAAGGGATTCATACGCCCTAGTGCGTCACCTTGGGGAGCACCTGTTCTATTTGTTAAGAAGAAAGATGGATCAATGAGACTCTGCATTGATTATCGAGAACTTAACAAGATCACTATCAAGAACAAATATCCTCTCCCACGCATTGATGACTTATTTGACCAACTACGCAGAGCTCAATACTTTTCCAAGATTGATCTTTGTTCAGGGTATCATCAATTAAGGGTCAAAAGGGAGGATATACCAAATACGGCTTTCCGTACAAGGTATGGACACTATGAATTTATAGTGATTCCATTTGGTCTTACTAATGCCCCTGTTATCTTCATGGATCTAATGAATAGAGTCTTTAGAGACTATCTTGATCAATTTGTGGTAGTCTTTATAGACGATATTCTTGTCTATTCAAAGAGAAAGGAAGAGCATGAAGATCACTTGAGGATTATATTGAAGACCCTGAGAAAGGAGAAGCTTTATGCCAAATTTACCAAGTGTGAATTTTGGCTTCAAAAAGTTGCAATTTTGGGTCACATAATATCAAAAGAGGGGATATCTATGGATCCAGCAAAAACATAGGTTATCGAAAGTTGGTCGAGACCAACAACAGTAACCGAGATCCGAAGTTTTCTTGGTTTGGCTGGATATTATCGACGTTTTGTAAAAGATTTTTCACGATTATCTAATCCACTCACCATGTTGACTCGGAAAGGAGTTAAGTTTGTCTGGACAGAGGAATGTGAAGAGAATTTCAAGGAGTTGAAAATAAGGTTATCCAGTGCACCTGTGCTCACACTGCCTTGTAGTGGAGAAAGGTTTGTGATCTACAGTGATGCATCCAAGAAGGTATTGGGGTGTGTTATTATGCAAAATTATATGGTGATAGCTTATGCCTCACGACAGTTGAAAATCCATGAGAAAAATTACACAACACATGATATGGAGTTGGCTGCGGTAATCTTTGCATTAAAGATTTGGAGGCATTACCTTTATGGTGAAAGGTGTGATATTTATACTGATCATAAAAGTTTAAAGTATATTTTCACAGAAAAGGAGATGAATATGTGTCAAAGAAGATGGTTGGAGCTGATTAAGGATTACGACTGCTCAATCCATTACCACCCTGGGAAAGCAAACAAGGTGGCAGATGCATTAAGTCGACAAGACCATGCTAGTTTATCCATGATGAGGATCACAAAAGATCTAATATTTATGTATTTACAAAGGATGGATCTTGGAATTATAATGGAAGGTGAAAAATATTATCTTTCTCAAATGAATGTTCAACCATCTATACATGCGAAGATTAAGGAGGCACAGAAAGAAGATGTCGAGTTACAAAAGAAGGTGAGAAATGTTCCTGAATTCAACCTTGATTGTGATGGGATAATAATGTTCAGGAATCGGGTTTCGGTTCCTCCCATCCCCGAATTAAAGAAGGAGCTGCTGGATGAGGCTCATAGTTCATCATTCTCTATTCATCCTGGAAGCACGAAGATGTATAGGGACCTGAAAGAGTACTTCTGGTGGGATGGCATGAAAAGTGATGTTGCTGAATATGTCTCTCGATGCTTGGTTTGTCAACAAGTTAAAGCTGAGAGACAGAAGTCTAAGGGGATGTTACAACCATTACCCATACCCGAATGGAAATGGGAAAACATCACTATGGACTTTGTCACCGGACTTCCTAAAACATCCAAAGGTAATAATTCTATCTGGGTCATAGTTGATCGTCTTACAAAGTCTGCACACTTCATTTCTATTAGAGAGGATTTCTCTCTAGATCATCTTGCCAGGATATATGTTAAGGAAGTGGTAAGATTGCATGGAGTACCAATTTCTATTATATCTGATCGGGATCCGAGATTTACCTCGAAGTTCTGGCGAAGTCTTCAGCATACTCTGGATACAGAGTTGAGCTTCAGCACTGCTTATCATCCCCAGACAGACGGTCAGTCTGAGAGAACAATTCAAACCCTAGAAGATATGTTGAGAGCTTTCTCTATGGATTTCAAAGGAGGTTCGGATCAACACCTACCTTTGGTGGAATTTTCTTATAATAATAGCTTTCACTCCAGTATTCAGATGGCTCCTTATGAAGCTCTCTATGGAAAGAAATGCAGGACTCCAACTTGCTGGGATGAAGTTGGGGAAAGAAAGCTATTAGGACCTGATATCGTTGATGAAATGGCAGAAAAGGTTAGATCTATTCAACAACACATAAGAGCAGCTCAGAGTCGACAGAAAAGTTATGCCGACAACCGAAGAAAAGACCTAGAGTTTGAAGTGGGTGATAAAGTGTTCTTACGAATATCTCCCTGGAAGAGGGTTATGAGATTTGGAAAGAAGGGGAAGTTGAGCCCTAGATATATCAGTCCTTTCGAAATAATGGATCGTGTTGGGAAGGTAGCTTACCGATTGCCGCTTCCACCGAATCTCTCTCAAGTTCACGATGTGTTCCATGTATCTCTCCTGAGAAAGTACATACCTGATCCTTCACCTGTACTCAGCTCAGAAGTTGTACCGCTGGAGCAAGATCTTTCTTATGAAGAACAGCCGATAGAGATTCTGGATCGTAGCGAAAAAGTCCTACGAAAGAAGAACACTCGCTTGGTGAAAGTTTTATGGAGGAACCACCAACTTGAAGAAGCTACATGGGAGCTTGAGGATATGATGAGGGAGAAGTATCCTCATCTGTTTGTTACAAAGTGACGAATTTCGAGGGCGAAATTCTTTTTAAGGGGGGTAGAATGTAACACCCAAGACTTTTATGTTATATAAATCATCAAATGAATCTTTTTCTACACAACACTTTCTTGGCTTTCTTTACACGCAATCGCGACCTTCCTCGAGAGCTTGCGTCGTACGCAATACCGAGTTTCACTAAACAACGATATGCTATTAAAATATTATTAAAACTAGCCATTATGAATAGTAATAACCACTTTTTGAAATTTTATAAATTTTATTTTTCAAAATGGACTTCATTTTTGGATTCGGAATACCGAAATTAGCCTAGGGTGAAATTTTGGTATTTTTCTGAAAACTTTCAATTTTTGATGAATAGTGATACCACTAAGTGGTAGGTTAAAAACTGAATTTTGCATAAAACTTAATTTTACCGCTTCTGTGAATGGAATTTCAAAAATCTGATAGACACGGTTGATATCAGTAAGTAAAATTTGGTTCAATGAGATAAAAATAATTTTTTGGTGAATAGTAACTTGTTACTATTTTTACCGCAGTTAATAGTAAATAGGGTAACTAAGGATAAATATGATATTAATATTACCCTAAAACATGTCCTAATTCTATTGGAAAAGTGTAATTCGACCAAAAACAAACTTAGGAATAAAATATGACCATTTAGGCCCACTTGGATTAGATTATGACATTTATTATTAATTTATTTAAAGAATGGTTAAAATAGTTAAAATCAATGTTTAATAAGTAAACCATTTTAAATATGGGGTTATACATAAGATAAATTCGACTATAAATATTAATTAGAAAGCTAAAAAGATTTCCTACATAATGGTATTTTATTTGTAATTTTTAGACATTAAATAATTTAATTTATTTATGACACAATGATGATGCAGTAATTATCTTATTTATAGAATATTGACATAATTGATGTTATAAACACCAAAATAAATGTAATTTGAGACTTTTTATGAATTAAAAAAATTTTCTAGGTTACTATGATATATTATTGTGGATTTAATCAACTTGGTTTGAACATATGATTCTGTTATGACTTTCACAAAAATCATATATCAAATAGTGTCAAAATTGACACAAAATAGTTTTTAAATCAAATATTATATTATTAATTGTTATTTTATTCCTAAAAATCTAAGGTTCGGCCAAATGACTTATATATAGATATATATATTAATAATTAACAATTTTGGGTTCGTTTGGCATGTTATAGTAAGTGTATTAACCATATAGTGAAAGAAAACAAAAAGACACGGTAAAAGTTAAATTATTTAACTTAGAGTTAAATCTAATTGATAAGGTTAAAATAATACCCTAAACTTGTCTAAATCCTATTGGATGATAGGATTTCGACCCATCCCCACATTAGCTTCGAAATAAGACCCTTTGGAACCATTATAAACTGATTTTTACTTTAATATAAAATAATATTTTGAGATATTCCTAAGGTGCCCCTCTCCTCCCTTATAAAAGGGCACCTCCTCCCCCTCCTCCTCACACCAATTTGAGCACTCAAGCTCGGCCAACCCCTGACATTTTCTCCTCTACACTTCCCTAGAATAATCCTAGAGGTCCGGGTCTTCTTCAAAGACCAATCTTAGTTCCCTAAGTGGAGGATTCAAAGAAGCGTTCCAAAGAAGAGGTAATATCCATTACCGATCTTTTCAATTTCTTTCTTCTTCAACTTCTTCTTATTTAGTTTTTTCATAATAAAGTAATAACATCAGTATTACTTACATACTGATATGTTATTATAAATATGAAACAACCCTAATTCACCTTCTATCCATCCTACGGAAAAAGGAAATCACCGCGCGTGCGTACGTACGGAATACCGTCTCCACGCCGTGGTGTAATCTATTTTACACCATCAATTTACAAGGATGGGTATAATGGTGTAATGAGTAACTATTTATGATTATTATAAAGTAATATTGATACTGAAATAATATATATATATACTCCAATACAATTCCACGATCATAGGAACGATATCATCACTCGTGCGTACGTACGGAATACCGTCTCCACGATGTGAAGCGACTCGTTCTACATGATCATAATTACATAGTAATTATATAAATGAATTGAATGAATAAATATGATATATGTTACACTAATACCATTCTGGATATAAGGTATCTATAACCTTAAAATAAGAATATGAATTTATTCGGCAAAACACGCATAAGAACAAAAGGCAATAAAGACCCGAGTAACAAGTAACAATGAAATATTACTAATAAGAAGCTAAGAATATGACCATATATGATATCATATCAATATGTATGATTCTGGAATAAGTCAATAACATTATTTAAACCATTATACAGGAGCTTCGGACACGTATAAAGAATATCGGACCTAATGTAAGGGAAATATCACAATCTCATTTTTATCCGAGATTGTTTATTCGTAAGTATTTACTGGGGTGTATTTTATCATCCACATCCATGTTTCCTCAATATGTAATATTATTTCAATCCAATTACAATAATTTAAATCCAATTTTACCCTTCGGTGAGTTTTTAGTAAAGAATAAGAAAGGAATCTTTTGTCGTTTTTCGTACGAGGTACTTTTTGATTTTTCCGACAAAAGTACGAAGAATGTTTTTTTAACTTATACGGCATGAATGGATTTTTGAAAAATTTTTTCCAAGAATCTTCCATTACAAGTATTCAAGTTTATTTTTAATCAACTTCTTTTATTTTAATGTCGTATGACATGTTATGAAAGGAAAAATGTTTTTGAAGAAGAAAGGATATTTTCCTCAAGAATGGAGTTCAAGTGTTTTATCAAAATTATTTTCCATCTAAGATAATAAAGGGTTCTGTTTTAATCCCTATTATTACATTGTATTGATTATGTTATGATGGAAATATTTTTTATGAATTCTTTTATCTTATATGAATTGTTTTATGATGTCATGTTGTTTAAGAATTCCATTTTTATTACATGGGTTACGCTATGATGTATGGTTTATGACTATGTGGCACACATAAGAAAGTATTCATTATGAGATGGGTGGGACCTATATCTCCCTCCAATGCGTTGGGTAAAGATTTTATATCTCATGAGATAGACATGGCTGGAACGGTAGGTTATACCGGTTCCGTGAAACTGGACTGGAATGAGGGTGACTCGGTTCAGAAAGGGACTTTGTCCACTAAGATAGTCTTGGCAATGAGTCATGACTAACAAGAAATGATTTTCCATGATTATGTGTGCATGACACAAAGTTTAAAGTTTCATGTTATGATTATGGGGATCTCATTTTCACTTCTATGATTTATTCCATGATAAGATATTATGATCTCTTTTGCAGGTTTTAATTTTCAAAAAGATATGATATGATTTTTATTTCCTTTATTTTCCCTTGCTGAGCATTTGAGCTCACCCTTTTATGTTTTCTTTTCCCCAGGTCAGGAAGATGGATATTAAGTAGAATATGCTAAAAGGGACCCTAGATATGATGAAATAAATGGGAGACACTGTAGAAGATTTATGAACCAGTTGTTTATGTTTCCCAGTTTTTAAAGACACTATACCTATACGGTCCTTTGTGGTTTTGTCATATGTTGTAATAAGTGTGCTTAAATTTTGAAGTATTAACAATGAATGTAAAGTTTGGGTCGTTATATAATCCACGAGGGATTCAACCCAAACCTCTGTTGTTCATTCGGGTTGCACTATATTTCCTTTACCAAAATGAAGTTATATTGTAGTTTTGTGTGAATCTTCTAAATTCTATTTAAATTTTTCAATTTCATTTACCAAGAAACTTTCATCATTTTCTTTCTGGGATATACATGTTTTTATGTGATTCTCTACTCAATACTTCCCAATAAGAAAACCTGTTTTGAGGGAACATCCTGAATTCTTACCTGATTTCCACTGCACTTTATCATTTATATTAAGACAACATAATATTTATAAATCATTAATTTTTTATTATGATATCCTTTTTGGTTCAGTTCTATTTTTAAATACTATATTTTTCCCTTTTCTATTTTAAAATATCATTAGTATTTTCCTTTAAACTTCACAAAAATGATTTTATACTATAATTACTTAAATAATTTTCATATATTTCATTAGTACTACTTGAAATAACAATCCATGATACATTCCTATTTCCCTTATGAATTTCCATATATATTTTAATTCCATTAATTCCTGGATACTTGTATAATATGTCCATTTTTTATGCTTTATGACCTGATTTTGGTACCCAATTAATCCAAGGGGTAACCCATAATATTATGTATGAATAATTATGTATGTTTCTTTATGTGTAAAAAATATTCAAGAAATGTAAATATGGGTGATCCCAGATAGATCTTCAATTAATTAGCTAATGTTAGAATCACCATATAATATTTCGAACAGTCTTGGCGGTTAGCCTTGGCTTGTACTACCATGTGCAACGGACTTGGAGGTTAGCCATGGATTCTTCTACCAGGTGAAATGGTCATGGTCATTATCGATGACTCATGCTAAAGGCATTTTTTTGGTTTATGACACATTACTATGACTCCATGCATATATGATTCCATTTTTATATTTTTTTATTCCATATGTTACATTCCATTTTATTTCATCAAGTCTTGCCTTCTATACCATGTGTTAATGCTTTATTCTTATGGATATCCCCCTACTGGACTAATTAGCTCATCCCTTTTTTTATTTGTTCCCCTGGTTACTCTATGCTGATGTTTGAGCTTAATGGATGTTAAGAGCTCAATTTTCAGATATAATAACTAAATGTTTTATTTATTTCCATGTTTTATCTTTTATGTACTGCGACATCGAAGACACCCGAAATTATAATGCTTTTCTTGTACTATGACATATAATTATTCTTAAAATATGGTAATGTTTTATGTAAAAGACTAGGGTCATTATACATTTGGTGGATGATTTTTATTCTATATTTATATATCTTAACATAAAAAATATCAGTATAATTATGACACTAATAATAGTATATATTAATGGACTAATAATAATTTAACATTAGGATAAATAAATAAAACAAAAATGATCATAAAATAATGTTACATTTTCTTCAGGTAACTCTTTTTTTTGCACGAAAGGAGTCCATGTTTTTCATTAATCCCAATATGAAAATTCTATAATGAGTGTAGGTATTTTGAGAGATTTCTTTTTCTATAGCTGTGTATGATCCTAACATATTTAGAGGTTTGTAAATGTGAGCCGATGAGTTCCCTATTAATGTGGATCAGAAGATGCATTATTATAAATACAAAATGCTAAACAATATCAGGTGTACTCTCTTACATCATGTTACACAAATAATCATCTATTTTTTATAAATGTATGTATATGGTTGAAATATTTCCATAGAATGGGTTTTTTCTAGTTGTATGGTATTTTGGCCCCATAGTAATAAGGTTTAATCACTATGTAAACTCATTTTAACCTTAATCGTAATAAATAATGTAAATCAATTCTCAAATATTTTTGGAAAAAAAATTATTTGACATTAATAAAAAAAATATAATTTTAATTCCAAATAAGGATTTTGCTTTTTATAAATCTATTCACATATTTTGTTAAATTTAATTAAAAAATATTCTTACAGACCTGACGAGAATACATATTTTTAATTTTAAAATATCTACAAGTTTATTATGTGTTTATATCAAAAAAATATCTAAAAATAATTATTATAACATAAAGTGGAATAAATCACATAAAATTTATCTAATTATACATTACAAAAAATTAAAAATATAAATTAACTCTAAAAATTAATTATATGAAGAAGATATTTTCAATTGAAATCCAGTATTATTCACCATACATCAAAAAATTGAGATTTCTACGAAAAATTACAAAAAATAACCAAAATTAGATTTTTATTCTGAATTTCATAAAATAAGGTTAATTTTTTAACATAAAATTAATATGTTTCAAAATGATTTTCAAAAATAGTTATCCACTATATTGTTGAAATAATGCAGTTTAGAAATATACGGGTGATTATGAATAAAATTAGATTTTTTAATTTTCCTATGAAACATATTAGATGAATTTAATAAGATTTTATTGAATATATAACATGATTATTTAATTATTGTCATTCTCTATTAGTAATAAATTTACATTATTAAGATAAAATTACTCTATTGGAATAAAATTGTAATTTTTTGATAAACATTTCCTCTATAGCGATTTGGTGATTATTTTCATTTCTAATTAATTGTTAACTAATGAATAAATTATATAAACAAGTGTAAAAAATATTTTTTATAACATATTTAATTTCATTAATTCAGTATATTATAATTTATAGGTGTTAATTATCATAATTATATAAATAGTATATTGTGGTCTCGTAAAACATGTTCTTATGTGTAAAAAAAAGTAATCAAATAAAATAGATGTTTCATGAAATGTAAGATAAACCTGGTTTTTCATGTTATGAAATATAAATTATTTCGTACCTGTAATAAAATATATCTTTGAATTTAAATAATTTTGAATGAATAAATTTTATAAAATATCATAAATTTACATCCTCTACAACCTTTAAAATGAATTTGTTTCTCAATATTCATTTCGGGTAACATAGGATTTTTAGAATTCCATTATTGAAACTCATATCATTCAATGTGTTAATTAAAATTCCTCTAAAAAATGGAATGTTGGAAAACTAATGTTCAGATGAATATAGGAACTATTAATACTCCATTGATAGAAAACATTAGTGGGAAATTAAAATATTAATATGGAAGATAAAATTCCATCCCCTGAATTAATAAAGAGTTCACTACTACAAATTGATCTATTAACTACGCTAGTAAAATGAATTTATTATAACTACAGAGGAAATAATAATTTAATCAATTCCTAATGGTTTATATTTAATAGCGCTCTTAAAAATCACGGAGGAAGGCCTCCTTTAATAGTGATATAAAGAAGCACTGATATAGGGGGACTTTATCCGTACATTTTTTCTATGCTGATAAAAGGTATATTTATCGACACATTTCATTGTTATGTTATATTTAAGCAGTATAAGTAATTTTTAAGTGTTTTTAAAGGCTCCATTAAATGTTCTAATAAAGAACTACTAAAGGTCCCGCTGATAAAAGTTATAATTTTTTTTCTCACTCCACACCTTTTTCTGCACTGTGGCCCACATTTTCTCAGTTCTTCCTCCACCCCTTTATTATCCTTATAAATAGCTCACCAACAACACACACCCCTTCCTCTAGCATTTATTGTACTTGAGACTTCCATATTATACAGAAGTTCCTTTTCCACAACACTATATTGTTTTGATATAAATTTTTTTTATATCAATATATGAATATATATCTAGTCAGATTATTTCCATATATTTATATATTTATACATATATATATTTTAATATAATGGTATTTATAAATATTTTGAAATACATACATACATACATATATATATATATATATATATATTTAAATTCATATAAACTCTAAAAAACACTAAAACACATAAAAAATGATAATAAACCATGAAAACCCTACACCCTTAAAAACCATTAAAAAACTATAATATCTAATATAAGATTACATTTGATCTCTAAAACTATTCAAATTGAATTAAATTAAACAATCATTGATATTATATGTGGAAATGGAATATGTGACTCAATGATCAAAATTAATAGGTGTTTGAATTTTTTGAAATCGTGGTCAGTGACAAAAAAGATAGTTTTTGAGGCCTTTTAGTCTATTTAAGGATTTAAAACTAAAAATATATATTTGACATTAGTTCAAGACCCTCTTGGAAATATTTATAATCATAATATTTAATTATATATGTAGTAGAGAACAAACTAACACCCAGATCAAATGTTATGGCTTTTTGAAGATCATGTTTGATTTGTGACGTTTTTATAAAATAGTATATTTTGTTCCATTGATTATAAAATGATTTTAATATATTTAGGTATTATAAAATTTCATAAGTATCGATAAAACTTGTTGTTGTGCTAAAATGTACATGCGGATCGAAATTTCTAATCGTTTTAGTGTTTTTAGGGTTTTAGGGATTTTAGTTTTCTTATGGAGATTTTCACAATCAACACCCTTTAAAATGACCATAATTTATAATCCTGGTGTCCTTTCCTTCCTCTAGAACATATTAAATCAAATCCTATGATGAGATCTATGTCTCAGTGATTGAAAGGAACCCCCAATCACATCTATTGATGCCAAAAGGAAATATCTTCAGCTAATGGTATTATTATTGATATATATATATATATATAAATATTAAACTAAAAAATTTATCTGTTCTTCTCAAAAAATTTCTGATATAGACCATCGTATTATACGTACTATTTTAAAAGAACTAATAAAGTCCCCACCTTTATCAGCACTTTTTAGATGTGTGGATAAATGCCGATTTTATCAGTGGTTTTTACTAGTACTGTTAAATGGGGACATTTATAGGTGCATTTTTACAAGTGAATTTAAATGGAACCCATTTGTAAATCATTTTTAGTGAAGTTAATGACACACATTATCAATTCTTTTTCTAGTACTATGAATAGTGGTTTTCAGGAGTGCGTTTAGCAAGTTCTTTTAAACCCCTGGTGTTGGATAAACCCAAAGTTTCAATAGTGGTGATTGATAATACAATTTTAGAGACCTAATTTTCACCATGTATGACTTCAGAATATTATTACATATATTTCTAGAGCTATGTGCTATGACGGAATACAATTTCAATCCCCAATTTTCATGGATTTTATTTTATAAAAATAGTATGTATTTGTATACTTTTAACTTGGAGGATATGTTATATATCTCAAATGGTCACTCATTTAGGAAAAAAAACACCATGTTTGAGTTTGGATCATGTCATTTACCCTAGGTGGGGTCTTACTTTTTCTGGCACAAATATTATAGGGAAAAATATATTGAGGACACAAACATACATATAATAATTAAATAATATTATTTTATTTGGATGTTACTCATGATGAAATCTGAATGAATATTTAGGTAGGATATCCAAGAGCACCATAGAGTTTATTGTGTAGTTTTTACACAATGGGAGACCATAGGTGAGTGGGAGTGGGAGGTTTGGATTCTGTGACCGATGACAGTTTCCTATAATTAGAAGTTTAGAAAAATGAGCTATGGTCAGCTTAATTATCCCACGGATGGCGGAGCTATGGAAATCTATGTTGGATGGAAATTCGATAACAGATATTCCTCAAATCATAGTAAAAATATTTAAAATAGTAGATATGTATATAGTGAACACAATGGAGGATCCAAAAATCAAGGTAGGATTTCTATTTCAGATTCAACATCTCATTGATTGAGTCATTTGTGGTTGATTGCAATTTATGTTGCAATTTTCTTCCTTATAATCCTTTGTTGATATCCAAATACACAATGGATATCGTCTGTTAATTTGAGACCAATTTTTCTTAATGTTATTATAATTTCTTCAATTATATCATTTCCCCATACCAAAACAACCTCTGATCATGGAGCATGACACATATCAATATGCTCTGGACCAGATGAATCCTGATCAGATTCATGTTTATAGTGCTCGAGGAGGCATGACATTAGTCAAATGATCCCCCAAAATATATTCACACCGAAATGTTGACGATTATTTCATGTGAGACCGCCATATATTATATAATATCCCAAGGATTCTAGATCTGGACTTAGATAAATTTTATGACAACTGAAGTGGTCTGAAATACTGTGGAAGTAGGCAGTGCTGCATGTCCAACTAGGGTGTGTCACCAAAGGTGATGATCTGTAGGGTGTAGCTGAGCAGTGTAGCATTTGGAGTTTTCCGAATAATTTTAGAGCATGAGAATGTGGAAGTTAATCGTTGTGAGTGCAGAAGGCATGACAGTTCACTGGTGCGTGCACAAGAGGTGCGGTGGCAGGTAAGGCTGAAGGTGGTCGTGTTGTGGCCCGAGAATGAAATAGTGGGGGTTACCCTAATGGGAAAAGTGGAAAATAATAATTATAATAAATAATAAAAATAAATATATTATTATTATTAATTTTTAAAACCCATATAACTCTCTTTAGGGGAGTTTGATTCATTCATTGTCTGCGGTGGTATAATAAAATTTATAAAATAGTCATTTAGCGAGTGTTTTACACTATTCACACCGACACATGACCTAGGCCCATGAAATTCCGGCAAAATAAAATATTTAATGATATTTTGAAATATTTTCTTGCAATAACACCTATATGGAGCGTACGATTAATAAGGAGCCTGTGGCATGGTCACCCAGTTCTCAAGATGGTCATTTTGAAACAAATGATTGATTCCAATTCTTGGGGTTGCAGATAAGGTCAATGAGACTCCCAGATATTATTTATAAATTATTATTATTAAAAAATTCACCCACCATAATTTCCACTAGCAACATCTAATCGACATGTCATCAGTAGTGTTGTGATCCTGATGTTGTGACAGATGTGTCAAGATAAATTTTGAGTGATTAAACCGAAAACAAGGTTTGGACTCTACAATGCTCGGTTTGTACATTTAGGGGAAAATTCACTTTTTCACTGGTTATCCATTTTGGACAAATGAATAGATGATCCAAAGTGCTTTTATAGGATGATTATAATAGTGTGAACCATATAATGGGTTCTGGGATTGAGTCGTGTCCCCCACGAAACACCATTCATGCCCCATGCAAAAACATGCATCTACATCAACAGGTGTCTTATTTGGGTGAATGAATTGTCGATCATATCTGCTTTTCCACAAGGATAGAAATGTCATGATCCTTTTGGTTATATATTACCGTCTTAGGAAGAATTTCATTAAAGTAACATTTTCTCCCTTTCAGACCAGTGATGAGCGTCATGCACTCATCATCCTTTTGGTAGGATGTGCCATGTACTCTGGGAGTGTAGTGGTATGCCTAGGTATACATTTCCAATGTTTAGTACCCGAGTATCGATATGTACAAGAAAATACAATGAGGCGAGGTCAGACATCATGTGGGACCCACATGCATATTGTACCAATTTTTGATTCTTATATTTCTTGTACCTCTTTCTTTTGGACACCGATGTTGGAATGCGAGTAGCCTATCCTGAGTATTTTTTCCCGTAGAACAATATGGTTCCCTCTATAGTAGATTTATATATTTATTTTCATTTGTTACATTATTTTCTCACATTTAGGCGACGTCCGATGATAGTATTGATTTGATGTTGGAATATCAGGGCTTTCCAAGAGGTTCCATCCAGCAATGATTGATAGTTTAGTTCCTCAATACATTTTGAGTGAAATCCTTATATTATATAGGGCGTGGTTAATCGATTACCTTGAAATGAATCCCCCATCAGTATGGATGGGGGTCCTCTATGTCAACAATGAGTTTGGAATCCCCAATTGGCATGGGACCGGGTAATCTACTAAGAACATCCAAGTGGATTCTCCCTGAAGCACTAGTGAGAGGGACATGAATGATCAATAGTGGAATCCACCTAAATAATCTGGGTGTGGGACCTCTACGACAACTATTACAGTTGATTCAACGTAAAATACATGGGTGTGGATCCAGTATATTAGCATTACCATTTATAGTTACGAATCAATGAAGAGACACAATTGGACATTACTTTCGACTCATGCGCAAGAGGGGTTATTTCCCCACCGAGGTGCAACCTTGTGAATTCACCTAATACCATTATGGAGAAATTTTGTTGCCCAATGTGGAGAGTATTAAGTTGTGGTGATTTATTCCCTTGGATATTAATATTCAGGGAAGACATGTGGGATGGTGGGAATCATTGGTGGTTATATATAGAACTGTTGGGGAATATTTTCCTTGTTTGAGATGTGAGATATAGATCCCCTCACTATCTCATTTTGGATTATTTGACTATGAATATATATAAATATATATACCTTTTTCATAATAATATCTTCATATTTGGTTTCTCTACATCTAGGAGAGGTGAATATGCATGGGGTATGCCATTAGATTTCCATTTCTAGCTTCTTCTAGTAGGATGAGTCAACCCTCCAAATATGTGTAGTAATGAATCAAAGAGAATTTCAAATTATCACTATTTGTATCTCCTTTTTTTAATGTGATTACATCATTACCTTGTTGGGTTGAGTTGTACTCTCCTTAACTATAGCTTGTTCAATATTCTGCTCCACTCTTTAGTACATATTTTGTTGCTACCTTGATCCTTTGGAGAATCACACTAAAAAATTTTATACTCACCACTTCATGGTATTTTCCTGAACATGGTGTGACCTTGTAGTTGATAGAGTGGTTGATCATGATATCAGTAAATCATAGGGATATAGGGTTATTGGACCAAATTGGGTGGTCATATCATGGGATATTGTAGTGTGGCTTACTTGGTTATTTTAATTTTCCATATGTTTTACGGCTTTGGAACAATTTTGATTGGGAGTTTATTTTCTCTTTACCTTTTAGTTTACAAAACAACACACATAATTTTATAGTTTAGAGGTCGATAAGGATTTGTATTTTATATATAGACGTGTTGTATCTTTTTCATATCATATGCACATCAAAATTATTTGGTTCTATGCATGTGTATAGGTACTCACCCATTGACTCCATGTGTTTGGTATGCCTTCAACAATTATCACCACCAATTGTCTATAGATGCAGGCTTGCAGTAGTTTAAGCTCGACCCTATCATGGGTCGGGTCAAGAAAAAGTGGCATCATAGTTGGTTCAACCCTTGGTATATTGTCCTTATGTTTTCCTAAAATTCATGGATGGGTTTAGGTTAATATTTTCAATGTGTCTCAAGAAATGCTCCTTGGATAGGGAGTCCAATGATGGTGTGGCTTTTGGAATAAACATTCACCCGAACCGTGATATATTTCTTGTCGAATCAGCATGTTGAGACATTTGTTGCATGAAACATTGGTACATGGATCATATAGGTTTCTGTGTTTGAATGTAAATCTAGAGTTATCTCCCAGTTGTTGTGGATATATATATATTTTCCCATTTGACCACTGTGCTCTTTGATAAGTTTCAATATTCCTCCACGATTACAGCCATCCATGATACTAGTTTTGGTTCACGATGACTACCCTATGAGTGATGAGGCCTATGTTGAATATCCATCATAAAATCTCCATTCCCCAAGGTGATATGTAGAAACACCTACACCTATTGAGTAGTTGTTATTGCCAATAGATCAAGATTACGACATGTTCATGATGAGCACACTCCTCAAGTTCTAGTGGTAGAGACCACTGAGGTTCTATTGATATCCATATAATCAAGTAGTGTAGGATTTTCTAGATTTGGTGCTCCTCCTCTCAAATATTTTCTTGACCCTGATAGATTGTATGGTTTCTTTCGCAGTAAATATTTTTCATGGAGTAGCGGGGTGTTTGTGAATCGTAGTTAGTCATATGAATGATTAAGTGGCACTCTCATGGGGAGACTTCCAATAGTTATTTCATGAGGAGTAAAAAAAATAATTATTTCACTTTGATCAGATCCAAGAGTTTTGGATCTTCAGTTGGGAGTGATGAAAGTGGTTGAGTATGCGACTAGGATAGAATACATTACACGATACTTTGAAGATATGATTAGTGTCGACTAATTTGGATCACATCAGCATAAGGAGAGACTTTACATATTGATCTGTGTTGGCGTAGAACCCATGTTTATTCCCACCCATTCTGTGTTTCTAGACTGAGCACTAGTGAAAATTAATTTCTATCAATGAGATTTCAGTTATATAGATTGGAAGTGGTCCCGATGGAGCTGATATGTTTTCACAGTTAGCATATGTGGGTTTCCAAGGCCTCAACATAGGAGGTTTTTCCATGATTAGAATCAAGCACATTGTCAGGGACATCATAGAGTGTCGGGTAGCCCAGTGAGGAATGGTTATATGCTTATAATGGGAAAGGACACGTTGCATAGGGTTTCATGACTTGATGTTCTGAGTTTCTCATGCCATTGGTAGATATACCTCCACGAAATAGATAGTGTTGTGATCATGGGTCTCCCATGTAAAGACATAAGGGTCCCCAAGAAGGCAATGTTGGAAGTGGATGCATAAGATATATGGGTTGTGTATGACACTATGATGTCCTTCAAAAACCACTAGGAGTTCACATCATGCTTAAGGAGCTAGCGGTCGCAGCTGTAAATAGTTGCATGCATTGGATTTTGGCAATCTTACAGCATGAAAGATGATAAGAGGTATACTTTGTGCCTTGTCGACCTTTTTTCAATAGAACATAATTGAAACGGTGTGAGGTACACATTTATCCCTGATTCATTCTTGATGTTTTATTAGGGTGATTTGGGGGTGTTGTTATAAACTTGTGTATGTGTTGTTCAATGTAGCTTTGAATACAATTAGAAGAGGGGCTCATCCCACACTAAGATATATTTTTTTGTTCGAGAAAAACCAAAAGAAAGAGTTTGTTCCACCTCAATATGAATGTACTAATTTGTGGTGGATGATTCCTTCTAACATTTTCATTTATTATGGCGTTGTGAAGTGGAGTGTTAGATTAGGTTAAGGTATTTCAATTTGAGTTTATCTTCTTGACCTCCATTTGTTTTAAATGAGACTAGTGGGAATGAATTATTTTCTTGATTCATTTTACACTCCTTCTATGATAGGAGAATATGTGCATGGTATGCCACATGCGTTTCATGTCAATCATCTTGCAGTTGTAGAATTTTACTCACCTTCTTTGTTTGTTGGAATCATTGTGTGCTCAATGTCAAACTTTATACAACAGTTACCAAGTACATGTTGAGGTGTTTGAGACCCCATGAACAGTACTGCATGACTCACTATCTAGTGCGAAAAGTTGTAGTCTTCGCCCTCTGAATTTGTAGTAACTACCTTATTGGAGAAATCAATTTTTTTACTCAAACCACTAGAGTCTCGAGTATGTATTCACTCCAAGAGACATGAACCTAAGGATGAAATTTTTTTAGAACATTTTGTAGGAATTTGACATTGAGATAGTATGTACTATGGGAAATGGGGACTTTTTAAAAGATTCCCATAATAGGATGTGTTAGGGTTTCCTAGTGAGGTATGTTTTAGAGAATTTAGTTTCCCTGCAGGTGACCCTAGTTGAATAAGTGGGTACAATTTTTAATCAGTCAATGGTGATAACTCCTCTTCTCTTGTAAGTGAGAGAGTCCCAAATGTGAGACACCAACCATGAGCACATTCATGAATGAGATATCCAAATGAAACACACAATATGGATATTTGGAAGGTGGGAATCCTAAGACCCTATTCTAATATCAAACAGTGGTAGAAGTTGTGATGCGGGAGGAGGTGATGCAAGAGTTTGACACATTTCCCTTAGTTGTATGTCCCAATGTGGAATATGTATAGGGATATTCCATGAATATTTTGGTGGCCTAGAAAGTGACAGTGCATAGATGAGCTTGTCTCATGATTCCCCACCCACTAGTAGGTGAGGACTGAGCACTGACTTCCCTCAGGTTGTATGATCCTCTTGTAATCCTATATTGGAAATGGGACAACTTGTTAATGGATTTTTCCCAGGGCTTTGGATCATAGAGAAGTTCCATGACACCATCTGGTTAATAGTAGACCGACTCATGATGTAAGTGCACATCCTCAATATCAAGGAGCAGAGTTCAGGGGAGAGTTTAGGGTAGTTATACATACGAGAGATCATCCGACTTAATGGAATACCCTTGATGTTTTTCACTAGTTGTGATGTGCATCTTACGTCACTTTCATAGAGATTACTATAGGTGGAACTTGGTACCTAATCAAGGATGAGGATAGACATTCAACCCTAGAATGGTGGGTAGAATGAGCACGCTATCCAGGTGTTGAAGGATATGTTGTGTCTTGAATATTGGTTCTTGGTCTAGGAGGTGAGTTACCCTTAAGGTCCATTGGGAAATTTTAGATAGATCTAAGGGTTGTCATGTTCATTTACCTTCGTGACATATCCCTTGAGTTGGAAAAGGGTATATAATTTTCAACATAACACTAAATAATAAATGAATGCATGTTTTCTTATACACATCATTGATGGGATACGACCTAATGAGGAAGGACCATCCCCTGGTTCACATGTTGTGGCTGCACAAAAATGTGTAGAAGTTTTTTTTGTTGGAGCTAGAGTGCCATGAAGGATATCAGAATCTCATGTTTTCTTCCCAATTTTATCTTTTTAGGGAATAAAATCCTGGAGGGAATGATGTAGAGACATGGATTTATGCTTGTAAGGTTATGTATTGTAACTAAATATATTTCTTGAGCTAGTTGATTAGATAATGTTTTGTTCTGAGGATAGGTGGGGCCGAAATAAATTCAGTTAAAAAATATTAACTATATTTATACTATGAATGTGGAGGATATGTGATATATATCAAATGGTAGCTCAGATTGGAAAACCAAGGAAAAAATTGTTCTTGGATTGGGCCATTTACCCTAGGAGGGGTATAACTTTTTCTAAAACATACATTCTGCACTAAAAGTTTTCTAGTACATAATAGTAATTGAATAATTAAATATTATTATTCAATTTATATGTTACTCTATATAACATTGGAATAGTGATTAAAATTTTTAATCTGAGATTAATGTTGAGTTCATAGTGTAGTGGTTAACCATGGGGTGACATCATGTGATATTGGATTATAGGATTAAAATATATGTCCTCTAAAATTTCCATTAAATATAAGTATAGATAAATGAAATAGGGTTATCTCAATTCTCACATGGACGGTGGAGCTGTAGCCATCATTTTTTACGGTAATTCGATATCCAATTTTCCTTGGATCGCAATGAAAATGTAGACACTAGTATATCAAATCCCACCAAACACAATAGAGGATAAAAAAATTGAGGCATGATTTCTATTTCCATTTCTACAGCTCCCCAATGGTATCATTAGCTGCAAATTTCAATTACCATTGAAATTTTCTTATTTAGAATCCTTTGATGATGGAAAACTAACAAGTCTCATTATCAATATTGATTTCGGATCACATATTCATAGTGTTATTCATAGTTATTGATGATAAAATTTATCCAATCTCAAACGACCAATGATCATAGTGAAATGGACATATATTTGAATCTCTTAACTGATTGGTCTTGATCATTGATTAGATTCGAGATTCGGATGCCGAAGGAGGTATGGCGGTGAGTAGAAGATAATACATCTTTTCATCACATAGAAATATCGAATATTGTGGAATTGAATACCACCTCTATGTTGTTTGGGTCCAGAGTATATTGGATCTGGTCTCAGATAAAGTTTCTATCTACCAAAGTGGTCCTATCAGTCTGTGGAAGTAGACAACAGTGCAGGTTTAGTGAGGGCATGGAACCAGTGGTCAACGATGGTGAACCCTGGGGTGTTCCCGAGTGGTGGAGCCTCTAGAGGTGGTTGTAGAAAGTGGGAGCATGGGACGGAAGGGGTGTGCCAGTGCGATCATAGGAGGCGTAGCTTGTGCCGGTATGAGCAAGGAGACACGATGGGGGAAGCATCTACGACACAGCTAGAGGTAGCACAACAACACCCTGAGCGGGAAAGGGAGGGGGAAACCCTAATAGGAAAAGGGAAATAAATTAATGAAAATAAAAATAAAAATAAAAATAATATTATTTTTTTTATTAATTTTTAAACCCCATGATCTCCCATTTGGGCTGTCTGATTTGTACACCGTCTATGGTGACACGAACCCATTTATGACACGTTCATTTGGAGATTGTTTGGACAGTTTACCCTGACTTGTGACATGGACCCATGAAATACCTGAAAAATTATATATTTCATGATATTAGTAAATTTTTTCCGCTCAATTAATCATACATGGAGCTTCAAATTGATGAGAAGTTTGAAATAATGTGACCCAGTTCTGGAGATGATCATTTAGAGACCAATAATGGAATCCTTTTCAGGCTTACTGATTGGGTCAATGAGACACCCCATTAATAATATAATATTTTTATTATTAATACTTTGGATTTATATAATTAATACATGTGACTTCTAATCTACATTTTTTCAGCGTGATTGTGATCCTAATGTTGGGGAGGATGTTTGAAGACCAATATTCAATGCTTAAGTCGAAAACTAGGTGTGTACCCCATGAGGTATGGTTTGTGAGATTCTGGTGAAATGTCACTTTTTTAGAGGGTATCCTTTTTGGAAAAATTACTAGTCAATACCATGTGTTTTTTCATGAGAATAGAATTTGTTCAATCTATTTGATGGCTTCCAATGTTGAGACACATGCCCCAAGAATCACTGTTCATGTGAAATGCTGTGAAATATAGGTTCATCCCTAGGAGTCCAATTCGGCTGATTGAATAGTTTATCTTGTGTGATTTCCCGTAAGTATCACAATGGAATGATCCATTTGGTGATCTGGAGACATTTGAGGGTTAATGTAAGAAGAATAATGGTTTCACCATTTTAGACTAGTAACTAGAATCATGAACTCATCAACATTTTGGAAGGATATTCCATGTACTATAGGAGTGTAGTGGCATGCCTTGTTGTACTAGTGAAATGTTTTGAACCAGAGTATGGATAGGTATATAGATAGACAATGATGAATTTTCACACATCATCTGGTACCAAAACACACCTTGTATTACTTTATGAAATTTCTATCTTCTCTGTCCTCTTTTTTTGGAACCGTATGTTTGCTTGTGAGTATACTATCATGATTTTTTTTCATCTAGAATGTGTTGGTACCATCCATAGTGGCTTTAAAGATATAATTATAGAAGTTAACGAATTGATTCTTATTTAGGCGACTTCCGACGATGGAATGTATTAGGCATTGAAATATCATTTTTTCTGAAAGGTAACATCTAGTATGGATGGATAGTGTAGTTCCATGATACTTTTTTAGTGTAATCCCCCTACGGGGCCAGGCATGTATCCTCAACGACATAGAGTGAAATACCCCATCAATATGGGTGTGGGTCCTCTATGACTTCTATGAGAGTAGAATCCCACATCGACATTATTGTGGGTCCTCTACTATATATGTCAGAGTGGAATCCCCCTAAAACATTGGGGTGTGGGTCTTATATGATGACTACTATAGTAGAATACCCCTGATGTACTAGGGTGTTGGTCATCCGCGTTCATTTTACTCCGTTCAGATATAGATCAGTGGTGAGAGAATAATTGAAATTAATTTGGACTCTTAATTTATTTATGTTTGTTCCCCCACCAAGATGCATCCTTATGACGTGACCTCTAATTGTGGTGGCGAGATAGTGGTGCCCAATGTGGATAGAATCATGGTAGGTTTATTAATTCCCTTGGAATTTTATGTTCAGGGAAGATGTATTGGATGATGGGCATAGTTGGTGGTTACTCCAAGAACTATTGGATTCTATTTTTCTATGCTATGTAATGAGTTGGAGATCCCCTTACTCACTCATTTGGGATTCTCTGAATGAGAATATATATATAAATGTTTAGGTATCCACTTAATGGGTATTAGTTACTCCCCTTCTTGGAGAGGCAAAGATGCGAAGGTTATCCAATGTTCATTTTGTGACAATATTCTCATAGTAAGATGAGTATAATATTCTATTATAGGTTATGAAGACTCAAAGTGAAAAGCGTATTCCCACTATTTATAGTTCCTTTTGATTGGATAAAATTACCTCACTCTCTGGTGGAATTTAACAATACTACCTTTTACAATACATTGTTCTATCATCTTATCCCCCATTAAGTACATATTTTGCTACTCCCTTGAGCCATTAGGGCATCCTAGTGAGAATTTTTATACTCACCCCTGATTTGTTCTTTTCCCGCACACGATGTCCCTTTATAGATGATGAATAGGTTGATCATCACTTTATAAGAGCTTTCGAATATAGGGTGAGAGTTCCTTATAATGTTTTCATGGTTTGTGATCCAGAAGTGGGGTTCTCTTAGCTATTTAAATCTTCCACTTGTTTTATGGTTGTGGAAGACTTTTGGTTGGGTTTGAATTTTTCCCCATTACCATAAATATTACTTTAAACCACCTATATAGGTATTTTTTATAGGTTGATTCAAATTTAGGGTATATATATAGAAGTGTTGTATCATTTCCTTTTCCTTTTGACAATGCATTGAGTTGGTTGTGATTATGGGTATAAGTACTTTGTAAAAGGCCTCTCCACATTTTATGCCTTTGATTCTTATTTCCACCCCTTGCCCTGTTGATGTGGAAATGGGGTAGCTGAGGCTCGAGCTCGACATTGGTTGGGTCATGACACCGGTCCATAGGAAGTCAATGACAACACAACCACAAGAAATATACTTGTGTAAATGGTCATTGATATAATAGAAAATAAGATAATAAGAAAATATTTTATCTCATGAAATTTTTTTTCCAACATTGATGGTTATCATTTTTTATCAAGTATGAAAACGTAGTTAAATATACATATTGACATGTGAATTTCATCAATTCACCTGTGACCACCAAAATCTCATTTTTTTAGTAGGATGATGAGTATTCAAGATGCAATTTCTTGTCACTGAAGCCCAAAAATAGTCTTCTAAAGGCCACACAACCATAAAAATGGATAGTCATGCAATTCCACCTATTTCTAGACATAAAAAAATGGTTTTTTCAAGTTAATAAAATTCCAAATATTAATAAACCATCACATTATATGTTAATTATAATAATTCAATATTAATTCCAAAATATAAAACTAAATTACACTGTAAATAATTATCCAAAAATTTCTTCAAACAATTCTGAAATATGATTGATAGCCAACGAATTGAAGGTTGTGATCATATATTTTTCCAAGATAAAAAATCATTATTCCTCAAGTAAAATCAAATATTTATCTAAATTATTCATAATATTAACCTATACAAAATTCATTTTAACCAGGACATCGTGTAGGACAATATTAATGTCTCAAACCCTTATCATCTATAGGTCATGGGTTCAACCACCACCTCCTATCTATATGTGGCATCTTGTACCCCCTTTAATTATTTATTGTTAAAAAATATATCCTCCCAAATAACAATACATTATAATCATATAGATTAAAAATAACTCATCCAAAATGATGTCTCCAGAAATGTTAATAATAACATTGTGATAACATTGTTTTAAAACTAAATAGGGTGTTCAATTCGTTGAATAAATTATCATTATTTCCATTATAGAACAATTATAGTATCATCAACTCTTAATAGAACCTCACATGAAGACAACCAAATATCATAATTTCTTAAAAAAAACCTTTCAAACAAACTATCACAACCTAAGACTAGAACTCTATGATCATATTCTAAAATAAATATATTTACATTTATTTTATTGATTCTGATAGTTGTGACACAATTTTTCTCATTCCAACCTTTTATCATCAAATCAAAAACAAGGATCCCTAACATCCAATAGAAAAATTTGGGTTTAGAGTTTTGGAAAATTATGAAAAACTCTTATATAAAAGATTCGTTGTTGATCAAAAGATATTTTCCCCATTTTACCGAGCTTTTCCGATTTCACAATATGTTATATCATCATCCTAGTTAAATCAAATATATATATAAATCATTCAATAACATTATTTAAAACCTAATAAAATTATTACACAAAAAGGGTGAGCTCAAATTCTCAGTAAAGGTAAATGTAAGCAATAAAAAATAAATTTCATTAATGATCATAATAGTGTATAAGGGTATTATAAAATAGTAAATTTCCATGATCCCACAATTAAATTAATCAAACCCATAAATACATATATAATAAAACTTCAATCCATTTAAAATCCAAGAGAAATAAAAATAAATAATCTATAGTAATGTCACAGCAATCACAATCATTTGAAAAATTATAAAATCATAACTAGTAAATAATTGTATTTATAACATCGAAAATAAATTTCATCAAACCATTTCAAATTTAATTTAAATGGGATAACAATATGTCATAATTCAAACGTTATCATTACCAATTCATGGTAGATATTTAATGGGGTTCACCCTTCCAATAATCTATACCGGGATCAAATATTTCTCATGACCAATAACGGTGAAAAAAAACATCATATAATATTCATAGGGCTCACATTTGAGTTATAATGTGGATCTAAACTTCATTGTTTATGTCAAAGAAACACAACATGAATAAATCACATTAAATAAATCATTATTCATTTTATTATTTCTCATCCCATTAAAAATAGATGGGTAACATGTCTGTCACATTGACACGTGATTAACCCTTGGAAAAGTAATAGGTTTTATTAAAATATATATGAATAATGGTAATCCAAATCAAACTAAATGGTATCCATATAAATCTTTTTGAAACAAGGTTCTGTAATGGAAAAAATGGGTTCCCAAACAATATTTTTGAAATAAATACTCTCCCATAGAAAATAAACATTTTCCATTACAATATTGTTGTAATAATCATAATTAATTCAATGATATAATGAGGATTATACCAATAAAAACTATACCCATAGTAGTATATGTATCAAAAATGTTTTTATGATGTTTAAAAATGAAAATTTCAATAGAATATCATTAAACCATTCCGAGTAATGTAATTTATAAAAATTAAATGTTTTCAAACCACATTAAAACATTTTAATTAAAATCCACATGAATTAATTTCATTAAATTAAACCTATAATTTTAAATAAATAAATAGATTCATGATATAACATTTAAATAATGAATTTAATACACCATGTAAATGAATATAAGATTATAAAATAGAAATCTCCACAATGAAAGAAAATTGTGAAGAAACCCATTACCATATTGGAAGCATTGAATATGTAATCAAAATAAAAGAGAGTTCATGAATTAGTTATTTATGTGTCCATAAAATCAAGTATAATAATCATATAATACATTAATAGGTACATTATACACCACAATACCAAAATAATTGGTGAATATGGCATGTATCTCACAGAAATAAATGTGAGATGAGAAAAACCCTTTACAACATGAACATCATTTGAATCCCAAAATCTGTGAAAAGATGACATAAATTTAAAAATCGAATATCATGAATTAAATAAAATTCATGATATATCATTTCATAGGGAAGTATATAAACCTCATGAAAGAAATTATTGGTCAATATGTCATAAGTCTCACATAAATGAACATGAGACTATAATTCCGCTTATAATTTTCATAAATTCTAAATTGGAATCTCCAAAAGTAATTATAATCAAATCAATAATTTAAACATTAGAAATATAAAATATTTAAAAATATAATATATCAGAATGTTATGTAGATAAACCATTGAAAATAATTAGTTGACTAATATGTCATTTGACACGTAGATGAAATAGGTGAGATGCAAATTCCTTACAAAGATCATGTCATCAAAATGAGAACAGATCATTGAAATAATTATGTGTAAGAAATTTAAATCCACACGATAAAATTTTATATATATAATAAAATAATAATATGAAATTCCACATATATTATTTTAATAACATATCCATTGATATAGATTTTTAACCAAGTGAATGGAAATTTAGTCATGAAATACCATACATTGAGTATCATTTTCCATTCTAGTCCATTATGTATTAGAATAATAATTTTAAATTAATTATTTACATACTTAAAAACCATTATGAATATCATTAAAATTTTTATTTCATTTACAGATACTTTTCTTACAATAACATTTTCAATAATGTTTATGTCATTTTTTTGATCATACTCATCTTTTTTATCAAAACTAACATTGATAGGTCGACTATGGTCAATGAGGTATTTATTTTAACAACCTAAAAATAATATTACTGAAATAATTATCATATTTTTTAAAAAATTAATATTATAAATTCATATAGGAATCACAGTTTTGAAGAATGAACCGACATCACGAACATAGATAATGTTAGGCGTACGTACGCTTGAGTAACTATCCCATTTTTTCAATTAACATTATGGAATGAAGGTGAGTAATGTTTTCCATTAAATGATGACCATTATAACATAAATAACATATTATTTAATTATATGTGATTATATATATCATTCTATTGATGTGGTGAGGAAAAAAGAAGAATCAAAATTCTTTTGGGAAAAAGTAGTTCACATGACCATGAATGAAATTGTCAAATTTTCAATGTCTGAAATGTAAAGAAGAAAATTATATGTTATATTTACCAATAAATTGTAATGAAATTTATATAAGTATTTTCTAATTTATATAAATTTATCAATATGATCCTTATTAAAATCTATGTTATTCATGAATTAACAACGTCACTTTGAGGAGGTGGTAGTCCTGAAGTCCACAAAGGATGTTATCGTATTCCCAAAAATGGATAAAATGATGTTATGAGTTATATAATAAGGAAATGAACATAAATAAATCATAAATATTTTATAAATATAATATAAATACACTATTTACATCATTATTCCCATCCATGATAGGTGGTAAATGAAAGGCATACAACAATGTTTCACAAGCTGGTGGTCCGCCGTGCACATGAATAGTGCTTTCATAACCCATTTGATGGAAGTGAATGATGATTTTTGTAAAAAAAATAAAATCCAATAAATAAATTTAGGATATTTTCTATTATATAATCATGCAATAATTATAATTTCTTTTCCAATTAATGAAATAATACAAAAGTTCTCATTGAAGAATATTACCTATTATTTTGTTAACTCTAGTTGGTTTGAACCAAAGGACTTATTTGTTTGATTTCATCCAAAAGTGTCGATTATATAATGATATTAGGTGTTATTTTATATTATTTGGGTTGGTTTTTTATTATCCCAATGTATTTAATAGTGCGAATCAGTGAAGGGGTGAGTGCCCTTTAATAGTTGAGTATGAGTGGCATTCTTGTATATAAAAATCGGTAAACACTGATGGGAGGTATCCCTTACATAATGCGAATCCAATAATGAATATTTTTATTAAAGTTTGTATATTGGGGTAATATTTTAAAACCATATGTTTTGAATAAGTTTTTAGGTCATTTGGACCCTTATGATGAATGTATAACAACTAAGTAAAATCATTTTTACCTTAATCAATGTAATTTATTCTAATTTCATTCCGAAAAAAATTTCAGAAAAAACTCACTTTTTCATTTGATTTATTATAAATTATTATGATTCAAAATATAGAATCAATTATTTCATATTTAATTCAAAAAAAAATCGAATTTAATTTAAAAATAATCCTGCAAACATGACTGGAAACCTGGTTTTCTAAATTGGCAATGTATTCATGTTTACTATGTATTTATATCTAAAATAAAAAGGAATATTATTCCTATTTAATATAATGGATTAAATGTTATATAATTTACCTAATTATACTGTTAAAAAAATTAAGAATACAATATATTGCTATAAGTTATTTAGGCGACTATGTCGTTTTCATTTAAAATCCACTATACTTCCTTATTCATCGAAAAATAAATATTCTCGGATAAATGACAAAAATACTCACAATGTAAATATTGATATTATGATACCAAAAATATATTTCATTTTTCCATAAAAAAATAAAATAAAATATTAATTTAATTTTAAAAAAATTCTTCTATTAAAATGAAACAAACCAACATTTTAGTGAAATACTGCTTTTCTATTTGAAATTTTATTTATCATTTTATTATTTTCTATAAAAAAATATCAGAATAATTTAGAACATTTCACTAAATATTTAAATTATTCATGTAAATAAGATAATTATCCATTTTTTTAATTTATATATTATTTTAAAATTAATATGTGGGCATAAAAATGTTTTTTTTGTAAAAAATATTCCTTTATTTTGAATTTTTTTATTACCATTTATATATTTTTTCGCATTCAATTGAATCCTTATATAAAAATGTTTTACAATATATATAGAATTTATATAATAATATTATCCTGCACAATTACATCCTCTTGGTGATAACAATTTTATCAATATTAATAGCATGTTTTCTATTAGTAAAACACTGTATTTTGTGAAACACAATTAATGAATGAAACATTATGTTGCTTGAAACATAATACAAACATGGTGGTGCGTGTGATCCAAGATAAATTATGTATTTCATTTTTAAAGTAGATTTCAATTAATTTAATTTAATTTTATAGAACATAATTTATAAATTCTTAGGATGTAACATTCTTAGCCATAAAATGATTTAATTAACGGTAATATGCACTAAATGAATGGTTCTATCCACCTTCTTGGTGGAATTGATTGTAAATCCCCCTGCAGAATTACTCTATTGTATAAACCTCTTTTTTTTCCAAATCTTCACGATCCCTCTTAATCTCTTATAACTCCATAGAGGCCATCATATAAGGATGAATGTATACCATTGCAGATCATGTCACTAGATCGATGGAAAACTCTACAACTCTCTAGAGGGGTATTGATGATTTCTTTTCAAACACATCAATTAAATGATCTATAACATGAGTGAAATATTCCTCATGTGTTCGAAAAAAATATTCATATAAAATTGAAATATCTTTTATCATCCAATCCATCCATTGATGTTTGGGTCAACGTCAGCTTGGATAAACATCCCATTCTCACATGGGAATAAAAAATCCACCCTCTCATGATTTAAATGTCAACCATTTGTTATAGAAATTAATATAAAAAGTTTTGGGAACTCACTAGTCCATCCTTATAATTATTCAAACCCTAAAATATCATGTAACAAGAGGTACTATACTATGATACACCAACTTATATTATAGGTCCCTACCTGAACTAGCGTAAACAATCTCATTGAATCCCCAATGGGGCTTCAAGTTACATCATGTGATAGGAAAATATATCTCAAGGACAATTATATAGAAAAATAGAATGTATATAATTGAATGAGAAGCACCTATATCAAAAATGGATGATATTAATTTATAAGCTACTATAATAGTACCTACCATTATAGATGATCTCCTACTCTACACCATAATTATCAATTGGACTGTTCAGATTTTGACTCATTTGTGAACATGAGATATAACATTGATAAAGTTTGAGTAGGTTCACTCCACTTGAGTTGTATGTATGGTGTGTAGTTTCCATGACCATGACCACCAGTATGACCTGATCAGCCTATCACACTCTAGCTCCAGGATTGATGTGAATATATTTACCCCACTCCTAAATGTGGTGTTAGTGCATATCATCTCTCACTACCTACTTGAGTGAACATCAGGAATAAATACTGTAGAAGGATAAACCTACCATGGAAATTTTTGTGAATATGGTCTCAATCACAATGCCTCCTCTTGTTCCCCTTCTTTCCAAATTGATGTTTCAAAAATGAACTATTGACACTCTTACTCTAGCTAGTTTGTCTCTCACAATATATCTCAAAAAATTTCTTCCTTCAACCAAACACTATTCTATTGGATCTAGAAGCTAAATGATCATATCTTATTCCCCAGGATTCCATTAGGTTATGTTTACAAATGTTATCCTAATTAACTATTCTATATTAGGTATGATGTTGAATGACATTAATATGAGATTCCATGTCAATCCTATGACCATCCAAAAATATCCAAGATTTAAATAACATATCACATAATAAAATAGATAAAAAACATTTGAGCATTGGGTAATGGAATGAATATTACATAACTGATATGACACCCCGCTCTAGGTGAAAAACCTCTGCTGATTTATTTCCACTCAATGTATTTGGAAATATATAATTATATGTGTCCATCAATAAATCCCTCCAATTAATATCATGATGACAATAAAACTATGTATAATGTCCCACAATCTCATGGTGGTGTCCAGATTGATATATATAGAGATATTCCCTATCAAATCTATAGTTGTCATGAGATGATCTAAATTCAATAGCATGGCCACTTTCCATGACTCTATAGCCTTTGGTCATCCACCATAGAAATATGTGGATAGATGATTCTACTAAAACACAGGCATCAATTCTTCCATAGATAAGGTAGGTCATAAATCTCCTTGAATATGTGACATAAATTTTATGAAACCCTCTTGAATCTGTTCATTATGACAAATATATTGTATAACAAGAGGTTTCACATGGGGAAATAGAAGAGGTTTTGGGGGTGGTTCATGTCCCACCACCTCAGGAATAGGGTATTCACCACCTTTTTTTCCTACAATTGGTATGCTTAATGGTGTAATGTGTCTAAAAATTTAGAGCATAATACTCATTTATGTTTTGTTAATGACAATATCACAAATATATGAATTGGATAGGAAACATACTTCTATTACATTAGACACACCACCATTACAACTATAAATCCATGTCTGGATGACAAAAGAAAAATGAAATCATAGGAGATACTTCCTACATCCCACTACTAATCCTATGTTTGGGACCTGTTCTCAACTATAAGTCATGGTATTTGGTATATAGAGTTCAAATTTCAAGTGATATTAGTAATCATCCATTATGTTGAAATTGGAACTTCCAATTAAGGACAACCTTTTCATTTAAAAATTTATATCATATAAATTTATATTGATATATATTAAACATATTCATAATGGTTTGATTTAAATATATTACCATTTCAAATTTATAAAGGCTAATACATAATATGAATTGAACTATGTCATCAATTTAATCACATCTATAACAAATTCTATCAAATGTTACCAATAGTCCACCAAACAACTTCTGATAATTGACTGCATAAGGTGTATGCATCAATCTAAGTAGGAAAACACAACTAGTTTTGTATAGGTGATTTATGTGATGAATTTTGATTCCCATTTAATTAAAATATAAAATTCAACTAAATATTATATCACACAAAGAATATATAATAAATGTTATGTATTCTTGTAGTGCACCATAGATGACCTGGAATATGAAAGGAAGATGAATATTCGACATGCCTAGAATGATGTGTGATCAATGATTACTTTCAATACAAGGACAAGGATAAATAAAATACTTAATCAAAATTATAATAACATCAAATATCATGTGAATCACTCAATGGTGTAATCAGATCAATTGTAATTGGTATAATCTAAATGTAGCAATTTCAGTCCTAGGTAATTGGTATTTTTCTCTATATACAAGTTAGCTATTATTTTGAACATCAAATTTATATATCCCAAAAATTAATAGTCTCTTATGTAACATTCCAAACTATAAAAATGAAAAGAAAAGTAAAACCAACTCTGACACACCATTATATCTTCCCGACCCAGGATCCACTAAAAAGCCCACTGGGCGGGTAGGTAACATGGCCTCTTTTGCACCCCACCTTCTTCCAGATCATTAAGACTAGTAGTAAGGGTATGAAATAATATATTGTGGAGTTTATACCCTCATAGTTATAGTAAAACCTCACCATAATAACTGAATACAAGGTGGAATAATAATATCAACTAGAAACCAATTATGTATCCTACATATAACAATAATTATAATCAAATATTGGGGTAATGTCATATACACAATATTTTTATATGAAATAGAACTTTAAAAAATGATTTAAATAAATTGAAACCGGCATATAATATAATAAATGTATAATATTAAATGAGAGGAATAAAGAAACTATATCCATATAACATCATAACACATTACATGATCCTATTATACCATGATTCTATGAAATAATAAATAATCACTGAGATGGAGCATTCCCCTATACCAATATTTATCATTGTTATCCATCTGGGTACCAAATGGTGACCAGAATAGGGTTTAAGATAACACTCAAAAATCAAACATCAATGTTTTATATAATAAGACCATTCCATGAAAATAAGCTAATGAAGTATAAATGTATAAAATGAATATAGTTATAAAATTACAAGTTATTGAATCTACCCTTCAAGAATGCCAAAAATATAGAAACCATAACATATATGATATCTATAACAAAAAGTTTGTATCATCAATGTCCTATATGGATAATTTAAGAATCATTACTACAAATGATAGGACTGAACAAGTATAGATTTCCATGGAATCCAAAATTTATAGATCTATGGAGTGTTAATTTATATGGCTTCCTAGTGGGTCATCAGGTCAAAACTCTGAACATTCTATTACTAGCATAACCAATTCATTTTCTATTCGATAATCCATTTATTTAATAATTTCATAAATCCCATCATAATCGTATATAATAAAATGGACTATGAATATTTTTATTTTATATAAAATTACAATGTGTTTTAATGTTCTAACATCCTATATGTGTCCAATTTGTTACCACATTCAATTATCATACTGATTTTGAAGCTCGACTGACCCCCTGGGTGAAATTTCTCGCAATAAAGGGAAGTACTCACCATATGGGTGGTTCTAGTTGTGTTCAGTATCCTACAACCTAGTATAAGGGTTTCTTCAAATGAATAAAACATTAGTTCAACATATTATTCATCTATTTATTAATTTATGTAACATCTCCTGGAACATACGGTGTGAGGCACAACGTCAAGATGGTATAAAAAAGTTGATGTTAAAAGAAATGGTATAGACCAACAACAATAAGAATATAGAGGAACACTTTTCAGTTATCATACTTTATATTATACATTTTTAGAATAATATATAAGATTATTAGAATACCATTAAAATTGGGTATATCATATTGAACCAAAATATTAACGTTATTACAAAGGAAAATTAAAAAATGATCCTAGTCAATGATAAACTCATCAGTGGTTATCTAATTATATAAACATATTGTGATTTGGGAATCTTATTTTTAAAAGGGATCAAATACAAGATTAATGTCTTGAGTATGTAATAAGGGAGGAGGGGATGATGTCCACTATATTGAGAAGAAATAATGGTGATATTTTTTTAGGATGATAGTGGAAATGGTGTTTTCAATCCATTAAAACTGGGCCATAGGTTTTAGCCAAAAGGATTATACAACCATCTTAGAAATATGTTCCCAACACATTCCCAAGACCCCCTCAAATGGTCATTTTTATTGTTATACATCCATGAAATGAACATTTTTTTCTCTCAGTTACAATTCTACAACAAATCACAAGTGTATGTGGCCTTGGTTTTACCATTTCATTAAATTGTACATTCCTGACAAGTGAAACGGACCACCCCACACATTTTGATCCAACTATGAGGACTATGTTTCATATTTTTTAATAAAAAGGTTTCCATGCTTCATCCTATAAAATATCATACATAGTGCTTCATACAAGCTTCATGCACCCCCCAAAAGGCCTATGGCCTCAATAGGCTCTCATATTTAGTCCATGACAATGAATAAAAAAATATTAAATGATTCTTACATCATATAAAATGATTATATCAAAAATATTATATATAATAAATCATATTTAAAATATTAAAATCCAATTTGAAAATACAAACATAAATTCATGAAATCATTATATAACATTTTAGATAATTTGATATTTTATGAAAACTAAATTTCATATGTTCCAAAATATAAATATGAATTTTGGGAAAAAATAGGTTATATACTTATTTAAATATATTATAAATATATATTGGTCTCTAATAATATTATTTATATCATTATATTGAATAATGTTAAAAAATTCCTATAAAAAATATTATACTTAAACAATATTAACCTCATAAAGGGGTTTTTCACACCTAATGGTTTATGATTATAATTGATTTCCCTCAATAGAGAATTTTCATTGTATGAAATTATTCTTATATCTGATATAATAATAATAATAATTTAATATTTAAAAATCAATTTTTATGTAAAATATTTAGTTTATTAGTCTTGGTTATAATTATCTAGTTAAAATTGAAATAGATATTTTGATATTATTGTTTTATTACTATTAATTAATAGATATCAAATCAATTGAAATAAAATAAATAAATAAATAATTTATTATTTAATTTCTCAAAAAATAATTTTCTAACAGTCATATAATTAGTAATTAATACTAAATAATATCAAGATCCGACAATTTTTAAAATTTCATTTTTATACTAAACCTATTTTTCTGCACATAATTTTTTTTAATGTTATTATAAATTTCATAATATATAAAAATTTAATCGAATAAAATTGATGATAAATTTACTTCCTTAATACACATAAAATATTGAAATTATTTATCTTATATTTCTTTATTAAACATCAAATAACTCTCTTAAAGAATACTGACATAGTTTAAATTTGAATGATTAAAATATAAAACAAAATGTTTAAAAAACTAAAAATCATTACTAAAACATGTTTTTAAAGACTTTTTTACATTTTATAAAAAAATACAACCATTATCCATTATATGAAATCCTAGTAGTAATTTATAGTGAAATAGTACCATGAAAATATTAAAATATACAAAGACATTCGAGAAGTGTAATATTCTTCTCTTATAAAAAAGGATCAGTTACACCGATTCAATCATGCACCTACAATTCTATAATTATGTAAAAATCTTACCTAATATACCATATTACTCTTAAATCAAATTTTATTGAGCCCAATGTCAGAATAATTATCATTATACATTTAATTATATATATTTTTTGATGAAATGAACAAGTCTTTAATATTTGTAATATCCCTTTATTATGATTATATAATTAATATTACTATAAATTAATTAATATCTATAAAAAATATAATTAAATAAATTAAATTATTATAAAATTTTGTTTTCATATTAATTCATTGAGAATTTTTTTCATCTCCATTTTTATGAAAGGCTAATGTGTTGTTAGTGTGTTATGCGTACTACCACCACCACAATGCGATGTATCCAATTTTTCATCACTTCCATTAATGGATGATAAAAATTATGTAATGTATGAATAAATATTATGTTTATTATATGAATATTATTCTAAAATATAAAACAAAATTTATTTTATTTTCCTTTCAACTTTTCTGATTTGGAATCATTAATCGAGCATGTGTGTGAACTATCACCTCCACATGAAATAAGCCTCATTTTTAATCACCTTCAACAATGGATGACATACAAATTATAATTTTTAAAATAAAATATTTCCATTACACTATTAATATTTTTTTTTATTTTTAAACTATATTACAATGGATTCGTCAATGTTTAATTACCATAATGTGTTAAAATAATTGACCGAACAACTACAAGTGAATTACATAAGAAAATAATATATTAAAGATATGCACCAAATGAAAATTGGAAGAATATGGAAAATTAAATATTCCTAAATATGGAGTTGTGTATATATATAATTAAAAAAATTTAATTATTCAGGATGCAATGTTCATGTTCAGAGTTCTTTATAAAATGTGAAATAATTTCTGCACAATTTTTTTTATTGAGACATGTTTTAATTATATGAAATGATATATTATTTATATGTAGATTAAACATACAAAAAATGTATATTGGAATAATATATAATTTATCTCAAATTATTTTATGTTTCCATATAATTTCTATTCTTCCAAATAATTTTCACTCAGAATTTACTAAAGATATAAAATATTCATCACAAAAATCTTCTTCTTATAGAAACATTTTATTTTCATCACCAGGATTCTTCTAAATGATGAATATAACAAAAGGTAGATTAATAATGTAATGGAATATCTTCACATATTTTATGTTGTGTTCCTGTTTAAATAGTCTCTCATTATCATGTTGTATTTGTTTGAATCATTATTAATTCAAATGGGTTTCCTGACATAATTCTCTGCTACTGAGACATATATCTTATTATACACCTTGATTTATTCTGATTAGTTAATATATTTACCATTCTTAATTTTTAATCCTAATTTTATTACGTTAAATTATAGTCAATTCTGAATTAATTTTTATTTATATCCAGGGTTTTGAAAAAAAAATCATAAAACCTGTATGAGATATCTTCTAAAATTTGTCTCTTTAAGAGATGTTATATTTTATGAAACCTGATTCCTTATCTATAGTTTAACTTTTTACAAAAACAGGTTTTATTTACTTTTTTATTTATTATTACGATAATCAACTGTGTTAAATGATTTTATACTATTCAAATGACTTTCAGGTCATGTTTTGGCTCAATTATATGGTATATTTCATACTACCATCAACTCTTGTCAATTATAAGTTCCTTGTTTTCAAAAAAAAATTTGAATTATTTTTTTGTTTTACCTTTTATATTATTTTATATATTTCCATTACATATACAACATGTTAAATAACCATTTCATTGATAGGGTTACTCATTTTTAAATTCCCTTTTAAATTCACACATTAATGTAAACCTAGATTAAGGGGAAATTATTATTTCAATTATAATTTCAAGAATGAACGAAATATATTTTTTAAAATACACTAATTTCATTTAAAAAATAAAATCATTCTATGAATAACCCTAGTAGTTTTATTTTATTTTTCCAGAAAATAATAAAGAGTTTCTTTATTTTAAAAAATCATTTACTTAATTCGTAGGGAACAACCTATGAGGTTATTCTCATTAATTCTCCACCAAAAACCATCTCACCAATTTTTCAACATAGAATCTCTAGGTAGAAGAACATTGTACCCTTTTTATCTAAAAATTTACATTTTTTTACTCATTGCCATTTAGAAATCTTTATGATTTAGTATTCTGTTAGATCTTGAATCCAATTTATGAAACCTACAATATTCTCTTGGGATTTATTATTCTTAATAAATATGTATCGATTATTTAAATAATATGGAATTCATATGATTGATTTTAATTTATTTTTTGGGTTGTTCTATAATTATATTGATCTCTCTCATATATGTAAATGATTCATATATACGGTGATGTTTTGGAAAAAATTATTAGAGTGAACCTAATCATCCCTTGTTCCATTTCTATATTATAATAAAGCCCAATAGAGTGACCACTGAATTATTTTTATGATATAATGTCTTATATTATATCCAAATGTGTCTGATCAACAAAATTATGATATCTTTTACTTATATGATGTTTATATACATATGATCTATCCATTTATGATAAAATATTTTTCCTTTTCACTCTCATATTATTATGTGTTTCCATGTTTACTCCTTTACTGGGGTATCTGATTCACACATCCACTTTTAATGTTTTTACTTGTATATATTATTAATATTTAAATGTTCATCATGAGTCAAGAGGTCTTTATAGGGTTTTCTTAAAAAATTACATATTTATGTTGAATATAAGTTAGTTTTATTTATATTCACCAAAATACATAAGACCTCTAGAACCATGGTATTTATTATCAAGAAAGTATATAATAAATAATGAAAAAATTATGTTTAAGGCATAGGTCATCATTTTTGACCTCAAATATTGTTCTTTTTATTTTATGATATTAGTGTTATACTAACTTAGTGAAAAACCTTGGAATAATTATAATGGTTTTGAGTAATCACATGATAAAATCCTGAAATATTTTAAAATAGAACAAATGAGATTTTCATGAAATATATTTATGTGTTGGCTGTATTCAGTGGATAGGGTTGTGGAATATATGAACATAGGGATACATATCCAGAAATGTATATATTGAAATTTGACAATGTTATCACTATGATTTAGGATTTGTAGACTTGAAAAGAAATATATGATGATATACATTTTTAACACTTATAAAATTATTAATTGATATGAGTGATAGATTTCCTAGTTTCCTTGTGTGACTAGGTTAGGAAAAATAAGAAACTCACTATTATTGTATCCTCAGATACACCAAAAGTGTTATTGGATTATCAAACTAAGTAGTTATTAAATGAAAAAATATCAAATGTTGAAATGATGGTGTCATTTTAAAATACTAATTAGGATAGTGATTTTGTATTCATATCAATATTTTCTCAGATGAAATTGAAAACCATTTTAGTATTTATTATTTTCTTTAAAATTAAAATTGAATTGAAGCTATTATACGAACTACATTATCTTATAAGAAAATATGGAAGAATCACTACGTGTTTGGAAATATTTTTATACACCTCTAATGATCGAAAAAAAATATTTCTTACTCATAATTAGATTATTTTGGTTGATCTTATAATATAATTTAATATAGACTCTTTCATATATATTTTATATCAAGTAATAGTATAAAATGATATTGATGTATATTATAAATTTTTAGAGGGTTATTCTAAAAAGAAATATATTTGCCATCAGTATTGATGATTTAATGTTATGGAAACAGATATAAAATGGAATCAATAACATTGATTTTTTTTAAAATGATTGTATTCCTTTTGTGAAAATTATTTAAGAACACATGAAAAATGTGTTGCAAAGTTTTACTTTCAAAATTTTCTTTATTTTAATGTAATAAAGGGTTGGTTTATTTTTAAACATTTAATCAGATATTATTAGTAACATTTGTATTGAAAACATATTCATGAATTTTTTGTGTCTTTTAGTTCATTTTTGGGAATAATATATATATTTAGATATCAACAACGTAATTTTAATCTTTAATAAAAATTAGATTATGATGAGATTTAAATTTTTTAATGGAAATTTTTTTTTAGTGATGTGAAATTTCATATGGATTCTAATGGTTTTATGAAAGGTACATTATGAATAATATGATATATCATATAATTAGAATTGATCATATGATTGTATTGAAAAGAAATTTCATTTAACAGTTGATTAGTAACATATAGTGTCATTAAGTGAGTATGGTGGATTTAAATTTTGGAGTTTATCTCAAATTATTTTTATGTTTCAAATATTCACTACCTATTTTCATTAGTAACGAGTAATTCAAATTTTATGGTTTTATTTTATTTATGGGAGGAATTTAATGACCCGTTATTTTAATATAAAACATTCCTCTAATTTTATAAAATATCTTTTTATTGTTTTCCCCACACACAATAGCGATAAAAAATGAAACCCTGACTTTTTAGAACATTAAAAACATAGTTATTGATTTATTGGGTATGAGTAGCATAAGTATGAAATAAATTAATATATATTATATATATATATAATAAATATTTTATTAAAATAATGCAATTCATTATTTGATTCATGTTTCTATCATCGTGTAATCTCTAATTTTTATTATATAAAACCTAGTAAATTATTTTTAAATGATTATATAATTAAAATATTATATTAATTCATTAATTAAATAATTATTGCACTATATAAATTATAAATAACAACATACTATACAATAAATAGTTCATTTCATATAAATAAATTTTGTGACTATGTATTTTAATTTTATTGAAATGTTATCAAATTAAATTAAAGGAATTAATTATGAAAAAATAATTTTGAATTTTGAATTTAAATTTTACAATTAAGCTCATATAATTTTTTTTTGTATTTTTGAATAATAATTATTTTTGGTAAATTGTGAAACATAATTATTCTTTGTAATAAAATTAATTTTATAATATTATTACTTGATTTTAATTTTATATATTTCATTATATAAAATTTTTTATATAGAAAATTAATCATTATAAAAATACTATGTTGAATTCATAAAATCGTAATTTAATATATTATAATATTATATATTTCTTAAAAATATTTTTCATCAATTTTTTTAATATATATTTAACATGTGGAAAATATGGTTATACTTATATTTTATTATCTAATAACTTTTATTTTAAATTTTATTTATCATTTTAATTTAATTATAATCTAATAAATTTTTTATTTTTTCCTACATAATATCATTAGAGTTAAAAATAAACATTTATAAAATTTGGTATTTATGTTTTACAGATACTAACTGTAAGATAAATTTCCTCACACATAGAAATTTATTTTGATAAATTGATTCTAATATTTATTAAAATATTTCTATATTATTTCATATTGATAGTTTCATTTTTAGCTGTAATATTATTTTATTTGGAAATTTTTTTACCATGATATTGGTGAATAAATTATTTTAATGTTATTGTTTTAATAATTTAATGATATGTATTTACAATATGATACAATAAAATAAATTATATAATGAATCATATTTTATTTATAAGAACATAAATTTATTTATTACCTATCCTGAAATTGGTAATCAATCCTAATCATTTTTATCAACCAATTATTGTTAAAATGTCGCATTTCTAGTAAAAACGTTTTTCTACAAATTAAATATTTTAGTGTAGAAGACAATTTTTTAAAATTTTGAAATTGAAATGGATTATATGTTGGTAAAATTTTGTTTAGTAAATAAAAAAATTGATTATATGTGTATTTATATATTTCTAATAAAATATAAAATTGCATAGTTGAAAACTAATTAAATGGTTTAAAAGTGTCAATAGATTATTTAAAATATTCACGTTGAAAATCCTATAGCATGATTAAAAATGTGTGTAAAGACATTTGCGACTCTTGATGGACCAGAAACACCAAAAAATCCATATTTTTTATTAATTAGATCCATTGGACTTGAAAAATAATCATGTAATTATTAAATTATATGGAGTGTTTCAAAATGTTTCTTTTTCTTCAACTATAAAAGTACTTCAGATGAACCATTTCAAAAGTGATCCTACTATTCATAAATTACTTCAATATATTCCGAAATGGAATATTCTATAATATCCTATCAATATATTTGAATCATAAATATACTAATTCAGTGTAATCCCTTCCATTTCAATGAGTTTTAAAAAGTAAGATCTGGTCTCTATGATAAATGTTGACTCCTTTTCATATATATTTTTCTTAAATCATTCTATTAAAAATAACTTATATAAAAAATAATATATTTTCATTGTTATAATTTTTAAAATCATATGTTTTTATATTTATGTAATAATTATTATTTTTCCCCACAATTTTCTGAGAAAAAGAAAATCATCATTAGTGGCTCATGTAGACTACATCCCCTACCAAATGACTTATTTAGTTTTTCATCATCTCCATTAACATATAATAAAAATGAAATATTTATTTAATAAATATGATTCAATGGTATGCGTATGATTCAAATTTTTGTAATGTTTAATATATTTTAGTTTCTGACTATTCATTGAAAAAATGAAATTTTAGTCATGTTAACGTGGGAACTATCATTATAATTAGAAATGAGTTTCATTTTTCATCACCACACATAATAGATGGATTTAAAATATATTTAATATATTAATATAATGTACATAAAAATATTATGATATTTTATATTATGAAACCTCTTCTCAAATATTCTGACCATAGAAAACATTGATGAAGTGTTCAGAAAAAATTGACCAAACAACTGTATTTTACTAAATAATAAAAAAATTATATTAAAAAATAAGTACCATATTATAATTGATAGAACATAGAAAATAAAATATATATGAATAATTGTATATTCTTTTTATATATTTATAGTACTTAAATAATTAAAAAAGATATATTCCTGTACATTTCACATTCAAATATGAGGTAAGGGTTCTGTGACATGTCCTCTTCATTTCAACATGTTTTATTGATAGTGGGAGTATTTTATTTCTTTTTTTATAATTTCAAATATTGTTTTTGTAAAAAAACGCGATTTAATAAAATTTATTTAGATAAATAAATTATTTTCAAACTTATAATGAATTTTTTAAATTTAATTTTTAAGGGATTTTAATATTTTGTGACATGATTTCAATTATGAACCTAACATCATAGGAATTGGGATTAATATTCTTGTAGGATGTTTCATGTCACCTAATATCATAATTTACTGCCTTTTACATCATTATCATTAATCAACATAGTTTCAAGGGGTTTTTATTAGAATTATTCCTATGATGTAAGGGTTTCATGTCACAATTTTCATTCATAAAGACATTATTCCTTTTAAAAACCCTTATTTCGATATAATGGTGAAACTAATACTATATAATAATATTGAATCTTGTCTCTGTTTTATTATATTATATTATATGTTTTTTAAAATTTCAGTATTTCATTGGATTTTTTCAAACAATTGAAATAATTTTAGGGTTATTATCTCAAATTCCACTATTTGATACATGTTACATTTATGCACAATGATTCAATTTTTTACAATGTGAATTTGAATAAACACAACATTTATGTTTTATTCATTATTATTTTTTACTAATATTACATTAAATCAATATTTTGTTTGTTTACATAAATTTACCTGAACTTAAGAGTGAGGTTAGTTGTAATGAGTCTTCTATGCCACCTTCGTGACATGGCTCATACAAGTTATCTATACTTTCTTCACTTTAATAAAATATTTTTTATTATGTATTTATTAAAATACAGAATATATTTAACTTATATTTATAATAATTAAATATCACTTTCCGTATTTTGGTGATTCATGTTATTAGTTTTTGTTGAAATTACAACGTTTATATATCACTAGTTTAAGGGAACGTTATAATTTCATGTGTCATGTTAAGAATATTCACCATAAAATAATTATAAATTAATATGATCTTCAATAAATCCACTTTATTTCATGTAAATCCCTCTTAGTTCAATTCTTTTATTATTTATCAATAATGAATTTCATATTTAAAATGTAAAATTAATGATTTCACGAAGAACAACTAAATGGGTTTGTTTTCATTTCCTTCTTCTAGTAGATATATCTTAGTAATTTTATAAATTAAATATACATGTTCAAGAAGTAGGTCCCCATTCTATAAATTAATGTTCAAATAAGTTAATTTTTTCTTCTCCTGAGAATATATATTATTATACCATCTATTATACCTTTAATCATAATTATTAAACTCACTCCTTTCCCATAAGTTTGATCATGAATATATATTATGGATGGTATAATTTAATCATGTTGAATACATATAAATGGTTTAAATTTATATGATATGTTTTCAAGGAATTATATAGTCCTCTAATTCATTGGGTAATGATTTAAATATTTGAATATTTATGTAATGGATTAGGGAATTAACTGAATATACCATGGGACATGTCAACATTAGGTTTTTTATCTTGTGAGTGACCATGAATTATGTTTATGAAATCATTTATTATGTTTTTTTTCAAATATTTTAAGATTACAATTTCTGATGATATAATTTATTAATTCTATTTTTTATTTATTATGATAAACCTCATTATTTAAACTAACTCTATCATAAAAAATCCCTAAATATATATATTTTATAATAATTCATATTCTTGAATAAGGATATATATTTTAGATTTTATGGTTTATATAATTATAATGTTACAATAATATTAAAAACATATTTTATTAAAATGTGTACACTTCTAATTAGTGTCCATTTTTTTTAAAATAAACAATATTTTAATATATAACAAATTTTCTTTCATTGATATATCTTCACAATGTTTATCTTAAAATCTACAGTTTCATTAAACATACATAAAAACATGGATGTATTTTTGAAACTATTGGATGGGGGCTAAATTCACATCTATATTCTTATAAAAGGATAAAAATATTCATGTTAGAAAATGAATACTAATAAAATTTTCTATTTTTATATTAAAAATTTAATTTAAAATACACAATTTCATACAATTGATATTATAATCTCTCTATATAGATATTAAGAAAAAATTCGAAAAAAATAATTAAAAATAATTAAACTCCTAAATATTTCCATTAATCCAATAAAAAATCAAAAAAACTTTTTCAAAACGTTATTCTTTTCATCTGTGATATGTAGTCTATAAATTCATTCAAAAATAAGCACATTAGCATATAATCTAAAAATCATATGATTTCCATAAAAATCAATTGGATGCATATAGAACTCATTTACATATCATGGGACATAATTTACACATCTCTATTAAAATAAATATTATAAATGTAATATAACACCTTTAAATTTCCAATAATCACTAATGGGAAACCAATCAACTTAACATCACCACATTAAATAGTTCATTATAAATAAATATCAGGATCACCAATCACTATAATCTATATCAGTTTTACTAATAATAATGAGAAGATTCAGTATATAACATATTCATAAACACTTATAATTAACCACAACATAGTTATTGTATTTGAACTACTTCATTTCAATCAACTAGATCATAAAAATATTAGTTTCACATATAAAAAAATTAAATCAAGATATCAGAATCTCAAATCAATTTGCATAAAATTTTGAAAATATCAAGAAATAATTGAAGGAGAGAATTTATTTGGGGAATCCAATAAATATTGTAAATTAATACAGACATAAAATTAAGGTCATAGAGATGGGATCTTTTTAATATGTATAAGTTAAAATATATCATCAAATTTTTCTTTTTTGTAAAAACATTCCATATAAAATATTTAAAAATATTTCTCTTTAAAACCATTTGAAATAATGTAAGATGTGAAAAAATATTCTGTTACAATTCATTTTTTCCAATATATATATGAATAATTTAAATAATATAGGAATAAAACAAAATTATTTATAAAATAAATCATTAAGATATTTAAGACAATGTTTTTAAGGTAAATTGCCCCTTACGTCATGTTCGAATCTCAAATGAATTCTTTATCTTCAACAATAATAAACATATTTTATCTGTTAAACTAATTAAGAACATATATAAAGATTATTGTTCCTTTTATGTTTTTAATTTCAATGTTATATAAAATATGATAATAAATTAAGTTCACTTTAGATGTTTTGAACATATTCCGCACATATGTCCAAAATGACATTTATATTTTTTAATATGGTAAATGTGGTCATGGATCAATTATATATATAAAAATAATAATAAAATAATTATAATTTTTATAAATAAATTTTTAATTTAATATAAATCCGAGATTTACTATTATGAAAAAATAATTATGTTTCTTTAATTGAGATAGAATAATATAATAAAACATGACTAATATTTCCATTTTTTAATAAACATGATGTATGAATTGTAAATAATATTTTAATGTTATTGAATTATTATTATATCATAAATACTAATATATTTGGAAACAAATTATGTATATAATCCATGAGATGTGGTTAAAAATCACATCACTTTATTAAGGAGGTAATCCACACGTATGCATGAACAAAGTGTTAAATTTTCAATGATCTGAATGCCAAGAAACTAGATGATATATTATCTTCATATAATTATAAATTTTTCCTGAATATTAGATATATATATATATATATAAATTATTACAATTTTTAATTAGATGTGGTAATAGAAAATTAATTACATAAGTTTGTGTGGTAGTAGTTTTCCATAGAAACATATGATGGTTTCATATTTGATTTTATAGAAGAGGAAATGTATAGAATTTATAACATAAACATAATATATATATATATAAACTATAAATAATATTTTATTTCATCGTGGTTCAATATTATTTCAAGGAGGTATAAAAATCAATAAATAAAAAAAACTTCGTTATAAATTTACATCTTCTTCGGAGATCCTCTTTAAGTTTATAAGTAAAGCCTTTGTTGGATGGGTTTTTGACGAAAATGGGTCCTCTAGGACATATATTGGGATGAAATAATGTAATATTTTATATATTTCCTAGTCCAAAAGTCTCCATAAATTTTGGGAATATCAGAGATATTGTTCCCTTTTATATGTTGGGGAGAAGAAATACACAAAATTTTTAAAATGATTAAAATTTATTAAATCCTTAGTCAAAATCATGGATATAAAATTCACTATTACCATGTCTAATATGTTATATGATCTAAATTTGGATATACAAATAGAGAAAAACATTTGATTTTATCCCAAATATCATTATTTTAACCCCATGGTAAACCAGTTTTAACCATAACCATTGTAAATTTTTTTTATTATGTTCACTAATCATTATGACCAAAAATTAAATTTACCAAACTACCTAATATTAATAAATTTCATTATATAGATATATGTAATTTTATAAAATTGAATTCAATTAATTTAAAACATTTAATTTATAATCAAAATCCAAAAAATGAAATGAAAAATGGGTTTTCTGTAAAATTATGTGTTAAGTATCATAATGATTTTATTCAAAATTAAATTATAAAGTTCATTCAAATGAAAAAAATTTGTTAAATAAAATTATAATTTTAGAAAAAAAAATTTCTATCCATTTTCAAATAATATGTATCTTTTTAAATCATAATAATAAAAATACTATTTTAATTAAATATCAATAATTTTAATGATTCATTGAAAATTAAAACTATGTATATATTTCTCAAAAATCAACCAATGATAATTAAGAAATTATTGATTTAAAAATGATGTATGATTTTACAAATTAAAAATTTTAAAATGTTTGAAATTAATTTTTTCAATATAACCATAAAATGAAATTAATCGCAATTTGGATATAAATATTGACTTTTGCTTTTGGGCTACAAAATTATATCATATTCTTAAACTGATATAACTGGATAAAATATTTTTTATCAATATTAAAAATAAATAAAAATAGTTTATATTCATATTTACTAAGTTGTCACATTCTTCCCCCTTTTTAAAATTGCGTCCTTAATATTTTATTGCCACTTAAATATATGTTCATATTTTTCCTTTATATCATTTTTGGATTACAATTTTTTCATCATTCATTTAGTATTTACAAAAATAATAATCTATGTGAAATAAATTATTCCAAAAAAAATTCTATGTAGAGTCAAAAATACATACAACTTGTTAGTCATGAGAAATTATATTTCCAGATGATCTAATTTAAATCTCAAAACATGAGATTTATCTGGAACATATTTCCAGAAAAATGAAAAACTAAACATATCACGTAACTAAGATAAACACATCTGAAAATCCCCATGTTTTGAAAATGTCCTAATATATTCCATATATTCAAATGTTTCAATTAACAAGGAAATAAAAAAATTCAATAAAAATTTCATAACACTTTCCTATTGATATAATTTATAAAAAATTATCGCCTACCACAAATTAATGACATTTCATCTGGTTATATAAAAAAATGTTCTACTTTCTTTGAGACATTCCCATGTTTTGAGGAATCACAATTTCATTATCAAAAATATATTTAACTAATTAAACTCCCAACATACATTTTTCAACTTCTTCGTCACAATAAGATACTATAAGACACTAATTTCCAAATAAGGCTTCAACGGGTTTGATCTATATAATGGAAATAAAACAATAAGTTAATGAAAAGACAAAAAAAGACCGATAGTGATACTAAATACCATGATTTTCAATTGGACATGAATAAAATGTTTCCAACAATGGTTAAATATATTAATTTCACTATAAATTAAATAGAGGCAGAAATAATATTATGAAATGTAATTTATTACCCAACGAATTGTGATTTCATTACTAGAAATAAGTGCTGAATTTGAGACAACGGTTTTGTACAATGGATTTAGGAATTACATGAAATATATTAATAACATTATAATAAATGCGTGACATTTTTTTAAAATAAATATTATGTCAAATGGGAAGATATTGAGTAGATTTTGTTAATCAATCAACAATTACCCATACCACATTATTACCTCAAGATGACATTTGTTATCCTACCAATATATCATTGAATATATATTCTCTAATTTATATTTTATCACAGAAAATTGATGAATAATACACATTAGTAATTCCCATTTGTCATTAACCATCCAAGAGAGGCAGACATGGAAAAAGAATTACATCGGTTCATGAGGCGGAACTCATCCATACAGATGAAAAATGGATTCATTTCCCATTTAATGAAATAATAAATGGATATTTGTAATGCCAATAGTATAGTAAAATCGAATTATATAGGGGATCATGTTTTAATAACTTCAACACTGTTGAAAAATATTTGAAGGTGGTATAAACAAATATTACTAATAAATATTGGATAATAATTATACATCTTAATCAGAAAACCCCACCATGCTTACACATAATGTCTTCAATTGATTGAATTATGATCATAAAAGGGGATACCGGATATGGGAATGGATATAATTAATTGAATTGGGTACTTCATTTCCTAAATAGGTTATTTGTGTGTCTAGAGAAGAGGATTCATGTGCGCTTTTATTAGTGGGGGAGAGGACATGAAATAAATTTCTAAAAAGATAAAAATATAGTATAACAACTATCATACAAAATTGATATTAAATTTAACATTACAAGAATAAATTTATACAAGAATAAATTTTTACAATTCATTAATATTAATTGTCATCCAATATTAAATTGAAGGTATTTCTAATATTAATTACGATGATTGATTAAATTTAATCTATTTTTTAAATTAAAATATCTTTAGTGGTATAATAAAATATTAATTTAAACCCACAAAATGTGATGAATAATATTTTCTTCATACATATTCTTTTTTATGTATAAAAATATTTTTATAAAAATATAATGAATATAAATTATAAAGTGGTAAATGTTTTTCTTAATTAATAATAGAAATGATCTAATTCACCTTTTATGAAATTTTAAAACAAAATTAATCACCGTGAATTCTTTCAATTTAATGAGTGTTTTGAATAATAATTAATACTTTTCAATAATCATTGAAAAGTTAACAATTTCATAAAATTCTAAACAAAATTATACTTAGGTAATTTTGTAATGACCTGGACCCACCTGGTCCATTACTTTGCCAAACCATGGCTCCACCGGTGTAGGTGGCACCAGTGATGGTGGCACTAGTTAGGGTTGCCCCATGAGGGTGGCATCGTGACTGTTGCACCATGACGGTGGCACTGTTTCCTCACTGGGCGGACTTCGTTCTTTTCCAGTTCCCCACTTTTTCCGCTCCTGCAACATATCTTTTGACATAAAAATGATTTATTCCCTCTTTCAAATACATTTAAAGCCTATAAATAATATTTAATATCCCCAAAGATTCGGGAAACCCTTAACATACCAAAATTTGTGGTTTTTCCTTGGTGTCATGCCCATTCCAATACCTTCCAGATCCGCCCATGTTACGTGTTTCCTTATGATTAATGAAAATTGTTTAATGAATAGCCGTTATTACTTCATCTCTGAGTAGAATTGTTAAATGACAATTAATTACATCGTTCATATCCACCCAACCGCATGGTGAAACCACGATCCGACTATATAGACGTTCAAAATTCCATATCCCCTAACAATGGGATCTCATATTTATATCACGCTAGAAATTCATTCTTCTTCCTCATGGCTAGTCTCCTTTTATTCTGTTCATTTAGAGTTCCCCTTACCGAGGCATGTGGTGTGCCTGAGCTAGATCCTTTCTGCTCACCCTTGGAGTCCCTGAAGTTCCCCACCTGCATGTCACGCATCCCCAATTCTTGCCGCGTAAAGCGGAACTTCAATCCTTGATTATCCAAGTAGGGATTTTACATCGTCTATCCTTACTGTGTATCTTGTGGGGTGGGTATGCAACTTTTTCTGAGGGAATAGATGAAATATAATCTTATGAAAGATAATAAACATACTGTTAAATAATGATTGGATGTGTTTGACAATTCTGCTACACTCAGTTGTAAAATATATATGATGTGAACTGTATGGGCTTATGCTGACTGAAAATCATGGTCATTGGTGGTCTTTCCTTGATCACTAATGAAAACGTGCCTTCTGTGATGATTAATTGACTATAACATGGAAATTTGTTAATCACCTAAACTCAGTTGGTTAAATTGATGCCCAGTGAACATCAATCCTAGTGTGGTCACCCCAGTTACCCAACAGAAAGAAGAACCTAATGAATGATATGCTTGAACCTTGAAGTTTCCATTATCTATTTTGGTAGTAGGTGTGCTGTTCTGTTTGATGCTTATGGGGTGATGTGGATTGCGATGGGATCCTTTGTTGTGGCACGGTATTTGGTTGTGAATCTGAAGCTATGTGGGCTACATCTCTAGGCGTGGTTTGGTTCCAGTACATTGAGGGATCTCATGGATCCCTTTGTTGTTGCGACTTTACAACAGAACTAGGTGTGATTGCTTAAATTTTTGTTTTGGTGTTTCTCCTTATCTGAATTGTGTTTATGCCTATTAGTTTCCCAATAGTGTATAATTTACATAAATGGGATCACTTGAAGATGAAAACAAGAATGAGATCAATAGGGAATTGTTTTCCAGGATGAGTGGTGACATGGTCTTGGGCTCGGTTTTTCTTGTGAATAAAAACTAACGTGGTTGATTGTGCTTAGGTTGGATTTAGAAACCCTAGGATGGTATGATTACTAGTTACCTATACATATAATTGTATTCATTATGTTTCTTATTTGTGCCCCACCCAAGTTAAGAACTTATTGCCGAGCACCCCTATTTCATTTCGGTGGGTGTTTTTTGCAACACTCCTCTGAGTGGCTGGTTATTATATCCTTTTCTGCTCCCTTTCATAAATATCCCAAGACTCTTTGGGCAAGCTGTGATGGCTTGAGGTCCATTATTTCCCAATATTCTTCGGGAAGGGTAGTTTTGGTGGTTGCCCAGGTGTGTGTGGGCAGGTTGTTCCCAAGTGTCTTCAGGATGAGGCCCAGGTGTCTTTGGAGGTGGTAGTAGTTTTTTGGGCCCAGGTGTTTTTGGGCATGGTTACATGTGGCTGTTGTGGCCCAGGTGTTTGCGGGCAGGATGTGTGGTTGTGGCCCAGGTGTTTGCGAGTGGGGTGTGGAAGTGGGACTACACTGTGAATGGTGGGAGAGGTTTGATGCGTAGGATGTATTCAATAACCAGTGGGAATTTGGCATGGGGTACCCAAATATTGATGTTCTATTACTATACATTACTTGACTTGCGTTATATGGGGTGTGTGACTCGGTGATGCTTGGGTGGATAGTTTTCCTTATTATGAGATTTGGTTATCTATTTTCTAACAGGGCATTATAATGCCTCCCCACATGTGCACGAGAGTCATTGGTTTTATTTTCTGAGTATACTTGTATGATCACCCTACGTATATAAAACTGTTTTCAGGTTTCCAGGTGGAATTTAGAGATCATGTGGGACCGTACTAGCTCGGACGTTGGGATTGTTTTCGTTGTTGTTTTTCTTTTCGTTGGTACTTTACCTATACAGTTTCCTTGTACATTTGTGGCATTTACCAATGTAACATTCACGTCAGAATGGTTTTCATTGGCTTTACATCACCCCTAGTTTTTGATTTTTTTAGAATTTACTATATTATCTCCCTATAAAATTAAATAAAAATGGTAATTCCTTCCATATTGTCTGTAATTATGTACCATTGGTTCTAGTCGCCACTTCGGGACCTATTGAAGGTGGGTTACGTGGGACATTATCTCTGCTTCAACTTGAGGAAGGAAGGTTCTGGAAAACTGTTGTCCCCCCTCTAATCTTGGTGATGAAGGGTCGTGACAGAATGGTATCAAGGGGGGGGGGGGTTGAGATAGAGGATGGAGTTCTGAGTTAGTTACAGTGACGATTGCATGGGATTGTAGGGAAATAGTGTTAGAAAATCTTGGTGAGTGTAATAGGCCTTGGAAGACCGGCTAGGACACATGATTTTAGGGCCCCTCGTGATCTGATGCAAGGACTTTGGGCCTACCAAAGGACCAATTAAGGCTACACTTATTGTAGGTTAGAGACCTCAGGGAAGGTACATGCATCATAATGACTTGTTTTCTTGTGTTTTATGTGTATTTGGGTATTTAAAATGAATAAAAAGTCTAAGAAAATTTAAAAACAATATTCTACAGTACTTGGGCTTAGGCATTCCTTGTTTACTTTACATCTATGGCACCTGGGAGACGACCAAGAGTAGTGTGGTCGATCGAGGCCTAGGAGATGACTTGGCTGATCGGAAGAGGACTGATTGAGTGGAGGAGGATGATCTATGGCAGAGGACTCTTTGTGCCTTTCAGTGACAGACCATTGGGAAGTATGAGGGAAACACATCATACATGGAGAAAGAACGCTGGCTAGAGGAGCTGGTGATAGCTTTCAGCATGATCTTGGCTCCGATAGAGTACATGGTTCCTCTGGCTGTAAGCCAGATTTGTGGATCAGTGTGTCATTTGTGGACGCTCGACCTCAGGGAGAAGAGGGGGGATAAGGTTACATGGGATTACATTGAGAGGGACTTCCAGGTGGACTTCCTCACTTCCATGATGAAGGCTGAGAAGAGGCAGGATCTACTCTACCTCCAGTAGGGGAGCATGTTAGTGAGACCATTACGGATCAAGTTCATGGATCTCCTTCGGTTGGCTTCATAACACTTTCCAGATGAGGAGTCTCAGGCATGGGAACCTTCAGAATCAGTTCCAAAATAGAATATATTACAATGGGGGTGGGCAGGTTCATCGCCCACCTCAGCAGCAGTAGTTTCCAGATTGGCCCTTTCAGCAGCAACAGTAGGTGCTGCAAGATCCCACTCCTCCCAGTGCAGACGTCTTAGGAGGGGGCCGACCTCAGAGCTTTCCTCAGGGACCTCAACCAGGTTTCGGTTGAGGAGACGGCTGATAGCCGAGGGGCAGGGGAGCTGGGCATGGGAAGTTACAGGTCGCGGAGGCAGCAACTCCAGCAGGGCCGGAAGTGGTTCGAGATACGCTCATATTGTTTAGTACTCTTCCCTATGCCTTGTTCAATATAGGAGATTCACACTATTTTGTTGCACCCAGTCTAACCCGTGCTCTGGGTCTAGATTCTGATAGACATCCAGTTCCCCTGGTGTTGAGTACACCAGTCGGAGGTCAGACAAACTTGTTTTTTGTTTGTCTAGGGTGTTGACTAATCTAAGGTCACATTAGTCAATCAGGGATTTCTTACTATTGTAGATACATCCATACGATGTCATCTAGACATTGACTAGCGGCTCTCTTTATGTTATGTTATTGATTGCTTCGGATGAAGGATCATGTTTTCAGACATGGGTGACCGACGTGTGACTTTCATCGGTGAGCGGGGTAACCAGGAAGGTAACTGGTGAGGGAGACCCTCCTTTTCTTATTAGCTGAACTGTCAGTGGAGTCGGTGGATACAGAAATGGTGGACGTACCAGGGATCTTCGGTGAGTTTATGGACTTATTCCTTAAAGTTTTGGTGACTCTACCCCTCGGCATGATGTTGTGTTCAGGATACACTTGCATCCTAGTGCCCGTCCGATTTTGGTGGATCTCTACAGGAGGCACCTTCTGACTTGCGGGAGATGCAGATTTAGACTGATGATCTGATGGAGAAGGGTATTGTTCGACCAAGTGCATCACCATGGTGTGCTCTTGTCTTGTATGCGAAGAAGGTAGATGGTGGTCTAAGGATATGCGTTGACTACAGGATACTGAGTCAAGTGAAGGTCAAGAATCGCTACCCTCTTCCAAGGATATATAATCTCTTTGACCAACTAAGGTGAGTAGGTTGGTTCTCTATGAATGATATGTGGTCTGGATATCACCAGTTGAGGGTGAAGGAGGGTGAAATCTCAAATACTGCGTTTAGATGTAGTTATAGAAACTTTGAGATGGATTTCATGTCATTCGGTGTTACGAATGCACCAGTTGTGTTCATGGGACTCATGAACTCTGTCTTCTAGGAATAGCTGTTTTGGTTTGTAGTTGTGTTTATTGACAACATCATGATCTACTCAATATCAGAGTAGGATCATGTTGAGTACCTGAGAATTGTTTTAGAGGTCCTCCGACAGCACCAACTCTATGGGAAGTTGTCGATGTGCATGTTCTAGACATGATAAGTGCACTTACTTGGGCACGTGGTGTCTGGGCAGGGAATAGCGGTGGACCCATCAAAGGTAGAGGAGGTTGTTTCTTGGGAAGCACCTAAGAATCTAGCAGAGGTTCATATTTTCCTTGTACTGGAAGGTTAATACCAGAGTTTCGTACCCAAATTCCCCCGAGTTGCAGCACCATTGATAGCATTGACCAAGAAGGACCAGGATTTCGTATGGGATGGGCAGTGCGAGGCAGCCTTCAGCTATCTAAAGAAGAATTTGATTAGTTCCCCAGTTCTGAGGTTGCTACAAAAATGGGGGGCATATGAGGTGTTATGTGATGCATTAGGAAGAGGCCTCGAGTGTGTGTTGATGCAATGACTGAGGGTGATATCTTATGGGTCTAGACAATTATGTCCCCATGAGCTTAATAATGCCACCCACGATCTGGAGCTTGCAGCAGTCGTGTTTTCACTAAAGATGTGGCAGCATTACCTCATCGGGGATCACTCCGTGGCCTTCACGGATAAAAAAAGCTTGATGTATATCTTCTCCCTGTGGTACCTGAACTTTTGGAAGCGAAGGTGGATGGAGTTCCTTCAGGACTACGACTTCGATATTTCCAAAACCTCATGAAAAGGGAATGTTGTGGCTGATGCCTTAAGCAGAAAATCACATAAGGATATGGTTCGAGAGTCGGAAGATGGTTGGAATGTGATGGAGGAGTTGGATGACTTAAACCTGGATGTATGGTAGGACGATGGTAGTGTTTGTCTATTTTAGATGATAGTGCAATCCTCTCTCCTACAGCAGGTCGACGAGTCTCAGTGGGGAGACAAAGGGAGTGAAGCAATGTGTGACCGGGTTAACCAAGTTGATGCTCCGAAAGGGTGGATAGAGGATGGTCAGAATCAGATGATTTTCTGAGAAAGTTGTTTTTTCCAGAGACAATGCACGAGAGATTTATTTGTGAGTTCCACAACTCACCACTAGTGGTGCACCCGAGAGCTTCCAAAATGTACCGTGGCTTGAGAGGTCAGTTCTGGTGGCCCGGGGTGAAGCGGGCAGTGGCAGAGTTTGTAGCAAAGTGACTCATGTGTCAACAGGTGAAGGCAGAAGACCTCATCCCAGGGGGTCTGTTACAACATTTAGATGTCCCCGTGTGGAAGTGGGAAAACATCTCGATGGATTTCATCACAGGAATACATAGAGTTCAAGGGATTGTGAGGCTATCTGGGTAGTGGTGGAATGACTAACAAAATCAGCTCACTTTCTAGTGATCATGTAGTCGAGTGCAGTGGATTCCATATCACATAGGTACATGGATGAGGTGGTGGGGTTGCATGGAGTTCCAAGGTCCATGGTCACAGAAAGGGATGAATGGTTTACCTCATGAGTCTGGAGAGGATTGCAGCATGCTTTTGGAACCCAGCTATGTCTTAGCACTTATTTCCAACCCCAGAATGATGGACAGACAAAGCACACCATCCCAGCAATGGAGGATATGCTACAGGCATGTATTCTGGAATCTATGGTATCGTGGCTACGACACTTGCCTCTGGAAGCATTTTCCTACAACAATAGACATCACTCTACTATTGGCATGGCTCCATTCTATGTTTTGTACGAGAGGTCGTGTCGCTCACCTGTGTGGTGGTCAAAGATCAGGGAAACAAGTGTTCTTGGCCCAGAAGTGGTGCAAATAATGACGGAGAAGTTAAAGCTTATACCAGAGAGGAAAAAGGCGGCGTAGGACCGACAAAAGTCATATGCCAATAATAGGAGAAGACCCTTGGAGTTTGAGGTCGGGGACCACGTGTTCTTGACGGTCTCCCCTCATCATGGGCAATGGAGGTTTGATAGGGGGAGTAAGTATTATCCTAGGTTCATCGGACCGTTCGATGTACTATGGAGGGTCAGCAAAGTGGCTTATCAGCTAGCACTACCACCACCAATACTGAGAATGCATGACGTCTTCCATGTATCTCAGCTTCGAGGATATCTAAATGATGATTCACACATCCTCGACTGGGTAAAGCAGGATACTGAGGACGGTGTGACTTTTGGGGAAAGACAAGTGAGGATCGATGATTGTGAGGAGAAGGTGCTCCGTGGAAGAACCATCCCATTGGTTCGTGTGTTGTGGAGGCATGGGGGGATCAAAAAACGTACCTGGGAATGAGAGACACAGATGCACTCCCAGTACATAGAGCTATTTTGAGTGTTGTTCTATTTTTATTGTACTTGGTTGTGATGGATCACTTTACATTTTTAAATATGGAATGGGGGGTTTTTCCTATTCTCTAGATGTGTGTATTGAGTCCTGAATGTGGGGAGGGGAGGACCCGATCCCTAATCAAGACGCATTAAGGTTGATGCGATTAAACCTGGGAAGGTGATTCAGTGCTGCCCAAAGCAGATAGTATGTTGACATGGAGGAAGAAACTACCTAACCCATATGACTGTACATTTTGACCCTTGAATGTTGTGTGGTTTCTTAAGGGAGAGGTGTTCCTAGATGTTGTTGAGGTTCACTCCGGAGAGGTATCTTTCAAGGTGGTTGTTCAGACCCCCTAGTTTCTTTGGGTCTAGTTTTGATTCTCGAGGTTGAGAATAGTTTGGGAGTTATCTGATGTAATGCACTGTACCCACCTAGTCCATTACTTTTCCATAACATAGCTCCACCGGTTACGGTGCACCGTGACAGTGTAACCGGTTACGGTGGCATCGTGGGGGTGAAACAATGATGGTGGCTCTGTGAGGGTGACACCTTGACAATGGAACTGTGAGGGTGGAAACTTGATGGTGGCACCGTGAGGGTGACACCGTGACGGTGGCACTGTGCCCTCACTGAGCAGACGTCGATATTTTCTAGTTCCTGATTTTTTCCACTCGCACAACATATATTTTGAATAAAAATGATTTAATGCGCTCGTTCAAAGGCATTTAAAGCCCATAAATAATATCTAAAATCCCCCAAGATTCGAGAAACCCTTTACATGCGAAAACATGTGGTTTTTATTCAGTGTGATTCCCTTCCCCATACCGTTCAGATCTGCCTCTCTTATGCGTTTTCTTATGATTAAAGAAAACTATTTAATGCATAGGCGTTATGAGAACCAATCTGAGGAGAGTTATTAAATGACAATTAATTTCATGGTGTGTAACCACCAAACCGTGTGGTGAATCCACAATATGACATTATATCCATTCAAAATTACATATCCCATAACAAAAGGATCTCATATTTATATCACGCTAGAAATTATTTCTTATTCCTCTTGGATAGTCTCTTTTTCTTATCTGCGTTTGGAGTTTCCATTCCTGAGGTAAGTGGTGCACCTGTGCTGGTTCTTTTTTTCTCACCCATGGAGTCTCCGACGTTTCTCCATGCAAGTCACGAATCCCCAGTTCTTGGCGTGTTATGGAGAACTTCTATCCTTGATTAACCAAGTTGGGATTTTACATCATCTCTCCATACTATGTATCATGCGGGGTGGGTACGCAACTGTTTTTGTGTTAATGGATGAACCCAAACCTTAACAAAGATGATAAACAGACTTCTAAATAATGATGGGGAGCATTTGACAATTCTGATGTACTTTGTTATAATTTCTATATGATGTGAACTATATGGGATTATGCTCACTGAAAATAATGTCTGTTGTTGGTCTTTTTTTGCGCACTAATGAACCCTTGTCTTCTGTGATGATTAAATGACTATAACATGGAAATTGGTTAACCAGCTAAACTCAGTTTGTTAAATGGATTCCCAATGAACATCAATCGTTGTGTGGTCACCCCAGTTAACCAACAGAAATAAGAACCTAATGAATGATATTCATGAACCTGGAAGTTTCCTTTCTCTATTTTGGTAGTAGGTGTGTTGTTCTGTTTGATGCTTATGGGGTGATGTGGATGGGGATGGGATCCTCTGTTGTGGCACGGTTGTTGGTTGTGAATTTGAAGGTGTGCGGGGTTGTATCTCGAGGCTTGTTTTGGTACCAGTAATTTGAGGTATCTCATAGATCCCCTTGTTGTTGTGACTTTGCAAGAGAACTGGGTCTGATTTCTTAAATTGTGGTTTGGGTGTTTCTCTTTCTCTGGCTTTTGGTCATGCCAGTTAATTGCCCTATAGTGCATAATTTACATAAATGTGATCACTTAAACAAGAAAACAAGAATGGGCTCAATGGGGATTTGTTTTCTGGGATAAGTGGTGACATGGTTGTGGGTTCAGAGTTTCTTGTTAATGAATAGTAACAAGGGTGTCTGTGCTTAGGTTGGCTTTGGAAACCCTCAGTTGGGATGATTTCTTGTTATCTATAAATATAATTGTAGTTCTAATATTTCTTATTCGTGCCCCACCCAAGTTGAGAACATAGTGTCGAACACTTCCATTTCATGTGGGAGGGTGTTTTTCCCAACAATCATATGATTTGATGGTTATTAGCTTGTTTTCTTCTCCCTTTCCCGAATAGCCCTAGAATCTTTGGTCAGGCTATGAGGGCGTGAGGTCCATTATAGCCCAGGATTATTCGGGCAGGGTAGTTGTGGGGGTTTCCCAGGTGTGTGCAGGCAGGTTGTTCCCATGTGTCTTCGGGATGAGGCACAGGTGTCTTCACCGAAGATATCAGGCAAACTTCTAGCTTCCATGCAGCCCGAAAAACAATGCTAGAACAAACCTTACTTGGCGCGTAAGTCAACCTCGGCGCGTAAGTATCGGCGCGCAAGTCACAACGGGCGCGCAAGTCCTCCTTTCACACATGCGCGACACAAGCTTCATCAACTCCAAACTTGCGCGACTCTCTTTCTTTTACGCACAAACCAATATTGGCGGGTAACTGCCAACCGACGCGCAACTTCTAACACCGGCGCACAACTTCAACCACTGGCGCGCAAGTCCCACCTGCGCGACCACAGACACCACTTGCGCGACCACCACACCTGCGCGACATGAGCTCTCGTTTTGAAATCTGGTGAAAAATGAGGAGGGGTGGTCCAGTATTTATAGGCAATCTGACCACCCTGCGCGACGGCGCGCAAGTCACCTGCGTGACCCAATCTCGGCGCGCAAGTCTTCTCTCCGTTTAGACACTTGTGCGACTAACTCCCAAACTTGTGAGAACCTATTTCCTTAGCCATATTTTGATCTTCTGATCTTGAAAAACATATGGCGCGCAAGTTTACTATACTCCAAGTCCACGGAGCGCAAGTCCCTTTGCCAAAAACAGTTGCCATCATTTGCCGATTTTCAGGCCCAAAAATTTGGCAAACACTGGAAAACGGCACCACCTTGTATCTGATCTTTTGTACCGCCTCCAGATCATCCATTACTTTTATCGATGTTCTTGAATCAAACATGGATCGTTGACCTCAACTCTTGAACTCGACATTCCACCATGAAATCCTCTTTGTCAACAAATTTGTATGTCATTGTTTTGCTTTGTCAACAATCACAAGTCAGATGTCCACTTTGTCAACAAACACAATCACATCAAAAATGCTTCAATGATAACTTGAGGGATTTTTGACCAACATATATCATATATAAATGTAGTGACATCATAATGGCCACAATGAAAGGTGTTAAGAGAATATTGAACAATCATCGTTCCGTGAGGCAGTAATTCGCCATCCACAGAAACAGTATGTTCTTTAACCATTAGACGAAAGTGTGTGTAAGTGTAGATCGAATCATTAACATAAAAATATCCTAGTATATTTAATATACTGGTTTTGTTACAAAATAAATGAATAAAAAGAGTTTAGGTGGGTGGAGAAGCAAAATAATACAAAAGGACTCAAGTGAAGACATTACCTTAAAATCGGGTAACTCCCTTTGGTTTGAGCTCAACGGCTTCCTTGAAAAGCCTTCTGACCAATGTGAGGCTACTAAGAGTTATAGAGGGATGTTTAGAGACAAAATGGGTAGGGTTGGCAGAACCAAAGGCTTTGGATGTGTGGGTAAGGAGGTAGAGGTGGGGGCCTTTTATAAGAGGAGATGAGGGGAACTCTTGGAAAGTAAGGAAATGTTACTTTATTTTAGAAATCTTTTCGTATTTTAATGGTCCCAAATTTAATTTTTTATAGGATAAGGTGATAAGGGTTCGAAATCCACCCATCAAATAGGTTTTGGACATGTATAGGTCTTAGATTTTACGTTATCTTTCCATTTTATTTTAATTGTTAAATAATGAGGTCATCGTTGCATCATCATGATGTAATAAATAATTTAACTTATTTAATGTCTAAGAATTATAAAAAACTACTATGGTGTAGGAAATCTTTTTATCTTTCCTTGAAAATTTATAGTAAATAATCGGACTTTTATAACCCCATTTAAAATGTTTTTTAGTAAAACAACTCATGTTTGTGTAATTTTAATTTTAACATTAAATAAAAAGGTATTTATGTCATTTTCCAACCAATGTGGCTCCATGGGGTCCCCAAGATGACCCATGGATTGTCTTGGTCAGACATGACTCTTCGAATGAGGGTAGGACATGTGTCTAGTTCATTTAATATTATTAAAACATTATTTTTACATTAAACTACAATAATTACCTCTAATCGCGATAAAAAACATAATAAGTTACTATTCACCAAAAAATTATTTTAATCCCATTGAACCACATTTTACTACTTAATGAAAACCATGTATGTCGGATTTTTGAAATTCAAAACACAAAGGTGGCAAATTTTCATTTAAACGGAAAATCGGTTTTTATAAGTACCACTTAGTGGTTTCACTATTCATCAAAAATTGAAGTTTTTCATAAAATTACCAAAAATTCACCCTAGGCTATATTTTATATTTTGAATTAAAAAATGATGTATATTTTACAAAATTCAAAACATATATGTTTTATTAATTAATTTAATAATTAACTTCCGCTGTCAAAACAAATAGCGTGTTTTTAAGAAACAATATCTACTAAAAGATTGACACTAGTTGAAGTCCAATTTGAAAGTGAAATTAATTTCAATGACCAAAATTGGATTTAATGGTAAAAATATATTCTAATTTAACTTTAAAAAAATTTAAAAGATAATCTAATCATATAAATAAATTAGATTAAAAAGTGGTTTTGAAATAAAATACAACATTTTTCACTATTCATTAAAAAATGTACTTAATCGGAAAAATACCAAAAATTTACACAAAGTAAATTTTGTTGTCCTGATTCTAAAGAAGAATTTTATTTTGTCCAATATAACACATAAAATTATCAAAAAGTGGATTTAAAAGATGTTCTTGATCTAAAGGCGCTTAATCGACCTTTTAAAAAATATTAGGATGTTTACGCATAAAATTGGATTCATTCACATTTTTAATCATCTAACATTTATTGTAAAAAGTAAAAATATTTGACAAACATATATAATCATTTTGTAGTTAGTTCTATTCATTCCCGCCATCACAACAGCTAGGCATTAACTACCTTTTAAAATAATATTATTTTGTTATTAGAGTGCAACGTAAGATTCCCAAGAAACTCGTTGTTGTGTGTTGGGTACGCCATCGAGCATAGCGTCCCCTCTAATGTTATATTAATATTTTATTCACAAATATGGATAAAAGTGAAAATGTCATACTCTTTATTTACCTGGGGTGCTACAATAACTACTCTATGTAATCAAAATTTCTATACCACATGTAAATTTTTTTTTATGAAATGCTTCATCATCCACCATTAATGAAATATAACTTGATGAAATATAAATATTTCAAAAACACTAAGATCATTTCAATAAGTTTAACATATATTTTAAATATAGAAATGGATTTTGATGAATAATAACAACAATTTTCAAATTATGAATGTTATTACATAATCATAATTTATCATCATCGTTATTTTTTAAAAAATTTATTGTAAACCAAAGTGACTCTTATTTTTTGATGAATTACTTGAATTCAAGAAATTTTTCCATAGAAAATAACTCATGGAGCTCACTTATACCCATATAGTAAGGGTATGTAGACATAATCTTATTGAATTTAATAGGTATAGAAAAAAACAGTCCATCCCACTATAACAACATTATATATTTTGATATTGTTCCTTATAAAAATTATATATATATATTCACATGAACCAAGAGTTTAAAAAACCATGTTATACAATTGAAATATTATTAAATAATGTGACATTTTTCGGCAATAATTTTAACTTTTCTGCATTGATAATATAAACAACATTAATAAATACATATGACGGTACTAATAATGAATTTTTTTTGAACTAATTCATATGATATAAGAAGTCATCTTATTGATAGTTATTAAATTCTTCAAAAATAATTTTTCACACACACACACACACAAATATATATATATATATATGTCTATGAAAAATTTAAATAATTCATTTAAAATTTCTATATTTTAATTAATACAATGAAAATAAATTTTTGAAATAGCATATCAACATTACTATATAGTGAATTTTTTGTATTTTTCTAGAAAGAATAATTTTTAGACAAAAGTGTAAAATACTTATTTTATTGAAAAAAATAAATTTTACATGTATTTAAAAAGATAATGAATATTATTAAATGGAATAAAAGTATCATTATTTCTCATATGTTTTTCATAATCCAATAATTTCTATTGAAATCAATTTAAATGTTGAATTTGTTATATAATTTAATATATAAGTAAGAGGGAACATATTTAGAAAAAAAAATCCTTTATGTTTTTTTATTTTTGTCTAAAATTAATTTAAGCCACTTATTAAATTTGAATATTGAAAAAAATATCCCATATTTTTAATAAAGGGATCATAATTTAGTAAATAGTGTCCTTTGATTTTTTTAAAAAAATCAATTGTAACCATATTAAAATTTTATTACCATGGTAAATGTTAAATTTTTTTATTGAAAAATCTAATTTGATAAGGCATAAAATTCATTCAAAAACATGACTACATACTATTTTATTTGGGGATTCTCGATAGGTATATCCAATATCCCAATATATTTCCACTTCGTGAACTTTTTATCTGACAATAAACATTATAATAATATGGGAAAATAAAAAAAATACAATATGTCTACTCTAGACATAAATATATCTATGATTTTTTCCTAATAATGAAAGGTGGATATTATCAATTATTAATAATTATTTCATATATGATATACTTTTTTTCTGGGTAATTTTTTTTGTTACAGATTAATTACGTTAAATTATTAATCAATGTTGTCATAATATTTATTCAATTAATTGGAAATAAAAAATTTCAAAATATTTCTATAAATAATAATCATAATAAATTTATTTTTTTTTGAATTATGTAGAAAAAAATAACAAATTATGGATGTGGGAATGATTTATATTTTAAATAATTTTGTCCATGTCGTCTTAAATGGTAAACTGAAATAATATACTCAGAAATGAAATAATTGATATTTTATAAATAAATAATATTTTATAAATGAATTAAAATTAATAATAATATGATAATATGATAACTATATGGGAAATTGTAGAAAATATTAAACACAATACATTTTAGAGTCATTTATGATTTTTTGGTATCATTCGAAACCATTAATGAAAAGAAGCATTTTCATTTTCAGTAATTTAAAATTGTTTATGGGTGCTTAGACTAATAGATAAAGGAAATTATATAATAATGACATGATAAAATTTTAAATTTTAAGAGGATTTTGGATTATTATAATGTTTTATTTCCAGTAATCCAAATTGGTTCTATTTTTCCAAAAAAAATAATATTAATTTAATACTAAGAGAATTTCCAAGAGTGTATCTCGACTCAAAAATAAAATGCAACCATCTATATTTAATTATTTTTTATGTTGGAGCCTTATAGATTAACTATGTCATACCATAATATAAATTTTTTCCCTTCAACACATATGTCATATTTTTCTATAAAGAAATTATATCCATTCAACGTTTAAGGTGTTTTTAAAATTAGGTTTCTCAACAATGAGTTATAACTCTTAATCATGAATTTTAAATTTTATTTATTATTATAAATTATCTATTTATATGGATTTTTTATTAAAAAATTAATTCATTATATTAAATATAAAAAAATTATTATTATTATGTAATAATCATTATAAAAATTCTTCGCATTCAATAGAAAATGATAATGTCTCCCATTTTATCTGTGGATTACTATCACCATGATGAAACATGATTTTTTTAACATTCATTTTACATGGATGATATATATTATAATTTGAAATAATATATATAAAATATATTATATAATAATTATAATTTAATGTTTAATTATTATTTAACATTCTATAATTTTGTCCTTCAAAATTTGTAAACAACAATTATGCGTATTTATGACCTATCATATCATTGATTGTTGTAATTAATTTTTAGATATAAACATTTTATTGATGAATTAAAATAAAAATATAACTAATTTATATCATATTAATATGATTAAAAATAATATTATGTTTCTTGATTATTGATCAATGTATAAGGAACATGAAAACCTAAACAAAACATACATGAATAACGAAGTAATAATCACTCGTAATAGTAATTATAGTGAAAAATTATAACAAATAAGTGATAATTTTTTATAAGTAAATAATATATAATATTTTATATACTATTATGGTTCTATGATTTCTACAACATTCTTATACTAGAATTTTTAATGCGTATGATAACAAATGATACATTCAATAAAGGATATATGTACTTATAGCATTTTATTAGGGATTTATTATTATTGAGTTCCCATTTATGAAAGTAAAATAAATTATCTAATTAATTCATTTCATCATTTTAACCACATTTTATATATTTTTAATACTTTAATTCATTCTATTTCCCCATCTTTAGGTAAACATGATAACATTTTTTTACATAAAACCGACAATGTTTTACTACTATGTCAGGATCATTCTTTTCAATGTATATGTTATCTATAAAATGATATCTTGAATGATTTCAAATATTATTTAATAATGAATAAATTTATTATTAAAACATGTTTCAACTTTTATTATAAATTTCAGATGATTATTTTGTTAATTTTATGATTATTTTACGTTCAAAATTTTGTAAAATGTGTTACTTTTTTAAAATAAAATAGTGAAACATAATTTGAAGCCATCATTACAAATAAAATATTTGAAATTATTTTTACTTGATTCCATGGTTCCACTTTAGTAATTATTATTCCTTGGTATTTTAATAATATATTGATTTTAATGATTTTATTTCAGAATTAACATCTGTTTATCATCATGAAATATTCCATTGTTCTATAAATGAAATTTTAATATATAATAACATATATTGATGATAAAAATTAATTTCTACGAATTTTGTTAAATTAGAAAAACTAAATTTTTTCTAGATAGTTAATGATTTTTAGATGAAATTTATATAAACATTATTTATTTTCCATGGGTGAAAATATGATGAAATGTTTATGAAATTGTTTTCCATTCAACAGGTTATGTTGTGATGACATCAATAATGTTTTATGATATTTTAGAACACGCATAATTTTTTTTCAGTATGTAAGCGGTGGGCCTAAAAAAATATATCCCTAAGATAAATTTTCTAAATATATATATATAATTATATAAATATGGGAAACAAATTGATCAAATATGAAAAATATGTAGGGATTCGTCATCCTCTATACAAAAAAATATATCACGAATAGTGTATTATGATATGTTATATAGGAGTCGATTCCCAATACTCTATGATTTGATTCCCTTAGAACATAACATTGAAATATGAATTTACTTGTAGAATTATGATGATGTCAGACACTTACAAAAAAAATTTCCTGCAATATTAATTTAGGGTTCATGATTGATTAATTATTATTCATCGCCATTGTGATTAATGTCCTTAAAAAGGATAAAATTTTCCTATATGGTTCATATTGAAGATCCATGAATTATTTTGTAATAAATTTTCATGTTATGGTTATGATGTTATTCACATAGTATTTCTTATGATTTTATATGATCATTGATTGATTACTCCCATTGCACCATTAATGAGAATCAGATCTCACACAAACATATGATTCTTTTCTCCATGATTTTATGAATGATTTATATAGGATACTACATGAATGATAAAAAATGGGATGCAATTTTTTAGAGTTGATGAAGAATATACATAAATAAAATATTTATGTATCTAGTCACCATTTTCACTACACCATTACGGTCCTGGTGTGGATAAAAATTTTAAATATGGAATATTAATTATAAAATATATAGCATTTCGTATGAAAATATCAATTTTATGTAATTGGTATTTTATAGGGGTTTATTAAATATTTGGATATTATAATAAAAAATAACAATATTGAACACCTTGTTGATAAGTCTAAGTATTGGATAACTTACTAATGTTTTTGTAAAGGCTATAGATAAATATAATCAAACATGATGTTACATATATTTAAAATACAGTATCATGATATATATGTATAACCTATTAATGAAATTTCATGATTTTATGATCCAAAGTACATCACTCTAAATGTGATTGTGATGAAAAATGAAATAATACATTAGATATACCAAATGCTTCAATAAATTAAATATTTAATCTTATTATTATTATTCTTATGATACATTCATAGAACATCAGTCATAGTAATATTCCAATAAATCAATGAAGGATAGACTATATTGTTGAACCTTTCATGTTAATACTTCCACCTACATTTACTAGGGATCCTGATCTACTAGTTTCTTATCAAAGGACCAACACCACTGAGAAAATATTTTTTCATTAATTCCTGGAACTATATAATGTATTATGATCCATTTATCTTATTAAGGATATGCATACAAATGGTGGAATATAATTAATAATACCTGTAATGATGATTAAAATCACTCCATTCAATGAGATGAATTTTAGATTATATTTTTTAAAAAAGTCACCACTTGTATTCTATAAAAATATAAATAAACGAATTCAACGATCATATAAATAATGAATATGAATTCATATTTAATTTTATATAAAACACAACAAGACATTTTATTGATTTATTCTTGTTTAATCATAAACTATGAACAAAGATTTTATTGATTATTTTTGGGATAAAAACCATGTATTGGAAATAAATTACCTCAAAGATACATTATTGGTTATGAATAAATTGTTTGATGTACATTAGAAGATGAAATATAAATTCTTTATTTGAATCATTTCAATTTTTTTAGTAAGAAAAAGAAGATTGATTATCAGGAATACATGAATATAACACACGGTGTAATCAAATTTCAAAATTTTATATCCCATAAATGCTAGAAGAAACATCAAGATAATATCTAGAATAGGATTGGGAGGATCATTAAATTCTAAAACTATTTTCATGAAAATATTGAATGTAGAAGAGCTATGTATAGGCCCATTAATGAAATGGATGAAAATAAGAATCCACTAGTGGACCATCGACACTCTAATTCATGAAATTCATGGAGTCGGGGAACTTCTCAGACCAGTGGAGAACGATAAATGTTTTTTTATTATGATCATTTGGAACTACCTCTTGAGCCTTAATTTAAATGAGAATCTCATGTGTAAAAAATAGTAAATTTTCATATGAGACTAAAATTGTAACCTGTACATTAATAATCCAATCTATAATTTATAACATCTTACTAGATTATATTTTCACACCGTCTTTTTAGTATAAAGAATTTGAAAAGGGAATTGAAATACCATCTACATGATTAGATGTTTATTTTGTAGTGAAGACTCATAATGGTATGGTCATGACATGTCAGGTGTATAATTTCACTATAATTAAGATTTTAGGTAATTTACATCCAATTAATATAGTGACTGTATCATTATTCAAATTTGATATGATTTTAGGAATCATTCATAATTCCTTATAGAGTACCCATATCATTATTGAGGAATATTATCCACATTTCATATTATAATTTATGCTATGATCATTTATATATTCAAGGATTCATATGAACATCCAATATAAATTAGTTCAATATTAAGGGGATTATATCATATCCATTAAGGTTTTCCTTCTTAGAATGATGTAATGAAACTCAACTTTGAGTAAGAATATTTTAAGTTAGTTTTTTGATATATTTATAGAATAGATTTATAGTATTCCTCTATATTGTTTTATTGAGATGAAAAATAAACGCATGACATATGATACAAATATATCCATGAATCCTTAAATAATTTCCCAATATAAGTTGTATGAGTTTAAAAAGAAACTCTAGTAAAATAATGAAAATGGATTAATATTACATATTGAATCCCATAGGGGTACACATATTACTTTTATTAATAATATTGACGGTTCAATGCATATTTTAATTGATTATCTGAAACATAACATGAAAAGCATCATGAAAATGTGACCTATACCCCATATTATTTATTTTTATGATAAAATATAATTGGAAAAATGAAATTTTGTGAATGAAATTCACTGTACATAACATAAATTGTAGTCATTGATTGGTGATATATCCAAAGTAATCATCAATATAATCGTACTTCAATATAATTTATTGTTATTATATATATAATTAATAATTACATAGATATATTCATTTAAATGATTAATAAAGCCTTTATATATCTCCTTAATATTTTTCCCATACTTATTAGAATGGAAATTCTAATATATTCATATAGAAAGCTAGAGAATGAATATCATAAGATAATTTTATTGATGACCCTAAAGAAAGAGAATTTTTATGAGAAATTTACAATGTATGATTTTTATCATTAGAAGATTTCATTCAATGTTCATTTAATATCATAAGAGGATATCGTGGTGAATCCTTCAAAGAGATTAGGTTGGGTGAAATGACCTAGATTGTACATGGTAACTGTAATATATAGTATCCTTGGGTTATAAGTGTACATCTGATTTGTTATGGGAGATTTCTGATAACTATATTATCAAATCATCATCTTTAGTAACAAGGGAGTTAAGGACTTTGTAAGAGACGAATGTGATGAAAATTTCGAAAATAATAATGAATAGGTTAGTCAATTCACCTTTTCTCAGAATACCAATGTCTGGATAAATTGTCTTGATATATATTAATGAAAAAATTATGGTATTGAGATATGTAATCATGGATATTGATATGCTTATATATTCTATCTCACGAAAATTAATGGTATGTTAAAAAATTACCTAACTCGTGATTTGGATTAGGAATGGGTACATTTTATATTGAGGATATGGATGAATTGTCAATATGGCTAATAATTTGATATATGTACCATATATAAATGATTAAATTATATATTAACTAATAAATAGTTGAATGTGTGAAAGAGAAAATAGTTGGGATTGATTAAATAATTTGACAATTCAACACATTACCAACTAAGGATGGAGATCATGGAGGATGATTATCTATGTCGTGAGGAAGATGCATGTTTTTTCCTAACACGGATTTAAATATATCAAATATAAATGGATTTGGATAACAAAAAACATAGAGTCTTGTGGAAATGGGATATATCCTATCATTATTAATGAATTTTCCACAATCTATTCATGTCATTCTTAAATAGGTGTATAATAATGATGTATAAATATAGATGAAATTTTTGAGAGTTCTTGAATTTGACCTTGATAGTGAATGAATGATATGTTTTATAATAGAGTTTCTGACCCATAAAATCCAATTTTGTAAAAGGAAATCTTAGTAGACTCTTTTTGTTCATCATTATAAATCAATATTTGTTGTGAAAATATGCTTAGATATATAAAAAAATATTTCTATTTAGATTAAATGATAAGTGTTATTTTTTGAGTATGTATCTCAATAATATGTATTCGATTTATTTTATGATAATGGAAAAATGTACATGGGGATGTCACATCAGTTACCCATACTAAAATTGGAAGGTAAGAACATTATCATTGATTTCATAGTTAGGCTCAAGAAAACATCTAGTGGGAACAATGATATTTTGATTTAATTATATCACCTTATGAACTCAACACACATCACTACCATGAGAGATGATTTATCTCTTGATCATATTTATTATTTTATGGAAGTGGAAATATTTCATTGATTACAATATTATATTCAATCTGATTAGGCATTGAGGTTCATCATAAATTTTTCGATAAATATTCATTAGAATCATGATATATAATTGATATTAATTCATTTGTATGATCATCAAGTTGATGGTTAGTATATTAGGACCATTTAAATAGTATAATATATGTTTATAAATTTTTATATAGGTTTCAATGGTGGTTTGGATCAACACCATCCTTTGGTGGATTTTTATATAACAATATATTTCACTCAAGAATTTATATATATCTTTATAAAAGATATTAGAATAAAATGAGTATAAAAAATAAATTATTGGATGATATTATATCATCAATGATATTAGGAATATATCATGATAATGTGACATTATAAACCAATAGATCAATTCAATAATATTTAACAGAATCTCTAAGTCGATGAAAAGGATACAAAGTCAATCATCAATGTGGTCTTCAGTTGGATGTCATTGAAATATTGTTCAAATGAATTTATATTTGGATGAAGGTTATGGGATATGGAAAGAAGGAAAAGTTCATCCTTAGATATATCATTCCCTTTAATATTATTGATCGTACTGTGATGGTTGCATCATATTTGGAACTTCAACTAAATCTCTCACATATTCATGATGTTTTCCATGCATCTCTCCTAAAGAAGAACATACATGGTCATTTATATATAATGAACTACGAGGTTTTAATACTGAAGATATAACATTATAATGAGGATAATATTGTGGAGATATAGGTATAAAAAAATACCACTCACGTGGTTGGTTTTTTTTGTGAAACCTTATTTTAATGGAAGCTACATGTGGACTATATGAAGTGAATAAACATAGATATCAGCTATTTTTTTATATCTGGGTATTGAATTTCAAGGTAAAAATTTCTTTCAATTGGAGTATAATTTCAAACCTTGGGAAAAAATGATATAGTTCTCTGTTAATAAATTTGATATAATGTTTTAAATGAAACACTATGATTTCAATAAACCATGTTATCCAATTGAAATATTTATATATAACGAGATAGTTATCAATATTACATTGAATTGGTATGGTGAATTGGACTAACCACATTGTCAATTATATATTCAGATCATATAAAAAATATATATTTATAAGTTCTTATTACATTTTCCTCAATTTTTAGTAATGTCATTTTACTCCTCCAAAATAATTTTACATTAATTTTTCCCCATTTATAAGAGAATATTCTTATAATATTAGGGAATATTTAGAAATTTTTAATTGATAAAAGGATTTATATTTCGATAAATTAGTATATCATAGTTAGTATTAAGTGAATATATATGATTTTTCTATAATGAATGATTTTTTATTTTATAGCTAGAAATAATCATTTATATAGGAGAATGTTTTTTACATGTTTATGAAATTCTAATTTTTTAATGCTTTCAACTTTGAATTTGATCTATTATATAATTTATAATATAATTAGGTTCATTGTAATATATTTTTTATTTATTTTATTAAAATAGTTTTTTAATTAAAAATAATTATTTATGAATAATAATATATTTTGTGTGTGTTTTATTTTATTTTTAAATATTTTATACCATTTATATAAAATGAATCTTGAATTTTTTTCCCATATTTTTTAATCCAAAGGTCCAAATTTGGTAAATATTTCACTTTTCATTTTCATGAAAATTAATATTTACCATAGTAGATATTATTTTACATTAGAAAGCTAAAACGAGTAAATTAGCGAGAAAAATAAGGCTTTATTTATTATGATTCATGAGGAACAGGTATTTTTTCTATTTCAACAGTGATTTTTTTCCATCTCCTTCCAGGTCTCTATTATATTTCTAATTAGTGTTATTAATCATTGATTATGTCCTTTATATTAATTTAGGAAGAGAACAAACATAAATTTCTCTCTCTTGAATTAAATATCCCTAATTTTTTAACTTAATGATAAAAAACAATTTTTTTGTCTCAGCTGTTTATTTAACATATGAATTAGTTATTATAATCATAGTATTTTTTATGTAATTTTTTGGGATGTAATAATTAATATAAAGTGTTTTTTTAACACCGACATAATATTTATTCATTTCATGAAATGAATAAATTACATTATCATAAATTTTACAAAATTAAGAGAATATTTGATAAATTATTGTGTAATAATATTTTTTAGATAAATATGATATATAGAGATGTGATGTTGTTTTTACTAATATTTATTTATTATATTTCTATTTCCAAATACAAATTAGTTTATTATTTCTAAAAAACAATTAATGATATAGTATAATAAATATAATTTTCATATGTGTTATAAAACTCAAATAAATATATTATTAATTCATTTGAATTGATTATGGTTCATAAAATTATTCATTCTCTCTTTATGTGTAACGTTTTTTATTTATGGTAACATTTTTAACCCATAAAACAAGAAAACATTGATATTCTGATTACCATCAAAAGGGTTAACAGGGGTTAAAATGATGAGATAAGAGAAAAAAATCCAAACGTTTTCAAATTTTATATGATTAAATGACTTTGAGTTTTCGAAATTTTTTATTTGAATTATTTCAACATTTATTCATTTTCAATGAAAATTTATTTATATGAATTTATTAATTTGTAATTCCAAGAGAGCATGTCATCTCACTTCTAAAAGTGAACATCCTCCACTTCATTATTCATAATGTTTGAGCCCTTAAACATATCCAAGAAATAATCTAATATGATACTAGATTCCATTACTAGATCTTATTGATTTAATACTATCCAAAATAACATCATTTCAGCATATAGGTGTCAGCCAAAAAATGATTATCAACAAAGAGGCATAACAATTAAGTAACCATTTTAAATTTTATTTCCAATCAAACCACCTCAAAATTGATGAAATCCATTATAATATAATTAATTCAATATCTTCATTTTAACTAAATATTAGAATTATTATGAAGGATCAATCTTGCACCTTAACACCATCAATTCTAATATGATGACATCACTGGTCCATAAGGGTGAAAAACAATCTCCACAGTGCGATGTGATTATTTATTCATTAACATTTTCCATGGATGGTAAAAAGTATATATTTATTTAAAATATATTTTATATATTATATAATAATGACTCTGGAAAGATAAATTGTTATTTTTCATTCTTTCATTGAATCTATTGAGAATTATAAAATACTTTCATGTGGGTGTACAACCTATCATCTCCAGGGATAGTACAATTAATTTTTCTATCACTTAATTTTTTTATTAATCTAAAATTATAAATATATAATGAATTTAGTTATTATATTATTATCATTATAAATTATATTTGATGATTGGTCATTTACAATGTAGATTTATTGTAGCTACCAAACCAAAACATAAATGAAAGGAATGAGATTGCCACATTGAATAATTATTCTATTAAAACTATAGTTTTTAAATGGGTGATAAGATTTAATATGAATATATTATATGGTATGATATTTATGTTTATGGGTTTTTAGTTTATTTTTACTAAATAAATATTTTTTACATGTGTTTTGATTGTGTTCTACGAAATATAATACTAAAGTTATGAGATTTACCTCTCTATAACATTTTATTTTGGATTGTTTCTAATTTAATTTTGATTTCAGAAATTTTATATTCCATATATGATAAATACTATTTATTTTTATTTTTCCTCCCAGGAATACATTTTTTACTTTCATTATTCACACATTACATACAAATGGGAATGAAAGAATATATTTATGGAAAACTAACTATGCTTTACTATTCAATTAGGAAAATTTTTCTTCAATGTATATATTTTCTATAAAATGTGTTGATCAGTGGTTTTAATTATTCTGCAATTATTGGTAAATATTTTTATTACCATTTCATCTAATTTTATCAAAATATTATTTATAAAAATTCTAGTCATTTTTTAAATGTGGTATATGTATCATTCTTTGAAATGAATATTTTTTTAACGTACAATGCATCAATCGAATTTACCACCATTATGGCAGCTCAATGATTTGAAAATTACATAAAGATTTCCTTGTTTTATTTTACAATAAAAATATATTCTATTATGTTTTATAAATTTTTGGAATTTTAATATGTGATAAAAAAATAAAATTTACCTCAAAAAATATTCAGGTGATCATAAAATGGGATTTTCATATTTTATTACATAAATTGATGATAATTATTATTTACATGTGATATTATCCTATAATAAAATATTAATTCTTCATGACTATGGTTAATATATTTTGTGATTAGCTTTATATAAAACTGATTAATTTTTCTTGAGGTCAGGACATGATGAAATAATAAGATGTTTATGAAACCAATTTTCTTTCTAGATGTAGTGAAAAACAATGTTGACCCTACCTCAAGTGAAGATGTCACTGAGCTCTCTCCAAAGGCCTATACTAGTCAACAGGAGGGGGAGGGTGAAGCTCAATCTGACACAGATGATCCCATTCAAGATGAGCTTGACAAACCCTGTCAATTGGAGGAAGAATTCCTGAAATCAAGTACTAAGAAAGGGAAAAAGCCGTTAGTTGACGCAGACAGTTTTATTACTCCGAGTTATAGACACCCAATAAAGAGAAAAGATCGCTCCAAAATAGAAAGAACCATTATTACAAGATCCCTTGCTGCACATGCAAAAGAAGAAAATGTTATTCCTTCACAGCCTGTGACAACTGAAATGTCATCTGACTCAGACACAACAGATTCAGAAGCTTCCTCTAGTGAGGATGATGAAAATGACCCTGCATATAGAGATGCTTACGTCATGGAGGAAAAATTGGACTTCTCAAAGGAGCTTGATTTGTGGATAGATGAGAATGACAGAACTGCCTTTCGGAAATATAAAAATGGGGACATGACCGCTGACACTTATCTTGAACTCCAAAAAAGAATGTTCATCTTTGTTTGTGAGGAATTTAAGAAGAACCCAAATTTCAATTTCAATGAAATTCCATGGAAATGATTAGTCTATCGTCCCTGGACATGTTTGGTTTGATGAATCTAGTTTCTCCTGCTTGATTCGGTCTGCTTCATAGAATTTCTGTTTTGAAGGGACCTTGATTTATTGTCTGCTCTTGCTGCTTAGCTCTGGATGGTTGGATCAACTGGAGACACCCCCTGCAAAGGCCGGGATGGCTCTCGCTTCTAGAATCCTCCAGCTGCAGCCTCTCTGTTTGCATGCTCCTAGAATACTGCTGGCTGAATCCCCAGTTTTTATTTCCTTGAGCCATATGATATTGTTTTCCAGTTCTGAGGTCTGCTGCTATCCGCCTGCTTTGTAAGCCTATGCTACTGTCCCTGCCTGCTTTTGGGGTTTGGCATCTCATGCTGGATGTTTCCGCGGGTTTGAGCACCTGGAGGCCCCCCTACTTCATCTGCCATAGGAGTCCCATCTCTTCTGAAGACTATTCTAGTGGTTCTTCACCTTGGGGCCCTGGATCATGCTCGGTTGCTGCTCCATGGCATGTGGGTTCGGCTGTCTTCAACAAGATACAGAATTTCCTGCCTTTCTCGTGATCCCTTGACACACTTGCAGCAGGTCTGAATTTTCATTCTCCTTGGTTTTCAATGTATGTTGCTTCTTTGGTTCCTTTAACTTTCAGAGGGTGTATGTTCATTACACCTCGAGATTGCCATGTATGCTTGTATTATTTAATAAATTTCCTGGACATGAACTGGGAAACGAGTTCATGTCAACTTGTTTTAAAAAAAAACTAATCCACACTGGTAATCATGTGATGAATCTTAAACCATTATGATATGGGAAACATGTGATGATTCACTACCCACTTGAATTTTATGATCATAGTAGTTAGAATTTTCATGTGAAATAGTTTTTATGACTATGATGGTTCTACACTATTATGACATGTTTTTATACTTATGATCCTATAATACAGTTCTTCATTTATTTATGATGATTCCTCCCTTTTATGAGTCATTTATTTAGAAATAATAATTTTTTATTCCATGGAATATGTATATAGTCTATAGTTGATTAGTAATTAAATATATTCATGTTATGGTCACAGTCTCATACCCTTATGATTTCATAAATTCATTGATTGATATCTCATATGATAGACCATATGGAGAAACTGAGACCCCCATTTCATATTTTTCCATTCCAAGGATTATGATTATTTGTTTCATTTCTATTATGTCATTAATGTGATAATGTGAGATAACCATTAAAACAGATGATGATTCTTGTACCTAAATTTTATATTTATATATCAATTCAAAAATGAAACTAAATATTAATGGATTTATCATGTATTGTGATGTTATGTATTGAATATTTATAAAAATAATACGTAATATTTTATTTTTGAATGTCTCAGGATTCTATTCCCTCTCTATAAATAACACTAAAATGTAATCATGAAATCCATCATGATATCTATCATTTACATGATGGAAATTAAAACTAAAAATTTCTTCAAATTGTCAATAAATCATTAAAAATACATGAGATGTAATATTTATTAACTACAATAAATTATAATAATCATTACTAGTAGAATAGATCTAATAGCATAGAATAAAAAAATAATCATCACTGGATGGAATGAATGTCACATATTTCTAGTAAGAATAATTATGTACCAAAAAACCAATAAATCCACTAAAATAACAACATCAATGTTATTATACATTATAATTAAAAAATTCTTTTAATTATTAAATTTAACAATATCAATAACTAATTTACTCATAAAAATATATTATTTACTGTTACATCTATTGAGTTTTTTTTTGGAAAAAAACCAAATTAGAAACAATAGTCAAATATTAGTTAAATAGAAATAATAATAAATAAAATAATGACATAAAATAGTATAAAACATAATTATTGATGAGGTAGAGGTAAATAAGGAAATATTCCAACTCCACTACCATAGCTATAATAATTGAGAAATGTTATAAATTTTTATGGAAAACTATTACATATATGTGATTAATATATGTGATATAAATTATGGACTCCCCAAACCATTCAGAGTGTCACTCTAGAAAAAAATTAATATTTCAAATTTTTTCACAAGAGTGAAAATCCATTAATTCATAGGGATCACTGGATTGGATGGGTCCACTTTATCAACAATGAAAATGCCCAAATTGAATTGTACTTATCAATGATACAAAATAAAAATACACCACATGGCTACAAGACCATAAATTAATACTTTAACTCTTGTCTAATAACAACCTCTACCCACTACACGATCCACCTACTACAACTAAATCCCACTTATCATATTAAAAAAACATTTATCTGAAAGGGAAAATACATCAAAAATCTGTTAATGAAGGTAATAAAATAGTAGATAATTAAATACGATAATTGATTTCATTCTATCAATGAATCAATGGGAATTTTAATTCTTATCCACTCATACAGAGGCCTTAATGTAGATCAATTTAATAAATATTGATTGTTATTAATGAATAGATATGTTCACTTTATTTAACATAATAAAACATTTAAATGAATATATTTCTAGAATCCATATAGAGAACTTCCCCATAAATTTATCGTTAATGTTCTATAATTAAAACCCATCATAAACATTTTTATAGAAAAAATTCAACACCAATGTTTATTTTTCCCCTCAATCCTAAAAAATATTAAGCTTCACTTTCATAAAATTTATTAATATAATTATATTTTAGATCCTAGACATCCCGTATTATTAATTAATAGATCAATTGATCCAATTATCTAATATAAAAAAAAGATAAATGTTTGACACATTCATCCCAAACCACATCAAGCATCACTAAAACACCATGATGTGGATTTGGGTCATAATTATATATATATATATATATATATATATGAAGAATCTTTTGGATCATATTCTATACTTTATTCATATGTTCACCCACTAAAGGAATGTGTTCACAGAGTACATCAGTATTCCCCTCATTGAAGAAATTATACAGAAATTTTTCCACATTTGTTTTATCAACTATATTGTTAGATTTTAACATTATACAAAAATAAAAAAACAATAATAGAGTAACATAAAATAAATTTCAAAAAAATATCAGTCCTTAATTCCTAAAAAAAATCACAATGTATTTAGATAACAAAATGAACTAAAATATTTCATCAGTTTTATTGTGAACTCGACCCCAATAGCCCGTAACCAGTGTCTAACTTACTACATTGGAATTAAATATAAGGAATGAAATACTAAAAGTCTAAATAGTTCAGTTTTCTGGGTAAACAAGATAAATACATGGGTCATGCTTTAAATTATTAATAAAAATTTAAAACATAATTTGTATTGAGTTTAAGATTACTTTTTCTAGAACATCCTTTCATATCAAACATTGTACACCTCATGGATTACAAAGAATGGAAACAAAAATTCAGTTCTCAATTTAATTTTATGGGTTATGTGAAGAGGAAGTTATAATGAATCAATAAATAATATTCAATATGAAATTTTAAATAACATAATACACATTCTATTTATTCAATAAATTATATATCATTATTAAATAGTATATAATAAAGGTATAATGGTGAATAATTGAACATAAATTATATTTAAACATCTTGTCTCTCATAAAAATATAATGTATATTAAATATGTTAATGTAAATAAATATAATCACATAAAATTTTATAAAAAACCAGAATGAAATGATTCATGAGATAAATTCATAAAAATAATCTCATGAATAATAAAAATAACTGAATTGTCAATTATGTAAATGCATAATTAGAGGATATTATAAATGCGGGATCATGATACCTCTACCATCATAACTAATCACAATATAGCCAAAATTTAGTAGGTGAAAACCCATCGGTATTAACCAGCTAATTTTATTCTATAATAATAATTCTAAAATCCTTTTCTTATTTTTTATACATGATCATGACTTTTAATCATGATTTGTTTGGTGTTTATTTAAGTGTTACTCTGGAGAAGTTTTTGAATATTTTTAATGGTTCTGGTCTATGCACAACCGGTGCATGGTTCTCTGAAATAGTTCACCATGATGGAGAAAACAATAAATACCCATATAGTGAGGGTTTCTAATTTTGGAACACGGTTTGGATTGTAATTCATCTGCCTAGGAGAAACTGTGAAACCCCATTTATAGGGGTGCATTGTTAGGTTTCACATTATTTCTAACATTGCAGTCCTACAATGAAACCCAAGAATATTGTTTTTTTATACTAAAATTATTTTTAAACATTCCCAAAATATTCTTTTACGTTCTTGATAGACCAAATTCAACCTATTTGATTTATTCATCAATCAGGTCTCCAAATAGTTAATTTTGGACCGTTTACCCCCATACAAAAGAGAATTGATGCTTGGATAATGGAGTTCGATATTCTCTCAATTTTTTTCTTCTTCTCATTATCTTTCTCCGAATCTGTCTCTTCTACCTAATAGGGTTTTTTAGAATTCTATGATGTTGTAGAATCTAATACATGCTATCTGCGATATTTATTCTATAGTTGATTCTGGGATCTTCATTGTGGATGATCTTTTTTGTAGTTTCATGTTTGGGGATTTGTGCATCATGATCATGTGATACCTAGGAGGGTTATTCTGTTATGATGGAAATTAAATATTATCCCGAAATTTCTGGATTAAAATTTAATTAATTGATATAAATTAAATTTCATGAAGTTTATTTCAATTTTTATTAAATCCCAATTTCATTGAATACTGGGATTTGGATTTGATATTTCATTTTAGGCAAGAAATTATAAAAACCCAAAAACTTCAATTGAAATGGTGTATATTTTTTGAATTCATAGAATTATATGAAATTTAAATTATTAGATTTGAATTTTGAGATTAATTTGTTAGAATTTATTTCTACTTGGTATTTATGTAAAATGGCATAACATGGATTTTTATAGAAATCCTTTTGTTTTTATCCAGAAAATGCACGCATTTATTAAAAACCAATTTCGGTTTATAAGTGGAAAATGAGTATAATTTGAAAGGGGAATGGGATTTAATATATTTTAAGATATCTTGTAATAAGTATCTCATAATTGATTTATATTTTGTCACATAAAATCATAGGATGTTAGTTAGTTTTCAGACCGACATTCTGGGTTTGAATTTACCAAGAAACATAATGATCCTTTACAACACAAAAAATAATAATTATCCCATACTATTCGACGAAATGATGTAGATTAGTCCAAACAAGATGGTGTTTAGGGGTGTGTGATCACATTGCAGTTATTATCGTATGATTGTCTAAGGATTCAATAACCTAGAACTATAGTACCTTTTGGAAAACTATAATGTTTCTTACTGGTTTTTATTTGAAATATATACGCCAATGTTTATTGTAAAATATTTTCAATTCAAATATATATAAAAAAAATTATATATAATGTTTTTAAATAAATATATTCAATCTATTTCCATCATTTAAAATTTAATGAATTATTTTTTTGAAATATTATTTTTCAATTGTATGAATATTTATTTAAAATTTTAGGCATTATTATATTATTTAGTTTTTGTTATATTTTATGGATTATTTGGTGAGACCCTACTAATATATTTGCTAAAACATAACCTTTTCCATCTGGTGTTTTTTTATTATCATCTTCTAGAATCATGAAAGGGTTAGGTGCTATATGGAGGTGGTAGTAGCTGTTGATCCATGGGCTTAGAGAATTACATTTGCTAGGAATTTGGTGGTTTTCCTAGTTTTTGGTACATTGAGGTAGTGCATTCAGTTTTTTACATGTTTGTCATCTGTTACACAAATCCCTATGGTGTTTTATTTGTATGCATACTAAATTTTTTAGCTTCATCCACAATTTTTGTGGTATTATTGTTCCCACTTTCATTTTGTAAATTTACAATTGTTAGTCACTATCCCTTATAGATTAGTAACTCCATATAGGAAATTTTGGTCCAGCTCAGTTATCATATTTTTTGGGTACCCACGATGGGATGTGAAAAAATGGTATCCCATATCAAGGTTTAGTTTCTAATTTTGTATGAATGATGCGTAGTAAATGGTGGGAAACATTTGTGATAGAAATGAAAAACGAGGTCTTATAGTTGATAGACTTCAGGTTACTTTTCACTGAAATGTTATTTCGATAATCAACATTGGACTAGTCTATTTAGTTTATCAATCACGATATAGATTATAAGACTGTGAAAAAGTATGAAACCCATTTTTCAAATCTAGTATAGTTCCCACCTATTATTGTATCGATTGAAAATATGAAGACTCGTTGATTAAATCTAGGAAACAAATCGAATATTCACTTTCAATATTTCATGATGATTTCTTCCACTTATATAATTTTTTGGATATAGTGAAGATGGTCCCAATGGATATGGCTGGTATGTAAGGGATTTCATGAGAATCATTCCCTTTTACTAGCAGTGGGAATTCCTCTTAAATATAAAAGGAATACTGTTGATTATCAAGGTGAATCTCACTGGTGGGGTTTTTCTAAACCTCCTATAATTCATGGAATATAAAATTTTATTTTCTACCACCATGTCAAGACAATAAATTATAAGAGGGTTTTCACTATAGAACCCATGATTTTTGGTTTATGGGGACTCTCGTGTAACCTATAAAATTGCTTCCATATTTTTTCCACTCTTCATAGTGTTATGAGATCATCATCACCTTCCAAAAATGTGGGGAAATCATATTTTTCAAAATAAAATGGGTTCCAAGAACATGCATCCATAATAAATATTCTTCACATAGAGAAAGAGACTATAGAGGAAGAAGAAATGGGTCCGGTGATTGGGATTGGAACCATCACTATAGCATTTTCATTAGTGACTACTTTATTTTGTATTGGTTCTTGTCATTCATTTTTTACATATTATATTTTTAATCTAAAACTTCTTCCTAGGAGGCTTTTATATTATGTGAATGATATTTCTACACCACTTGGAATAATGAGAGAATAGGGTAATCTTAGTCCCCCTATTGTTTTATTTCTTCCAGATGTTGAGCTAGTTTGGGATTTTATGGTTATAGACATGAAATATTTTGATACCAGAAAGATCAAGAACCGGTATAAGTTGGCCCCAGAAAGATAAAAACAAAAACAAGGGAAAACGGTCAAGCATGCAAGGGGTTATTACATAAACGAGTGCGCATCACCCCACATCTATCTACCTCCACTAGTGGGGAAACATTTTTTGAGCCATGATAGACCACATCCCTCCATTATCACTGAGTGCCCACATTGCCAATGCATCTTCCGCCTGATTAGCCTCCCCATAGACGCACGAAACATCCACCTTCATGTGGGAGATCTTCCTAAGGAAGTCCACCCATTGAGGTAGCATAAACCATGGAACCTGGCACGTCTTGGTTCTCAAAGCATAACCAAAGTATGCAAGTTAGATTCAATCCATATAAAATTCTAGTTAAACTGTATAGCGTACCTGATAGCATAAATCATTACCCATAATTCAGCTTCAAAGGTAGTTCTAATTACAATGGCATTATAGAATCATCCCTTCAAAACCCCATGATACGTACAGAACACACCACCATATCCCGATGGACCTGGTGCGCCCATCGCTGCCCCATCAACATTGTACATGAGACAAGGCACAGCGGGTGGAATCCATCGAATATATTTCAGCTAATGAGGATTGCATGATCAACCTGCAACACCAAGAGTTCAAAAAATTTGCAGATCGGAAACAGTATTAAACATGGCGCCATCCTGTATAGTTGAAGCAGCATAAACCTCCATGTGTATAGCCACTATGCCTTGCTAAACCGTTGAGTGTGAACCAATGATAAGTGCTACATTTTGGGCTTCGCATATGACTGCACTAACAGCAGAAATTTAATCCAATAGAATGTTATAAACCTGGGAACTACTACATCCATGTGGAAGGCCGGGCAGTAGATCCATAATTGTCCTGAGGGTTTCAAACACCATCACAAACAAGGAGCCAACATAGTCCGACCATAATGGATTGTTCATTTTCATAGAGATATAATTGTTATAGTCTCTAATAGTAATCCTCATTTAACATTTTTTTGTGTTGAGAGGCTTTAAAAAGGCATTGGGATCTCTGGTATGTTGGATATGATCAAGAATATTCATTCATATTTCTTAATATAATGAGCTATAATGATTCTATAGTAAATATATTGGGAAAGCGTTCTAAATGTGGGTGTGGCATGAGATGAATTTCTAGGGTTGGTTGAGTTTTATTATAATTATGATGATATGGGGGATATCTATGTAAAATGTATTGTTCATTTTCATAGAGATATAATTGTTATAGTCTCTAATTGTAATCCTCATTTAACTTTTTTTGTGTTGATAGGCTTTAAAAAGGCATTGGGATCTCTGGTATGTCGGATATGATCAAGAATCTTTATTCATATTTCTTAATATAATGAGATATAATGATTCTATAGTAAATATATTGGGCAAGCGTTCTAAATGTGGGTGTGGCATGAGATGAATTTCTAGGGTTGGTTGAGTTTTATTATAATTTTTTATAGTATATAATAAAAATGTCTCTATAGATTCCTTGTTTAGCTAGCCTTGTACATATATGTTATGATGGTGAGATATCAGTGAAAGTTTCATTGTAGGTCTGATCATGGTAGATATGAAAATAGAAAATATTCCATTGATAGTGTAACACCCCGAGCTTCCACGATACGGTTCTCTTTCAATAATGCAATAGCTTGCATTGCACGCAAGTTTGAGATTCTAACACACCGCGACTAATCAAAATATCCATTATGAATAGTAATACCCACCTTTTGAAATTATATATATTTTATATTTCAAAATGGACTTCATTTTTGGATTCGGAATGTCGAAATTAGCCTATGTTGAATTTTTTGTAATTTTCTGAGAACTTCCAAATTTTTATGAATAGTGAAAAATACTTAAAACAAATTTTTTAATCAAAATAATTTATAGTGATAAATTATAATATTTAGTGGTTTTAAAGTATAATTAGAATATATTTTTAGGATTTTATCCAATGGTGTTCATTAGAATTAATTTCACTTTGAATTTGGACATAAACAATGGCCAATCTTTTGATATATATTATTTCTTAAAAACAAGCTATTTGTTGTGACAGCGGGAATTAATTATAAAATTAATTAATGAAACTTATATGTTTGGAATTTTTTAAAATAGACATCATTTTTGGATTCATAATATCAATTATATATTAGGGTGAAATTTTGGCATTTTTCTGAAAAACTTCAATTTTTGATGAATAGTGAAACCACTAAGTGGTAGTTAAAAAACTGATTTTTTGTTTAAATGAAACATTACCACTTATGTGATTTGATTTTCAAAAATCCGACATACATGGTTTTCATTAGGAAGTAAAATGTGGTTCATTGGGATTAAAATAATTTTTTGGTGAATAGTAACTTTTATGTTCTTAATCGCGATTAGAGATAATTAGTGTAGTTTAAGGTAAAAATAATGTTTTAATAATATGAGATGAGCTTGACACATGTCCTACCCTCATTGGATGTGCCATGGACGACCAAAAAAATCCATGGGTCAACTTGGGGACCCCATGGAGCCACTTTAGTTGGAAAATGACATAAATACCTTTTATTTAATGTTAAAGTAAAAAATGACACAAACATGAAATGTTTTACAAAACCAATTTTTACATGGGGTTATACAAGTCATATTTTTGACTATAAATAGTAATTGGAAAGATAAAAATATTTCCTACATCATAGTATTTTTTATAATTTTTAGAAATTAAATAAATTAAATTATTTTTGACATCATGATGATGCAGCGATGACCTCATTATTTAACGATTTTAATAAAATGAAAAGATAATGTAAAATCCAAGGCTTAAACTTGTCCAAAGACAATTAGATGGGTAGATTTAGAAACCTTATCACCTTATCCTCGAATTATATAAGTATGGTACCTTTATAATCCAAAAAACATTGTATAATAATGTAAAATTTCCTTACTTTCCAAGAGTGCCCCTCCTCTCCTCTTATAAAAGGCACCCACCACTCCCACCTTATTCACACTTTCAAGCCATTTTTCTCGGCCAAACTCTGACCCAATACTCTCCCAACTTACCCCTATTACTCCTAGAAGCCTAACATTGGGCAGAACGCTCCCAAGGAAGCCTTTGGCTCAAATCAAAAAGAGTTAACCGATTTTAAGGTAATGTCTTCTCTAATGTTGTTTTGTATTATTTTTCTTCTCCAACCCCATAAACACTTTTTATTCACTTCTTTTGTAACAACACAAGTATCCTAAATATACTAGTATGTTGTTATAAGAAGGATTCGAGCTACACTTACACACACCTACATCTAATGGTTAAAGAACATACTGTTTCTGTGGATGGAAAATTTCTGCCTCACGAATCGATGATTGTTCAACACTCATATAACACCTTCAAAGGTGTCCATTAAGATGTCACTATATTTATATATGATATATAATATGTTTATGTATTACTTAAGATTCTGTATTTTTCATTTATGGCATACCTTTATGATTTCCAATATGGGTAAATGCGATAATTTCATTTTAGGAAGTGTGGACTACCGCCCCCTCAAGGTGATTTGAATCGTTAATGCCATATGTGGGATGTATAAAGGATGGAGTAAATGGTATTATACATTATATTATACTGTAATTATATTATACCTTTATATAATTATAACATCATTCCATTAAATACGAAATAGAAATGAATGTAGCGTTCATGCGTACATATGGCTTACCGTCTCCATGAACGGTGCATTTCATTTCATACCTCTAAATGTTATGTAATATTATAAATGAATGTATATACTGGATATATATAATATATATGATATCTACATCATGAACATAATTCTGGATATAATGGATATATCACCACATGAACAAATTGTAATTATAAGAATTTTATTTTTGACTCAAGTACCTAAGATCGACAAAATGACCGTTATAAACTTAAATAATTACATAATGTTCATAACATGGTAATAAGGGATATAAAAGGAATAATGAACATGAAAAAGGTTCTTAAGTAAATAGAAATTAACTCTAGTATATTATTCATGAGGTTAAAGAACGGTCGAGTCAGGACAGGACGCAAGGTAAGGGAACTTCTTAACCCAATTTCAATTCTTTGGGTTAATCCCCTACTTTTAAATTATGTCATGATATTATTATGTCCTATCTTTTATTTGTACTTTATTTATGTGTACTTATAGTGAATACACATAATATATCTAATTTATTTAAAAAAATGATCTTTGTAAGGGTCTTCGTCTCAATGTCCTTTTATTGAGGCATATTTTGTTTTATACACAACTTTCCTTTATATGGTGTATAAACCCCTTTGACTTTTACATCTATTAAAAAGGTTTTCTTTTATAATTATGTTATTTTTAAATGGTTTCAAAAAAATGATATTTCTCTCTATTATATGAAAATTCAGTGCAAATGTATACGTATTTAATGCAAGCTTAAAAATGTATTCAGAAAACTCGACTCTTGAGTGTGGTAGACAGGTAGGGATTGGGAGTGGACCCATCATGGCCTGTAATTAGTCGAGCAGTCTCAGAATTAGTTATTTTATTTTCAGGAGCTTGCATAATGATTTAAGAAAAACACTGGAGTATATTTGAGCAATTTTAAATGTAAGTATCTTCTAAAAAATTTCATCGGTAGGTCTCATGAGACAAACTAGTGTCTTGGCACGAGGCCTTGACAAAATATTATTTGTGGTCTTGGAACGAGCCCTTGGCTACGTGGTTATGATAGTCTGGCATTATGCATTCCATCATTATGAAAGTGGTTATTGATATTGCATGTGATTATTCGACCAGTAGAATATCCATGTGAAGAAGTAAATGACATTATCTCATTTTACTTTTTCCATATTATGTTGATGTTCAAGTTTAAAAGGATTTTGTTTTAGTTATACATTGCCTTAAATGTTAATGTTTATTTTCTAAAGCTTCCGCAATATTGTTATCCTTACTGAGAATCTGAGCTCACCCCATTCAATGTTTTAATATTTTCCAGGATGTGAAGAAGTATTTTATGAATGACCTGCAGGGATAGTCAGAAAGGGATATGAGTGTGGACTATGAAGACCATGTTATTTTAGTTTGTTTACTTTTTGATGTAATGAAAGACTTATGAATGTATGTAGAGTTTCCATGGATACTAAACAAATCGGTCTTTCGAGACTTGATCTTTTGTGATCATGACAATGTTACGAAGTAATGCACCGACTCTGGGTAGATGGGGTCGGGGCGTTATAGTTGGTATCAGAGGAAGTTTAGTACTAACCTTGGAGGCTAGATTTAGATAAACTCTGATTATAGCACATAGCCCGAAGATAGACTTTGAGGAATAGTATAGAAGAACTTCCTAGAATTTTGGTATTGTAGAGATATTGTGTGTTTTCCGAGAAATACATCCCTGTCTGGATACGATCAGGTAGAGGTGGCTCTGGCACAGATGTACCTAGGGGTAAAACCCGAAAACACCTCTTTGAGCAAGACTCAAACGGGAACTGGTGCATGACAACGGGCCTTGCTGCACTCTTGGTTACGACACTGTCGAGGGATATGCTTAGGATAATTCTCATTTTCTTTACAAACCACTATAAAGGGTTATGAGTATATACTTCCTCAATGAAAACATCCTTATGATTATGGATTATATCTATAAATAGTTCAATTTATGTTACCTATTTTACAGGAATGGAATTATGTATTTTAATTCATAAACTAATCTAGATTATGACATTGTATAGAAATGGTGCCCAGTGGAAGGAATGTGAACTCCAGCAATACGTATGATCCAAAGCGTAAGAAGGATCATATCTTTCATGGTATTAAGCCAAAATTTAGAAGGGAAATAATATCCCATGTTTTCTCAACATATTATGAAATAGTATCATTTGTTAATAAGATAAGTAACGAATTCTCTGAGTCTTATGGCTTTGAAGGGAAGAAAGAGAAGAAAAGGATGGAAGAGAGAATGATGGAAAAAGGGACGTGGGAAAAGAAGAATTTTCCAATATGTGACAACTGTGGAATGAAACACCTTGGAACTTGCCTGAATGTAATGGGAGTTTGTTATAAGTGTGGAGAAAGAGGACACCAAGTGCGTGACTGCAAGGGTAAGAAAAAGGTTTCAAATGTACAATGCTTCATCTGCAAGGAGTGGGGACACTACGCAAACCAATGTCCAGATCATCAGAGTGTGCCCCAAATGATTTTATTGGATAATAGTCAAGTTATGATACTACCACAGATGAGGAGGAATGATTAGAGTTCTTATGTTGTTATTACAGAATTTTGTAATTTGAGTTTTGTATCAATGATGTACTGGTTATAAAAATTATGGAGTATATAAGTATTGTACAACAATACTATTTCATCAAGGACTTGAGATCGTGTGGAACCATGAAATGCGGCTCCACAGTAGGTTAAATTTTTGTAAAATATATGGTTGAGAGAAAGATAAACCATAATATGGTTCTGATACCGAGATAGTGATTTTGGAATAAGAGATGATTGATTTTGATAAATTATATTGGATATTCTTAACTTCCTTGAAACAGATTGATGATTTGTATACATTTTTGGACAGAAGGAGTATATATAGTATCATATAAGGAATAAGGGATCATGGTAATTCAGGATGAAGTAGTGTTTTAAAAGAATACATGATGAAGGTGTTCACATGTTGTTACACGGAAAAAAAGGGATCTTTATTTTGTTTACCTTCCTCATAAAATTTGGACTGTGAGTTGGACAGAAGTATTTTGGATAACTATAAAGGTTGGAATGGATTAAGTTGAACCTTGGATAGTAATGTTTAAGGTCAAAAAATTTCTGAATATTATTTTTGGAATATTATAATAGTTTTAGAAAAAGGACAACCTTCAGGTTGGGTGATAACCCGTCGCTTCGGACAAAGCTGCAGGAATCGAACCCAAAACCATATTGCGACAGGCCTTTATGACCTACCAATAGCACACAAGAAGTCCCTGGTTATTACAAAATAGTTTTCCTAATCTAAATGGTATGTGTTAATATTTTGAACCTTGTACGATTAGGATAAATATAATATTTTTGAGTTCTATTATCTTTTTGAGTGAAAGATGAGTTTGTGGTAGAAATTAGTTGAAGGTTGAAACTATACTTGTCAAGCATAAATATATATATATATACCAATATCTTATTCTATGAATAAATTAATTCTTAAACTTTAGTAAAGGGATATTAAAACAAAAAAAATGTGTTATCCTAAAACCTTATGTCTTGTTGAACTGGTGATATTTTAAATCAACATAAATTGAAGGCTTTGAGGCCCTCAATTTGACACTTGTTTTTGATTGATGAACTCAATCACTCCCTACAAATATTTACGTTTTTCCTCCAATTATATGTCTCTAATTTCCACAAATGTTCCCCTAATCGAGATCATAATTGGGTGGTGAATTTTTCATTTCCCTTTCCCTCTTATTAAGGCTAAATTTTGATTAACCTTATTTCCGATGTGGGTTTTCCACAAAGGTATTTTCTATTTTAAAGCTTTTAAATTAAAAGAAAAATTTCAAATTGCGAGGACGCAATTTATTGAAGGGTGGGAGAATGTAACACCCCGAGCTTCCACGATATGCTTCTCTTTCAATAATGCAATAGCTTGCATTGCACACAAGTTCGAGATTTTAACACAATGCGACTAATCAAAATAGCCATTATGAATATTACTACCCACGTTTTGAAATTATATATATTTTATATTTCAAAATGGACTTCATTTTTGGATTTGGAATGTCGAAATTAGCCTATGTTGAATTTTTTGTAATTTTCTGAGAACTTCCAAATTTTTATGAATAGTGAAAAATACTTAAAAACAATTTTTTAATCAAAATAATTTATAGTGATAAATTATAATATTGAGTGATTTTAAAGTATAATTAGAATATATTCTTACCATTTTATCCAATGGTGTTCATTATAATTAATTTCACTTTGAATTTAAACATAAACAATGGTCAATCTTTTGATATATATTATTTTTAAAAACACGCTATTTGTTGTGACAGCGGGAATTAATTATAAAATTAATTAATGCAACTTATATGTTTGTAATTTCTTAAAATAGATATCATTTTTGGATTCATAATATCAATTATAGCTTAGGGTGAAATTTTGGCATTGTTCTGAAAAACATCAATTTTTGATGAATAGTGAAACCAGTAAGTGGTAGTTAAAAAACTGATTTTTCGTTTAAATGAAACATTACCACTTCTGTGATTTGATTTTCAAAAATCTGACATACATGGTTGTAATTAGGAAGTAAAATGTGGTTCATTGGGATTAAAATAATTTTTTGTGAATAGTAACTTTTAAGTTCTTAATCCAGATTAGAGATAATTAGTGTAGTTTAAGGTAAAAATAATGTTTTAATAATATGAGATGAGCTTGACACATGTCCTACTCTCATTTTATGTGCCATGGCCGACCAAGACAATCCATGGGTCAACTTGGGGACCCCATGGAGCCACTTTAGTTGGAAAATGACGTAAATACCTTTTATTTAATGTTAAAGTAAAAAATGACACAAACATGAAATGTTTTACTAAATCAATTTTTAAATGGGGTGATAAAAGTCATATATTTGACTATAAATAGTAATTGTAAGGCTAAAAATATTTCCTACATCATAGTATTTTTTTATAATTTTTAGACATTAAATAAATTAAATTATTTATGACATTATGATGATGCAGCGATGACCTCATTATTTAACGATTTTAATAAAATGAAAATATAATGTAAAATCCATGGCATAAACTTGTCCAAAGACTATTGGATGGGTATATTTAGAACCCTTATCACCTTATCCTCGAATTATATAAGTGTGGGACCTTTAGAATCCAAAAAGCATTGTATAATAATGTAAACTTTCCTTACTTTCCAAGAGTGCCCCTCCTCTCCTCTTATAAAAGGCCCCCACCACTCCCAGCTTATTCACACTTTCAAGCCCTTGGTCTCGGCCAACCTCTGCCCAAATACTCTCCCAACTTCCCCCTCTTACTCCTAGAAGCCTCACTTTGGGCAGAACTCTTCCCAAGGAATCCTTTGGCACAAATCAAAAAGAGTTACCCGAATTTAAGGTAATATCCTCTCTAATGTTGTTTTGTTTTTTATTTCTTCTCCAACCCCCTAAACACTTTTTATTCATTTCTTTTGTAACAAAAACAGTATCCTAAATATACTAGGATGTTGTTATAAGAAGGATACGAGCTACACTTACACACACCTACATCTAATGGTTAAAGAACACACTGTTTCTGTGGATGGAGAATTTCTGCCTCACGAAACGATGATTGTTCAACACTCATATAAAACCTTCAAAGATGGCCATTAAGATGTAAATATATTTATATATGATATATAATATGTTTATGTTTTAATTAAGCTTCTGTATGTTTCATTTATGGCATACCTTTATGATTTCCATTATGGGTAAACGCGATAATTTCATTTTAGGAAGTGCGGACTACCGCCCCCTCAAAGTCATTTGAATCGTTAATGCCATATGTGGGATGTATAAAGGATGGAGTAAATGGTATTATACATTATCTTATACTAGAATTATATTATACCTTTATATAATTATAACATAATTCCATTAAATATTAAATAGAAATGAAAGTAGCATTCATGCGTACGTACGGCTTACCGTCTCCATGAACGGTGCATTTCATTTCATACCTCTAAATGTTATGTAATATTATAAATTCATGTATATACTGAATATATATTATATATATGATATCTACATCATGAAAATAATTCTGGATATAATGGATATATCACCACATGAACAACTTGTAATTATAAGAATTTTATTGTTGACTCAAGTACCTAAGATCGACAAAATGACCGTTATAAACTTAAATAATTACATAATGTTCATAACATGGTAATAATGGTTATAAAAGGAATAATGAACAAGAAAAAGGTTCTTATGTAAATAGAAATTAACTCTAGTATATTATTTAGGAGGTTAAAGAACGGTTGAGTCAGGACATGACGCATGGTAAGGGAACTTCTTAACCCAATTTCAATTCTTTGGGTTAATCCCCTACTTTCAAATTATGTCATGATATTATTATGTCCTATATTGTATTTGTACTTTATTTATGTGTACTTATAGTGAATACACATAATAGATCTACTTTATTTAAAAAAATGATCTTTGTAAGTGTCTTTGTCTCAATCTCCTTTTATTGAGGCATATTTTATTTTATACACAACTTTCCTTTATATGGTGTATAAATCCCTTTGACTTTTACATTTATTCAAAAGGTTTTCTTTTATAATTATGTGATATTTAAATGGTTTCAAAAAAATGATATTTCTATCTAATATATGAAAATTCAGGGCAAATGTATACGTATTTAATGTAGGCTTAAAAATGTTTTCAGAATACTCGACTCTTGAGTGTGGTAGACAGGAAGGGATTGGGAGTGGACCCATAATGGCCTGTAATTAGTCGTGCAGTCTCAGAATTAGTTATTTTATTTTCAGGACCTTGCATAATGATTTCAGAAAAAGACTGGAGTATATTTGAGCAATTTTAAATGTAAGTATCTTCTAAAAAAAATTGCATCGGTAGGTCTCATGAGACAAACTAGTGTCTTGGCACGAGGCCTTGACAAAATCTTATTTGTGGTCTTGGCACGAGACCTTGGCTACTTGGTTATGATAGTCTGGCATTATGTATTCCATCAATATGAAAGTGGTTATTGATATTGCATGTGATTATTCGACCAGTAGAATATCCATGTGAAGAAATAAATGACATTATCTCATTTTACATTTTCCATATTATTTTGAAGTTCATGTTTAAAAGGCTTTTGTTTTAGTTATACATTGCCTTAAATGTTATTGTTTATTTTCGAAATCTTCTGCAATATTGTTATCCTTACTGAGCATCTGAGCTCACCCCTTTCAATGTTTTAATATTTTCCAGGATGTGAAGAAGTATTTTATGAATGACCTGTAGGGATAGTCTGCAGCATCCTGAGCTTCCATGATACGCTTCTCATTCAATAATGCAATAGCTTGCATTGTACGCAACTTCGAGTTCTAAAACACCGCGACTAATCAAAGTAGCCGTTATGAATAGTAATAACCACTTTTTAAAATTATAGAAATTTTATATTTCAAAATGGACTTCATTTATGGATTCGGAATATCAAAATTAGCCTATGTTGAATTTTTGGTATTTTTCTGAGAACTTATAATTTTTTATGAATAGTGAAAAATACATTAAAACAACTTTTTTAATCATAATAATTTATAGTAATAAGTTATACTACTGAGTGGTTTTAAATTATAATTAGAATATATTTTTACCATTTTATCCAATGGTGGTAATTAGAATTAATTTAACATTGAAATTGGACATAAACAATTATCAATCTTTTGATATAAATTGTTTCTTAAAAACACGCTATTTGTTGTGACAGCGGGAATTAATTATAAAATTAATTAATGCAACTTATATGTTTGGAATTTTGTAAAATAGAAATCATTTTTGAATTAGGAATATCAATTATAGCTTAGGGTGAAATTTTGGCATTGTTCTGAAAAACTTCAATTTTTGATGAATAGTGAAACCACTAAGTGGTAGTTAAATAACTGATTTTTCGTTTAAATGAAATATTACCACTTATGTGATTTGATTTTCAAAAATCCAACATACATGGTTTTCATTAATAAGTAAAATGTTGTTCAATGCGATTAAAATAATTTTTTGATGAATAGTAACTTTTAAGTTCTTAATCGCGATTAGAGGTAATTAGTGTAGTTTAAGGTAAAAATAATGTTTCAATAATATGATATGAGCTTGACACTTGTCCTACTCCTATTGGATGAGTCATGTCCGACCAAGACAATCCATGGGTAAACTTGGGGACCCCATGGATCAACTTTAGTTGGAAAATGACATAAATACCTTTTATTTAATGTTAAAGTAAAAAATGACACAAACATGAAATGTTTTACTAAAACAATTTTTACATGGGGTTATACAAGTCATATTTTTGAATATAAATATTAATTGGAAAGATAAAAAGATTTCCTACATCATAGTATTTTTTTTATAATTTTTAGACATTAAAAAATGAAATTATTTATGACATCATAATGATGCAGTGATGACCTCATTATTTAACGATTTAAATAAAATAAAGTGATAATGTAAACTCCAAGGCATAAACTTGTCCAAAGCCTATTGGATGAGGAGATTTCGAACCCTTATCACCTTATCCACGAATTATATCAGTGTGGGACCTTTATAATCCGAAAAGAATTGTATAATAATGTAACATTTCAATCTTTCCAAAAGAGCCCCATCTCTCCTCTTATAAAAGGCCCCCACCTCTACCACCTCATTCACACTTTCAAGCCATTTCGCTCGGCCAACCTCTGCCCAAATACTCTCCCAACTTTCCCCCCTTACTCCTAGAAGCCTCACTTTGGGCATAATTCTTCCCAAGGAAACCTTTGTCTCAAATCAAAAAGAGTTACCCGATTTTAAGGTAATATCTTCTCTTATGTTATTTTGTTTTATTTTGCTTCTCCAACCCCTTAAACTCTTTTTATTCCATTATTTTTTAACAAAAACAGTATCCTAAATATACTAGGATGTTGTTATAAAAAGTATTCGAGCTTCAATTACACACACCTACATCTAATGGTTAAAGAACATACAGTTTCTGTGGATGGCGAATTTCTGCCTCACGAAACGATGATTGTTCAACACTCATATAACACCTTCAAAGGTGGACATTAAGATGTCACTATATTTATATATGATATATAATATGTTTATGTTTTCCTTATGCTTCTGTACTTCTCATTTATGGAATACTTTATGATTTCCATTATGGGTAAACGCGATATTTTCATTTTAGGAAGTGCGGACTACCGCCCCCTCAAAGTGATGTGAATCGTTAATACCATATGTGGGATGTGTAAAGGATGGAGTAAATGATATTATATATGATATTATACTGGAAATATACTATACCTTTATATAATTATGATTTCATTCCATTAAATACGAAATAGAACTGAAAGTAGCGTTCATGCGAACGTACGGCTTACCGTCTCCATGAACGATGCATTTCATTTCTTACATCTAAATGTTACGTAATATTATGAATGAATGTATATACTGGATATATATGATATATATGATAACTAAATCATGAATATAATTCTGGATATGATGGATATTTCACCACATGAACAACTTGTAATTATAAGAAGTTTATTGTTGACTCAAGTACCAAAGATCACACAAAACGGCCGTTATTAACTTAAATAATTACATAATGTTCATAACATTGTAATAAGTTATATAAAAAGGATAATGAAATTGAAAATGGTTTTTAATAAGGTAGATATTAACTCTAGTTTATTATTCCGGAGTTTAAATAACGGTTGAGTCAAGTCGGACACAAGGTAAGGGAATTTCTTAACCCAACTTCCATTCTTTGGGTTAATCTCCTACTTTCAAATTATGTCATGGTATTATTATGTCCTATTATCTTGTATTTGTACTTTATTTATGTGTAAATATAGTGAATAAACATAATAGATCTATTTTATTTTAAAAATGATCTTTTTAAGGACTTCGCCTCAATCTCCTTTCATTGAGGCATATTTGGTTTTATACACAAATTTCTTTTATACGGTGTATAAACCCCTTTGACTTTTACATATATTCAAAAGGAATCTTTTTTATACGAAGCGTTTACTAAATGAAAAAAGGGAATGTTTTTTTCGTATGTATGCAGCGACAATGACTTCTCCGCTGCCGTGACCACTGTTTGAGTTTCGGCTTCCTCTACAAGCCATACCTTTTTTAATGAAAAATAAATACCATGTTATAATTTTCTCTTTATTTTGGTATTGAAAATGGATTTGAAAGAGTTTTTATTATATCAATGTGTTGTATAGATATCTTGTGATTGAAATGTGGAAATGTTATGTTTCCTTTATGCATGTTTTATTGGATACGATTATGTTATGGTTTATGATATGTTTAAACCTATTCGTATGAGGAATGTATTGGACTTAATAAGTGACGGGTGGAGCCCACTATAGCTCCTCGATGCATCGGTAGGTCTCATGAGACAACTAGACGTGGAATTGGGCGAGGCCCTTTCCCAATTTGATTTATGGTTTTGGCCGAGGCCTTAATCATTTTAGACGTCTTGGCCGAGGCCTTGACAAAATGTTTCAGAATGTCTGTCATTATACATTCCCTCATTATGAAAGTTGTTATTGATCTTTCATGTGATTATTCGTCTAGTAGAATATCCATGTGAGTAAGTAAGTGGCATTATTTGATTTTACTTTTTCCATATTATGCTGAAGTTCAAGTTTAATAAGGCTTTTGTTTAGTTATACATTTCCTTAATTGTTAATTTTTATTTATGAAAGCTTCTGCAATATCGTTATCCTTACTGAGCATCTGAGCTCACCCCTTTCAATGTTTTAATGTTTTCCAGGATGTGAAGAAGTATATTATGAATGACCTGCAGGGATACTGTGAGGGGATATGAAGAAAATATGTTGTTGTAGTTTTGTTTTACTTTATGATGTAATGAAAGACTTATGAATGTATCTAGTGTTTCCAAGGCTACTAAACTAATCGGTCTTTCGAGACTTGATCTTTTGTGACCATGCCAATGTTACGAAGTAATGCACCGACTCTGGGTAGCTGGGGTCGGGGCGTTACAGTTGGTATCAGAGGCAGTTTATTACTAACCTTGGAAGCTAGATTTAGATAAACTCTGATTAGAGCACATAGCCCGAAGATAGACTTTGAGGATTAGTATAGAATAATTTCCTAGAATTTTTGTATTGTAGAGATGTTGTGAGTTTTCCGAGAAATACATCCCTGTCTGGATACGAGCAGGTAGAGGTGGCTCTGGCACAGATGTACTTCGGGGTAAAACCCAAAAACACCGCTTTGAGCTAGACTCGAACGGGAACTGGTGCACGACAACGGGCCTTGCGGCACTCTTGGTTACGACACTCCCGGGGGATATGCTTAGGATAATTCTCGTTTCCTTTACAAACCACTATGAACGGTTATGAGTATATACTTCCTCAAAGAAAACCTTTTTATGATTATGTATTATATCCATAAATAGTTCAATTTATGTAAAGTGTTTTACAAATATGGAATTATGTATTTTAATTAAAAAACTAATCTAGTTTATGCCATTGTTTTGAAATGGCGCCTAGTGGAAGGAATGGAAACCGTATCAATGCACGCACTCCGTGTAGGGATTTCCCTCTGCTCAAGATAATTATTATGGATCTGGAGATACAACTGGTGCTAATCAAATTATTACCATACTGGGAAAACTCACTCAGGTTATGAATAATAACCTTACTCGTATGGAGCACCCTGATCCGCAACGTGGAGGATCAATGTTAGACCGCTTCATGAGGCAACAACCACCAACATTTAATGGGGGTAAAAATCCGTTAGTAGCTGAGAAATGGATAAACTCTTTAGAGAAAATATTCCACGCCTTGGGGAGTAGCGAAAGGGAGAAGGTTATCATGTCAGTTTACCGCCTCACTGGAGATGCCGATCAATGGTGGTCATTGATTCAAAATACAAAGGAAGATGATGATGTATCGAATATGGAATGGAGGGAGTTCAAAGATCTTTTCCTAGAAAAATACTTTCTTCATGACCATCGAGAAGATATGGAAAGGCAATTTCTGAGTCTGAGACAAAAGGAGGATGAAAATGTCGCAAAGTATGAGGCCAACTTTACAAGGTTGGCAAGGTATGTTGCAGATTATATACGTAACCCAAGAGGTAAGATTGATCATTTCTTTGATGGATTAAAACCATTTCTCTGTAGAGATTTAGTATCACAATCTTTCTCAACATATGAATATATTGTCTCATGTGCTATCAAGACAGAAAAGGAATTATCTAAGTATTATGACAACAAAGTAAAGCAAGAGAAGAAGAGAACGGTGGAACAAGAGACAGATAGAGGGAAAATGGGAAAGAAGGATTCTCCATTATGTGATAAATGTGGGAAGAATCACCCTGGTACTTGCCTAAAAGGAATGGGAGTTTGTTATAAATATGGAGAAAAAGGGCACCAGGCGCGTGATTGCAAGGGAAAGAAAGAGGCTATCAATGTTGAATGATACAATTGTAGGGAAATGTGGCATTATGCAAATGAATGTCCTAAGCGTCAGGAAAACTTACCTTAGAAAAGGCCAAGGGATCAAGGAAAATCTTATGTTGTAGCTACAGTTGAAGCAGAATAATTATTGTATTGGTGCTTTTGGACTCATGGATTATATTCTGGTTATTAGAATAATGTGATATATATATAATGATTGTACTGCAGTACTTGTTGATTTCAGTAAGGTTTTAATATGATGAAGGTAATCATATTTTTAGTATTTGACAAAAAGAGAAACTTTAATTTGTTTGGGAAATCTGATAAATTGATTTAGGAATTAAGAGACCTTTTAGAGAAAGTATGGATAGAGGTATTTTGGATAACTATAAAGGTTGGAGTGGATTAAGTTGATCTTTGGATAGTATTGTTTAAGGTTAAAAAAATTTATGAAGATTATTTTTGGAATATTATAATACTATAGTTTTAGGAAAAGGACAACCTGCAGGGTGGGGCATAACCGTCGCGTCGGACAAAGCTGCAGGAATCGAACCCACAACCATAGTGCGACAGGCCTTTATTTCCTACCACTAGCCTACAGGAAGTCCCTGGTTATTACAAAATAATTTTACTAATCTAAATGGTATGTGTTAACATTTAAAACCTTATACAATTAAGATAAATAGAATATTTTTGAGTTCTATTACCTTTTAGAGTGAAAGATTGGTTTTTGGTAAAAATTTATTAAAGAATGAAAGTCTACATGACAAGTATGTATATTCCCTTACGTTCTTAGTGAATCTCCTAAATAAATTCTTTAACTTTATAAAAGGTATCTTAAACCAAAAACGTTGTCGGTTAACTTTTCCAACTGGGGATTCAATGACCGTTTAACCAATCACAAGTTTGTGATTTTCTTATTGTGAACTTTCTCCTAATCCAGTTTTCTACAACTCTCCATCAGACCTTGATGGTTTTTTTTTCTTCCATATCCATATTTTCATAGTATCCTAGTATGGGCTATCTCGGGTGACCTTTGTACTTATCTTTCTTTCTTTTAATGTTATATTTTTATTAACCTTATTTCCGATGTAGGGTTTCTACAAAGGTATTTTCTATTTTCAACCTTTTATTTTCCAAGAAAAATTTCAAATTGCGAGGACGCAATTTATTGAAGGAGGGGAGAATGTAACACCCCGAGCTTCCATGATACGCTTCTCATTCAATAATACAATAGCTTGCATTGTACGCAACTTCGAGTTCTAAAACACCGCGACTAATCAAAGTAGCCGTTATGAATAGTAATAACCACTTTTTAAAATTATAAAAATTTTATATTTCAAAATGGACTTCATTTTTGGATTTGGAATATCGAAATTAGCCTATGTTGAATTTTTGGTATTTTTCTGAGAACTTCAAATTTTTTATGAATAGTGAAAAATACTTAAAAACAACTTTTTTAATAAAAATAATTTATAGTGATAAGTTATACTACTGAGTGGTTTTAAAGTATAATTATAATTTATTTTTAAAATTTTATCCAATGGTGGTCATTAGAATTAATTTAACATTGAAATTGGAGATAAACAATTATCAATCTTTTGATGTAAATTGTTTCTTAAAAACACGCTATTTGTTGTGACAGCGGGAATTAATTATAAAATTAATTAATGCAACTTATATGTTTGGAATTTTTTAAAATAGACATCATTTTTGAATTAGGAATATCAATTATAGCTTAGGGTGAAATTTTGGCATTGTTCTGAAAAACATCAATTTTTGATGAATAGTGAAACCACTAAGTGGTAGTTAAATAACTGATTTTTCATTTAAATGAAATATTACCACTTCTGTGATTTGATTTTCAATAATCCGACATACATGGTTTTCATTAAGAAGTAAAATGTGGTTCAATGAGATTAAAATAATTTTTTGGTGAATAGTAACTTTTATGTTCTTAATCGCGATTAGAGGTAATTAGTGTAGTTTAAGGTAAAAATAATGTATTAATAATATAATATGAGCATGAAACTTGTCCTACTCCTATTGGATGAGTCATGGCCGACCAAGACAATCCATGGGTCAACTTGGGGACCCCATGGAGCCACTTTAGTTGGAAAATGACATAAATACCTTTTATTTAATGTTAAAGTAAAAAATGGCACAAACATGAAATGTTTTATTAAAACAATTTTTACATGGGGTTATACAAGACATATTTTTGACTATAAATATTAATTGGAAATCTAAAAATATTTCCTACATCATAGTATTTTTTTTATAATTTTTAGACATTAAATAAATTAAATTATTTATGACATAATATTGATGCAGCGATGACCTCATTATTTAACTATTCAAATAAAATAAAGAGATAATGTAAAATCCAAGGCATAAAATTGTCCAAAGCCTATTGGATGAGGATATTTCGAACCCTAATCACCTTATCCCCGAATTATATCTGTGTGGGACCTTTAGAATCCGAAAATCATTGTATAATAATTTAACATTTCAATCTTTCCAAAAGAGCCCCTCCTCTCCTCTTATAAAAGGCCCCCACCTCTACCACCTCATTCACACTTTAAAGCCCTTTGTATCAGCCAACCTCTGCCCAAATACTCTCCCAACTTTCCCCCCTTACTCCTAGAAGCCTCACTTTGGTCATAATTCTTCCCAAGGAAGCCTTTGGCTCAAATCAAAAAGAGTTACCCGATTTTAAGGTAATATCTTCTCTTATGTTATTCTGTATTATTTTGCTTCTCCAACCCCTTAAACTCTTTTTATTACTTTCTTTTGTAACAACACCAGTATCCTCAATATACTAGGATGTTGTTATAAAAAGTATTTGAGCTACACTTACACACACCAACATCTAATGGTTAAAGAACATACGGTTTCTGTGGATGGTGAATTTCTGCCTCACAAAACGATGATTGTTCAACACTCATATAACACCTTAAAAGGTGGCCATTAAGATTTCACTATATTTATATATGATATATAATATGTTTATGTTTTCCTTATTCTTCTTTATTTCTCATTTATGGAATAATTTATGATTTCCATTATGGGTAAACGCAATATTTTTATTTTAGGAAGTGCGGACTACCGCCCCCTCAAAGTGATGTGAATCGTTAATACCATACGTGGGATGTGTAAAGGATGGAGTAAATGATAATATATATGATATTATACTGGAACTATACTATACCTTTATATAATTATGATTTCATTCCACTAAATATGAAATAGAAATGAATGTAGCGTTCATGCGTACGTACGGCTTACCGTCTCCATGAACGGTGCATTTCATTTCTTACCTCTAAATGTTACGTAATATTATGAATGAATGTATATACTGGATATATATGATATATATGATAACTAAATCATTAATATAATTCTGGATATAATGGATATTTCACCACATGAACAACTTGTAATTATAAGAAGTTTATTGTTGACTCAAGTACCAAAGATCGACAAAACGACCGTTATTAACTTAAATAATTACATAATGATCAAAACATTTTAATAAGTGATATAAAAAGGATAATGAAATTGAAAATGGTTCTTAATAATGTAGATATTAACTCTAGTTTATTATTCAGGAGGTTAAAGAACGGTTGAGTCAAGTCGGACACAAGGTAAGGGAATTTCTTAACCCGACTTCCATTCTTTGGGTTAATCTCCTACTTTCAAATTATGTCATGATATTATTATGTCCTATTATCTTGTATTTGTACTTTCTTTATGTGTACCTATAGTGAATACACATAATAGATCTATTTTATTTTAAAAATGATCTTTTTAAGGACATCGCCTCAATCTCCTTTCATTGAGTCATATTTGGATTTATACACAAATTTCTTTTATACGGTGTATAAACCCCTTTGACTTTTACGTATATTCAAAAGGAATATTTTTATACGAAGCGTTTACTAAACGACAAAAGGGAATGTTTTTTTCGTACGTATGCGGCGACAACGACTTCTCCGCTGCCGTGACCACTATTTGAGTTTCGGCTTCCTCTACAAGCCATACCTTTTTTTAATGAAAAATAAATACCATGTTATAATTTTCTTTTATTTTGGTATTGAAAATGGATTTGAAAGCATTTTTATTATATCAATGTGTTGTATTGATATCTTGTGATTGAAATATGGAAATGTTATGTTTCCTTTATGCATTTTTTATGTGATACGAGTATGTTATGGTTTATGATATGTTTAAACCTATTCATATGAGGAATGTATTGGACTTAATAAGTGACGGGTGTAGCCCGCTATAGCTCCTCGATGCATCGGTAGGTCTCATGAGACAACTAGACGTGGAATTGGCCGAGGCCCTTTCCCAATATGATTTATGGTTTTGGCCGAGGCCTTAATCATTTTAGGCATCTTGGCCGAGGCCTTGACAAAATGTTTCAGAATGTCTAGCATTATACATTCCCTCATTATGAAAGTGGTTATTGATCTTTCATGTGATTTTTCATCTAGTAGAATATCCATGTGAGTAAGTAAGTGACATTATTTGATTTTACATTTTCCATATTATGCTGAAGTTCATGTTTAATAAGGCTTTTGTTTAGTTATACATTGCCTTAATTGTTAATTTTTATTTATGAAAGCTTCCGAAATATCGTTATCCTTACTGAGCATCTGAGCTCACCCCTTTCAATGTTTTAATGTTTTCCAGGATGTGATGAAGTATATTATGAATGACCTGCAGGGATAGTGTGAGGGGATATGAAGACAATATGTTGTTGTAGTTTTGTTTTACTTTATGATGTAATGAAAGACTTATGAATGTATCTAGTGTTTCCAAGGCTACTAAACTAATCGGTCTTTTGAGACATGATCTTTTGTGATCATGCCAATGTTACGAAGTAATGCACCGACTCTGGGTAGCTGGGGTCGGGGCGTTACGTAGTCAAAAAGGGATATGAGTGTGGACTATGAAGACCATGTTATTGTAGTTTGTTTACTTTTTGATGCAATGAAAGACTTATGAATCTATCTAGTGTTTCCAAGGCTACTAAACTAATCGGTCTTTCGAGACTTGATCTTTTGTGATCATGCTAATGTTATGAAGTAATGCACCGACTCTGGGTAGCTGGGGTCGGGGCGTTACAGATAGTACAATATCTATTGATGGAACATAGCCAGTACATTTATTACTATTATTGTTATCAATGATTGTTGTAATTTTTAGTTAATGACGAGGTGTACTTAAAATTTAAACCTTGTTAGGGTTATCGATGGCTTAGGAGGCATGGTAAGTCTTATCCCCATTTTTGTGACCCTTTGAGGTTTTCATGTATGTGGGTAAAACATCATACCATTTAGCACATCAACCACTACAAGTTTCGATACATAAAGTCTTCTATGTATCATAGTTATGATGATATCTATAAGATACATATCATGTTTTGATCATGTGAGATCGTGTGGTTGGACATGATTTATCAGTTACAAAATTTCTAGTTAGTAAAGTTGATTCTCAATCCAAGGTACATCATGGGAGTAAGATACCATTGGTTTATGTATTTGGGAAACATCATTCTTTTTATCAAGAGACATCTGATTGGGGGAAATGACGAGAGAGTAGTGGAATTTAATTTTTTTCTTGGAAACATTTTGGATGAAATTCAAGTAGAAAAATTTATCTAAGGTGGGTAGTTTGTAAAAACTTTTTCCTTTTTCGATGTATTCTTGAACATATATATTAATCATTCTGTAGTTTTGTTTTTTATGGGTAACTCAGTTGAATTTTTTTTTTAAATATTACATTTTTTAATATTTTCATGGTTGGAGCATGGATTTACTAAATGGTGTTCCCTAATAGTAAAAAATATGCAAACACAGATAATGAGGGTTTTCATAGTTGTCACACCATATGAAAATTATTTTCCCCACCTAGGATAAATCATGAAAAACCATTAAAAGGTGTTCATAGTAAGGGATCATGATTTTTCTAACCATGAAGACAGTCCTTGAATATCATGCTTATGTGAAATTTTAACATGAAATTTAATTTTATACATCATGCAAACCCCATTTTTGGATCCTAAAAGACCTAATTGAAACTATTATGTTTTTTCATTCTGGTGGACCTCCCAATAAGTGATTTTGGCCTTTATACACCTGTCTAAAAGAAAATCATTGCATGGATAGTGGTGTTCGATATTCTAATGGTAGGTTTCCTATTATCGTTATCGTTCCCTTGTTCTCTTTCCCTCACTCCCTAGGGTATTTTACATCTTCTTGTTTTTGGATAATCTAATTCCCCTAGTTTTAAATCATTTATCTTTGTTTTTTTGGGACACCATTTTTGACTATCTTCATTTGAATCACGCTCTTAGGGAATTGTGTTTCAAGAACATGTAACCCTATGGTAGGTAGTTCTGTAATGAGGGACAATTTTTATAAACCCTAATTATCTTGATTATAGTTAAATTCCCTAATTAAAATAAAATTTAATGAAATAAATTTCAATTATTTTAATAAAAATTAATTTTATTTAATTGGGTGATTTTTATTTAAAATGGAATTTTTGTCATCATATGGAGGAAAACCACTTTATCCATTGAATTGTGGTGTATTTTTTGAATTATATTGAATTTTATGAAATTTGAAATTTTGAATTTAAATTTTAAAATTAATTTTATATAATTTCATTAAAATTATTATTTTGGAAAAAACTCTTCATATTTTTTTGGATAGATCTCATTAGTTTTTATTTTGAAAAAGGAATGTTTTGGTAAAACCCCCTTTTAGGTTTTTATGTGTAAAATCATGAATATTTAAAATTGATAATGGTATGAATTTTATATTAAATTATATTAAAACAATTCCCATCATTGATTTTTATTACAACACAAGAAAGCCTATGTATTAATACTGTTATTGGTACAAACACGCTAGGTTGAAATTTCCTTCGATATGGAAAGACGGTTTATAAGAAAAACCAGAACATTCCATAAAATGTTATTCTTTATTAGGATTTAGATGAGCCCAATATATATAATATTGAGGGACATGATTACACATCATATTTATTATCATAGGATGGTGTGATTATCCCATTACTTGGATCTATCTTGTGTTTTGGATGATTTCCATGTTGATCTCTTGTTTATATTTTAAATATATATGACAATGTTTATTATTAACTATTTACCATGACTTATGAATTTATATAAAATAGTTAATATAAAAATATTTATATAACTTTTTTAATGTGTTTCCATCATTTTAAATGTAAGGAATTATTTTTTTGAAGTATAATTTTGAATGTACATTGATATTTATTTAAAATTGATTGATTTATTTGGGAAATTAAATTTAGGAATATTTTATAGAATACATGGGGAGAACTTACTGGTATTTTATCTCACATACAACCTGTGGCTTATGGTGTTTTTAGATGATCTTAATCTTGGATTAACTATGGATAAGGTCACACATGGTGGTCCTTGTAGATGTTGATATATGGGCATGAAGTGTTGTGTCAAATTAGATATCGGTAGTTATCTTATTTTTCATGAAATTTGTTGATGAACTCTTGGTTGTTAAAATATTTTAATTTTGGTACACTGCTCCATATGGAGTCCCCATTATATGAATACTTAATTATTTACCTTCTTCTAGACTATTTTTAGAAAAAATTTGCCCACATTCATTCAGTATGATTCAATGTTCAAGAATAAATCCCATTGGTATTGGGACTAACATTTGGGACATGTTAGTGCCAACAAGGTAATAGAGATACCAGGGTAATTGGGGTATTTCATGCAAATAATTCACCTCGTGATACTATCAATGAATTAAAGAGAAATCTATAATGATAACCCTCTCATATCTTCATGTCTATAGTATTCCTCATATATAAATTAACCAAAGTAATCCACAAACAATATTCCGTAAATTAAAATAATATTATTGACTATAGAATATAATTTTTTTAATATTTCTCTAAATAAATAATTAAAATTAAAGATAAAATAACTTAATTATAAATGATATATGGTTAATAAATAAACATATCCACATAAAATAATATAGATATTCAGTGTAAATTTAATTTTTGGAAAATTAAAAATTCATGGCAATGTTAATGACTATACAAATGAATAATGGATATGAATTCCAATATATTATTTTTTAAGAGTGATCCTCAACCATATAGATGATAAATATGGATGGTATCAATACTACATATACCCATCTGAGTATGAATAAATTTTCTTTTTCATTTATGATTTCAAACACCATAAATATATATTTAAAAACATTAATGATGAAAAAATATTTTATATTTTAAAAATAAATTTTTAAAACTCAAAGTTCAATAAATATTTTAAAAAAAATCAACAAAAAAAATATTTTAATCATTTAATAGATTTCATAAAACAGATTACTGGTCACAAAAATTTAAAATTCCATTCATTTCATACGCATTAAAATAATGATTCCATTAACCTTTTTAGTAATAGATAGAAAAATATAGTTTTCAAAAAGAAATGATGATTACATTAATTGAATATTATAAAAGTAATGATGGGTTGAAATTTATTCAATAAATTCATATTAAAATGTTAAAATTTTTTATTAAGTCAATTTTTGAAAAAATTGTTCTTGAATATGAAATATTTCTAACCAAAGAAAAAAATGTTGTCATATTTTCATTAAAACAAATTATAATTTTTTTTAGATTCATGGAGTGGTAAAATTGTACTATTATTTGATATTATCATGGGAAAATAGATGAGGATAAATTTATATTTTTTATAATAAAATTATCAAATAATTTTCATTAACTGGAATTGAAGAATAAAAAATATTTATGAGAATGAGATTGTCAAATAAACACTTAAAATTATCATAATAATGAAGAGAAAATTAATCAAAAAATCTATTATGTTTATCACATATAATTACATATAATAAATTAGAACATAAAACATAATATGGTCTAAATTATTTTCACATGTAAATATAGAATATCCGAGATGCATAACATAATGAAAAGAAATTTAGTTATGAAATTATTTACCACTTCGTAACTTTTATGTCAATTTACATTGGGTTTAATTATTGGAATTGAACCTCAAAATAAAAAAAAATCATTATGTAATAATGACATTACATGTCAAATATGTACTAAGTATACTAAATTAAATATAGGAGGTGATTCACATTACAATATTCCTCAATGAAGGGAAATTGGGGCAAGTCCCTTACCTCACCGTTCTTTTTAAATGAACATGATTGAGCTTCATTTAGAAATATCTAGAAAAAATTATTAATGTATAAAATTTCCATATTAGTATTTAAAAAATCATATATGATCATTTTATAACTTATTATCACGTGATCATTTATAATAAATTGTTATTATCATTATTCTAGGTGTTAATTTCCTTGATTTCTCATTCGTATTTTTCCATGAATGAACTAATTCTTGTACATGTAATACAATTCCAGTAGTTCATTATAATAATAAAAACACAATTATGAAATATATAGATAATTTATACTTTTAAAACCAATCATGATTAATGGTTCTGAAATATGAATTACACTACGTTCATGGAGTTGGTAGGTCATACATATGTATTGTTAACATTCCCTTTTTCAATGATCTCCATTGAAATGTGTAACAATTAATTTTTTCATTAAATATTGATCATAATATCATATTAATTCCTTATATATAATTTTATATTTCATTCTATCTATGTAATGACAAAATGAAGAGTCATATCACATTGTGAAGGCCATAGTCCAAATGTACATGGATGATGAATTCATCTTTAAGAGAGTGAAATTTAGAAGGTAATTTATATATTATATATTAAAAATATTAATATATTTCATGAATATAATTAGTTTTATAATTTTTTACGAATATATACTGTAAATATAACATTATAATTGTCTACAAAAATTGATATTCAAAGAATAATCACATCGCATCGTGAGGTGGTAGACCACTGTACCCACGATCGATGTTATTTTTTCACCTACAGAATGTAATGTGAAATCGGTGTATATTATATAATTATTTTAGAAGTAATGTTATGTTAAATTTAACTTATATATATTATTTATATCCATTATCGTACACAACTATTTGATGTGTCAATTGAAAAACAAATGACGTATATCCACAAGAAGTATGTTCATCACAGATAGAAATGATAATTTCGTAACCAATTTGATGGATGTGGGGATTTTAATAGATTATTAAAATAATATAAAAACATTTAATTACATTTTATGTAAATATTTTAAAATGTAATATTGTTTTAATAATAATTTATGTAGGTTTTTGATGAAATAAAATAAAAACAGTCATTGAAGAATGATTCGTCATCATCATGAAAAATATCAAGGATTAATCCAAAGGCCGTCTTATGTGGGATTTAATCCCAAAATATGTCTACTAGGATAAGGGTACAGAATTTGGATTGTTTTTTGGATTGTTATTTTTCTATAAAAAATGGTTTTATGATGTTAATATGAGTGGAGAGGGGGTGGCCTTTATAACTGTGGTGATAGGCACACTTGTAATTTTTGAAAAGAAAATGGAGTAACTACATCATTAACATTAAAATGGATAAAAGATGGATTATTTGTGTTACATAACTAATATATGGTCTAAATATGTCCATAAGATAAATTTTACATAAGTTTTTTGGAATTTTTAACCCTTATCTTTTCAGTTTAACCCATGGATAATCCATTTTTAAATTAATATGGTTAAATAATTTTACATTATCATGATTAATTTTAGTAAAAAAATCAATATAACTTATTAGATCATATATATTATGGTTATTAAATAAATCCATTTTAAAATAATAATTTTATAAAAGATGCAAATTTTTATTTTAAATTAATCTCACAAATGTGATGAGAATGAGAGGTTTCAAAGAGAAGTTACATAAATGTTTATATTGTTTTATTTCAAAATTCATTATAAAAATGACTCCAATGACCTGAAAATGAAAAATATATATATTAAATTCTTTTAAATGAAAACCAACATTATAAATAAATAAAATTAAAAGGTATTATTAATTAAAATTTTGAAATATATACATTTCATTTAAAAATGAAATATTTTAGAAAAAAACACAAACCAACACATTAGGTTGATTTTTTATTGGGATTTTAAAAATTAAAGTAATTTTACCAAATAATTATTATAAAATGGGTGAAAATATTTATAAATTATATTCTCAAGTCGTGACCAAACACTTTTTTATAAAATAATTGTTTTTAAAAAACATTTTTTTCCTTTTAAATGATTCTTATTTTATATCTAATAAATAAATATAACAATTTTCATAATTTCATTAAGAACTATTCACACCAAAAAATATAATAAATAATTATAATATATTATGATTCACATCGACTATAGGTTGGGTATTGCAAAAGATACCAACAATATTAAATGTTAATAAATATATTTCATGGTTTGATTATTCTCGATGTTTCATGTCTAGTACACTATAAAATAAAATGTTATTGTCTTTTAATTACAGGGTGTTACATTCTCCAAAAATAAGTTTGATTTTTCCATTTTAATTTATGCATGATCTCAAAAATCAATGGTTTGATATTTTAAAAGACCATTATTGAGCAAAAAATATATTATATAGGTTAATAAAATATCCATTTTATATAAGGGAAATGGAAGTGGAATGATAATTGAGACTAAAATATAACTAGGAACCATTTTTGTGCAACATGTGGGGAAATTAAATATATAAACATGCAATAAAAGATTAAATATTTATTGAGAGTTATTTAGGTCATTGATGATATAAATGTTTGGGATCAATGGAAGTTTTGGACAATAAAAACCAAATGTAATTAATGATTTAAAAATAATGTGATTCATAATTTATGATGTAATATGATACATTTTTTGTTTCCCATTCAATTTCATGATGTTGGGAAATTATTTTAGTATATAATAAAATAAAAAATGTGATTAATTGATATGTTTCTATTTTATACGAACTATTTCATCCTTTAGATGAGCTTTGATTAATTTAAAAATAATCCCTTAATATAAGAAATGAATATACAAAAAACTGAATTTCTTTTCCAAAATCACTAAATTTAACTTTTAATAGATCTTAAGAAAAATAAAATAATGAAATTAATTTTATTCTATCTCTAAATATTTTAAAAAAACCTGGTTAAATAAATTTTCCAACATTAGATATTAATCTATAATCCTAAAAATGAACACCACTGTTTTTCCATTAAAATATATTTTCTAATCATTTAACTAAAAATTGACATATTAACTAGTACATCCAATAATCCATTTGTAGGTGTTAAACCATTATCATCACTCTACCAAGGGTTCAAGCACTGTATCCTTCATGAATAGGATCATTTTTCTCCTTGGATGTGGGTTATCATTTTTCCAAAATATTTAAATATAGTTACTATAAAATTCTAGATAAATAATGGACATTATAGAAATATAACTATTTATCAAATAACCATAATACAAATGATTTCAATAAATATTTTATTTTCTAATTTTTTTAAGAAGTATAATAATCATATTTTAATATAATTATAATTTCATTACTAATCGTATCAACCATAATGGTTATCAATGCCAATAATCATATTTATTTAAAACATCAATGAATTATTCCATAAATAAATGTTTCACTAAATAATTTACCAATCCAATGTGATGTCTTTCTAAAAATTTCCCATAAAAATAATTAAACTATCTAGACCCACATCAAATTAAATATAAATAGGGTTATATACTAATTTCCACTTCTGATCACAATTAAACTCATAAACCCATGTCAATATTCATTGCACTTTTTTCAATAAAAAACTATCTTATTCAAATATATTACAAAATACTTAGATTCTTCATAATTCATAATGACTAAACACCATTGGTATAAAAATACATAAACAGTTTATTACATAAACCCCAATACATATATACATCATCCATTTTATTTCCACATAATTCACTCATTTATCAAGGTTTTATACTTTTATATAATGCATTCAAACTGTTAATTCATAGTTTCCCTATATTTAACACAACCAACTATAAATTGATCCATATGTTGTGATTTATTTCCTTCCATGGTAATAATAATATTTCATCAGTAATTCTTGGGTTTTTACATTTCCTATCCACACATGAATAATTTTCATTTTCCATTGAAACACATCACTGGGTTCCTCTTTTGACATTTCTGACATGAATGAAATTTAGCTTTCTTTCGACCTTGGTCTCCACCATTCGATCTATTTGTAAACTCCATCCATCTCTTCTTTGGTGAGTCCAATAGTTAGTCAATGTATTTTTTGTTAAACATATTTTTGAATAATGATTTTTTATTAACAAGATATCATTCTTTCTAATCATCTTCTAACTGGTTTTATAATTATATCCACGTTGTCCTTCATGTTAAATTTTATCATGATTCATCCGGGTTCCATACATTTCGTGAAACCAATAAATATTATCTTAATAGGAATATCGTGGTTCTATAAATCACTTTGCATTATTTTCTGTATAAGATACATTTTGTTTAACTAAGGTCGCTCATTATCAACCTCTTTCCAAATAATCCAAATTGGTTTCTAAATAAAATGTGAATTATCAATGGAATATCCCCATAGAGTGTCAAACCAATTGGGTATTATGGTCGTTGTCGTGCATCAGGTGTCTATTGGTTAATACCCAATTTGGCATTTTTAGAGTTCATACCCCTAGGTATATACTATCCAAAGACATGTTTACATGTATTATCCATACATTGATATATTGTAAGGAAAACATATATAATCACCTCCTTAAGAAAACATAAGGAATTTATTATATAAATTTAATGAATGAAAATTATAATTTTATGTTCCCTGATATTTGTTTTAATAAATAAATTTCTCATGTATTATACGGAACTTCATCTAATACCAACAATAGTAACCCCGACACCATTAACCATGAGTCAGAGTCTTAATTATTACATTGTAAGAAGAGAAAAGTAATCAAAACCTAATGGTACAAATATATTAGTAGTCCTCATTAACTAGATACATACTTGAGTCTTACATTACGCTTCAATACATAAATTACAACATATTTTGTTTTTTAAGAATACCATTACTCTATCTAGAATATTCATTTATATCAATGTTATTGTAAATAAAATATTCCACAAAAAGAAAAAAACTATGGGTGAGCTGAAATACTTCGTAATGGAAAAGTACATTGTAATTTATTGGGAATCGATAGAGAATAAAAAATATTCAAAGTGTAAATTAATGAATACACATTCCATTTTATCAATAATGTCTCTATAATAATTTGATAAGAAATAATGAATTTGAAATTTTAAATAACTAAAAAAAACATCCATTTAAATATATTGACAATAATGAACTGTTAATACATTATAAATACCTAATGGTAAATAAATGAAAAAACATGTTATTTATTAAATAAATGAGAATGAAATGATTCAAGAGATAAAGTCATACTGAAAATGTCACGACCCCCTGCCCCTATTGCATTCCCCTCATTGGTCGTAGATGTGGGAAGGGAGATACTTACCACTGATTCCCACCTCAAGTAGTCCATGGGTTGGCAACTAGCACCGAGGGTATAGTAAACAAACAAATGGGAGTCATTACCCTCTTTGAGAACACATGCGGAAGAGAGAGATAAGATAAACACCAACCAACTCCAACTCGGACTGATATATAAATGAAAACCCCAGTACACATATGTAATGTCATGAAAAACTACTAAAACATTAGGTTTAAAACTGCAAGTACAGAATAAATAAGTAAAAAAATAGCAACCACAAAACCCCAAACAGCTCCTATAACCGCAAGCTAGTAGAAACCATCCTGATCGTCAACCTACTCCTAGTGACCTGGAAAATAGTTTATATATACATAGGGTGAGTAAAACAGTATACTCAGTATGATCCTCCCCAAAGAATCTCGTGAAAAAAGAAATGAAAGCATGCTATATCACAGTAAACAACAAGTGAAACTGACTCGTCACCTAAAAAGGTATACTATGTTCCCATCGTCACCATGGATACTCTCACCACGTAACACATAAAATAGTATATAATATAATAAAGAATATCAAGGTTACCCCCATCTTCTTCCCCACTAGTTTTCTGTATTTCCCCAATGCTACACGTCCTAAGTATCTCTCTCCAAGAAGGCTTGCTCGTAGAAACATGGAAGAAGCACTACAATATGCACCCCATGAAACCAAACCAGCACGTCCACATATGCAATGTGACCAGGTATTTTATGTTATCCACCACATCTTGCACATTGTGTGTCATATGTTGGGTATTATACCTCAAGCCAATACTGCCTATACACCGAGTAACGATCCTCAAGCCATCATAGCCTAATCATGTGACACCTATAATAGTCCATAGGAAACAATATCCAGAATAAATGTGTGTGAATAACCATAAGCCATTACATCCCTCTACACATATATATGGGGAAATATATCTCTTGTGACTACCAGCACAAGTAACTATCAAGATAAGAGAGCATGTCCAACGGGGGTAGTCAACCATCCATCCTCCCATCATAATGTTGGGGAAAACGCCCCCCAGGGCTCAGAATCCCTAGGATGTCAGTGGCCCTTACTAAAGTGGTGGAGTAGCATATAGAAACACAATAAGTAAAAAATATACAATACCTCACAACAACACTAAGGAAAAAACTAGTCTTATAATCAACTGCACCAAACATCTCCCGGACTCCCGACTTCAACTTCTACGACTAGGTATCCTATAATCACCAAATCATTTAAAGAGATTTATTTCCTTAATTAATTACCTTTTTATCATTTCCACATTACATTAATTAATTCATTAAACATTAATTAACCATTGACAATTCCATATTAAATTTCATTAGCATGACACCCAAAGTCCACTACCCCTTTTTTAAATTGTAACCTTATCATTGCTTCCGAGCAAGTTCTGACACCATGTGTTAACATCATTTATTCAATAATTTATTTACCACATTACATTACTATATTAAAAGGCATTCTAAAAAAACATTCTATGCAACGAAACATAAGGGGATCAACACGGTGAGTAGATGAACTACTCGTCGAGTATTTTCGGAATATAGCCAAAGAGTATACCCATAATCCCTTGAGAAGCTAGAGACATAAAGTACATGGCATACCCCGTGCATCATATCCCCTTTCGGATGAAGGGTAAGGATGAATAACTACATTAAGGAGGGTAGAATGTAATGAAGATAAAAAATCAATGAATCAGTAAGCATCCAAACATTCACATCCTACTCATTCCATTATCTCCGGTGTCCTCCCTGACACCCACATGCATAGAACGATGCATCGCACCACTCTAGGTGTGAACTGTTTCCACGACCAATAGTCCTACATTCCCCCCCACATATCACAAAAGAAATACAGGATCACACAACAAAAAAAGCAACAAGAAAACAAACATCATATCAAATGGGATATTGGCCCTTGAAAAAACTAGAGGGTAACTCATAACCCAACATGGAATTATCTTTTATCAAAAAACCAATTATGTAATCAATCATGGATTAATAGATTTATTATTCGTATGTTTCAATGATGAGAAACCAAACCCATAAGCTATCACAAATAATTAAACATGATTACTACACAAATTTTATTAACATCATATTAAAAAAAGAAGAACAATATTCATTTACATTCCTCCTTATCTTTAAACAAACAATTACCTATTAATTATGGCTTGACATTCCTTACCAATTTCCATCAAGAACAAAAAGAATAACAAAGCAAGATTAGATATCACACTATCTAGAAAAATAAGAGGCAGTAACATATGATCGATATCAATTTAAGTATCCAGTTCAAATATTTTTCATAACAATTCCATTGTGATCTAGTGAGAAAAAACATGTTATCAATATACATTCATGTATAAGAAAAAAGAAGCAATGAATCCCCAACCTCAAACGGTTCATGAAGTTCCTTATAGAATAACAATCCAAACAACGGATTGTGATATCCACCCCTATGACTAATATATCCACCCACGGATGCAGAGACACCACCACATCATCAAACAGGAAAGAAAACACCATTAAGAACATTTGGGTAATACACCATAAAGAAAGAAATGAGAGAGAAGGATATGAGACCTAAATAATGAAGATAGATCATACCTTATATGAATGACTGATAGATATTTCTTGGTTGCTTCAAAACAGAGTGGAAAAAATTCTTGGAGGAATGTTTGATTTCAGAATTCCAATAGGACGAAGTTGGATGTTCAGGTGTCTCACACCCGAGAACAAGGAGAAAGAACTAGAGAGGAAGATATCTCCTCCCTTTAGATGATTTAACGGAGCAGTGGTTTACGAAACAACTGGTTTTTGAATAAATGTGGATCGCATTAAACCATGATATTTAACAAAATAAAAACATCTCAAGCCTTATGAGAAATTAATATAGGAGTTACGATCTTTGAATCAGCCAAAGAGTCCTTAAAATAAGGTTTTTAAGGCATTTTACATCAATGAAAATGTTAAATGGGTGAAACTATAGGAAACTGGAAACACTGTTCACGAACTCGGAAGATGGAAATAGAAAAACAGTTTTCATGAACCTCACCATTGGAACCTCAACATTCTGGAAACACTATTCATGAACATCACTGTTGGAACCTCACCATTGGAACCTCGCCGTTGGAACCTCACCATTCTAGAAACACTATTCCTGAACTCGAAAACTTGAAAAGGAAAAAATGAAACTATTAGAACCTCACCGTTCTAGTAACACTGTTCATGAACTAAAAATTTGGCAATAGAAAAATTACCCCTTTGGATCCTCACTATTCTGGAAACACTATTAATAAACTAATAATTTGGAAAAGGTAAAAGGTCACCGTTGGAACCTCACCGTTCTGGAAACACTGTTCATGAACTGTAATTTTGAAAAAAGAAAAATTTCACCGTTGGAACCTCACTATTCCTGAAACTCTATAAATGAACTCAAAATTAGGCAAAAGAAAAAGGTCAGCGTTGGAACCTCACTGTTGCACTGTTCACAAAAGATTAATGATGAAATTGTTCATAGAAGGTCACCAATGACACTGTACACATTGGGTCACCGATGTCACAGTTCACATAAGGTCAACATTGCACTATTCAAATAACGTTACCAATGAAACTATTCACATAAGGTCAGCGATGACACTGTTCACATTAGGTCACCGATGTCACTATTCACATAAGGTCACTGTTGCACTATTCTCATAAGGTTACCGATGAAACAGTTCACATAACATCCCTAATGTCATCATTCACATAAGGTCAACATTTCACTATTCACATAAGGGTATTGATGACACTATTCATAGAAGGTCACCGATGAAACTGTTAATAGATGGATACTAATGAATTCATCCCAATGATCTACCGTTGGAACAGTTCTCCAATGGAACTGTTCAAAAAAATGGAAATTTTGAAATGTATTGGGGATAAGTCATCATGACCTCCCAAAAAACCTCATACACCTGATTTTTGCAAAGGAATGGAGTAGAGAGGTCTGAGACATTACATCAGATACCTCTCAAAACATTCTCGTCCACGAGAATTCAAAACCCACCTAAAGGGAAAACAAAATAGGGTACAAACAACCACCGATCAAGATACATCTCAAAATATAGCACATCACAAGAAGCAACAAAATAAATTCATATTATAAATATGAAAGGTCTATAACCACAAATGATTCATCAATACATGAAAAGAATGAAAAATAAAACTACTATAGTTAATGATAAAGTATATGTGACTCACGTTTCCAGGTACTCTTTTACATTCCACCGTTTCGCCAAAAGACATGAACCATGGGGATAGAGGACTTGTGGAAGGCATTCTCTATGCGGTCTTGGATATCCAAAGGTCGCTCCTAAAAGGTTTCATCATAATCAACATGAATATCTCCCAAGTGAATGATGTGAGATCCATCATGAAGATGACGGCAGAGAAATGATACATGGAAGACATCATGTATCCGACTCATCTTTGGGGAAAGTGCTACTCGATACGCTACAACTCCAACATGGTCAACACCTAAAATGGCACAAAATACCAGAAAGAAAGCTTAATCCCAGAAACCAAACATCACTACCAAAGAAGGGGAGTAACCTTCAGAAGCATTTGAACCCCAATATAAAACTCTAAGTGTCTCCTTTATTAATTTCCATATGATTTTTGGTGATCTTGCACTGTCTTCATCCTCTCACGAATCACATGAACCATCTCTATTGTATACTTCAGTAGTTCCGGTTTGAGAATTGCAAACTATCCAACCCTAGTCTAGCATAATAAAAAACGTCATGATCGGCCATATAAGGATTCCAATTGCGCTATATGGATGGAGGAGTTAAAACTATTATTGTACGATAACTCCACCAAGTGTAAGTGACTCATCCACCAACATCCAAAATCAAGAACACAAGAGTGTAACATGTCATCAAGAGTCTAGATGGTTCACTCTGTTTGACCATCTGTTTGATGATGAATAGAAGTTCTAAGGAATAGTTGAGAACCAAAAACAAGAAAGAGACCTCTACATTCCCTATAAGTAATGTGAGTATCTCAATCATAAATGATCATCCATGGGACTCCATGATGTCTCACCACCTCCTCTAGATACTACATCAACAAAATATCCACTGAGCTTGTCTCCTTGATTACTATAAAGTGGGGTGATTTCGTTAAAGGGTCCACTACCACCCAAATAGAATCATGTACTCCCTAAGCTCGAGGTAAACTAGTAAAAATTTCCATTGAGATGTCTTCAAACTACCACTGTGGAACATCTAACGGTAGGAGGAGACCATCAGGAACACAGAGTTCAGACTTCACCTTCTAGAATACCAAACATTGAGATACAAACTCTGCAACAGTATACATCTTCCTAGGCCACCAAAAGAGTCTCTTCAATGCTCGGTACAAATTTTTAACACTAGGATGCACCCCTAATGGAGAACTATGGAACTCTCTGAGAATCGTCTCACGCATCGTCAACGGAATAGAAATCCTTCCATGATACAACACTGAGTGTTGTTCGTCCTCAGACCAACCATTTGGGGCCTCGCCACAAACAACTCAGTCTCTGCATTCCTCCAACTCGAGATCCACCAATTGGGACTCTTCAACCTTCTACACCATATATGTATGCACCTTAATATGAAAAAGACAACCTCTGCACCCCATCTTCTCCCGTATCAAGATGTAATGATGAATGTTCTTCCTTTACTCTTTTGGAATCACCAGATTAACACACTACATCACCACATGACATCCTTCTCAGCGCATCAGCTACAACATTCCCCTCTGAAAGGGTATATGATATTTTGAGGTCATATTCCTGTAAGAACTCCATCCACTGACATTGTCAGAAGTTTATGTCATGCTGGGTGAAAACAAACCTCATGATCTTATGATCGGTGAAAACCACTAAGAGCTCACCAATGAGGAAATGTCTCCACAAAATTTGAGAAACCCCATGGTTTCCAACAGAAGATCATGGGAGGAATACTTACGTTCATGAGGATGCGACTACCGAGACCCATAAGAAACAACCGATCTTTGCTGCATCCGAACTGGATCCATGAATGACTTCTCCTTTACTTTAAACTGAACTCCCTCGGTTGGAATACAAATAAATTTAGCACTTACTAACATCTCCATTGGATACCCTAAAGATGTATGACTCTGACCAGTCCATTCGAATGCCTAATCCTTCCTGGTCAATGTTTTCAGAGGAGTCAAAACTCATAAGAAATCAGCTACAAACCTCCTATACTAGCCTACGAGACCAATGAAACTTCGCACCTCTGTCACTGTCTTGGGGGATTACCAAGACCCAATTCCTTTTATCTTCAATGGACCCACAGATACTCCATGCTAGGACATAAAATACATCAATGAACGGAATTCTTTAGCCTATAACTCACACTACAAAAACAACCCAAAGAGCTAATGTTGACGAAAAACTCCAAAAAACAACATGTAGATGCTATGCATGCTATTCGTCCAACGTGGAGTACACATGGATGATGTTGATGAAAGCTACAATGAACTTGTCCAAGAACTCATAAAACAATGTGTGCATCAATACAATGATCATAGATGGAGAATTCATCATGCCCAAGAGATTTACAACGTACTCATAATGCCCATGATGGAAACAAAAAGAATTCTTCGGGATATCCTCATCCTTCAAACACATTTGATGATATCCTGACTGAAAGTCGATATTTGAGAACCAACTTTCACCCTTCATTGTATCAAATAAATCATCAATACATGGAATATGATATATATTCTTTACTGTCAGATTGTTCAAGCGATGATAATTCACACAAAACTACAAACTACTGTCATCATTCTTCATGAACAAAACTAGTTCACCCCATAGAGACACACTCGGCCGAACAAAACCACACTGTAACAGACCATCAAGCTGTATATGCAACACTCGTAAATTATAATTTTCAATCATATATGGAGACATAGAGATAGAAGATTCTCCTGGTTTTATATTGATCAAAAACACAATCTCTCGCCGAGGGGTTAATGATACAACCTCTTCTAGAAATACATTTGGGTACTCTTCTAAAACCCTAGGAAATTCCTACTATTGAACCTATGAAGAACTTATCATTGTCTCAACTGTCATGGATGATAAGTATGGAACATAGCTATGACACATCCAAGGGTCTCGCTCGCCAAAAAACACCACTTTCTCTCTATCCACATTGAAGAACACAACCTTCCTCCTGAGGAAATCCATGATAGCCTGCTCCAAATACAACCAATCCATGTTGAGGATGAAATCATATGGTTTTATTCATAAACATCAGAAATCTCCCCAAGAGTGTTTTCAACCCAACACTATCTCATAGTATCTACATTCTTCAAAATGGACAGCTCGGCCTACAACTACCGTAGTCAACGTCAAGGGCAATGGAATCCTCTCAATCACAATTCCCAAAACTTTGACAATGGTAGGTGATATGAATGAGTGTGTCACTCAAAAATAAAACAAGGCATACACCAAGGTAGAAAACAATAAAAGGGTACGTCAAACGACATCTGGATTTCCTGGAGCTGGAAATGCTTAAGCATGAAGCTAAACACAACCTCCCCCATGACCTCTCTTACACTGATGACGACCACCACCACAGATGCGCCCTTCTCTATATGTATGGGGAGCATCATGTGGTTGTCCTCATCCTGCCCCATCTACCATCTACTGATCTAAAACTAGTGCAACCTACTGCTGCAACCTCTATTGGAACTGCCTCAACGGAGGAACCTGGAGTAGAACAATGAGTGAATAATGACTTATCTGAATGGTCAAGAACTATCACTACTGATGACCTCAAAAATCACAATAAAAAACAAGAGCATGTACCCTTGGCATAGGCCTAAGAGTTTCTACCCTCGTAGAAATGATATATTGAGTGCTGGGAGCTACCCCTGGACGAACGAAAAATCTTCTTCCCGGGAAACTGGGAACCTGAGATCATAGCATGGCTTCGTGAGGAATCATGATGACTCCCATATCAAGATGGTATAGTTCTGCCCAAAGTCCTATCAACAACCTATTCCCTTTTAATCACCTAATGATATGTCTTCATCATAAATTTGGTTTCCTAGCGTTGGATCTCTTGACGAAAATCCTCCCCAAAATACTCTTCATGGCCTCCTCATCTGGAAATAGGTCTAAAGCATATCGTAAAAGGTTCCTGAAATGGATTCTAAACCCTCATGAACTGGACCTCCCAAGTCAAAGTGTAAGAAGATCCAGATGGCTGGAATCCTTTGCTGTTGAAGAAAGAAACTCGACTCTAAACATGACACAAAACTCCTCCCATGAGATCGCTTACTCCTCAAAATCCCCAATGAAAAAGAACCACCAAATCCATGATTCTCCACACAAAAACTTCACAACCATGTAAAATCAATTCTCCTTTAGATAATGGATCAAACTGAAGCCTATCTCGACCTAATCCAACTAGTCTTCCGTGAACACATCTGAAACGGAGCCCTCATACTTTTGCAGACTCTAGTGCAGAAACTCTTAGAGTGTCCTCCTCCAAGTGTTGTCTTCATCAACCTCTACCTTGAGGTGATCTACTTGCACAACCTGTTAGGCATCTTTAATGTGGTCCGAAAGAGGATGTCGACATGGATCCATACATGTAAAATAAAAATCAGTTACAGCACCTAAACATGGAATAAAAAAGAGTCAACATAAATTAATTAGTTGTTTTATTTTATTCTTTTTAGGTTAAACTATCCCAGGGGTTACCCATTCAAACCCAGGAACGTAGAAGGATGATGCATGATACTTTACTAGGACTCTACCCTGTAAGTAGTATCACCTCTAATAGTATTCATTGTAATCATAAAAGTCCATACATCAGATCCTAGGGAGCCATAAACACCAATGCCTAGCAGGTCTCTAGTGTTTATATAACTCATTAAACTTGATAGACACTTTTTCCCTACCAACCCATGTAACCTAACATATACCTAACACTATAATGCATCATATCTCTCAAAAAGTCCCAATGATACAACTCTGTTATGACCTTGTCCCCCCAATGTGTACCCCACAGGGGCAGCAATGTGAGAAGGGAGATAATGACCGCCCGAGTCACGCATCCAGTAGGCCCAAGGTTGGCTGCTGGCACCGATGGTATAATAAACACACAAATGGGTGGCATTAACCACTGGGAGATCACATGCAGATGAAAGAAATAAGATATTCACCAACCAACTCCATCTCAGACTGAATTTTAAATGGAAACCCATATACACATATGTAATGTCATGAAAAACTACTACAACAGAAAGGGGAGAACTGCAAGTACCCAAAAAAATTTAAAAACAACAGCAACCACGAATCCCAAAAAGAACCTGCAACCCCAGGCATGTAGAAACCAACCTAATATCCAACAAGCTCCACATAACCTAAAAATATATTATATATACATTGGGAGTGTATAAAATTATACTCAGTCAGATTATCCAGGAATCCTCTCATGAAAAAGTAATGAAAGCATGCTAAAGCATAGTGAACAATAGGTGAAACTAACTCATCACCTATATACGTATAAAATGTTCCTAGACTCAACATGGATTCTCTAACTAGGTTACACATACATGGGAATATAATATAATAAATAATATCAAGGGTAACCCGCTACTACTTTCCCACTAGTTTTGCAACATTCCCCAACATCGAATTTCCTAAGCATATCTCTCAAAAAATGCAAGCCCACAAACACCAGGGAGATGCAACAAAATATGCACCTCGTGTAACAAAACCACAACGTCCACATAGGCAAAGTAACCAGGTAGATTCTGGGATCCACCACAACTTGCATAATGATTATCATACATCATCTATTATGATTCAAGCCATTGCAACCCAAACACCATGTAAGGATCCTCAAGCTATCAGATCCAATACAAGTCACTCCTATATTACTCCATATGAAACTATATCCAGAATATATGTGTGTGAATAACCACAACCCATTAAATCCCTCTACATATATATATATAGGTAAAACTAACTATTGTGCCTACTGGCACAAGTAACTACCAAGAGAAGAGAGCAGTGAAAAAGGGGATAGTTTGATATCCATCCTCCCACCGAAATGTTGGGGAAAACACACCCCAGGACTCAGAATCCCAAGGGTGTCAGTTTCCCTATCTGACGGGGTGGAGAAGCATATAGAAACACATAAATTATAGAATATATTATTTCTCACAACCACTATATGGGAATAACCTAGTCATAGACTCAACTACAGCTAACCTCTCTCCATCTCCCGGTTTCCACTTCTAAGACTAGGTATCCTATAAGCACACATCCATTTAAAGATATTTACTACCTTACTTAATTCCATTTTTATCAATTCCTTTTTACGATAATTAATTATTTAAAAATTAATTAACCATTAATAATTCCACATTAAAATTATTTAGCATTACACCCAAAATCCAAAACCCATTTTTAAAATTGTAAACTCCTCATTGTGTAACAGTATTCTCCCACCCCATTGGTAAACAAAATATATTCAATTATTTATTTGCAGAATTACATTCCCGTATTCCTAGAAATTATAGAAAAACATTCTTCGCTACTAAACACAAGGGTCTCAACACAGTGAGTAGATTAACTACCCATCGAGTCTTTGCTACTTATTATAAGAGCGTAGACCTGTCCTCCATTGAGAATCTAGACACGGAATTCACATGGCCTACCCTGAGCGTCTCCACCCTTTAAGAAGAAGGGTATGAAAGTTTAGATGCCTTGAGAAGTGGGGAAAGTAAAGTAGTTAAACAATCATGGAATCAGAAAGCATCCCAACATTCACATACAACCTGTTCCATCATCCATGATGTCCTCCCCAACACCCACATGCATAAACCGATGCATCTCTCCACTCTAGGAGTCAACTAATGCCACAAACAATAGACCTACCTTCCACCACATATCACAATAGGCATTCAGGCTCACACCAAAACACAAGATGAAGGAAAATGAACATCATAACAAATGGTCTCTTGGACCTTAAACAAACAAGAGGGTAACTCAAAACCCTATAAGGAATTATCTTTTATCAAACAAGCAATTCGATATTCCATCATGGAATAACTGATTTATTGTTCGTAGGTACTAAATTAAGGAAACCTAACTTGTAAGTTATCACAAGTGATAAAAAATTCTTACAAAAATAATTTGATTAACATAAAATTACAACAAGAAGAAACAGAATCATTTACATGCAACTTTATTTTTATCCAAACAATTACCAATTAATTCAATCTTTACATTATTTACCAATTTCCATCATGAACGAAAAGCTCAAAAAATAATGCATAGATATCACACTCTCTATAAATATAGGTGGAAACAACATACGATTTATATCAATTTAATTATCTAGTTCAAGTTTTTATTATATAAATTCCTTTGTGATCCAGTGGGATAAAACATGAAAACTATACAGTTCCATATAAAATAAAGGAGAAGAAATGAATCACCTACCTAAAAATAGTTCATGATATTCTTTATACAAGAATTAGACACATAATGGGTTATGATCTCCTCCCCTATGACAATTGTATCCACCCAAGGATGCAGAGACACCACCACATTAGCTAACAACCAAGAAAATCACTGTAAGAAATTGATGGTAATATTATATAAAAAGGGAAAGCATAAAGAATGAGATGAACCCAAATTAATAAAGATAGATCATAACTTATATCGATGACTAATCAACATTTCTTGGTTTCATCAAAACAGTTGGAAAAAATACTAGGAGGAAATTTTTATTACACAACTCCCGTGGGAAGGAATTTGATGAATGAGCATCTCCCATTCGATAATAAGGAGGAAGAACTAGGGTGGAAGATATCGCATCCCATTAAATGTTTTAACAGAGTAGTGTATTAAGATATGATCAGTTTCCATTAAAAGTGGATCACATTAAAAAATGGGGGTTTACCATGTTAAAATATCATGATTCATAGAAGAAATTAATATTGGAATTACGACCATTGAATTAGCCTTAGAGTACATATAACAAGGCTTTAAATGCATTTTATGTAAAAGGAAATGTTAATGGTGCGTAACTGTAGGAAGTTGGAAACACATTTCCCGAACTCAAAATTTGGAAAAGGAAAACATTGTTCATGAAACTCACCATTGGAACCTCACCATTTTGGAATCACTATTCATGAACCTCATCGTTGGAACCTCATCATTGGAACCTCACCGATTTGGAAACACTATTCATGAAGTAAAAATTTGGAAAAGGAAATAGGTCACCGTTGGAACCTCACCATTATGGAGACACTATTAATGAACTAAAAATTTTGAAAAGGGAAAATTTTATCGTTGGAACAGCACCGTTCAGGAAACAATGTTCATGAACTCAAAATTTGGCAATGGAAAAAGGTCACCGTTAGAACCTCCCCGATCTGGAAACACTGTTCATGACCTGTAAATTTAGAAATTGAAAAAGTCACTATTAGAACCTCACCATTCTGGAAACACTGTTCATGACCTCAAAATTTAGCTAAAAAATGGTCATCATTGGAACCAAACCGTAACATTGTTCTCATGTAAGGTTACCAATGACACTATTCATAGAAGGTCACCGATGGAATTCTTTACTTTAGGTCATGGATGTCACTGTTCATATAAGGTAACCATTGCACGGTACACATAATATTTCGGATGACAATGTTCACTAATGGTCACTGATGATACTATTCTCAAAAGGTCACCGATCTCACTATTCACATATGGTCATCATTGTACTATTCAAATAAGGTTTCCGATGACACTATTCACCTAAGGTCACCAATGTCACTGTTCACATTAGGTCACCATTGTACTATCCATATAAGATTACTGATGACACTGTTTACAAAAGGTTACTGATTCAATGTTCACAACAGTCTACCATTGGAACTGTTCCCTGGTGGAACTATTCATAGAAATGGAAATTTGGAAATGTTTTGGAGATAAGTCACCTTGACCTCCCAAAACACCTCATATACCATATTTTTGTGATGAAATAGATTAGAGAGTTCCAACCCATTATAGAAAATATCATGAAAAATATAATAAATTAATTCTCAATGAATGAAATGATTAATTGTCAAACATCATGGACATTGGATCGTGACACATCTACCATAAATACCTTTCAAAATATAGTTTAACACTAATGGGTACACCCCATATAGTTCGGACAACCGATTTTATACCATCATGTTGATTCACCTAGTGATTGTAGTGATACACTGATGGGGTATATTTAACAATCCCCACACATGTCTGTATATCCAAATTATTTTCCGTATATAGAATCATTGATTGAATTCATGAAAAACGTACATTATCATCAAATATATGCATTGAGTAAGAAAGAAAGTATTATCAAATTTTCCCTATATAAAAAATTACCATTTACTGTAGAGAAAATATTATAAAATGATTTATGGTTAAAGTAATAAAATTATCTTTGATAAATTATATCGTTATTTAGTGGATATTTTAGGTCCATTGAAAAAATTATAATTATATCGAATGTTAATGGAAGCACAAATGAATCCAGTAAGGGACATTTAATACTATTCTTTGTGAAAATGATCCTAATTATTCCAGAGGATAAATTACTATCTTATCAAATAAAATATACCCATTGGAGAAGTTATAAATGGCAGTTTTCATTGATAAACAAGAATACCATAATAACAGCTTAAAATTGTTTGAGGTAAAGCTCCTCCTGGTTTTGAAAATATTTTTTATTTAATATATGAACAAAAAATTTGGAAAAATAATTCATTGAAAATAATGTTTCAAACTTCTAAATGAATTTATAAAACATTTGAGGGGCCATGATGGATTGAAATTGCATTCATGATATAAATGATAAAAAATATTCATTTTTCTTTTACAGTATAATCAAATCCTGGATTGTTTTGAATGAGATGGGGATGCATTTGAATTTGTTTTAAAATTTTAAAATTTTATAAATATATTTCATAAAACAATTTTAAAGTATGAAAATTTATTTGAAAACATTTTCTAGAAACATGGTTTTAGAAAAAAATAAAATTTTGACCTAAGAGATAAATGAAGTCCGATTCTTTTAAAAACATTTTCTAAGATAGTTTAAGTAAAAAATATGGGGATCATTTAACAATTTCTGTATAATATCATGAATAATAGAAAATATGAAAATTATATGAATTTATTAGAAAATTATAATATAATATCCTTTAATTTAAATTCATGAATAATAATTTTATATGAGAATGATACTATAAAATAAATCCTTGCAATGAATTAAAAATTAATGTGACAATTAGTCGAAAAATTGATTATTTGTATCAACTGTAAATCCAAACTAATAAATTAGAAATTAAATATAATATTATGAAATTACATTTCAAATATGATCTTATAATATCAATGATTGCATATATGAATTATAACATAATGAAACAAAATTGAGTTATTTAATTTTTTACCACATGGTAAGTATTATTTAGAATCCCCATGGATGTAATAATTCAAATATGTACTCAAATTAAAATTAATTTTTTTTATTATTATATTATATTTAAATTTCATATCACAAACACCATATAAATTCAATTTTGTACATGAAATTTTAGTATGAAACAATGAATGAAAATGAAGAAAAATTCTCTTACCTCAGACATACCATTGATTTAACATTTATTAACCACATATATAGGTTTTTCAAAACATTTTCGAAATATAAAATGACAATTTTTTATTTATAATATAAAATATGATATTTTTGTAACATATTATCATTTTTTAATTGTTGATCATTCGTTATTTTTTTGGGTTTTAATTTCCTTGATTTTCCATGCATGTTATTCCAAGATTTATCTAATTATTTCACATGTTATATAGATCCTTAATAATAATAATATAATAATCATATTTATTTTAAAATTATAATTTTGAATGAAATAATTAATGGTTGTAATGAAAGATGAATTACATTACGATCATAGAGACGGTAGGACGTACATACCCATGGGTATCATTCCAAAAATACACCAATGCTGTTATCATCTATAAGTTAGTGAAAAGGAATGAAGTAAAATGATATTTTTTCTATTTGGAATGATAATTATTTCATAAATATAATATTTATGTCATTTTTAAAAAAATATAATAAATTAATTTATACTTATCACCATACATGTAATTATTTAGTGAAAAATGAATCACATCAGTTCATAAGACATTAGTCCACTGTAAACAAGAACAAAATTATTCTATCCCCCACATAATAGAAATTAAAAATGTATATATATAATATAATGAATCCATATGTATTATTATGGTTTAAATATATTTTACATTAGTTACATCCTTCATCAGACCCAACCGTGAGAGGAGTTGATTGAGAAAAGAATGACATTTGTTGGCGATGTATTATTCCACCACACAAACAATTGATGATTTCATAATCCATTTGGTGGATGTGGTGATGGTCATAGGTCACTCACCTAACATAAAAATATCATGTTATATGGAAGGTAATTATTATATTATATCATCATTGTTTAATAATACTTTTGGTATGTGGACATATAAAAAATAAAAAGACTCATTATAAAACCCTACCACTTCTTTCGTTCAGCAAATTAGTTTTTCTCCAAATGCCATCCTAGGATCGATTTATACCCAAATTAAGGATTCTAATTTTAGGGTAGTAAAAATTGGAAGCGATTTGGTCCAATATTTGATGATAAAAATTCTTTTAATTTGTAATGAATATTGGATTGTGGGTGTCCTTTTATAAGTGTGGTTAGTGGCACACATGTAGGCTTGAAAAGATAAAGGTATATCCATTATTTTCCCTTGAAAACGGTCCATAATTGGTTATTAAAAAGAAATTGATGTTATGGGGTAGAAATATGTCTTGAAAATATATTTTAGACATATTTTACCTCTTTTTAACCCAAAACTATTTTGTTTAACCCCAGTTAAATACATTTTTACCATAACGTTGGTAAATAAGTTATACTATTTTAGGTAATATTTTTTGTAAAAAAATTACATTGACCATATTATATAATATGAATTTTTATTTTTCCAAAAATAGAATCCATTTATAAAAGTCCATGTACATAATTAGAAAATTTTAAATGAAAATATATCCCAATGATGCAACATGAAAGACTGGTTTCAAAGAGTAAATGTTAAAAAGATTACAATGTTTTTTTTAAATATTCAATGTGTAAATGATTCCAATGAACTAAATTTTATTAATATTTATATAATTGAACTAATTATTCATTCAATTCAATGAAAAATAAAATTTAACTTCTTAAATAATTTAAAGATAAATCTCATTTTCTATTAAAATAAATTATTTTTCACCATTAATTAAAAAATTAAAAATTTCATAAAAATACCAAAAATTCAGCCTATGATAATTTTGATATTATGTGTTAATAAACATATTTAGATTTTACCAAATCAATTATATAATGTTTTTATAAATTAAATTTATGTTTTGTGCATATTTAGTGATTGTAATGTCTTTTAGAAAAATATATATTTTTGCCAAAATATTTCATTTTATTTTATATAATTTATATATAATTAATATTAAATATAGAAATATAAATTTCATAAAATTTTAATTATTATTCACACACAAAAATATTATTGAAATTTACACAATATTATAGTTCACATCAACTCGACGCTTCATGTTTTGAAATCTATTGATGAGATTAAATTTAAATAAATATATATCATGAGTTTTTTGAGATCATTGTTTAATTTTGTATGTGTGAGGGAATAAAATGTTATTATTTTATTATTTATGGTAGTTAAATGTTATTACATAAAAAATGTATTTTTTTCTAAATTAAAAATCTTTTTATGTAAAGAATCTTTTTTCACAATAATTTAGTTAATGATATAAAATCAAATCCAGATTAACTCACTTACATTTTTTTCATAAATATATGTTACATTACTATGGGGAAAGGTGATTAGAACATAACACACTACTAAACCTATATTATGATACACGAAATTCACCAACCAAAACTAAAAAATCAACTAATTCAATCCCATATGTCATAGGAAAAATGGGATTCAACTATGAACACATACATATCTTGTGCAATATATTGTGTCACATTCTCTAAAAAATCACCTAAATACAAATATCTTAATTGAATAAAAAATTCGTATTATAATATAATTTTTAATTTCACTTATATATATGTTTTATTCAATTATGGTAAAACATCACAATACCTAAACTTCATCAAACTACCACCAGTAGTAGGGGGACTCAAATCAAGGGTTTGAATATATCATTGATATAATTATTTTACCTTTAATTATTAATGAGATTAAATTACAAAAATAAACATTTAATTAAAAAAAAGTATAGGATTTGAAGAGAAAAATACACATAATAATAATCAATTATCCAATTAATTTCCATAATTCTCATACATCCTAATGAAATCATAATATAAAACTCATGTAATAATATATAAAAAATATGAATGTAAATATATATAATGTTTTTTGATGAGAAATATTCAATAGAAATAAATGTAAATTACTTAAAGACACCATTTTTACTTCTTGAATAACCTCCAAACCACTATATTCTGTTTAATTTACCCTATACATATAACTTATACACACACACAAAATGTTTTTACATATTGTGAGTGGGAATAAATCCTCAGACAAGGTTCTTGAAAACAAATATCTATTAGAATTTAATTCGATAGTAAATGATTATAATTTGTAGATTATCTATGTTATATTAAAATACAAGTTTATATAGAAATTTTTTTGGTACTTTCTACATAGTAAGAAATGTTATTTTAGTCGTACTTTCCTATGGGTGATAAGATATATGATAAAAACTAGTAAAAAATATAGAATAACTAATGACTTATAATAATTCCATTAAAAACACATGGAATCTAATAATTATTTAGGGACATCCAATTTCATATCATCACTTAGTGATGACATATTATCATGGTTTTACATTTAATCATATGTATACCATCATGTAGAAAAAAATATAATTGAAAAGAAAAAAAATTTAGGGTAAACATACAAAATACAAATACATTTTTTGAAAAATATTCCTTATTAGTAATACTAAACTAATATAACATTAATAACCTAATCACATTCTAAAAATATATGTTAATAACTATGAAAATAATAATAAATTAATTAAAATTAATATTACTTTCCAAATGCAAGCATATCATCAGATTCATGAGTGCTCGAATGATGATTTTTTTGCATCTCGTGTCATGTGATCATAACTGAATGTCATCCTTCAGATATTTTTTATGACTTTTATGATTGTTATTTTAGTTATTTGGAATTATTATAGATATGTCTAGTTGGTGTGGATTTTAATTATATGATTTATTTATTTATCGATTTCATGGTCATATATTATTATACTCATCTATGGTTTCACAGAGGAGTGTAATAGTGGTGGTTAGAGTTTCATTTAAAGTGGTTCATATGTGAAATTTTCATAATAATAATAAAAGTCATAGTGGATGAAATAATATATGGAATTTGTGGAAATAAGGAAAAATATGTGTAGATGAATCATTAATGTTATCGAATATGGTATGGATCATGATGGAAATTCGGAATGTAATAAGAGTATTATTTTTTTATTTAGATAATAATAATATATATAAAATAAATAATAACATTTTATGTGTTCTATTTAAATTTCATCTAGAATGGAATGATACTTGACCTACATGGGATATTTCAGTGTCGGAATGTTTTTTAGTGTCTAATATCAAAATATAAAATTTGTGTTATTTGTTTCATGTATAGTTTATAATAAAATCATAGATTCATAAAATACCCATTTCAATATTAAATTATTATTATGAAATCATTAAACCTTTTTTATGTCACATTACATCATCTTAAATATAATATGTATAAATTAATCACATTCTAATTACATCTGATTTTCATTAAAAATTTATCAAAACACAGAAATAGCATTTCAAGTCGAATAGATATATTTTCCCCATAATACATATATTTTTTAAAAAACTAAATTTTATTCTAGTAATTAATCCAAACTAAAATTCCTAAAAATAAAAAACATTTATAAAAAATTTTCATTAACATTTCTCACTCAATACATGAATTCATATAATAATGAATAATAATTAAATTCCAATAATTATAATAAAAACAAACATACATCACATCCTATTCATTAAATCTATATTAATGGCAATAAGAAAATAAAATATAATTATAAAATTATCCACATGAATAAAACATTTTAAATGTTAAATTCTATAATTATTTCCTTGGAACACATTTACGAAATATATATATTACATAAATAATCAATAGACATTTTTAAAATTAGTAACACATTATTTTTCAGATGTATTGTACAAAATAAATTTAAAATTACATTTTTAAATATAAATTCATATAATATTAAATATATATATTTTAAATCATATAATTGGTCACATAACACCCACTAGACATAAATCCATATATGTAATAAATTCTCAAATAATTTTATTAAAAAAAATCCAATAAATTATTGATCCATATGAAAAAAGGAATGATTTTAGTGGAGTAGTATCTAAATAATAAATCAATTATATATATGGATATATATATCAAATAACATATAAATATATTCCACAAATTATAGAAAAAGGTCAATTTCTAACATTAAATAATAGAAATAACACTTCTAAATTGAAAATATGGAATGTTAGTGAATATTTATGAAAAAAATCAGAATAAACGTCCCTATAAATTTAAAATTCATAATTTAATCTAAATAGGAGAAATGTAAATTTATGTAAATTACTCTAATTGGAATAAAATATTGAATCCAACTAGGTACCCTATATATTACTACCGTATACCTGGTCTCTGGATGAGGTAACCCTCTCATTCTACCCATCCATGGATTATATAATACCCCACCTTTGTGTAACTAGTTTCCTTTGAATGAAAATTCGAATAGTACACACATCAAATTCATCCGTTCATCTCATTACTTCACATATAAACCCAATAATTACTTAGTATTAGAATAATGTAATTCTTAATGCAATAAACAAAAAATTACAATAAACACCTTTATAGATATATTTAGAAATTTAAGAGGATTTCATGAACTTAGTGAGTATATTATAGGACATAATATGGCTATCAATATGTTTTTTTAGGTCAGAGAGTGGGTAATTTTTTCATTTCTTATTTTAATAATTTATTTGTGAAATTCTTTTCCAATTTTTTACAATATTTCAATTAAGGTTCTCTAATTTTTTTCATAAAATTTTAGCATATAGTATAAACATTGAAAAATAATTTTAGGTGTATGTTCTTGATACATGGGGTGGAATATGAAAGAAATTAATAAATATATATTGGTTGAAAATTGTTATCTTTAGTCCTCACTATACAATTTAACCTTACTATGAAATTTTAAAAAATAATATTTTTTTCTTTTATTCTAATAATTATATGTTACCATTTTTAGTGTATATAACATATTAATGTAAATTTTTATATTTTGTAGGTGTTTATATTATTTACATCATATAATTTAATTATTTAGGTTATTTTTTTTTTCAAAAAATTTATTCATTAAATAAAAATTATTTTGATTCTTAATCATATGAATTTTATATTAAAATATCTTTAGAATAACAACTATTAATTGTTCAGTTATAGTTACATATGACATTCCTTAGAATAACACTCATGTTGAACAAAATATATTAGATATTTTCTTCCATGTAATGATACCCCTCTGGTGAGGATGTTTACATGGACTACATTGGGTTGGAGACTGAGCTTTGGAATTTGATAACCATAATCGAAATAGCTCACATTGTGAGAATTATTAATAAGATCCCTAGTTGTGGTTAAAATGTATCAATTGGATTTTATATTCACATTAAAATATGGAATATATTATATATTTTCTCACGTAATACATAATCAAATAATAGAGTAATTATGGATATAATATATTGTGTAATAGAATTTCCCTATGAACTTGTCCTTGATTGAATTAAAGAACATCCATACTCAACATTATTTTCCAGAAACCATGATTTCATAATTTATAAACATATTTTTTATATTTTCTAGTATTCTTTTATGGTAATATTATATGATACCTAATTAACAGTGTTAGTAGAAATTAAAAAATCTAACGAAAGAAAATATCAAATGAAATATTTTTTAAAATTAATCTTCTGTTATATGTCATAAAAGTGTTTTTTAATTTTTTCACACTTTATTTATGGATCGATATTATTATTTCTATAATGGATTAAATGATATTGTCTGAAATGGTTAAAATATGTAAAATTTACAATATAATCAATTAGGGTTTATGTGATCTATTTATAAATTTAATATAATGGATATGAGTTCAAACATGGATGAAATATAAGATTCAAGTGAAAATATCTCCATGTCTCTCATGACCATAAACATAATAGGCCACACATGTTTGAATAATTTTTTAATCAAAGAAAAATTAAATCATTTTTATATGAGTCTCCTAAATCATAAAATTTATATGAATTACAATGTAATATAAAATATTTTATAAAATAACTCCCCATTTGTGAAATATGGATATTACTATATATATAAATTCATATTAGTGTGAATATGATTCATTCACAGTGACAAGTCACCAATATCAGGATATTATTTGAAGGCATAAAAATGGGTTGGATAACACTAAATATCAAATGAGTCTCCAATTATTAATAATTCAAATAAATATACTGTATAAAATAAACTATTTATGAAATCTTATTCTCTATATTATTTTGAGGGTACACCTACTAAGATTCACTACTATTTAATAATTTTGTCATTGGTAGATGTAAAAATTTAGATAGAGTTTTGAAAAATCATTTATACAATCCAAAGTAATGGATTTTTCTAATTTTCATTATGATTCAATTACTCATGTCATAGAAATATATAATATTTTAAATATAAGAATGATCACCAATCAAGATTTACATCTTTTTTGATAATGATATGAACCATTTTTATATTATTTACTATTTCTAGATATGGATATTTTTGAATTCATATTTATAATTAACTAAATGATAATGTTCAAATACTTTGTAACATTTTATTACTAAAAGATAAATTCAAATTCTTATAATGTATTCTCATATTTTTTAGGTGGAGAAAATTATTGGTCAAGTATATTTATATATTTTCATTATTATATTATAGTTTTTCCTTATATGTAGAAAACCATGTTTATCGATGGTGTTTACTTAGATTAAATAAAATAATTTACATCTCTGCTATTGATATATTATTAGGTACTCCTTCACATTTCATTTTTTTATAGTATAGAGGAATGTATAATTAATTGTAAATCCACATTAGTGAAAAGTAAAATTCTATCAACATCATGTATTGTATCACCTCTTGAATTAATGTATTTGATAGTTGAATTATTAAAATATAAATATTAATGAGTTATTCAAATACAATGTCACTATTTGCAGAACGAATGATATTTAAATGTATTTTCATTGGATTTTATGACATTTTATATATTATCAAAATATCAACCATATGTAATTGAATTAATCATTACCTATCACACATATTATTAAACAACCAAATAAATTTAAATTTCAGAAGTTATTATTTAGGGTTGATGAAAAATAAAATGAACCATGAATTATTTTACCGATAATGTAATTATAAAATAATATAATTACTATTTATATGAGATGTTTTAATATCTTCTGAATGTTTTTGAAATAAAAAAATTATTAAATAGTCTTTTTGAAATTTATGGTCCTCATACTCCAAAAAAATCATATATTTTGTTCCATAAATTTTATGGATGAATTCATGATTTACATATTTTAATTGGGATTGAAAACATCATATTGAGATCATGATATGCATTTATAATAAACAAATCTTTTATGCCAATAAATCAAGTGGTATTTTATGAATACATGAGGATAAATATTTATAAAATTTTAATAAAATAGATTTTTTATGTGGACAGAAAAATAATAGAAATTTTTATTTATTTAGAAAATTCAAGGAATATATTTAAGACATTAATTTTATTTTGAGTGTATTATACAATGTATAGATTATATAATAATCCTTTAAAATTTTCTCCTCATATAAATCTCATAGTATTTTATGGGATAATGGTTATATAGAGTGATGTATGTACATAACACATTAATAAATTGAACGATATATTTATTTCATCTCATATTATAATATTATAAATATTAAGTGAATGTTATTCAATTTAATTTAATAATCATTTTTGGGTTTTTTTTCAAATCTCTATACAGACCAATCATTTTATTTCTTATAAACATATCAATATAATGTAACATGAGAAGGATTCCACAATCCACAATAACTAATTAGTGATATACATGGATTCATTAAAGTGAAGAATAAATATTATAACTAGTCAAATTAATCTATCATAATTTTTTTCTATGAGTAATTCAAATATTAAAAATTAGAAATGTGGGGAATGTAATCTGACTTTTCATTTTAACTATATACTCACAGGAAAGGTATTATATTTAGTAATTCATTTTGTAGAAAAACACTAAAATATATAGAGAATGAGTATATTATTGGAAAATAGTTGATGTATCTATTAATATAAATTAATTTTTTAGTGTTTGATGATGGGTACACATTTTTTTAATGAATTTCATCCTTGTATTCATAAAATTGTTTTTATGAAAATTCAATATATTAAATTTCTATCATTAAATTTAAATTCTAAATAGTTGGAGACCAATAGTGAATGTTTTAACTATTATTATTGGTATCATTCTATCATTATGTGGAATATTATTCCCATTTCCTTATTGAAGGTGATAAAAGAAGATATCAATAATTTATAATTGGTTTTTCATTAATGTGAAAATAATATATTTTCAGATAAAAAATGATTGTATTAATTTAATACAATGAAGCTGAATATTTATAAATATGATACACTATACATAAAATTACAATAATAAATCTATGATAAACTAATGTTTATAGGTATGATATGACCTTTGAAAATTCAATAATTAATGTCTGATGCAGCTTCTAAAGACTATTTTAATATAATCAATTTAAAAAGTCATAGAATGTAATATATAATCATTTTCAAATATCTATTGAATAAAAAAATTCCTTTAGTCTCTAAAATATAATTTATATAGGTTATGGTCCTTGAAATAGCGATCGTGCATGAGATTGTAATGAAGTATGTAGTTTCATTGGCAATAATATTTGATAGAAATTCTAATTTCACATCTATTTTTTATAATGATTTTGAATAATAAATTAGAAAAATGTTTTTTATTGCATAAAATATAATCCTTTTCAATTTTGTCTGAAGAAACAATAAAAAATAATTTTAGGGAATATTATACTGAATAATATTTTCATGATTTAATCAATATTGATCTTGGAAATGACTAATATCAGATAGTTTCTTGCGAAATTATTACTTATAAAACAACATCATAAAAATATTTTTGTATCATTTTTAGGGATGTTAAATCTTTTTTTAAAGATCATGTATTTTATAATGATAAATAATGATTAATATATTCAATATTTCAGATACCATGTATGTCATGGTTTAGACATATCTAACCATTTGAATATATGTGATATGAAATATAATTTCATTAATATATATCAATGTATCCACATATTATATCAGTTCATGATTTATTTATCATATTATATTATAATAAATATTATATTGTCTTAGAGAATATTAATTATAAGTAAAACATTTAATAAAATATATAAACAATAACTATAGATAAATTTATTAATTTTATTGTTTATAATATTTAAATATACTAAGGTAAATATATTACATTATCGAATTTTTGATTAGGAACACAGTGTATACTCTCATAATAAAAAGGAGAGAGAGTCATTGATGAGGGATTTATGGATAGACATTATTAAATTCATGGGTAAAATTTACTTTTTTGTGTAATAATTTGGACCATAAAGAGAATTTTGACACACAATATTTCATTGAAATATATTTTCATTACCAAAATAATTTATTTTCATGGAGTTTGGACTCAATTTTTTAATTCTAAAAAAACTAAAAGATGATTTTATATCTCATGGACTACCAATCCATGTAGGTTAACTATTACGACATGAGTGGATTATCCAATGAAAATCACATATTCTATTTTATAATCATATTGTACATACTATTCCACAATATGTAATATAGAAATTATGATTAGTTGTTATTTAAATTTTAACTAATCACCTTTCCAACATAAATCATAATTGCTTCACATTATTTTATCCAAACATGTTAACCAGTTGATTTAACTTCTTAAACATTTATCTATTTTTTGAATTAGATATATGGTTTTTAATCCCTCATTCTAAGGGATTTTCTTATTAACTAATATCATCATTTCTTACTCATCATAATTTTATATAGAATAACAATATCATGATGTTATGGTAATTTTTTAGTGATCATTATAATTTTGATATTAACATAATAAGTTGTAAAAACAACTTCAAAAGTCTCAATCAACTATTGAATAAATAATAGGGGTAATAAATTTTGTTTTTTTGGTTATTATATTATCCATCCATAGTCTTCAAAAATTCTACGAACATGATATATTTTAACCGATAATATACGTTATTGGAAACATATTAATGTAATTTTTTTAAATTCATACATTGTGTACTTTTTCAATTACATTTTTTATATTATGAGTATATATATAACATATTTAACAACATATTACAGATTTATAAATATCATGATTTTTTTGAGTAAAACCATTTACACTTAATAATTATCGTTTTAATATTCGACTAATGTTTCATGAATTTTTTACATTAGTTTTAAATGACTATAAAAAGGGCCAAAATATTATCATTTTCATTAGTGCCTTGATTAGAATATTTAAAAAATTATATAATGTTTTTTTTTCTATCAATAACCCAAAATTTACTTATTATTTTAAACATATGTGAATTTTCATATCAATATACATTTAAATAGACTATTTTAAAATCAATTTTTTAATTTTAATGATTTGTGTTTAGGTGGTCAGATGTGTGATTTTTTATAAAGTGTTGTTTTATTTTTTTATTTTTACCACTCTTTTGGATTGTAGGGATTACCGAGTACATTATATATAATCATTACACATCCTCAAAACATAATATGAATTATAGTTCGTAATGCTTATAAATTTTAATATTTTTAAAATATATATATATAATTTTTCTAAAGAGGTTATTACTGCAAGAAACCATGTATATTTTCAATGATGATGGTTCAGGGAAGTGTGAGTGAACTATCTTATTATTCAATATATCTATAAAATTTATTTAAACAACCATGTTATTATATGGTTGTATTTTATAAAATTACTTTTTTATATTTTTAAATACATTGAATTTATATAACAGGTGATTTCATTTCATTCATTTAAAAACTATCATTAGAGTTTGGAAATTATGTTCCATTGCCTATAAGAATTAGTGTTATCCTACTAGATGAAATTGTAACGTGCCACAAACACTCATAGAATTATATATAGATATTTTTTTCTACTAATAATATGTATGGAATTCCTTACACAATCTCAATAGTTTTTTGTAGAGTTGATTATGTTTTAGAATAGGTAGACTTTTATTTATTCAGATACATCACATTAAGATTGATTTGCTTCATTATTATTATTCCCTTATGTTTTGAGACTTATAAAATTATCATTTAAATCCATTCCAAATATATAATAATACATGTATATCATTCATTTTTATATTTTTTATGACTAAAAGATAAAGATACACAAGCCCTCAGTCCCAGAATTTGTGAAAAATAATGGCCATCATTCTATGAGATTTTCGAAATGAATTAATTTGACCTAATTATGAAAATCCAAAATTATAGATTAACTAATAATATTGTGTGAAACAAATTATATAGACATATTAATATTATAATTTAATAGACTTTGGAAAAAAATCAAAAAACTAACCCCTTGTATATGTCCTGAAATAAAAATTATTTCCACAGTATATAAATAATATTTATCTATAATATGACATAATTATGTTATAAAAGATTCTATCAAGATGATATTCATTTATATATATAATGTGACTTTCATTTATTCAATACATGTTGAAAAAGATACCTATGATGGTTAGAATAGATACTCACAATGACAAAAAATAATAAATAAAATTCAATGACAATAAGTGATTATAATATTTTCCTAAATAATATGGTTTGAATATATAATTAAAATGATTCCATAATCCATAGAAACTATGAAATGAATGTATATATGGTTGAAATATAAATAAATAAAATAATGTAAAATAATAACCAGTTTATTAAAAATTTAATGAATAATTTCAAACAACTAATTTCACTCCCAAAGAAAAATAATTATTGACTTAGACATCATGGTATTATAATCCAAAACATGTTTTTTGTAAAAAAACTACTTTTAATGATTCATACACCAAAATAAAAATGATGGATTTTTCATAACTAAAAATGCATTGAGGGGAAATTTCAATCCACAAATGGTACTAATTCTCTATAATGAATCCATTATATAATAAAAATAAAAAATGATACAATACATAACGAATGTTACATTATAATCATTAATAATCAAAATTTGAAAAACTATTATCCAGGTTTTTAATATTATAACAATCAATAAATGGAACATCATTCAATGCAATAAATCCACATACTAAAACTATATTTATTAAGGGATATATATATTTTTTCAGTAATTTTTTTTCAACCAATCGATGCATGGAATATATGGGAATTAATTTGGAAAAATGTATTGAAAATAGGCTATTTTCAGAGGAATATAATAAGAATAAAAATAATAACAATAATTGGGGATGATTTGGGTAGAAAAATGTCGTGATTTATCTCCTCAATATTAATTACTAGTAATAAATTCTTGTCGGAGGATTAATATTGTAATACATGGACAATATGTACCCCCCAAAAGGATATAAATTATGAATACAAATTATATCTCTTTAAAATAAAATTTATATGGAAACACACATAAGGTAATTGTAATATATAAATACAAATTACCTGAGATGGTTAACATGAAATTTAAAAAAATGAATCTATTTTTATACATTATACATTAATTTATTATTAATGTGAGTACATCATATAAAATATATTATGGTCTGTAATATAAAATAACTATCACTAAATTTAATGTGGAGACAAATAATACATATGAATTTAAATAATCTTGAATCCATTACCCTTATAGGATAAAACTTGAAATTAAACATTCAATATCAAATAAAAACATGTTGAAAAATATTAATTTGGATTTAAAAACATAATTCAATAGAAAATACATTATATAATCTAAATATATCTCAAGGGGGAGAAAATTAACATATCTAGTAATATTATTATTTAGGAAAGGAAAAAATTCATAAAACGTTTATGAAAAATAATTGTAGGAACCAATAAAAGAAAAAGATAATAAAATAATATGTATTTATTTTATTGATGTAAAAAACCATGTAATAGTAATGTAAAATAAATAAAATTTTAATTTAATAGAATAATATTGAATGAGCACATACCCTAACAACCATGCAAGCTGTAAAATGAAATCCATTATAATGAAGAACACAATATAGGTCCCCAAATGTATGTGAATTAGATTACTTTCTTTAAAAAAAATTAACTATTTAGTTATTACATGTTATAAAATATATCATGTCTTAAATTATGAAATAGTTATGAAAAGGTTTTGTTTTAGATAAAACTCCTTACAACATTAAAAAATATTCAACTCAACCTCCCTAAAAGGATGTGATTTCAAATAAAAAATTAATTAACATGGATAATGAGATTATCAGGGAAAATATATTATAGTGGGATTAGAAACACATTTCAAGTGAAAAATATGGAGTATAATAAAGAATATGTCATTAAAATTATGTTTACGACTAGAAACCATTTCATAATTCTTAATTATTTCTGTAGATGCCCCTTTCATCCTGAGTTACTAAATTAATTTATATACATACCTTAGTATTACACTTACTAATCTACATTAATTTGTTATATAAACTTTATTATAATATTATATTTATTTATTATATGGTTTTGGATTCTGTTTTAGGGAAAATTGAATTAGTGAGGCCTTATTTTTATACTTTTTGTGATAAAATATTATAGATAAATAATTAAAGGTACCATTATATTACAATAATAATATTAATTTTTTCTTATTAATATATATTAATAATAGTTATTATATTTTCATATTCATCCATTATATATTTTTAGAACATTATTCAAATATAAGGTCAATCCGACCCAAATAAAAATATACAATAATTCAATTGGTGAGTACAGATAAAAAATTATATATATTAACAAAATATAATTGTAACTATTGAATAATTATATTATTATTAGGATTTTATGTGTTTTCTAAAATTATTATGAATCGGTATAAAAATGATAAATTCTACTTATTAGTGGTAGTAGTCATCACAATACATTGTTAATGTTTTAATTTTCTATAGAACAAGTGGAAATGAAATTGGATAATAATTTGACACAAAAAATAATAAAAATATAATATATATGTCACATTTGTTCACTAATTATATTTTTATAACCATACAAGTTATAAAGTGGTGAAAACCCAATGATTTTACTTCGTGAATGTGGTAGTCTGTATAATTCATGATTTATAGTCCATAATTTTTTTTAAGTGTATGGGAATAAAAAAAATATGGGTTTTCATTAATATATTGAAAATATAAAATTATCATTATTATTATTTTTTAATTATGTAACTATATTTAGTATATTAATGTAATTTAATAAATAGTAATTAATTGTTAATGATTGAGTTACACTTACTATGAGGCAATGAATATCCTCTTCATGAACTATATCAAATTCAAGGATTTTGCATATATTCAGTATCCAGGGGATTTAATAAATTATATAGATATCATGAATAGGAAAATATAGTAGGTATAAAATGATTATCTATATATAATGTGAATTTTTCAATTAGATTATGTAATCCACTTTTTACGGGAATGAAATTGTGCTTTTTTTGATCGCATGTTATTTATTATTGATGGAATAATTTTATTTATCGTTCAATTGTTCAAAAAGAAAAAAATAATTGAAATTGAAGTAATATTGAAATATTTAATCAATATAAAATTATTTTAAAATATGTTTTAAAATTTATTGGAGGTTATTTGTTCTTATATTGTTACTTTTACCATTTTCAATTATCGTAACTATTTTTTAAATTAACACATTTTTTTAATCATCTAAACAAACACCAATTACCAGTTTTTCATGTAATGAATCTAAATTTATTATTCATCTAATAATAATCATTTCTAAATTAATATAAAATAATTCTTTACATTAAAATGATTTATATATTGAAAACTATTTTGTAGGGAAATGTTTTTTATCATTAAGTGTCCTTAATCTCATTTAGATTGTATTTCCTATTGAATATTCAATTATTTATTGAATTGTAGGGTTTTATATTATATAAAATTCTATTTTTTAAAATATAATTTTTACTTTAATATATAACAATTACACAATATTATAAATAATTTCTCTGAAAATATTATATTTAGCATTATCAATATCATTAAAATCCATTTTAGTAATTATAATATTTTGACAAAAAAATATATTGACCATATTATGTAATATAATCCTGCTGATAACATACTTGAATTCAATTTTTTATTTTTTATTAAAAAAAATCAGAATATTTTTTTAAATAAATGAATTAATTATTTATATATTTAACGTATTACTATTATTTCTAAAATTATATATTTGGGTTTTGAAAATAAATAATTTTAATTTGAAATGATTTATTTTACATGAATATATATAATATAAAAAGGTTTCAATAACATTTATCTAATTAATATATTATAATAATATCAAAAAAGGGATTGTTTTTTCAATATTAGTTTTTTTATAATTCTCTTAAAATCTATTTTTTTTTCAAAAAATCCCAAAAATTCATTCAAATATAATTTTCTCATTATTTATCTTAAATGATAATAATTATACCCAATTAAAATTATAATATATATATATATTTCTTTATAATTTTACAATTTTAAAATATATTTTTTATCAATTTCCTTGACCTTAAAAGTTAAAAAGTAAAATTTATTACTAATATGTGATAAATTTATAATTAAATTAATAAATACATTATTATACCATTCTGATTTATAGTTATATATCCAATCAATATCACTATGTATAAACTACGAATAGGTTATGTTTTTGTGACAGTCATGTCTGGTGATTCCTCTATCATGGATCTTGTCGAGACATCAACATGATTGAATTTCACTCACAAAAAATTCCACTCATACAATAATTGGTTTGTATTGTTAGAGTATTGGTCAAGACAAAACCCTATTGAAGCGACGTCCTTCCCGATATTATATAACTGAGATTATTAATTAATATATCCTCTACCCAATTCAAGTTTTTACTTTTTTTATAGATTTTTAATATATTGACTATTGTTTATTCCTGTTAATATAATTATTATATTATTATAGTGATTTTTTATTTTAAAAAATCAATGATCATTATTTAATTCTCTCATTTAGATTATGAATCTTATATAATATTTATCTAATGAAAATACATGTTGATGTTTTAGGCTGTTACAACTGATTTTGTATATAATTATTATGCATATAATTTTTCGTGTTCGAAATGAAAAATATTTTAAGTTAATGTTTTATTTCATCATGAATATTTCTGCATAAAGTATAGTCATATTAGTAATATTTATTGTTTAAAATTAAATTTCATGCATTGGGGCAATTCTAATAAATAGAAAAATTGTTCAGGATTTCATGTTGAGATCCAATATTTATGGCGTATCATAATGATCAAAATGTCATTCCTAGTGTATGTATTTAATATCATTGGAACATATAAAAAATAATGTTAAAGGTTAAAATTAAATATGAATAATAAATACATGGTTCATTACTATGTTAGTATATATTGTGTGGGTTTGTTACATTGAATATCTATTTTATACTATTTTTAGGAATTATTTATTTAAATAATATTTATCCAGAATATGGGATAAAATATTTTTATATTCAATAGTTATCGTGGGTCATTGAACCATAAATGAATCATCATGAAAAAAGTTTAATTATATCTTTTTATAAATACCATAAATTTCAAATCAACTTTCCGAAAACATCACAAATGTTTTTCAAAACTCTATAGTGATACAATATTAATTGTTACTGTAAAAAAAATTCTAAACCAATTGAATTGTACATAATTAAAATTTTCATTCATATTTTTTTAATATATATTTTTGAGTTTTATATTAATGGAGAATTAATGGATTAATTTTTATGTAGGAATACAAATAAAGTGTCAATGAATTTCCATTATAACTATATTAAAAATAATGTATAATATCAAGAATTATACATTTACAAATAATAAACATTTATTTGTATATTTTTATAATTTTTCATTTTGTGATTTGAGAAATATTTTTTAATGAAATATTTTTTTTCAATAAATGATATGACCATGTTTTATGTGGATTATAATTAAATAAATTCAATATTTCGATTTATAAAGGATTATTAAATGAGTTTTCCAAAGGATAAATGACTTATATTCTTATTATCTACTAAAATGTGAGGGAATTTTTGACCACTACAAATCATCGGTATGATTTAGTGGAAATATATTTCAATTAATTGATAGATTATAAAAAATTAAAATTCTATATAAAATTAATTATTAAGAGCTTGATTTTTTTGTACTCCAACTAAGTGAAATATTTTTATTTTTATTTTACTAATTGATATGAGATTCATAGAAATATATATCGTAATATGAATTTAAGAATACATTTTAATATAAATTAGTTCATTGGGGGAATAATAATTAGTCTAACAAATATAATTCAAAGATAAATTCACCTAATATCTTAAATGTGATTAGAGTAAATTATAAATTTAATATATTAATGAATATTTTTGATATTATTTTCCTAAAAAATTATTATAAATAAAAGATTAATTAAATCTAAATATTCTAATACAATTATAAAATAAAATATAGAAATGCTTTATACATTACAAATAATATAATGATTAATAGAGATCAATATATGTTTTTAATAAAGGATGTTTTTTATAAAATGATCAATTGTTAAAAATATAGATTATAAAGCCAAATTGGAAAACTATTTATAAAATATTTCTTCATAGGTGTTGGATTACTAATGATTTTATATTTGTAGACTTTATCTATTCTTCATAATGAGATAAGGATAGTTTCACATAGAGATATGTGAAGGGATATATAGAACTTAAAATGTCAAAAATAATATTTATATATTAAAAATTAGTCATATTCATTATAATCATATTTGTTTTGGTGTATATTTGGGTTACTCTACATGGTTCTGAATTTTAAAATATGATGTTATGAATAATCAAGATTCCAAATTTCATAGAAATTTATTTTTTCCACAAATTTATATATAATGCAGTGGAATGAAATTATAATTAAGTCAACAATGAATATTTTTAATTTATTCTTATAAGGTAGTTATCATAATTATTTAGGTTTTGTGATTTTATCATATTTTAATAATGAATTTATGTTTATATTGATATACTACGCTTTTCCCGTTAGGGAAAATTAATTAATTTTTATTTACTGACCCAATTTATATATTATATTTATTTCATATAATATGTCACCAGTATACTAGTTGGGAATGTCTAATTAAAATCATGATTACCCATAGTTAATAAAGAGTATCCTGAAATTACATTCATACATGGATATCACATTAACACTAGAGTTATGGTGGTTATAAATTGAGAATTTTTGGATATTTTTTTTATCAATTATTAAGAAGTTATTAAAAATTATGGGAAATTTATTCTTATAATAGAGAAATTACATTTATTTCCTTGATTGAGATAAAATTACATACATTATGTCTTGGACTTACATAAATAATGTGATTCTCTTATAAATTTAATTAAAAACATGAAATTTATTGTAATAATTAGATAAATAAATCATCATTCAATCATCTATATTATTAATTATTCCCATGAAAAAATAAGTATATATGTCAAAATTATATTTTAAAATTCAATATATAATGTGTTGTTGATTAAAATGATAAAAGAATTATGTGATTATCTAAAAAATAAATGAAACATATTATAGAGTTTAATATGATAGACTCAGGAATTTGAAAGATATTAAAGAATACACCCTTTTATATTGACTAATATGAATTCATTTATAAGAGGATGAAATTTGAAAAATGTATAACTAAATAATATTTTTACTAATTCAAGAGAAACATCAATTATGTGGTAAAATTTTGGGTTTTGTATATAAGTATAACCCTTGATCAAAAAATTAATAATACTTTGAGATTTTATTGACATATTATTTAGAAGTAGTTTAGTATGTTTTTAAAATGAGGTTATGATTATACTATCTTATGTTTTCATATATATTTTCATATAAATATAAAATATATTATATTTTTGATGCTTTAGAAAAAGTAGTGTTATTTAGAAAACCAACCGCTATATAAAAATTAAACCTTAATAATGGTCATAACATAGTCGTTTGTTCATAAGAAAACATTATAATGGTGAATTTGAATACTAAATGACTGCATGTTTGTAAATGGAAATAAAATATAAAATAAAAATTTTATTTATCAGTTTCAAAATATATAAAAAAATATATCATTTGTGACTATATATGATGATTTATAAGGTCTTTAAATTATAAATAATAATTATTTACATTCTATATTAATAATAATGTAATGGCATTGAACTATGTGGTCAATTACATTGTCAATCTCTAGTGATTGAGGGGTTCAAGGAGGCAATGGTACCTAATTTCAAGAGTTTTCCAAATATTTTGTTTTTATATCAGTAGGTCAAGGTCTCAATAGGTCGACACATCGTTAGGTTGAGGAATAATTAGGTTGAGGAGTCGCAGATTCAGGGAGTCGGTGAGATAGGGCATCACTGTGTCATGGCGTTAGTCAGTCCGAACATCACAGAGTGAGGGAGTCGGTGAGTCACGACATCAGTGTTTCCACGTGTTGTTGAGTTAGGATGTCAGTTTGTGAAGGAATTAGGGAGTCTAGGAGTCGTTGAGTCATGGAATTGGTTAGTCAGGTAGATAGTAAGTTAGGGTAGCGGTGAGTCAGAAATTGGTGGGTCACATAGGTGCCTCAACATTGGTGGCTCCCTCTCAGGGGATCTCTATCAGGGAGTCACCCATCTAACTCTTAATGGCAGTGTATATGGAATGATTTCTGTGACTCACACATTAGTGACTCATTTCCAGTTTTTCTTTGGTTTCCCAATTTCACACATATTATGTTTTATTTCTGAAAATCAACATTAATTCCTTATTTGGGTGTTTCTAAGGGAATTTCAATTGATATTAATTATATCTATAGTATCATAACAATCATGGGAATTTGAAGTATTCAAACTACATGATCATGTCCACAATCCGATTTTAATGTCCTTTGGAACAATTTCGTTCCATTGATATAGGATATAGAAATTCTAATGCGGTGGTCATCTCTTCTCTTTTCTCTTGGTGCATGTAGAACCTTTCTTCCCTAGATGAGTCGTACTCCTGTGTTGTATTCCCCCCATATTTTGTTTTCCATGTAGTCTCCAGCACATGTGACCCCTCTATTTTTTCATAAGGATGAGTTTTTTTCTTTTTATTATAGGTAGGTATTCTACCGTCTCTATTTAATTATGTATCATGCGGGGTAGGATTAGTAATGATATTTGCAAAAAACTAACAAATCCAACAATTATCAAAGATAACTGCTAAGGATGAAAGACTTATATGATAATAGGGATGGGAGTGGGTTTATGTTGATCCATTTTTTTATTTTTATCTTTGATTATTATATGATCTATTATGTCTATGTGGCCTCGGAAAATCAAGGATGCCAACATTATTTTCGTGTGCATGAGTGAGGAATTATAACTATTTTTGATTCAAATGGAATAATTGATATAAATATCAACATGATTAATCGCATTCACATGGTAAAATAAATGGATGGTCTAGGATGAAAACCCTTTGTGGTCACCCCTTCTTATCAATGTGGAATTTAAACAATAATGTTGACCAAATCTATATACATCATGTTTGATTGGTCTGGATGTGTGCTGTGTTTTTTGGGTGTTGTGAATTGTGTGGGATTTAATGGTGGTTGTAGTTGGATTTTTGTATGGGTGAACAATAAAGTGTGATGATAACTTAGGTTTAGATATAGATTTATTGTGGAATGGATGGAATTGTTATGCAGTGGGACTATATCTGGGAACTGGTTGGGAAGAAGGGATACCAGATGGTTGGGTCCTGATTTCATGATTATGGGTGGGTTGGGTGTGGTTTTGTTGTGTCGTGAGGCATTCGAGTTTAGATGTGAGAGGAATATTGATCATGATAACTTTGAAGAATGAAATATGTAACTGGTTGGATGGGTGATAAGGAAAGGATAGAGTGTAGCATGGGGTTTTAACTCAGTCCTTCTCTCTTGGGTGCCATGGCTGACTATGTACCTATGTTTTTTCTTTGTTTTTTAGTTTCTTAAGTGGGGATAAAAATAAGTAAATGATTTATGTGAAATGAAAAATGATAATTTGTTAAATAGATTGTTAGGGGTGGGTTGATATTTTGGTTATTGATGATGTTTGGATGTGCTTGTAGGGGTTACAACAAGGGTATTTTTGAGTAGCCTAGTGGTATATTTGTAATCCCGTAAATTGGGCATAGTGTTTGTTACCATTATATATATACATGTAGTGGTTTATATTTTCTATATGAACCCCACACATGTTAAGAACAATGCTCTATACACCTCCATTGTTATAGGGGAGGCATAATTCCACAATATCCCAGTGAGAGGATGGATAGATGGTTACTAAAATTACCCAGACCCCCCTTCTAGGAATATATCACCCAGGAACATTCAAGAAGGTTGTAATGGATTTAGGTTTATTACCTGATTTAGGGTATTTTTTGTGTGAGAGGTGGTTGGTTTCCTAGGTCATCATGGGATGAGGCCCTCGTTTTTTCGGACAGGATGTGAAATTTTTTATGCCCAAGAATCTCGGGGCATGATTGTGTTGTGGTTTTGGCCCATGTCTGTGTGATCAGGATGTGATAGTGTGGATTGTGGGAGTGCATAGTAGTGTCCTGATCTATGCCATTTGGGATGCTAAGTTAACCAGTGTTAAGTGCTTCTTGGTACCCAAATAATGATTTTCTTAGTTATTTATGTTACCTGACTTCTTTTATTTGGTGAGCATACCTTAGAGAGGCTGGTATGGATAGTATTCCTCGATTGGTGTTGTTGGTTTCTGGTGTTTTCACATAGGGTCCTTAGTGTGTTCCTCCCACTTGTACATGGCTGACAGTATAATTTCCTTCTAAGTATACATGTATTCTCACCATATGTATATAAAACTATTTTCATGAGTCAATTTAGATTACATTATCTTTTCAGGACCTTATTAGCTTGAATGTTGGGGACAAAGGTTGTTTCAGTGCATAGTTTTATTTTTTGTACATACATTGGAGTTTTATTTGTTTTTGTAGAATTTTTATTTTAGCAGGCATGTGTTATGTGTTCTTGATTTTAAATATATATATGTCTTGGAATTGTCCTTGGTCGATACATCTTATCTCCTGATCATTATTCTTATAAAAGGGTAATTCCTTCCACTTTTGTGAGATTTATATACCCTTGGTACTGGTCACCACCTTAAGGACTATTGGAGGTGGGACTAAGGGGGTCATTATCTCTCCAACATATTGATGAAGGAATGTCTTAGAATTGTGCTATTTGTTCCATCATCTTGATGAAGGTAGGACATGAAAGAATAGTATCATTGGTGATAGTTAAATGATAAGATGGAGTTTATAGTTTGGAAAAGTGTAGATTTCTTGGGTTGGAAGTGAAATAGTGTTAGGTTATCTTGGTTTCGTACATAGTCTAGACAAGATCAGTTGGGAAATGGGATTTTGGGGCCCTATGATCAAATACAAGGACCATGATCTAACCGAATTACCATGTGAGAGTACACCAATTACGGTGTAGAAACCCAAGGAATGATATATGCATGTTAATGACTTCTCTTCTTGTTTTTTAGGATTTTTATTGAAATTAAAATAAACAATAAGTTAAAATGAATCCTAAATATATTCCATAACCCTCAGGATTATGAACTCCTTGTTTTTTATTCTAGTTATTAATCGAGGACGTTTAACATGTGTGGTATGAGTAGTTGTGGGTTAGCAGGCAGACCAGGTTGACCGGTGGAGGGTCAACATAGAGGTGGAGGATGATCAATGATAGAATATGTCTTCTGATTTCTAGGAGCAGACACTGGGAATATATGGGGTAATTTTATTAGACATAGATATAGAATGTTGGATATAGGAGATGGTGATCACATTTTTCTTGGTTTGGGCTCCGATAGGGTACTGGGTTCCTCTTGTGGTGAGCCTGTTGAAGGGATCAGTGTGACGGTGGTAGAAACAATACCTCAGGGAGAGGAATGAATCTCATGTTTTGTGGGATGGATTTGAGAAAGATATTTTGGAATAATTCCTTTCATCCAGAGTGAATTTCAAGAAGTGGCTGGAGCTACTCTCCCTCCAGTAGGTGAGTAAATTAGTAGGGGAATTGGGGATCAATTTCACAGATCCTATACGCTTTTATCAGAATTTCATTCTAGAGGAGGAGTCGTGGGAGAGACTCTTAGAGCAGGCACTTATTCATTATCATTAGTATACAGTTACTCTATTAAACCTACCGCTATACATAGATGTTCAAGAAAAAGTTCATGGTAGTGGGAATGATGCACTTGTGAGGAGGTCCACCTCAAGAGGGATGTTATCTGAGCTCTTTAAAGGGGAAGGCTATCAATAGAAATTCTCTGGCATCCGGGTATATTATGTTTTGGCCAGCAGGGAGTCAACCTCATTAGTTTCAATTCATACCCATTGGTCATCACCATTTTCTCAATGGTATGGGGATGAGTTTTGTTTCTTATAGAGGCCATGGAAGCCTCTAGTGATAGTTCCTGACTCGGGATCAATATAGTGGAGGTGGGTACGTTGAGTACCTTCCTCATAAGTTGTTCCCACCCATAACTTTCTTACAATAGGTACAACATGACCCTGATTCTACAAGGGTGGATAATAAAGGTGGATGGAAACCTCAAGATTCCCCTTAGGTACATAGAACATGTTTTGGTCAAGGAGGAGGCTGAGAGTTGTGGGGTACAGAAGCTGGGTATGGGAAGTTTCACTCCATAGAGGCAGTAGTTCCTGCAGGGCTGTAGATCGTTCCAAGTATGATCAGTATGATTTTTATGATTTCTTATGAATTGTTTGATTCTTGAGTTTCACAATACTTAATATCACCCAATATGACCCATTAATTGGGTCTAGACCATGAGATATATTCCTTTCCCCTTATGTTGAGAACATCGGTTAGAGGGTAGACCATCTTTTTTGATGTTTTCCAAGGGTGCTGGTTATTTTTGGGGGGAACATCAGTTCAGTGGGGATATCTATAATCTATAGATGTAGATGTACAATTCCATCCCCATCATTTACTAGTTGTTTTGGGGAATGTTGTGATCAATAGATTCTGGATATGAGACATGTTTTTAAATGAGAAGGGTCAACACGTACCATTCGTTGGCAAGTGAAGCAGTTAGATGGGAAGACGGTGTATGCATATTTTTCATTCATTGATAGTCAATTTGTTAGTGGGATATATGGATGATTAGATTGTGTAGGTTTCATGATTTTTCGAAGCATTTATATATTTTTTTCCCCAAGCTTGTTCTGACTCTACCCCCTCGACGTGATATTGAGTTCGGGATATACATATGACCCGGTTCTCATCAGATCTAAATGGATCCTTATCAGATGTCACCTTCTGAGTTACGAGAGTTGCGGATTCAAAGTGATGGTATAATTTAGAAGGGTTTCATATGACCTACTGTTTCACTTTTGGGTGTCATGTATTGTTTTTAAAGAAGGGATATAGTGGTCTGAGGCTCTTCATAGACTATCTGAGAATGAATCATGTAACCATCAAGAATGGTTACTGACTCTTGAGGAGAGAAGATCTTTTCAACTAGATGAGGGGAGATAATTGGATTTACATGATCTATCATTGGTCTAGATATAACCAGTTTATGGTTAATGAAGTTTTAATCCAGAAGAATGCTTTCCGGTACTGGTAAGGGCACATCGAGTTTAGAGTATTACCATTCGGTTTTACGAACGCACCAACGGTGTTCATGGGGCTCATGAACGCTGTCTTTCATGAGTTCCTAGATAGGTTCATCATAGTATTCATTGACGATGTCCTGGTCTAATATATCTAAAACAAATAGCATACCAAGCACCTGAATACTATCCTAGGGGACTTTTGGAACCACTATCTCTACGTAATGGTATTCAAGTGAATGTTTTGGTCATGAGAGGAGTGCTTACGTGGATTTGTGGTGTCTTAGTAGGGGATAGTAGTGGACCCCTATAATTTTTATACAGTAATTTATTATGAATCAACAATAACTATGCCATAGGTATATAGTTTACATGGTTTGGTTGGATATTACTGATGGTCCATACAATATTTATCCTTAGTAGAAGATTTGTTGATGGATCTACCAAGAAGCGGATAAGATTTGCATTTGGGTGAGATGTTTCTAGAAGTGGTTGGATATCTAAAGGGGAATTGGGTCTGTTTTCCAGTGCTCTGGCTTCAAGAAGAAGGGGTGATGTTTGTGGTGTTTTGTGATGATTCCCATATAATCTTTCGGTGTGTGCTAATGCAGCAACAATGAATGATATTATTTGGGTCTAGGCTATTACACCCCAATGAATGTAACTATTAAAAAAATGAATTGGAACTATAATAGGTCATGGATGCACTAAATCTAGAGATATTACCTCATTAGGGAGAACATTAGGGTCTTCAAATATCATAAGAGCATGAGGTGCTTCTTTTCTCAGCTAGACCTGAACTTTTGACATCGGAGGTGGATGGAGACTCTCTAGGACTATCAATGTAATATCTCTTACACCCTATGAAATAAGAATAATTTGGCCAATTATTTGAGTATGAAGTCATAGAAGGAAGTGGTTAGGGAATCTGTAGATGCTTTCAGGGTGATGGAGGAGTTTTCTGACGTGTTCTTGGGTGTAGGAAGTGGTGGCTGCAAAGACCATCTGTTTTAGATGATATTAAATAATTTCTAAGGCTGAAGGTGGAGGAGTCCTAATGGGGAGACTCATAGGTGAAGGCAATGAATGACCACATTGACCATGGTGATGATCTAGAGGTATGGTCGGATGATGGCTAGAATCAGATGTTATTCCACGAGATGTGATTTTTTCCTGGGGAAATGCATGGGGATGTCCTCCATGTGTTTCGAATCACATCCCTAATGGTACACCCAGGATTTTCCAAGATGTATTGGGGATTTAAGGAATAGTTATTTTGGCCCTAGATGAAGCGGGAAGTGGCGGTGTTTGTAGAAGAGTTCTTGGAGTGCAAAAAATTGAAGGTTTTGAACCATGTCCCCAATGGTTTGTTGGAGCCCTAATATTTCCTTGAGTGGAAGTGGGATTATATATCGATCGATTTCATCATAGGATTACCCGTGGATTAGGGGGGATGGGATGATATCTGAGAAGCAGTGGATCGGCTGATGAAATTGGTTCACTTCATAGCGATTAAGGATATGATTGTAATGGATTTTTTAGGAAGAAGGTTTATGGAAGAGGTGGTACACCTTCATGGAGTTCTGAGATCTATCCTATCAAGTTGGGGTACACATTTTATGTTAGGATTCGAGAAGGTATTTTCGCCTTATTTTGGCACTCAATTATGAATAAACACATCTTTCTACCCTTAGATGGATAGAAAATCAGGGAGGACCATCCAAACATTGGAGAACATGTTAAATGCATATATCCTATACTTATTGGGTTTTGGGTGTGACTTTTTCCCATATTTTAGTTTTCGTATAAAAATATTTATCACTCTTCTATTGGTATGGCTATGTTCTAGGGATGTACGGGAGGTTGGTTTTGTAACGACCAAAACTTTTATCATTGAAAACTCCACTTGATCAAATTTAATGTCTTATTTTGTAAAATTTATAGGTGAAATCTATGAACATCATTCATTTTATGTTTTGGATTTTAAAATACTATTAAGAACTATGAAAATTTCATATATAGTTATTGAACAGTGATTAAATGATTAATATAAATATAAGACATTTACATATCCAAGTTACACAAACAAAGGAATTGATGACATCATCCAGTAGAATTTCTTCGTACGAAGGCCATTTTTTGAAGCTCAGAAATGATGTGGTGTCATTGGGCTTCCCTCTTGAACAATCCCAAGCCAGGAATCCACACGTTAAGCTCAAACAAAACCAACTATGGCAGAAGTATAAGTTGATAGAGATTACCACCCAATCAATGTTATCTGTGCCATCCCAAGAGCCTGTCACCATCGCACACCTTACCCTTCGGTCTTATACAGGTGTTATAAGGGGTTATGTAACAAAACCCTAGAAATATGTTTATTTACATTATTTTTGAATAGAATAATTATTATACAGTCATTGTTACATTGTAAATTGTTTTTAATACCACAAATATATCATTTAGTTAATATTCAATTTAGAAATCAATTATGATGAATTAATGGATTGTTGAATTAAATAATATTTTAATAAAATATTAATACTAAATTAATTTTTATTAAATATAAATTATCATATAATATTTATGAACACAACTTCAATTTGTATTATGTTTTGAAAACTATTTTTGCCAATAATCATTAATTTTCAATAAATGTCGTTTGTTATTTTAAAATTTAAAATTCACAAATTTTGATAATTATTTAGATAGAATGGATATTGCTTTTAGAATTAGGATATCCATAATTATCCAATGTTGAATTTTTCATAATTTTATTATACAATCAAATTTTTGGGTAAAAATTAAATACCTTTTAATTATATAATGTGTTTTATGACATCATAATGACATAATAGCGATGTAATAAAATTAAATAAATTGTATTTTTGGCCTATATATTTTTTACCATTAAAAGAATGTAAATTTCGGTTTGTTTGGTTTGTTTTACAAATCATTAGTGGACCCTCTAAGACTTATTAAACATTGTTACTTTTTAAATTGATTTCATTGAGAGTGTGACTCACATCCACATAAGCAAGAATAATACTTTAATAAGTAGGGACATTGGACATACAAAATAATATTTTCCACACCCCTTTGGAAAAAAACCTAGGGAACAAAAGATGGTCTGGTTTATGGTTTTGGTTAGTTTAATGTGTGGTTTCCAAAACCTAAATAATAAAGAATTCCAACTCTTTTCCAATTTAAACCCACCCATGATTTTACATAATATTCACTCAAAGACTTCATAGAATGCCCAAAATCTGACCTACTATCTCTATAATCCTTGAAAGGTGCCCCATTCCCCCATGAATCCTCTCTCAAGCCTCTCCCAAGCCTTTGGTATCACACTTCCATGTAATGGATTTTTTCCTGTTTCCTTTTGGTCCAAGTTTCATTATGTTTCAATGCTCATTTAATTTCCATTAAAAATGTTGGAGTGTGATTTCTAAAAAATAATATAATTACATCATTATGTTTTAATTATTATAGTCCCCTTTCTCCCTAATTAATTCCTACCATGTACACTCGTTACCATAGCGAAATTTGGTAAGGGATTTCACTCTCAACATTTACATTCAAGCAATTATTTTGTATTTTGAATCAAAATTCCACTACAAATATTGGGAAATGTATATATATGACCCTATTTCTATCAATTTAATGTAAATATGATGTGACACCCCTTTATATTTCATTATCCTTTTTTATTAGTTCTTATGTCTTGTTGTTATGCTTTAGAAATGGGTCCATGATTTTCCAATACAATATAATTGTGTAGTGAATACCATGTCTATTTATCTATCAAGGGTATTAAGCTTTATGCACATTTACTTATTAATTTTATATTTTCAGGTATTATTTCCACATTCCTTTACCGTGGAATAATTTGTGATGTTTCATGGATGCATGTATTAAGATCTATGTTGCAGATTTATGCGTGAAATGAAATGATTAAGAAGGGTGCACCCTGATAACGATCCACTGAATTATGTAAAGATTAGTATCACGATACATCAAGTGAAATGAATTACTTATAAAGATAATTCATGTTAAATTATGTTTTACTCATTCTCCATGTGCAATGAGCCCTAGATCATGATAATAACATGTTATGTGTGGTTGCCACATTTCCATATCATGATAATCATGATATATCATGCCTTTATGATCACGTTTTTAATGTTCTCCATTGATATGCGTATTTTATAACATGTACTATATTAATCATGTAAATCCGTTTTTACTACCTTGATAGGACTCATAGGTCACTAATTTCTTATGCATGTCTTCAGGTTATCCAATGAAATGCTAAGTACGAAGGAATGTATTGGTCATGTAATAGATGTTTTAAATAAAGATGTTGTGTTTTAATTTCAATGTTGTTATGAAATTTTATTAATCCCCAAAGAAACTAGACAGCAATATCTTATTTCTTATATCAAGTGATGATTTTATTTAATATGTTATGTCTAATTGTGAAATAAAGGGAATGATTTTTATAGTTGTTATTAAAGGATAGAAATAGTTATTTTTTATATTTGGATTAGAGAACCTTAGTGAAATACTTAAGAATAAGAATAAGTATAATAAAAATATCCCTAAATTTTGGTGAGTATTGAGTAAGTGGTATATCATGAAAATAAATCATTGTCTGGATACGATCAGGTAGAGGTGGTTGTGGCATAGATGTATCTAGGGGTAAAACTAGAAAACATTGCTTTGAGCTAGAATCGAACGGGAACTGGTGCACAACAATGGTTCTTGAAGCATTCTGGCATATGACCCTCTAGGGGGATATGCTTTTCTAAATTCATAATCATAGTATGATCCATTATTAAAGGAATAAAAAAATTACCCTAAGTATATATGTTAGGAATTAGATCATGGATAAAATAGATTAAATCCTATAAATCTATAAGTTATTTAAATAAAAGTAATATATATGTTATCTATTTTATTATTTGGATTCCCATTTATTTGTTACCCATAAGATTAGTTTTATTCTATTCAATGGCCGGTAATAGGAGGACTCAAGCTAACAACCAATGAAAAGATCAGTGTGACAACTATTCAAATGGGATTCCCAATCCGATGGGATCAAGAATTGCGAACTTTGTCACAATACTCTTTTAGTAAACTCATGTTATCAATAAAAACATGGGCTAAGTGGAACATTCATCCCCCATACATTAGAATGAAAAAGTCAGAATGAACATCTTAATGAGACAATGTCCTCCTACGTTTAATGGTTCTTCCGACCCCTAAATCACCGAACAATTGATCCCCTCCATTGAGAAGATATTCTCACCCATCATTTTTCTGAACAAGGGATGGTTCTTCTTGATTCTTATCATATGGAGGGGGAATATGATCGATGGTGTACATTGATAAAAAATATGAACCCTAATGAGGAGATCAATGTGTTGGAATGGAAGGATTTCTAGAAAATGTTTTTCGATTAACATTTTTCGGGAACCCTTCCTCAAAATATGGAAAGGGACTTCCCTTAACTAAAGCTACAAGACAACAAATAAATTGTATTGTATGGGAAATACATCACAAGGATTTCATGATATGCATCCGATGTTGTCGTTTCCCTTGAAGTCAAGGTTTACTGGCTCTCTGGTGGGCTAAAACATATCCTATGAAAATCCCATGCAATCCGTGACATTGGGAGATATGAATAAACTATAAGATGTTCCCTCAAAGTTGAAATGGAGATTATTTAACCACATGTGTATCATGAGGAAATTAAGTATATGTTGGACTTCAATTATATCCATCCAATCTATAAATCCATTATGATATGAAAATCCAAAACCCCACTTGCGAATGGTGCAGAAAGGAGAACCCCATAAATTTCCTAATGGTGAAATGGAAATGATTCAAATGTGGAATATAATGGAAAATATACATTAACTACCGACAAGAAAATATCAAGGCTACAATAGTGGAGAGGAATGCTCTTTTAGCCCCTCAAAAAATTGTTCATTTCTCAACTGAAATGAACCAGTGATCTTTTCCAACCAATTCCATAATCCAAGGGTTTTCAGAGGTAACCAACAACCTCCAAGCCAGTAGGGGATCTCTTTTTTCCATAACCACCACCAATGTGAACATCTAAAATTACGTGATTACTTGTACACTAGTTATTCAATAAATAATTGAGAATAAAATTTTTTATTTTGATTCTAAGAATTATTTTATATTGTGAATGTTTACTACAAAAATCACAACTCCACCACAAATCAAGGAAGTAAATATGTTTGTGAGAACATAAAATGATTCAATCATTTTATCCCAGGAATATAACATCCCATGTCATAATTTTTTAATGGATTGTCTCAGTGAACCTCGTCACACTCCCTCTAGTGAAATTTGATGCAATTATTAGCATTGATTGGATTTTTCTATATAAAGCCAACATAAATTAGCATGAGAGGGAAATCAATCTCCAAATGGGGAATTGAACTCCGATTATTTAGAAGTGAAAGGTTTAAGATGAATCTTCTTTAAAATCATCATATCAAGAATGGATGTTACCACTGTATGAGAAGTCGTATCTGGCTTAGATTATTGAATCTAAGGATGAAAAAACCCATGATGAAATGTTTATTGTAATGAAATTTGCTGAGGTGTTTCCCGAGGAATTCATGTTCTCCCCCCTAGAAGAGATGTTGAATTCTAAATCAATATTACACCCGGGGCACTAAAAATATCCAAATACCCATATAGAATGGCTATTATCAATCTTGAGGATCTGAAAAAACAACTACAAGGGAATTTGGATAAAGGGTATATATGACCATGTGCTTCACCATGGGGTGTAGCAGTCCTGTACATCTAAAATAATAATGTGTCAATGCGCCTTTTCATTGATTATCGTGAGCTCAAAAAATCACAATAGAGAAAAAGTATCTTTTGCACCGAACTGATGTAATGTTCGATCAGAAATATTGAGCACTATAATTCCCTAAGGTATATTTTCAGTCGGGATATTACTATGTAAGGGTGAAAAAGTTTGACATCCCCAGGATTTCTTTTTGTACAATATACGGCCACTATGAATTCATAGTAATTCCTTTTTGACTCACTAATTATCGATCAATATTCTTGGACTTTATGAATAGAGTCTTTATATATTTCCTAGAAAATATTGTGGTACTCCTTATTGATGATATTATAATATATTCTAAAACCAATGGCGAGGATGAGGAGCATGTAAACACTGCACTAGAGACCTTGTGAAAGGTGAATCATTATGTAAAGTACAAAAAGTGTGATTTCTGATTGATAGAGGTCTTATTACTGGGTGATATCCTCATAATTAATGGAATATCTGTGGAATCCTCCAAGACATTAGCAATTGAGGGATGACATTGGACAACATCGTTGACTGGTATTTGTAGCATCTTGTGGATAGATAGATATTATCGCTGATTTGTGAGAAATTTCTCATGATTGTGAAAACCTCTTTATAATCTAACTTAGATGGGAGTATTGTTCTCTTGGAGTGATGAATTTGATGAGAGATTCAAGGAGTTGAAATGGAATATTATCAATGTGCATGTTCGCATATCATCCAAAAGTGGATAACTTTTTTAGATATTTATTGATGAATACAAGAAGTTTATGGTGTGTGTGTTGCTGAAAAATGACAATGTCATTGCCTATGCTTCTTGGAAATTGAATTTTCATGAGAAAAAAATATCCAACACATGAACTGGAGTTGGCTACTGGTATATTAAATTTAAAAATTGGGAAGAATTTCCAATTTGGGGAGAAGTGTGAAATATATATTGACCAAAAAATCCTCAAAAATATATTAACACATAAAAGTTGACTATGAACCAATGATGATGGTTAGAGATGATCAATGATTATTAATGACCAATCCATTACCACCCTAGGAAATCAAATAATGTAGAAATATAACGATGTTGAAAGGACCCAACAATTATATCATTTATGACAATTGAAAAAGGCCCAATAATCATAGATTTGATGATGATGGACATGGGAATCATAAATAAGTGAACATAATAAATCCTTTCACAAATAATTTCTCAACCATCACTTTTTTAATGGTTAATGGATTCTCAAAAGGATAAAGTTGGAATTCAGAAGGAAGTGGAAACTATCAGAAAAGGGAAACCCTTAGAGTTTGATGTCATTGAATAAGGAACTTTGTGATTTGGGTCAAGACATGATGTTTCATCAAATCAAGAGTTAAAGAATGAACATATTGATGATGCACATAGTTCAAATTTCTCCACTCACCTAGGAAACACAATGATGTATAGTGATCTCTGAGAGAATTATTTGTGGGATAACATGAAGGAGCAGATCTATGTGTATATGAAAAAGTGCCTGGATTGTCAGCAAGTGTAGTCTACGAGGTAAAATTATACGGGGATGATGCAACCATTACCTATACATGCATAGAAATGGGAGAATATTAATACTACTTATCATCCTCAAATTGATGTCCAATATGAGCGGATTATCGGAACACATGAGGACATATTTAGGTCATTCTAAATGGACATAGAAGAAGGATGGGATCAACATCTTTCACTAGTTTTGTTCTCTTATAATAACCATTTACATTCAAGCATCCAAATGGTTCCTTATAAAGACCGTTATAGGAAGAGGTGCAGAACACCGACATATTGGGATGAATTTGGGGAGAAAAAACTCCTAGGTCCTAAAATATAATAAGAAATTGTGTCGAAGTATATGTCTATACAGCCACTCATTAAAGCTGCTCAGAGTGACAAAAGAGCTATACTGATAATCATCGATGAGACCTAGAGTTTGATGTTAGAGACATAGTATTCCTCCATATGTCACCATGGAAAAGAGTTAAGAGATTTTGGAAGAAGTTAATGCTTCTCACAAGGTACATTATCCCTTTTTAGTTCCTTGATTGCATTGGAGTTGTGGCCTACCGACACGAAATACCACCAAACATATATCGTGTACATGATGTATTCCATGTATCACTATGGAGGAAGTACATTCCTGACCCATAATATGTACTAAATCCAGAGGTGGAACCAGTGTAGAATGACCTATCCTATGAAGAGAAGAGGATCAAGATCTTAGATCATAGGTATATATTTCGATGAAATAAGACAACGCCCCTCATGAAGGGGTTTTGGAGAAACCATAAGTTTGAAGAAGCAATGTGGGAATTTGGGGATGTGATGAAGCATAGTTACCCACATCTGATTTAGTGTGGGAAAAGGATGTTTCGAGGGTAAAATTTATTAGGGGGGAATATTGTAACAACCAAAACATTTATCAATGAAAATTCATCTATAACCAATTATGTTTTTTATTATTAACTTTTTTTGGAAAAAATATGCACTTCCTTGGTTCTATGTTTATGGAATTCAAAATAACGTTATGAAGTATGACCATTTATAATATAGAATTGTGATCACATGGTTTGTATAAATATAGGTCTTTAAAAAATCCAATTTACACCATCAAAGGATGTGATGACCTCATCCATCTGTACTGCTCCATATTAAGCCCATTTATCTTAGCTCAAAAAGGACGTGGATTCATTTTTATTCACTCTTGACCATGCCCAAGTCGAGCTTCAACACGTTAATCTCGAACAGAACCACCTACGGGAGAAGAGGAAGTTGATTTAGACCACCACCCGAGCGATGTTATCCAAGCCACCCAGAGAGCCTATCACCATCACACACCTTACCCTTAGGTCTTATGCAGGTATTATAAGGGTTTATGTAACAAGACCCTATCTCTCTAGTTATGTATGTTTTTTTATACAAAAAATAATATACATTCATTGTTACATTGTTAATAGTTTTTAAAATCACAAATACTACATTTAGTTAATATTCAATAAAGAAATAATTTTTTTTTTAAAATTAAATAATATTTTAATAAAATATTATTAATAAATTACTTTTTATTAAATATAAATGATCATATAATTTTTATGAATTTAATTTAAATTTTTATTATGTTTATAAAAATATTTTTTTCAAAACCCATGAATTTTTTATAAAATCCAGTTTTTATTTAAAAAGTAAAAATTCACATATTTAAAAAATTATATAGATAAAATGTATATTATTTTTGGAAATAGGATGTCGAAATTATCCAATGGTTAATTATTCACAATTTTCTGAGATAGTGGAATTGTTGGATAAAAATTAAATGTCATTTCGTTATATATTGTTTTTTTACATCATAATTACCTTATAGTGATTTAATAAAAAACTATAATTGGGATTTTATACAATTATATGTATACCAAAAAAATAATGCGATTTAATTTTTGTTTGGGTTATTTTACAAATAAATAGTGGACCAACCAAGACATATATAATATTTTAACTTTTCTAATCGATTTCCTAGATATTTTGACTCACTTCCATAAAATCAAGCCAAAAATTTTATGATTTTAGGCCATTTCACGTATAAAAAAATGTTTTCCATTGCACATTGGAATATACATTAGGAACACCATGGGTTGTTTTTGGTTTTGATTAGTTTAATGTGTGGTGTCAAAACATAAAAAATAAAGATTTCTCTCTCTTTTCCTATATGGACCTACCCATGCTCCCTCATACTATTCACAAAAAGCTTTTTCTATATCAACCAAACTCTGATTTATTCTCTCTAGAATCTTCCCACGGCACTCCATGCTCCCAATAAGACTCTCCAAAGCCTCTCACAAGAATTTCAGATCACACTTCCAAGTAAGAGATTTTTTTAATCTGTCATTTTTACCAAAGTTTCATTATATTTATATACCCAATTAATTTCAATTAAAAATATATGTGTATACTTTTTCAACTTTCCTATACTTCCATCCTGATGTTTTAATGAATATAATCCTCTTTTGTGATCATCAATTCCTCCCATGTACACTTGTTACCATGCCGAAATTCCACAATAAGTTTCTCTATCCTCAATTACATTCAAGAAATTATTTTTTATTATGAAAATAAATAACATAAAATTTGTGGGTACATGTATTTCTATGACCCCCTTAGTGTCAATATACTTTACATATTATGAGACACCACATTCAATCCCATCATCCATATTTATTATTTTTTATGTCATGTTGTTATGCTGCTGAATTTGCACCATGAATTTCCAAGACAAAGTCATAGTGTAGTGAATATCGTGTATATATCTTTATCAAGGGTATTAACCTTTATAAACATTTACTTATTGATTTTATTGTTTCATGTATTAATTCTTCCTTCCATTTTCGTGGAATAAATTATGATTTTTATTGAATTCTTGTTTTTTGATCTATGTGGCATGATTATTCGTGAAATAAAATTATTAAGAAGTGTGCACCCTGATATCACTCCAATGAAATGGGTAATGATTAGTATCATGATACATTATGTGCAATGAGGGATTTATCATTCTAATTCAACTGAAACGAGGTTCCACTCTTGCTCTATATGTAATGAGCCTTGTATCATGCTAATACAATGTTAAGTTTTGTTGCCACATGTCCATGTTATGATAATCATGCTATATCATGCCTTTATGGTCAAGTTTCTATTTTTCCTCAATGATTTTCATATTTCAAAAATTTACTTTATTCTTCATGTTATAGATTTTCTATTTCATTACTGAGCATTATATCTCACATTTTCTTATTCATGTCCTTAGGTTATCCCATGCAATGATAAGTATGCAGGAATGTTTTGGTCATGCAAATGTTGTTTTGAATTATGATTTGGTGTTTTATGTTAAAAGATGTTATGTAATTTTCTTAATCCCAAAAAACACTATACATATCTATAGTAAATCTTGTATCAACTTAGTATTTTATGTAATAAATTATGTTTAAGTGTGAAATAAAAAGTAGGGTTGTTATAGTGTCGTTGACCCTTGTGCTGGACAGAAGCGGTGGAGGTAGCTGATCTAGATCAAGACATGGTTAAGAGTATTATAGATAAGGTGGATCATTTTCACGAGATGTTGAAGGAATCTAAGGTCTGGGAGAAGTCGTATACAGATCACAGGGGAACTGCATTGGAGTTCTATTTTTAGTGCCACATATTCTTAATGGTTTCCCCTCAACATGGGTAGTAGAGGTTTGATCGAGGAAGTAAGATTTATCCCAGGTTTATCAGGCCTTTGGAGGTATTGGGATGCATTGGAGAGGAGGTATATCAGTTAGAATTTATTCCCTAGTTGGGGAGGGTCTTGGACGTCTTTCATTTCCCCATCTTCTACTGTATCTCCATGATGACTCCCATGTTATTGATTCGGGAGAGTTAGATGTTGAGGACGACACAAAATTCATCGAGTGACTAGTGTAAATCTAGGTTCATCTAGATAAGGTTATGTTAGGATGGAATATTCAATTATATCGCTTGTAGTGGAGTCATGGTGTCCGAGAGGACAGTAAATGGGAGCAACATACGAAGATGTGTTCCTAGAACTAGGAATTTATTAGGTTTTTTCTTGTGAGTTTTTCTTTTTGTTAAATTTCATGAAACTGGTTTTCTATGTCATTAGTTGTTTCCTTATTATGTGAGATATGATAAATTCCTAAAATTTGATGTGTGGTGGACTTGATCCCTAATCGAGACGCATTAATGCAGATGTGATTAAAACCGTGTGCGTGAGTTAGTTCTAGGAAAAGAGGATAGTATAATGACATTGGGGAAGGTATTACCAAATTCGAATGAGGCGGTTTGAGGTTTGGTACTTCTATTGTACATATTTTGGTTGTTTTGTTTTAGAATCAGAGAGGATGTGTTTTTAGTTGTCGAGGAATCACTCCAAATAGTTGAATTATCCTTTAGAAGTATCTTACGAGGTGGTTGTTCAGATCACTCTTTCTTATGGGATTGGTTTTCAAATCTCGAGGGATAGAAAATTTTGATAGGTATCTAATGTAATTTCTCATACCTAAATAGTACATAAAATTTTCAAAATATAGTTTTTGGGGTTTTTGGGGAGGCAATAGTATCTGATTTGAAGATTTTTCCAAATTTCTAGATTTTCCAGTAGTAGGTCGAGGGGTAGTTAGGTCAATGCATCAGTTAGTTGAGGCATTAGTAGATATTGGTGTCAGAAGGTCTAGGCATCAGTAAGTCATGTTGTTGGTGAGTTAGGGCATCTATGAGCTAGGGCATCGGTGAGTTAGGGCATTAGTGATTGATGGATTTGGTGAGTCAGGGCATCAGTGTGTCAATGAGTTACTGAGTCTAGAGTCAGTGAGTTAGGGTGTTGGTGTGTCAATGATTTACTAAGTCTAGAGTCATCCTCCCATGACCCTATTTTGTTGGCACAACATTGTGTTTTGGTTTTCTATTAATCCGTGTTGGTTTTCTACTATCTCTATATAATTGTTTATCTTGTGGTATGTGCATAGATATGGTTTTTTTCACAAAACAGTTGAATCTATTTTTTATTAAAGATAAATGATAATAATTAAATATGGAGTTGATAATGGGATATGAGTGTATTGATGTCTATTATTAGTTTATTTGTTATCTATGATTATGATGTGATCTATTGTGTTTATGTTTCCTCTAATAATCATGGTATTTTTTAGTGTTTTCCTGCCCATTATTGATTCTTTATAAGTGTTGTCACTTCCCTATGAATAATTGCTGTAAATATCTATATGATTAATCACATACACATTATTAAATAAATGTATTTACCAAGATGAAAACAATTTTGTGATCATCCCTAATTATAAAATTGGAATTTAAGGAAGATTGTTGGCCAAATCTAAATACACAATGTTCAATAGGTCTGGCTGTGAGCTGTGTTCTTTTTGGTTTTGTATCCTGTTTTAGTTTTAGTGGTGGTTACTATGGTATAGTTTTTTGGGTTCACATTAGTGGTGTGATGGTATATCAAGTATAGAGATTTATTGATTGTTTAATGGATGGAATTCTTTTGCAATGGGATTGCATCTGGGTTGTGGTTATGTAGCGAGTTTTCATGACAATTTTGTCATGATTTCATGTTTATGAGTGTATTGGGTATGGTGTTTTTATACAGAGGGGATACTGGGTATAGCTGTGAGAATATCATTGAATGGTAGAACATTGTTGAATGGTAGTTATATGTGGTTAAATGGGTGTTCAGGAATGGAGATTGTTCAATGGGTTGTTTTACCTAGGTCCTTCTTCCTGGTTTGTCATGGATGATTATTTGGATGATTCATGTGTTATGATTGGTAGTTTTTGAGTAGGGATTTAAATATATAAATTAATTATTTGATAGTATATAATGATAATTCGTTTAGTTTATTGGTATGTATGGGATGACGTTTTTGAGGTGGTTGTTGTCTGGTCGTGCATGTAGGTGTAGTAGAAAGGGCATTTTTGAGTGTGCCTGTTGTATGTTTTGGAATCCCATAGAATGGTATGGGTGTTCATTACCTATATAAATATGTAAAGGTTTACTTCCTTATGTTTTCTATAAACACCCCACCCACATTGATCACTATGTGTTGAACACCAACATTGTTAAGGTGGAGGGTGTCTTTACCAACATCTCAATGGGAGGTTGGATGGACTGTTACCAACTTTACCCAACCCTATCTTATATGAATTAATCTCACAAGAACTTTTGGGCAGGCTGTAATGAATTGAGGATTATTACGAGATTCATTGTATGGGTTGTATGAATTTTGGTTAGTTTCCAAGGTGTCATTGGTATGAGTCCTGGGTGTTTTTGGGTACGGTGTGGTATGTTTGAGTCCCTGACTTCTATCTGAAGAAATGTGTTGTGATTTGTGGCCTACTTGTGTGAGAGAAGGTTGAAAGAGTGGGGATTGAGGAATATAATGGTAGCATCATGACATTCACCATTAGGGATATGATGTTAACCAATGACAAGTGGTTCAGGTACCCAAATATCATTGTGCTTACTACTTCACTTTACGTGGAATTATTTATTTTTTGAGAACGTGTTTGTGAGGTAGGGGTAGATAGTATTCCATGATAACTTTCTTTAGTTTATGTTTTTCTCTCAAAGGAGAATTAGTACGATCTTCCCAGTTTTTCATGGGTGACATTGGATGTTACAACTGAGTATACTCAAATTCTCACCTTTTGTATATAATTTTTTTCATGTTTATTGGGCGATTATGCAAACCATGTTGGACCATACTAGCTCCAATGTTAGGGCAGGTAATTGTATTGTTTCTTACATTTATTTTTTGGTACTAACAGAAGTGTTTTCATTAGCTTTCTAGAAGTTTTATTTAAACAGACATGTGGGATGGGTTTTTGTTTCCCTATATATTTTTATCTTGGAGTTTCTTGAGATGGATACATACTATCTCCCAATATTGGTTACTCTGAAAAGGGTAATGCCTCAAACTTCTGTGATAATTATATACCCGTGGTGTTGTTCACCATTTAAGAGCCTATTGGTGGTGGAAATTTGGGATCATTAACTCTTCTTCTTCTTGTGGAAGGACGGTCTTAGTATATTTTTATCCCTTCTTTCACCTTGAAGAAGGCGGGTCATGAAAAATAAACTATTGATCCAAATGATACAAGGACTATTATAATTTTTAATTTTCAATGAAATTTTTTAGAAATGTTAATAAATTAAGAAACTATTATTAACAATTGGTTTATACTTATAATCATATATAATATTTTTGATGCCTTTTTAATTGAGATATATAAATGTGTGTACGACCGAAAATTTGTGAAACCTAAAATAAAACTCAAATTATTTCAAATCATATTACATTGTGGTTCTATAATACAATTGAAAAATATAAATTCCATAAAAAATTCTAGGTGATTCAAAAAACAAACTGACTATCCAAGGAAGAATTTTTTATATTATTTCACCTTTTGGATTTCCATCAAAATCTTGTAAATTTTTTTGGAAGGTTATTAGTCACATATTCAAGTAACTTATTCAATTATTTATTATTTATTCAATTAAAATGAATATATTGATCCGATATAACAGTGTTTTAATATTTTTATTACTTTATTTGGATAGTCTCACCTAAAATAAAAATCATTAATTACAAACTACATATGATGAATGATCATCACAACAATTTTCTCACCGTGATTTTTATCTATTTGTCATGCCCAATTGAAATATTATGAAATATAATGGGATTCATATATGATAATCCACTTATATTTAATCAAATTTAAATAATTAGTTGTAGGAAGATGGAGTCATATAAGACACATGTGAGTTTTTTGTTTTTTATTTGTAATTACATTAAAATATACATTATTGTTATATATGTATATCATTGTATTAATTTTTTTGAAGTAAATTTTAAATTAATAAATAAATATTTATAACAATATTGAATTTCATTTATTAAATATTCTTATTAGTTTTTTAAATTAATTTATGTGTGAAAATATTTTTTGAAATATTTATTATAATTGAAAAATATTTGGGGATTCATATAATTAGTTTACACAGACATAAGTAAATAGATATAAAAAATATTGATACCAATATTCTGAATGAATATTATATGTAGTGATAACATATTTTTTCAAGTGTGTTATTTATTTTTACCCTTTCATTGATGTTATTATATGTTATGGTTGTTTTGGGTGAAGTACTAGTTAGATTATTGGTGGTTATAGAGGGTTCCAAAATCATTTAAGGGTGAGAATGGTTTTTGAAAGGAAATGGGAATCTATGGGCCTTTACCATATGTAATTTTGACACATTATGGAGAGAAGAAGTTGGTGGTGCACAGTTAGAAGATGGTCAGATATAACCTTCTAAAAATAAATAGATAATCTTCTAACTTAGAAAAATATATGAAAGCATGGATCACACAAAATTCAGAAAAATGTGAGGCTTAACAATCTAGTTAAATTGAATAATCTATGATCCATACAGGGATTGCATAATGATTGGAAAACTATGTATTGAAAATGGTCACACATGAATAATTAATGTCATAATTTTTTTTATATCAGATTATCCAAAAACACATCATTCAATATCCTATACATAGGTCTCTTAAACCAAGGGAATCTTTTGGATAATTTTAAGGATATGTAAACCACTCAAAAGAGTAATTTGGTTGGTTCTTTATATGTTATTCAGATTAATATCATGGCGAGTAATAATTTTCTTTTGTTATTTTTGTTATTAATTTATATGATATCATATACATGGAAGGGACCCATTATTTGGAAAATTATGGCCAGATAAAGTTCATATATTCATACATTTTATTTTGTGATCAAATTCTTATAATCGCACCATTGTGATATTTTATTATTAAATATCACATATTTTTGTTTTGAGACAAAATGAAATAATCTTCTATTTTGTGATTTAACATGTTATAATTAACATCTTTATTTAAATCCGATCATTTTAGAAAAATTTCTGTATATAATTATTCATTTCATTGAGATTCCCAGATTTATGTGATAAATATTTTTCATTGGGAATTGGATCTAATTTGACCATCTACATGCCTATGAATTTCATTAAAGTTTTACAAACAATTTAGATGACATGGAAGACCCCACCTCATTCATAAAATCATAACTCATGATCCACATGTCCATTTAAGTTGATTCAATATGGATTTAAAATATATTTAAATGGTTAATTAATCCATTATACTTTAGGGAGATATTAAACCAATACTGTAGCCATTGGATGATCTAAATTTTAGTCAAAATTAAGAATCATTCATCCAGTATTAATGTTTCTAAGTAAATGACCTATATCATTTATTAAAAAACGATAATCAAGTGGATATTTTGGGGTAAAATGAAAAAAATAAATTTTCACAACTATAAATAGTATCAAAATTTTATACTCATTCCATTAACTAGGCATACCACATGAAAATATTTTTATAAGAGATTCTGGAGCCAAGACTTCAGTCATTTTTCCCATAAAACTATATATCCTATCCTTCTCAAAACATTGGCACATTGGGTGGCCATAAATTATATTTTTATAGTTTAATTAATTATGTAAAAGTATTATTCAATTTTATTATATAATATTATACTTCTTCATATCATAATCTCATATTTTCCTGTTTTGTGTTTTCAGTCCAATCTTTTGCACTATGAACTCTTATGCTCATGATCATGAGTTGTTAACCTAAATAAGTTCCCATGGGAGTAATAAAACGATGAAACCATTTCATTGAGCTATCATTTTTAGTGTTTCTTATGTTATTAATGTTACACTGAGGGGGATTTTAATGGTAATGGTTTTTTAATGTCTCTACATTCCACCCACGGTCTGAATTTCAATTCTTCAATATTTTCCATTAATTTTGGAGGTGGATATGATGTCTCAATGAGATCCTTGAGTGCCCTGTATATTCACAACATATTAATAAAAGGATGTTCAAAAATAATGTGGACTGATTTCATTATGTAAATTTGATAGTAAGTAAGAGCTAATGATGGTTAACTCGGGGTGATTCTCTTAGTAATATCTCCTTGCATTCTAACATCATTATGTATGCATTATGAATTACATGATATATTTTATTTATATTCAATTCTGATTTCAAAAACTAATTTTACTTTAGAATTAATGATTATATAATTAAAATTTAAGATATTTTAATTAGATGTAGTGAGTGATTGACCACAACAACTCTTAAGGAGATCAACCATGGTCATCCCCTATGATTCACTTAGTTATAAATTTTGTTTAGAGTGTGTATGATAATGCTTCATCAAATTGGTTTCGTTTTTAGTGTCTATGTGATCTTCATTCAGGTTTTTTATTCAAATTTCATAAATAACTTTCATTTAATTTTAAAAACACACAAAAAATAAAAAAATTAAAAATCTAAAGAAAAACACTTTTTCCCATAATGTTTTCCAACTGTGATTATTATGCACGAACTAACCAATATCATGTGAAATAAAATGTTTACAATGATCCTAATGCACCATTAAAATGGATTAATGTTAAAGATCAAATAATGTAGAACCAAATAGAATGAATGACTGAATATGTATTCACATCCCAGGAGAAACCTGAACATGACCTGGAACTATATCCTAAACTATAACATTTGGTGGAAGAGATTTGAAAAATAATTATTCAGTATAAGAACATGAGGCTTGTTAGATGGTTCTACATCATCCAACACTCAAAAATTTCTTAAAGAGATCCCCTTTGTACACATTTCACCTGAAGAACTTATAGGAGTTCAAAAATGTTTGGATGAATCATGGAATTTATTTTTTAATGTTAACCTGAAACACGATCATCCCATTTCTGATAATAAAATGTCACCATCTTTATACTTCTCTTTTACACTATAAGACAATGATTAATATTAACCTACTGAGATTTATTTTCCAATAGTAATTCACAAATATATAAATTTCCTAGATGAAATTCTTGATAAGGAATATTTATTTATTGATTCATCATGTTTTAATCTTATTCAAGATGAATTGTTTTTTGACTTCACATACTCTAAAATTTCTAATACAACTCAAATGAATATGTACATGGATGTTAATGAAGAGACTAACCAGGTGGTTTTGATTGAAGAAGGAGAGCTGTAAAATCATGTGGTTCGCCTATATCTTCTATATAAACTTTCTTACCATATGGATGAGGACACCACGAATGTCAATAGGGAGAACCCCAATCTTCTTTTACCTCCCACTATGGACCTTAATTTCTCTATTTATTCTTTCATGGATTTTTGGATTTATATTATATTATTTGTTGTTCTCAAAATATGAATTCTAACTATAGAAACATGGATAATTCACATGTGGTGGTTCATATCAATGAAACCACACTCACCTTCTGATTGGGGATAATCCACAATAATAGCCTGACTGGGGATGTGAAAACCTAGAACCTACTTTGGGATATATAACAAGAATTATCCCTCTTTTATCCTATTTATATTTATTTTAATTTATTTTCTAACCTTCCATTTCAATATTTTATTTTTAAAGAGGTAACATATAGGAGATTAAACAAGTCTTCTACTGAAAAATAAATCTGGTTGTGATTTCTCTTTTATTTAAATTTTTCATTGCCCAATTTAAAAAATGTGTTAAAAATTTATTGATATGAATTGAACTGAAAATATTGTAGTAAATGGAATATGTAAGTGCATATATTTTAATATATTTATAGTAATTTTTATGTACTTTAATTTTTTCATGAATTTCTCATAATATTTCATGCATTGATTTTTTTTTTTGTGTTTTTAGGAATCATGAGATGAATTCAATACATTTATAAAATAAAACCATCTTTGTTTTTTTTTTCGCATTACTTGATTTGATTTTTTCAGTATTTAAATTATTGGTTAATGTATTTTGTTTCAAGATATCTTATATTTTGATTTGATAAATTTTTGTTGATTTTCAAACTCATGTTCATGTATACTATCCAAATCAAAGATCATGGCCATCAGGAGATGTCTTTAAAAATAGTGTAACATCATCCTTAGATTACACATTTTCTTGTGAGTCCTAAACTATGTTTTCTGATTAATAACATGAATTTTTTTATATTTAAATGTTTTTTAGAGTTCATGTAATGGGTTATGAATGATTGAGGATCCACTTTTAATGCCTTTTTTGTGTTCAACTTTTAAATTGACCTACATTTTTATATAGACATTGTTAGGCCCCACATAGCCGTAAAATACCATCTTGAGAAGCCATATTATAATTCATTTATCCCAGTACAACCTGCTTTAAAAGATAAATTTCTTGATCTGTATGAACTCATGTTTGGGGAAATATATCTTGTGGTGTGATATCCCATTTAGAAATAATCATAATAGAAAATAACATTTAAATGATATTTGTTTACTACGGAAAAAATCATTCATATGAAATTTGTGCCTATCTGGAGATTTTAATATATATTATTTTTGATAATATTGAATTTACTGATGAAATACCATATGGCAGGAACATTAATTGATTTTTCATGATTTTGGAGTGGATTTTATACTTATGGGAGTGAGGTGGATACAATACTTGAGAAAAAATTAGAATCATGCAATTTTTCTTAAAAAAAGCATCAAACCCTCCTTATTATGCCTAAGATGTTTTTACATTTAAAACCTACATACCCTCAGAGTCAAAAAAACCAATGGGAATGACCATATGATTGAAGAAGTTGTGACTCTATTATTTGGAGATACTAGGAGGATAGAAATAATATAGAGATCTCATATGTTTTTGAGAGTGAGAAAAACTCCACATTAAATATCCTTGGTTGAATAAGGTAATATTTTTTCTAGGGAGGTAGGTAAAACATGACAGTAAGGATCACCATAAAATTGAATGAATTATTATTATTTATGAGGAGTTAGGAAATTTTAATCAATTTAGTAGTCATGATATTTTCATTGATATTATAATTTAGATGTGTTGTCATTTATGCTTTGGGATGTATGCTTTGACCTTGGTGTAAGATGATTGTCCAGGAGTGAAATACTTAATTGTAGGATGTGATGTTGTTCAAATTTTTATACATTTTATTCTGTTGTTCAATTTTTATAATCCCACCATAGTATTTTTGATTTTTAATCTGCACATTATTTTGGTTTTAGTGGTATTTTTAGATTAAATGAAAAATGGTAAATTTTGGAATTTTATTTGTTTTAATTACCATCTATATTTCAATCATATATTTCTTAACAATGATCCAAACCATACAGTTGATTTTTTTTAATATAATCTGATTTGTGGGATAAATATTTGACTTCTGGACCATGATATTGTTTTACCATCTATAAGCCCGAAAAATTCGTTCAAGTTGGAGAAATATTTAGGACGACATGGTGGACCTCACCTCTTTCATTGGATCATAAATATGGATCCACATGTCCAATTAAGGTGATTCAAAATGTATTAGAAATATATTTAAATGTTTAATTATTCCTAAAAATATCATGGGGATATTATATCACTAAGGTAGCTATTAAAGGATCTATATTGGTGAAAATGTTAGGAACAATTCGTCCAAAAAAAAGTTTTTTAGTAAATGAAACATATCATTTATTACACAAGGATAATCCCACTAATATTTTGTATTCATACACAGAAGATAATTTGGCACACATTTAAACCAGATCTAAATTTCGTATTTGGTCATTAACAAGGCCTTTCATATGGAAATTTTTTTTGAATAAATTCAGGATTCATGATTTCACATTATTCCCTATTAATATTTAAAAAATCTCGTTCATAGAAAATTTGAACTATTAAAGGCCATATTCAATAGTTTTATAGTTTATTTCATGATGTAATAGTATTATTAAATTTTATTATTTGATAGTCTTATTCTTCAGATCATTCTATCATGCCTTTTTTTTTTTCTGTTTTCACTCCAATCTTCTCCACTGTGAACTCTCATGTTCATGATAATGAGTACCTAACCCAAGTATGTTCTTGGGGGAGTAATAAACTGATGAAAGAAATTACTTGAAATATCACTTTTAATGTTTATTATTTTATTATAGTTAGACTGATGGGGGTATTAGTGGTAAGGGCATAATTTTGTCTCCACTTTCCCCACAATGTTAAAATTTCACCTCTACAAAATTTTACAATGATCGAGGAGGTGGATGTTAAAACTCTCAGTGAATATTGAGAGAAACATATATTCAAATCCATATGAAGTGAAGGATTTTCAAACATATTATGGAGTGTTATAATTATGTAAATTCAAATCTAATTAAGGGAAAATGGTTGTTCAATTAGGGTGATTCTCTCTATAACATCTCCTTCCATTCTATCATTATTTTTTCTTCATTATACATTGCATGTTTAATTCTCATTATCTTGAAATCTCATATATCTAAAATACATTAATTTTAATTTTATCTTATTAAAAAAATATAATAAATGTGAATTATAAGTAGTGATTGTTACTCACAAGGTTGTGTTTTATGGTACAACAATATATAATTAATATATTAAATATTATAAATAAAACACTAACATTCGAATGATGGGAAATAATAAGATTATAAAAAATAATATATATATATATATATTACACTATTTTATTGGTCATAAATTGTTAATAAATAAATATAATATACATTTAATAGAAAAAGATATTTTTAATGAAAACATTATTTTTTTATAATAGTTTGTTTAATCATTTGTGGAACACATAATTTTAAAATAATTTTTAAAAATATTAGAAAAATTATATTAAAAAATAAATTTCATTTTTAATTTTTCTATAAAAAAATTATATTAGGTAACTGTTTTGGTATTTTTCTTATAATTTTTTTTATGCATAGTTATAAATTATTTATTTTAAATCAAAAATAAATTTTACTTTAAATAATTTATAATGATAAATTATATTTTAAATTTTTTATAATATGAAATTATGTTATTTTAATATCATATAATCTATTTTGGTTCTTTGAAATCATTTTCATGTTGATCATAGATATTTAAACTTTTTAATCCTTTTACATTTTATCTTCAAAATCATGTTTTCTCATATCATCCATAAGATGAAACTAAAATTAATTTCTTGTATTTATATGTTTTTTAAACTTGAGAATGGACTCCATATTTGAAATTAGTATTATTTATAAATAATAATGATGAAATATAATGTTTTTACCGAAATTATTACAGAAAACTATTGAAATTAATTGTAGGGATTACAAAGATAAACGGTTTACATAATTGTTAAACATATAATATTAGGTGTAAAATAGACCAAAAATATTTGAAATCACACTTATTTTACATATTTTGTCCTTATACCTTCTATTATAAATGGTGGACAATTATTGGGTCATACTAACATGAAATAACCAAGGTGATATTAACTCTTTCATAAAAATTACAAGCGTTGAACTCACCCCACCAAAAAATGGCTACCCACTACTCTAAAAACATAACACATTAAAACAAAATTGGTTTAGCCAATACCTAATGAAATCAATCCCAAAAATCCCTATACTAATTCTACATGAATTATTTTTTGTATATTGAAATCCTCTAATGGGTGAAGTGTAAATGATATAATATACCTGAAGAAGAGGTAACATTCTCTAAAAAGAATATTTATTTTAAATCATCCTAACCCCCAAAAAATTATAATATAAAGTGATGATAGAATATAATTAGTTTATTAAATATAATTTAATGTAATTTTAATAAGGTTAGTACCTAAAAAATACACACTACCTTCAATTTGGCTATGGAATCATCATTTGTGTGTATGGTGGACTACCACCCGGATAACTGATGTCATTTGATTTTTCATTACCATCACCCGTGTTTGATAATAATGATGGTAGTGAAATTTATAAAATATATATATTTTATTTATAATACTATTATGATTATGGAATAATTATATCACACAAACCTTCATTATTTCCATTTTTGGGATCCTCATAACATAACTCCTTTATACGGCTGACTATATCCTCCAAAAGCGATGTGATCCTTTCACGCATTACATGGAATGTATTATGTTTGGGTAAAACTAATCATACATGATATATAAGAATTATAATTGATACTATGACTCTAATAAAAATATTTATCATTTACTTTTCAAAATTTTTATATGATAAGAAAATGAACACAACATTCATGGGCACGTATGATCGAGCATCTCCTTGAGTGGTGTATTCTATTTCAAATAACTAAATATTATAAAATAAATGAAATACATATATACCAAATATATATTATATTTATATCCTGATTATTATTTTTGAGATTATAATCCTATTTAAAATGTTCAAGATCCTTAATTTTCAACACAAATAACAAATGTTAAAATAAGAAAATCAATACCCAAAACGATAAAAATAATGAATGATTATTAACAACAGGTTGATAAGATATTATATAAGAATAAAATATGAAATAATAAACTATAATATGAATCTATCTTATGTTAATAACATACATAAAACTATAATAAATTATGTTAATTTTCATTCAACCAAAATAAATGTTAAGATAATGTAGTTCGAATCAATTTCATTTCATTGCGGAAAATTTTAATGTTATGAAAATAATTACTTTTATATGGTGTAAATATTTCCCCATTAATGTGTAATATCATTACTACATAATTATTAATGTTATATAATGTTTCATTTTTAATTATTGGATATATGGGGATTTGAATATTATGTTTCCAAGTGGTAATGAAATTTCAAATCCTAATTTCTTTTCATTGGATTATTGTACATATGTATTTTCATTGATATTATATAATTCTGTGAATAATTTCTTTTAACTATTTAGAATGGGGTTTCCTGTGTGTTATTTCTACCTACTGTTGATACATATAATATATTCATTATTAATTCACCTTTCAAAATTATGATCTATTTAAGTGTTTATTTTACTAAAACATTCTAATTGAGATTTTTTCTTTTTGAATTTCCATAAAAGGAAATTATAAAACCATTTTTCAATAATTCATTTAATTTTTCACTTATATAGTTAATCATGTTCTTTTTAAAGTGATAGTACCATTTTTCACTCATTGGTTATTAAAATTATATAGAATATGTATTCACAAAATCCAACTACATTTTTCTCTTAGGTCATAAATCTGTTTTCATACAAAATCATATTTTATAAAAACAAATTAAAAAAATTCATTAACGTTTCAAAAATTAATTATCCACCTAAATTTTTACACATTTTTTTAAAAAATAATTTTAAAATAATATCCTTGTCTCTTTTCGAACATGGAACATTTCTATCACTAAATACATGAAAATGGAATGTCATTTATTGAATGTACTAAATTACCCACCGAGATGACCATCATTACATTGAATATTCCATTAAAATTTTAATTGTATTGTTATATATTATGTTTAAATATTGGAATATTCAATGAAATGAATTTTAAAATGTTATCTTAAAATGTAAAGTATATTATCCTAAATAATGTTCTTAAATATGGTTTTATAATAATTATATTCCAAAATGGACACAACACGTTATTCTTAATCCATTACGTTTATGTTGTGTTGATTCCATCCTAGTCCTATAAATGGATGGTTTATGATCATTAAAACTATGTAATGTATTGATATTCACATTCCAAATTCATTTTCATAGTAAATAGATTTCCTTAAAATGATCACATTCCTATGATAAATGGACCTTGATGTTCACCGAAATATCCACATTATTTATAATGGTTATCATTAATTCCTAAACAATATAAAATTTTATATATATTTTGATCACATTGAAAATTATTTCATTATTTGTGAAATATTGAAAATATTTCTTCATTACTCAACACAATAATTTGATTAAGATAAATGTTTATGAATTAAATTTATTATTTGATTTATGAGTTATGATTTGGACCTCAAGTATGGTGTGGAGACTAGTTAATGACAAACACTATATGCATCAATATTCTCATTGGATTTATCAATTTCATATCCATTGATAAAAAGTTTATTGAAAATTAGTTTTAATAATTCTTTAGAATAAATATTGATTATAATATTATCATTTCCATGGGAATCATGATGTCCAATAACTAAGTATTTCATTTATTGAAATTATTATCATTATTAAGGAGATAATGATGTTATCATTGGATTCTTTTCATTGTCAATTATTGATTAACTGTTATGTTTTATCATATATTTACCATTATATATTTATTATTCCTTATCTATTTGTGGATTCATGTTATTTAAATTTCTTGTGCACTCAATTATTTAACATTCCATGTAGATTTTTCCTACTGAATCCTGAAATCTTCAATTGTATTACCCTTAGTAAGAATTAGACCCGACCCTTAATTTTTTTTTCTTTTCTCTTACATTCCATGACATTTACTATAACTGCTACAAAGAGAAATTCTAGGTGAAATTATGTTATTCTCATGTATGAAAATAAATCTGTATTTTGTGTATTAAAATTTAATATTTTAATGAGGTATTTATCCAGTTTAACAAGATTACTAAACTATTATGTATTTTATAATTCAATTTCTTTAATCTTATACCAATGTAAAAAATTAGGAACCAACTTTGGGATATGAGGTTGAGGATTCACTATGTGGTTTACATACATATTTAGTAAAAACATTGAGAACTATATTTAGGAGACGATAGATTATGGAACCTGACCTTGTGACATAATTTTTGGACACATATTGAAGAACATCATAATACTTTGGTAAGTTTGATATTAAATATCTCATACTCAAAATTCAAAATTTATTATACATTATATGTTGGTATGGTTCATGAATAGTTGTACCTTAGTTTTATAATTCAGAAAAAGGAATATCATTCTTCAATAGAGCATTACCTGATACCTATAAATGAAACACATTATACACTTAGTTTAAAAATAATGATTGGTCAACATGGGATAATTCCCATTTTCATTAATAATCACTATAAATTATTTGAATAGATAATTACAAATAATTTCCAACATTAATCCTTATAAAAATGGAGAACCTATGTGGAAATAACGGAATAAGTATTTAGGTATTGAGAATAGAAAAAATTAAATGTACTTTTAAAAACATTATTTTGGTTATTTGAATCATGAAACATCTAGATATATTTTTAAATTTTAAACGAAATTGTTTATTCATAAACTAAATAGTTATGTATTCCATTATTGGTTAATGAGTTTATGATTGTTCATATGTTCATAATCATAAAAACTTCACTATAAGTATTATGTTATGATATTATAGAATTATTAATAAAATTTTGGTAAAATTTATGGAAATTATATTAATATTTGGAAAAGATATTTGAGGAATAACGTATTAACATTTTATATACATTATTTTTAAGGTATTAATATCCTGTAGGTTTAATATGATAATTAATAATTTTCAATCATATTGAATAATATTATTAAAATTTGTATAAAAAGTAATGTGTATTCCAAACCATTGTAAAAATTTTATTTTATGATTAGTTTTTCTTCAAGTATGTCCCTCACTTTTTTGGAACATTATAGTAATTATATTAATGGTATATATAAAAATTGAAAACATGCATATATGGTGACATCCCATCGCATTTAGAAATGTGGTGGGGCTTCAACCCCTAACTAAAGGGAGATAATGGTTTCATTCCTACCAACGACCTATGTGATGTCTAGGTTAATATGTCATTGTTTTAATTTATAATATTTGTTTAATAAATATTTATGATGAACCCATACTGTTACTTCTATGCTTTATATATTAATTTATCATATTGGATATATTATTCTAAAAATGTTTTTTAGGAAAATTTTTAGATCCATATGATACAAATTCTCACTATTTAGGGATCTTATAATCTCTTTAAAAAGAATTTATTCTTCAAGAATAAAAATTTAATTTTTAGATATTAATTTTTTTATAAGTGATAAATTTGAAAAACATCAAAGAAAAACCAAAGGATGAAATATTGTTTAATAATTACTAATGTATTATATATGTTTATTACTTAATATTATTATACTATAATATAACTCATCAATATTGTGACAATTAACATGAAATCAAAATATTAACATAATACATTAATTTAAGTTGAACTGATGGTATTTTAAATCATTATGTATTTATGGATTTGAGGCCACAATCATTTTATTGATCATTCACTTTTTTTTTGTGATTGATGAACTCAAAGACTCTTATAAATATTTACACATTTCCTCCCTGAATATATATTCACCTATCACTAACGTTATCTAATATATAAACCTATATATATGTTATTTCATATGACTATTTTCACATCCAATTCTTTCATATTATAGGGATATTATAATAACAATTTTATAAAGTTGATTTTTAAAAAATTGTTTATCTAAATCTCAATCCCATGATTACCATAAAAAGTTTTAAATATTTTAGTTTTAATTTACATAAGGTTGTTAGAATGTAAAAGAACATAATTTAAATATATGAACATCATATTTCATACTATGTGTGACAAGTTACACTATGTGATGAAAAAAAGTGTATCATCCAGATAAATTTTGATAAATTAATATTTTAATGAAAATAAATATATTATATAGATTGAAAGAGATATTACACTATGTTTAGTTTGCATTACACACAATAATGTGTTTCTCAGAATGCTTGTGTTACACACAAGGCCATGTTTTATTGAACACTAATATAATATTAATAAAATTATTTTATCTGAAAATAAAGACCATGTTTTGAAATGATCTGTAATTATAGGATCAACTAAATTAAAAAATTATATATTTTACAGAGGATTATTTTTAATCTATAGATTATAAATAATAAAAATAATCATTATCATTTAAAAGGAAAATAAAATTTTTTAGAATTTTTTTTCGAAACAGTGGTTTAATCAATCTAGGAGTGCATAATTTAATATTAAAATTTATTCATTTATAAAAAATTATTTAAAAATATAATCATTATTTTTGAAAGATAAAAAATATTATCTAGGTTCAATTTTGTGTTTTTTCCCAAAACTTTTCATTTACTGATGAATATTGATAAATATGAAATTTTATTTGAAAATTGGCTTCTAATTAAAATAATTTATAATTATAAAATATTTTTTTAATATATTAATTTGTAAATATTATATCATTTAATCCAACATTGTTCATTTAAATCATTTTATTTTTTAATATATATATAAACATAAATTATACATTACAAAATATTGTTTTGGAAACATTGTTTCTCGTATCGTTTATAGTATTAATTTTTAATAACTTTTTTCCAATTCATATGATTGAATTAGGGAAAAAATATTTCATATTAGGAATATGAATAATTTATAATAAAATGTAAAGTGAATATATTCATTGAATAAAATTATCAGGGAAGAATGTTATAATAAATTTCCTTAATTAATGATAAATTGAGTTTACTTATGGGTTAAGCAGAATATATAATGTATAAAAATGACTCAAAACTTGTCCAGAACCCATTTTTTTCCATATATAGACCATATCTGTTAAATCCTGGTTATTGAACCATTATGCAGGCCTAGTAACATAAAAATCATGTTTTAAATTCACTCGTTCAAAAAACAATACAAGTGTTCCACTCACCCAACCTAAAAAAGGCCACCATATCTCATCTCCACGTCACATCTTTATAACTTTTTGTTTATTCCAATTCTAGATGAAATAACAAAAAAAATACAAATATAATTCTATAACCCTTATTTTTTTGGTAATCCATCCTTGGGATGGTTTATTACAAACCAAATGAATGATCATGTATATGAGGAAACATCCTCCAACAAGAGTCATTATTTTACGTATTTCTATAAATACTTCAATTTTTACAACAATAATGATGTAATGAACTCGGAATATTATCTGTTCTATTATTATTTTTTAAATGTAATGGCCAACAACAAAACACACTATAATCATATAGATTATGAAATCATAGTTCTTTAATATGGAAGACTATTTCCCCGTGAAACAATTTAGTTCATATTTCCATTACCACCTATAATTGTTGGTAATAATGAATTAATTAATTTTCATATATTAGAAATATAATATTTATAATTTTATTATGATTATGGAATAATAATATCATTCATTTATTATTTAGTTTCTTCTTTTTGGAATACCATAATGTCGTTCGTGTCAATAATGGGCTTACTCCTCACCTAGCAGTGAGAATCGTGTAGGATCAAAATGTTAATGTAGTTTCCCAATATACAAGAGGGGGATGGATTTTATACTTTAAAAATTCATTTAGAAACATTAATGTTGAGAGAAAACTTTTCATTTTAACATTAAGGAAAACAGTGTTTAACAGGGTTAAACAAGGTAAATTCACAATACCACTTAGTTCTACAAACATTCTAGGTTCCATAAATATGGTTCAAAAAATGAAACATAAGAAAATTTCACAACAAATTATTTGAACTTAATCTGTATAGAATCTTCTTAATCAGAGTATACAAATATATTAAAGTAAAATATTGTTATACTTTCCTTATTAATCAAAATTCCGAGGAAATAATCATCAAACAAGACAAGTAACTATTAGGAAATCTTTTAACCCAATGAGTATGGTATCGAATAACATTGGATAAAGGTCCCTTGAATTATACATTTATGAATGTATTTCTTCCCCAAACTAGGGTAAGTCCTCAATTGAAATATCAGAATCATTCCTGATATCCCAACAAGCCCTCAAACATGAATGTAGTCAGCACCTCTTTCTTCCTTATCAAGGAAGTCCTCAAACATTAATGTCGTCGGCACCTCTGTCTTCGTATCACCAGAAGCCCTCGATTGTACGCAACAACAATTGGAGTCACTTGAATCAAGATGATCAAGATGTTCAGTATTCCCTATGCATGAGAGTATCTCTAACTAGAATTAAATTCAACATCAAGTGGTCTCAAGAGTTATTAAACTTATCATCATGGGTATGGGCTCGTCCGAATGAGCTCTTATTTATAGGAACTTCTCCAATAGTCGTCTCCCTCCTCCTACAATCATGTTTTTCATTGAAACTTTGAGGGACCTGTAAACATGTCACTCAAACAATGGTGGGTTAGAAATAGATTGTATGACATCATTTCATAACTATAACAAGGGTATGAAAAATACGGTTGCTTAATCAAATCCAATTTCCAGACTTTAAGGGAAAATAATGTATGGAATCTAATAAAAGAATCATTCAAGGTCTATATTACATCGATATTAAGAATATGTTTTTCAAGGAATTATGAATCATAATTCTTTAGACATCAGAGTCAAAATTCCAAGTGAATTAGGAGTATGGATTCTGAGGAATTCTGAGTCTGAGTTCAGTGGAATTCAGAGTCAGAATTCTAAGGAATTAGGAGTTGGAATTCTGAGGAATTTATATTGTGAATTCAATGGAATTTAGTTTCTGAATTCTGAGGGATTTGGAGTCAAAATTTTAGTGACTTCGATGTCAAAATTCAGAAGTATTTAGATCCTGAATTTAAATAATGAAAAAAAATTACTCTATATCTATGTATTTATAGGATTCCGAGGTTTATGATATGAAACTGAATTTTACACTTAGAAATATAATGAGTTAGATTTATGGAAATTGTAACATAAAAAATGAAAACAAGTTAAAGAAAATTTTTCATTGGGGAAGGAAAATATTTCTTATTATGGAAAATATGTGTAAGGAGAAAATTTCCTTGAGGAAGGAAAATTTTCTATATTAAAATAAATTTTATAGGAAATGAAATTAACCCTGAGAAAGATTGTTTGTGATTTTAAAAACATAGAGGAATGGAAAAGTTATATGGAAACCTTATTTACTCAAAAATATCCCCCTTTTTGGTGTGCACAGACATCCTTACGAAAAAGAATATAAGGGTATACAAATTATGAGGACTTGTAAATAAAAACATATTTCTCTTTATATATGGATCATAGTGAATATGACTAACATTCGCTTAGGCTATAAAATCCCAGAGGATCATATTCTTGATTTTATGATTGAGATTTTACATTTTCATGCATATGAAAATCATCAATATAAAAACTTCCCCTATGATTAACTCCCCCTTTCTTAGGGAAACATCTTATTTACATAATATAATTTTTTCCATTCCTTTCTCCACAATTGTGATTTTCAAAATGGAATAAAGGGAATGGAAGAAATATGTTACCTAAAAGATTAACACTAAACAACCTAAAATATAGGGTGTGATGAAAATTTAATTATAACTAAAAGATTTTTTCCAATACGGAAAAAAACAAAAGATCGGATTTGAAAAAGATTATCCTTATTTTTCCTTAGGAATCATATTATTTACAATGGTTTTCAATTTCATTAGCTCATTGTTATCCTCCTCTGCACGCTTGAGTTTCTGATCCTAAGCTTCACTTTTCATCTCTATGGATTTTAACTTTTCTTCCTTAGCCATTAGAATACCTACCTGATCCTTCAATAATTCTTCATGCTTATTAAGATTCTCTTCAATATAAATTTTTAGATCCATTTCCATCATCCAATTCATGGCCACAGAATTATGCTTTCCATTCAGATCCATAATTTCATGCTTTCTAGAATACTGTTCAAGGGTTATCTTCTACCCAAAATTCATAGAATTATTATTCATAATGATGTCTTTTGAGTAAAAGTAATCCTTGAAATTATAATGAAATTTAACAACAATTCTCATTTCTTCTATTGTCTTCATTGAACATATTTTAATCTTATTGAAAGATCTTTTATGAGCCTCATATCCAATAAGAAAATATTTTAAATCTCCCTTGAGACTGACACATTTATCTATCACCAAGGAAACTAAATCTGATTTCTGATTTATTGTATGCTAAAGCATTTGGCATCTTGAGTCTATAATAGGGAATAATGGAATCATTACAACTATCTTTTTCAAAGACTGTACCCCAAAATCATGTCCTAGAGAGGATGATTCTTTATCAGATAGTTTGGTTGGAGAGGATTACATTTGTAAATCAATAGAATTCCTCTTAATGAACATAAAACAACATTATTTTTCACCATAGGTTTCGTAGGTTTAACAACCATAACATGATTTACCTTATCAAATTTCTGAAGGATTTATTTTTCCTTGGGTGATTCATGTTCACAATCAGGTAATTGAATGATTTTATCATCCTCAACAACTTCATTCTTAGTATCAGGAACTTGATCTTCTGGTTGAAAGAAATCATGATTTCTACCATCATCATATTTTGGATTATTCAATTCTTCCTGACCATTCCCTTCATTCACTAGATTAACATGTTTTGAGGATTCAACTTCATATGTTTGGATTGAGAGCTTCTGAAAAGGGCTCTCCATCTCATGATAATACTATATTATCCATATCATGTCCTCGGTATCACCACTTACTTCTTTTTATTCTTATTCTAATTCTTCTTCTTGAACTATTTATTATTCTTGATCTCGTTACGGAAACACCAACTTGTTTTTCAGAGTCTCTATGAGTGATTCTATAAAAGAATATTCTAGTACCAGAATTTTCTCATAAGCTTTCTCTGAATTATTAAGAAGAGATTGTACTATATTAAACTCAAGAATCTTCTTCTTTTTAGTCTATTCTTTTTGTTGGTTTTCAAGATCTTCAGTAGCCTTTTTCTTCAAGGCTTTGGCATCAGCAGGATCCAAACCAAAAACTAGGCTCCCCAAGCCTTTTGTTCTTCTTATTCTCTCTCTACTATGCAGACACTTTATCTATGTATGTCTTTATCATCTTATGTTTTGTGGGTGAAAATCGTGTTTTCATAGCCACATAATATTTTCCTTTCTCTTCCAGTTCCTTCACCTTCTTTTTCCTTCCACCCTTTTTGGATGTCTCAGCCACTTCATATTTTGTTGAATGATCAAGTATTTTAGCTTCTGAAAAATTATTAAATTCTCCCAAATCACTAGAAAAACCAATATTCATCCTCCATAGAGTGTCATCACTAAAAAATATCACTATGTAAATCCTTTTCTTATAAATACAAGGAATTTTGAATGACTGAAGGAAAAAACCAAAATCTTTGAGATAATAGCTGGATACATAATAATATGAGAATTTAAACATCCATTCTTGAGGATTTCAATCATAATTGAGATATACTTGACAAATTTTATCTTCCTAAGATTCACCATGAAATCAAAGACAAAGATACCTCTTTTCATTAGAGTATCCATATCTCCTTTCCCCAGAATAAGAAATCCCTGAACCCATAGCTGATGAATCTGATGATTTGTAGAGAGATGAATAACTTTTGGAGAATTCACATCCTTTAGGGAAAGAAAGTCTATATCCTTTTCCTAGTCCAAATATCCTATTACATTAGGTATATTCTGAGTACAATATTTTTCTTCTCCTTCATAAGGAATCCCAATTAGAATTATTTCGTTTCTATAAGAGAGAGAGTATGTCTTCCCATAACTCATAAAAGAGAAATTATCTATTTCTACTTCATTGAAGAAATTTGTTTTCTCATAAAATTCAATCAGCATGTTTGGATAGACCGGATCAAGTGCTCTTGGTTTTGATACACATACATTACTAAACCATTCATCCGAAAATTCTTAGATATGATAAAATCATACTTAGAATAGAATTTCAGATCCACTAGCATTTCTCTATATATCTGCGACTAGGAGATTTCCTTAACAGTCGACATTTCATTCTGAGAATAAGTTTTAGGTGACATTCTGAACTAAGGTATCTTTAATGATCATAAATTGCTTTAAATACATAGGTAGAGCTTCTAAATGCAAAGGATTGGAATTCAATGTGGGACAACTATTGAGGGGTCCATTATATAGAAAATTGAGGTGACAGTTCAACTTCTATTGTTGATCCAATGGTTGAAAAATTTCAGATCAGATCTGACGGTTGAGATGATATCCGAAGAAAGGATTTTGATAAATTCTAATCATTTTAGGTTTTTAATATAATCATTAGGATTTAAGGAAAAGTGAATCTGAGAAATTTAAAACAAAATGAAAATACCATCAAGAAAAAAAATGATTACAAAAACATAGGAAAAAATCATACCCGTTGGATTGCAAAGGAAAATTATTGATAATCAGGAAAATTCTTTTTAAAAAACTTTATATTTTGAAAATTTTGATTACGAAAACTAAAATTTTAGATTACGATATAAATTTAGACAACAGAAAACATTAGACATTGAAAAAACAAATTACATGAAAAATATTAGACTACGAAAAATTTTACATAAAAAAAATCAAAGACTATGAAAAATTATAAACTACAAAAAATTTAAGACTATAATAAATTTTAGACTAAGATAAATTTTAGACTATGAAAAATTTTATTCTTTGAAAAATTTTATACTACGAAAAATTTTAGATTACGAAAAATTTTAATTACCAAGAAAATGTTCTCCCCCTATTAAAAAGTTTTTCTTACTCTAAGGAGATAGGTTTTGACCAGATGATAAAATGGAGGATTAAATTATGATTATAATTTATAACATTTGATTAATTTATTCAAATATATTGGATGGTAATGATTTATTGAAAATATCTGCAAGTTGATCATGTGTTCTGATAAATTGAAGAATGATATCTCCTTTTAGTGTGTGATCCCTATGAACGTTATGCCTAATATATATGTGTTTTACACAAGATTTATGTTCATGGATTTTCCTTAGGGTAACGGAATTAATATTATCATACACAATTCTTGTTTTCGTAAATATCATACCATAGTCTGTGAGTTTGTGTTGAATCCACAACAATTGAGCACAACAACTTACAACTCCTACGTAATATGCTTCATCAGTAGAATGTTCTACTAAGTGTTGATTTTTTCTTGACCAAGAATCTAATAAATCTCCTATGAAATTTAAATATTCAGATATACTTTTCTTATCTATTATACTTCCACCAATGTCAGTATATGAAAATATTTTTAAAACAAAGTCATTTCCAGAAAGTATACAACAGTCCTAAATACATGGTTCCCTTTACATAGCACAATTTTTTTCCACTACCTATAAATGAGATTGATTAGGATTGGATTGATATCTAGCACATAAACATACTGAAAACATTATGTCTGGTTGACTAGATATAAAGTTTAGTAAACATCCAATCATACATCTGAATGATTTTTGATCCACTGGTTTCCTTACTTCATCAAGATCAATGGAATTTGAGGTACAAGTGGGAGTGCTAATACTCTTAGTGTTTTCATATCCGTACAATTTAAGATTATATTTAAGATAATTATGTTGAGATATCTAAGTTATTTCTAGTTTTTGGGAAATTTTAAAACCGAGGAAAAATTTGAACTCACCCATAATACTCATTTCAAACTCGGATTTCATTAGACCCGCAATGGAATCAGTTAATGACTGCTGAGTTATACCAAATATAATATCATAAAAAAAATTAAAAAAAAATTATCTTATATTTATTTATAAAATGGTTGGATCATCATTTCCCTTAACATAATTATTTTTAAGCAACAATCTTTTAAATCTATCGTACCGGGATCTATTAGAATGTTTAAGTCCATACAAAAAAATTGGTAATTTTGAAAACATGTTTAGGATGTTTAGTTTTTTAAAAACTAGGAGTTTTTTCAACCAAAACATCTTATTGAACATAGCCACTAATGAAAAATATTTAACATCCATTTGGAAGAGTTTGAAATTAAATAACACTTCAATGACAAGTAGAATATGAATAGACTCTTGTCTAGCTACTAAAGCATATGATTATTATAGTCCATTCTGTATTGTTGATTATAACCTTTAGCAACTAATATAGAATTATTTCTTACAATGACTCAATTTTCATCACAGTTATTTTTGAAGACCCATATTATGTCAATAATAAATGTTTCCTTAGGTATTTAAACCAATGTCTAGAATTTATTCATTTCGAAATCATTTAGATCTTCTTACATGTCTTTTATACAATCATAATCACCATAAGATTCAGCAGTTATTTTTTGTTCTAATTGTGAATGGAAAGCTTGATATTCCACTTTATTTCTTAAGGAATGTTTAGTCCTTACATGTTGATTTACATCTCCAATGATAATATCACTGGGATGGTTTTTCTGGAATAACTGATTTGGTTTTCGTACAACCTGTTCATCAAAATATGGTAGGAAATATTTGGGGTAAATGTTTTAGAAATATTTTCATGGAAATTTATATTATTAGATGGATATTATATCAATGGTTGATAATCATCTTTTGAAAATAGATCTAATGATGTAGGTTGGGGTTGTTTAAAAACTAATGTATAAGTTTCATCAAATTTGACATGTACTATTTCTCCAACTGTACAAGGGTTATTGTTGAAAGCTCTATATTTCTTAGAAGTTGTGGAGTAATCTAAGAAAATTCCTTCATTATATTTGGATGAAATTTTTTGTAAATTATTGGTAGTATTCTGAATGAATACTTTTCAACCAAATACCTTAAAGTAGGAATGTCTAGGTTTTCTACCATTCAATAACTCATAAGTTTTTTTATTAAGAAAAGGTCTAATCAAAACTCGATTTATTGAATAACAACCAGTATATATATGTTCAACCCAAAAATATTTGGCTATAGAATAATCACTCAACATGGTTCTATTTATCTTTTGTAGAATTATATTTCTTCTTTCAACAATATTATTTTATTGAGGAGTTCACGGTGCTGAGTAATTATGTGTAATGAATTTTTTACTAAAAAAAGTTTCCAAATCCAAATTTAGAAATTATGCTCCTTGATCACTATGAATAGTTATCTGTGGGATAATTTTCTCATCTTTAAATTGGGCTCTAAAATTATTGAAATAAAAAAAGCATCAGATTTTTTTTCCTATAAAATAGACCCACCTAAATCTAGTGTGATCATCAACTATGAAAAATACATAATTTTTTCCTCCAATGCATTCAGTTTATGTTGGACCAAAAAGATCCATATTCTCCAACTATAATGCAAGAGAATTTGAGACTTTTCCAATTGATTTAAACTTTATTTATATTTCTTTTCGTATTGACATGGATCACAAAATTTTGAAAAATCACATCTATGCTCTGGTAGATCCTTAAACAGCCTTTTCATTGAGAGTTTTCATAAATTTGTATGGATTCAGTGTCCTAGCATTCTTTCTCATAACTAGGATTTATCTTCCATTTCACTAAGACAAGGTAGATCATTTTTACTAATGTCTTCTATGTTTAGTGTATATATATTCTCTTGCCTGTTAAAAGAAGGAATAAACTCATCCTTGGAAATGTGTTCTAAGAACTTGTCATTCTTAAAATTCACATGGTATCCTTAATCACATAATTGAATTATGGTAATGAGATTTTAATTCAGACCCTTAACAAATAAAACATTTGAAATCAATGTTTTCCAAGATGAATAATGTTACCAATACCAATAATTTCTCCTTGAGTGTTATCTACGAATATTAATTTTACTCCTTTAATATTGTTAATATTTTCAAAGACGTTTTTGTTACCAGTCATATGTTGGGAACATACACTATCCAGGTACCATGAATTTCTTTTGGTACATTCATTTTTTCCATGAAAATAATAATGTTAGACTTTCAGAAGCCAAACTATCTTTGATCTAGAAATTTCTGAAAGAAAAATCATTGTAATCCACATTTTTGTAGAAAAAATAAGTATTATGAAAAACTTATTAAATGGTTTTGTTAATGAAACAACTTTTTTCCCTTTTTCAACCACACTATCATTTAATACATAATAGTGAACTTTGAGGAACAAAATATATATTACTAAAAACTGGTATAGAATGAGTATAACCAAAACCAAAACTTTTCATTAGAGGTTGAATTTGGGAATAAATCTTCTCAAAATTTTCCTTACATATGTAAATGTTTGACAAACACTTCATGAGGAAATTATTTCTTTATTTTGTTTAATAAAAAAATATTTATCATCCAAATCATTAGTTAAAGAACTAAAGTAAGTCTCTAAAATAAATTTCTTAAAAATTACATTTTGGAGATCCTTAGAATGTTTATCCTTATTAGTATTAAATTCGTTAAGGGGTTGGGAAATACTTTAAAAATAAAAAAATTTCTTATCACTATCATTAGAATGATCTGATATTTCCTTATTAAGAATAGTATTTCAAGAATTTTCCTTATCATTTTTTTATTGAGTTTATAATTTTCAATCTCAGGATGTTTAGAAATCCAAAAAACTTATTCATAAGTAGTTAAATCATTATCTTCATTAGAAGAAGATTATTCGTCTGAAGAGTTATTGTATATATGATCACGATAATTTTTATTCAATGTTGCATTTGTTATATATTCATAATTTTGTACCTTAGTAATTAGATAATGACTTTCAAAGGGTAATTTGGCAATTTGACCAACAATTTTTTGACCAGAAGATTCTTACTCTAAGGATTCATGAGTAGATTCACCACCACCGGCATTCCATGAGTCATTTTCATTTATAACTTTAATATCATTATCCATTTAGTATTTTGTTCTATTTCTCTCTGAATACATTCCCTTTCTATCCTTTTTCTTATGCGTAATACAATTTGTCCTTAAGTTATTTTCTCTTTTAAATTCATATCTAGTGACTTTTGAGCCTTTCTTGTCTTTTCATTCTTTCTTCTTGTATCTAGATTGGAAGTTCTTCTGTCCAAAAATCTTTTTCATCATTTGGGAAATATTGAATAACACATTATTTGATAATTCACTCCCACTAGGTTCAGATTGAATTACAATACTCTTATATTTGGATCTTGTAACTCTCTCATGAGTCCTGGCGTTCATATTATTTGAAGTTATTGTAAAAGCAACACCACCATTTCCATTCATCTTCATAATATTATAAGAATATCCCTTCATTCTGGGTTCATGTTGATGAAGACCTCCAAATATCGCGTTAAGTGAAATCTGTGTAATTTTCCAATTTTCATATATTGCTATCCTCTGGGATTCCTATTTTCTAGTCAGGATGTCTATGTTCTTATCTATTAGCACGTCATTATCTAAACCTTTTTTCCAATATATTGTAATCTATTCATGAATTTCATGAATCTTTTTTGAAAAATAAATATGGGTTCTCCATGAGGAAAGCAGTAACCATGATATTCATCTCTGAGAATGGAACTTCTAGTTTCAATGACTTTTGAAGTCCCAAAGTGAGTTACTTCGAGCTTTATCCAAATGAAATTATATGCTTCACAAGATAAAATATGGCTATATATATTTATAGTCATGGATCAAACCAAAGTTTTAAATACATAGTAATTCAATTGATATTCATGCATTTCATGGTTGGGGAAAGTTCTGACTTCCATGTTAGGGATTTTATATCCTATAATAAGTATTACAAAGATGTCTACTATAGTTTTTATAACAAATGTCTTCATCCCTTCACTCCAATATTTGTAATCATTACATTCAAATATAGTTGGTCTAGTAGGATTTATATTTTCTATCAAACCAACATTCAATCCTTCCATCTAATAAAAAATTCATCTTTCCACAAAAACTTGTTAATAATAAAAGATTGTAAACAAAGTGAAAAATTCCTATACAATGATAATATTATGAACAATGAAAACATGATAAATAAAACATATATGCGAATATAATTATTTCCATGACCTTTCTCTAATACCAATTTTAGGATCGAAATATGAATGTAGATGCTCAATATACCATAGGGGGTGAATTTTATACTTTATAAATTCTTTTGGAACCTTTAAAGTGGGTATAAACCATTTGTTTTAAATCGTAAAGAAAACATTATTTAAAAAGTTAAAAAATGTAATTTCAGAGGACCACTTAGTTCTAAAAACCATCTATGTTCAAGAAATATGGTTCTAGAAATGAAACCTAAGAAAATATCACAAGGAAACGATTATACCTTAAAGCATATAGAATCTTGTTAATCAGTGTACACAAATACAAGGAAGTATAAGATAGTAATATTTTCCTTATAAATCAAAATGGAGTTGAAATATACATTAAACCAAACAAGTAACAAGTATGAAATATTTTATCCCAATGATTAGTTTATTCAACAACCATGGATAATGGTCCATTAATTTATACTCTCAAGAAAGTCTTTCTTACCCACACCATATTAAGCCCTCGATAGATTTATCAAAATCACTCTTGTTATCCCTGAAAGACCATGATATTCAAGGTATTCAGCACGTCTATAGTCTTTATTGAGGAAGTACTCAATCATTAAGGTAATTGACACCTCTGTCTTCCTATCCTTAGAATCCCTCGATTGTACAAATCAACAATAGGAGTCGCATGAAGAAAGTAAAAAAATATGCTTATTACGCACTACGCATGAGAGTATCTCTATATAAATCACTTCCATATCATGTTTTCACTAAATTTATCAACATTAAAATCCTGGGTATAGGCTCGTTCAAATGCGATCCTACATATAGACACTTATCCTAGAGTTTTCTCCCTCCTCCAATGATCTTATTTTTTCCTTGAATCTCAGAGGGACCTGTACACATTTCACTCAAACCAAGGTTACTAAGAAACATATAATACGACATAGTTTCATAACTAAAACATGGGTAAGAAAAATATAGTTGCATAATCAAATCCATTTTTAGAGTCTAAGGAAAAATAATGTTAGGAGTATATGAAAATAATCATTCAGAGTCTATATTACTTGGATATTCGGAATCACATTTTTCAAGGAATTCATAATGAGAATTAAATAGTCTTCAGAGTCTAAATTACAAGGAAATTTAGAGTCCTAATTATGTGGAATTTAGAGTTCTAATTTCTGAGGAATTTAGAGTGCAAATTCTATGGAATTCGGAGTCTGAATTTCAGAGATTTCGATGTCGAAATTTAGTGGAATTCAGAGTTTGAATTCTGAAGAATTAATCGTATGAATTAAAAGAAATTCAGAACCTGAATTAGGATCTTTAAAATAGAATACTCTATATCTATGTATTTATAGGATTTCAAGGTTTTAGATATGGAAGCATGTTTTCCACTTAGAAATAAAATGTGTTAGATTTAGAGAAATTATAACATGAACAATGAAAACAAGGTAAGGATAATTTTTCATTGGGGAAGGAATATTTTCTTTATTAATAAAAATATGGGTAAGGATAAAATTTCCTTGTGGATGGAAAATATACCTTATTAAAATAAACAGAGAGGAAAATGAAATTTTCCATTATTTAGAGTGTTTGAGATTTTCAAATCATAGAGGAATGGAAAAGTTGTAAGGTAACTTTATTGACACAACAATTGGTTCACGCAATATATTAAATGTTTTAAATATTAATTTAATAAAAATATTTGATATAAATTACTTAAAAATTACATGAATGAAAACATAAATATATATCATCAAATTTTTATTCAATCAATATGAAATTCAAATGGAAAAAGATTATATACGAATATACATCCTACACACTCCATAAACATGGTATCCTATTTCCTATCACTATATATTTTGTAATAATATATAAAATTTACAATATATATATATATTAAATTTATAAAATAATTATTACTATTGATCTATTTGAAATAAATAATATCCACATGAATTGGAATGTTGAAGACAACAAACAAATGATAAAACATGGAAATTAAGAACAGAAACAATGAAAATAATGAATGATTCTTGAAATAGATGATAACATATTATAAATGGGTCATATATCATAATATAAATTTTTTTATGGTTTTGGATTAAGTTTATAATATTATTAAAACTATCATAAAAGGGGATAAAAGGGAATTGAACCAAAATTAAAAATTAGGTAAAGGATTTGATCTCCATTTTCATTCATTAAGGACCATTGTATATTATTATCTTAATTATTATTATATTGTGTAAATAAATCCTATATAACATATAATATAATGAATAATTACCTCATCCTTATATATTTTGTTTTAGTTTGAATTATTTCATTTAAAGGTTTTGGACCTTTATGTTACAAAATGGTAAATAAATATTATTACTCAATTTCTATTCATTGTGTTATAATACTTCTTCCATATGATTTATATTACATGATTAGTTTTAAAATTACTTTTGAATATGAATTATTATTTTTACATAGTTTTAAATATGTATTATAGTTGATACACATAATCGATCAACTGATTATTTATCAATTCAATATTATGATCATTTTAATGTTTTATTTTACCGTACTATTCTAATCGAGAATTTTTCTTCATGAATTATCATTGAATGAAATTATTTAATTATAGTTTAATAAACCCCTTATTTTCTTCATTTATAGTTTTTCATCATTTTTTAAAAGATATAGTATCATTTTTCAAATCATTGAAACTTATCATTATTCAAAAAAAGTGTTAAGAAAAGTTTACATCATTTCTATCTTCGGAAAGAAATCCATTTTAATACAAAAATATATTTTTGAAAAATATATTAAAGTTATTTTTTTACAACATAATAATTATTTTTTAAAATTAATATAAATACCAAATTTTTATTTTTAATAAATAATTTCAATAGAATCTGATTTCATGTTCCAAAAGGAAGTCTTCTATCATTGAACCATGAAAAACAATGTTCCTTACAACATATATGGAATTTTCCACCCAACATGAAAATCATTTATCTTATGAATAAATTTAAATTATTCAAGGTTAATATTAAAAAATATTAACTTAGAACATATGTTTATAGAATTTGTTTTTCAAAAAATAAAAATGAAAATGACATTTTCTGAAAGATTGTTTGCAATTATTTTTTTGGGTAATACTATTCACAAATGAAACATACATTCATTCCTAGACCAATGGGTATAATTTTAATTGATACAATAATAATTATATTTGTGGATGGTTTATTATAATTATAAATATATAAACTTTTGACATTCAATTTCTTAATTATTATTTTAGTTGATAAATTTTACATGAAATGTTTTGTTCCTAATATCATTAAATATTATATTTCCACTAAAAATTAAAATCATTTTTCCATGATATGATTATTAATAGAACCATATAAAATTTTTACATGTAGTTCTCACATTTAATTTTATTCAATTATTTGGGTATATATTTATTAATATGTAATCTTCACATTATATAGAAATTTTATAATGCATATTGTTTGTGAATTAAATCAATAATTCTATATAAGAGGAATATTTTGGGAAATGAAATCATGTTTGGGGAATATTTTTTGATAGACCCTTTATACATCATTAGTCTCATCATATAAATGAAATACATGTTATTAATTAAATAACATTTTACCCATCATTTTTATAATATTTTTAGAATAAATATTGATAGTAATGGTATCACGTGCTCGGGAAACATGGACTCTAATAATTACGAAATTCAAGAATTTAGGTTATTATTATTATTTAGGAGAAATACGTATTGATATTATCTCATGATTCATTTAATTATAGTTTATTTATGAAATAGAATTTTTTATTCTTATTTATCATGCCATATTTATTATTCCATATATATATGAAATAAAGATTGTTAAATGGAATGTGTTTTCAGTTATTTAATTTTAAATGTATTTTATTAGTATTTATTCAACATATATTAAAATATACATAAAAATAACTCAATGTATTATTTAACATTTATTTTTTTCCTTTCCATGTGATTCCATGAACATTAATATAACTCTTACAGAGTGATATGATGGATAAAATAAAAATATAATCCAGAAAAATAAAATATTATGATATAATTTATGTATACCAATGTAATATGTAAATGTTATTTTGATTTATTCTACCAATATAACTAAACTATTAAATCATTTTGGATGTTAGTACATTTATCTTATTCGAATGTAATAATGAATCCACTTGGCTCTAGGCTGTTGTTTTTTTGTATTTACATTTACACACTCACCATAAACAGTAATCTTTGTATTCATGTAGAGTATATTGACCATGATTTTAGATGACATTATAAGTCCCAATTAGTGGAGGTGAGTTAGAGAAGTATATTGGTTCAAGTTGAAATTTGGATTTACAATGGAGATAGTTACTCACATTCCACAGATATATTTTTTTATTTTATATAACACTACCACTTTTTGAGATCTCTTTACTTATTTCACTAAATACTATTTATCATACTGTTATAACATTGGAAAATATTATAATTATTTTTTCTATATTTTTTCTATTATTACTTTTAATACTATTTTATTTGGTGAATAAACTTATTTTTATCTATTACTAAGAGGATGGTCTCCTCATGGTTTCTATGAATACCTCTATAATAGTCTAAATACTATTTCAAATGGGGAGGTTGGAATGTGGTCTTTTGACCCTATATCAACGACTAGGTTATTAGGATCAGGGTGTTACAAATGATATCATCTCCACAGTTTTCATATGAATATCTATACAGTCAAGGTATATATGAGATTTTTTGCACAATGTAATTAATGAAATGATTGGAGTATCAATCCAATCTCTATAAAAAATATATATTTCTTATTATGTGGTTTCTATTTTGGATTTTTTACTTTACATTAATTCCATCTTGAGTGATGCACATGATGTTTTTTGATTTCAATTTATGTTTTTTTGTCATGGACTGATTTAAAATATAAATTTGGTTTATGAATCAAGGAATGAAATATAGGTTATAATTTTATATGCTTTTTCATATGATTAATGTAATATGAACATTCTATAAACTATTATATATGTGATTATGATTAATGTGCTGGAAATTATGATATAAAATGTAGCCATTTAATGTAAATAAACTAAACGTACATGTTAATTATATAATATACCATTTTATAGAATTCAAAATGTTTTTGAAAAATAGATATTCACATAGAAAAAATAATTATAATGTCTTTCACGAGATTTTGGTTCATAAAAGTACTTTGGTTAACATGTTTTTATTAAAGTTAATTTTTGAAGTCCTAGTATATTATTAATTATTCCTTGAGTCAATAGAATTGCATTAGGATTTTGAAAATTTATATCACTGTAGTAGGCTCTTAATATTTATTTTTTATTTTTTATGAAATTAAATCAAATTTGAGAGAAATTTTACTCATTATATAGGTTGTATAGAATAGAAGATTTTGGATTGGAGACTTTCAAAATTACATTTAATTTTTTAAAAAAACTAATTATGTTGAATATTTGGATCAAATTGGTATTTCAAAAGAGAATAATATTTTTTTATACTTAGTTGATATATCATGATTCCAATTTTTTAGTTTTACTATGGACAATATTTTTAAGTGTTAATTACTCTATTTAATTCCATTTTTTTAATATATGTTGAAGAAAATTTTTATAAATAAGAATTTTCATCATTATTCATTCATGTATTGATTGAAAATTTTATAAATTTGTTGTGTGTTAAATACCCTATTTAAGGGGATGAGATAAAAATAGGTGGGTTGGTCTCTCTCAGATATTTGGTTAGATTCATATTCACGAAAGTATTGGTTAGCGTGTGATTATTCGATGACATGGATGATAATATCTCTTTTAAATTAAAGAGTAAAATTATACGAAGTAGGAGGTTCATTATACTGAGTGTTATATGTAAACCCATTCAGTGGTTGAGATAGTGAGGTGTGGATTTAGGTATAATCCAAGGTCTAGATGGTTGATATTTGATTTCACCCTAGACTATTCAGACATATCGATTAGTGTGAGAGTCATGAAATTTTCTACGTAAAGTCTATGGTGGTGTTTTCCCACTATTATTTCTTTACTAGTTACTGTGATGAATATTTTCATAGGACCTCAATGGTACTCAGGTCATTTTTTCTCCTATCCAAGAGTTGTATGTGATTTGCATTCTATATTGATAGGTTGGGTGTTTTCGAATCAATAGATCACAAAGGCCAAAAATGTTGATGCTTGGTCGATAGGGGACTGAGATTCTGTCATTGTTAGTTAATGTATAGGTTATTATCTCAAGCTATGGGAGTGTAATGATAACTTTGAAATAATATATATAAGATTTTTGATATTTTTGGAATGGCATGTATCTTTTGAACTATTACGGGAAGTCCATCATGATGTCAAAAAAGTGTTTAATCCATCGAAGGGGATTCAGGACTAGATTCTTAAGATCATTAATATAGTCTATATTGTATGATTTATCTTCTAGATTGTTCTTTTGTATGAATTATGGGACATTAAATGAAGAAAGTCCATTGTTTTCATCATGAAGAGGTCAAAACCATGAGATACAAGATTAATAAGGTTTATTTTATGGGTTGGTGTGTTGTAATAGTATTATGTACATGAAACTTGTGACTAATTATATTGAATGGAGTATTCAATATAATTAATTGAAGTTGAGAGTACCAATGATTTAATTTTACTTCAAAAAACTCACTAGGGGAAAATTCATCATGAATCTCCATATGTAATCTTAGTGTGTTTGTGTAGAGTAATTAAATGATATATCATATGGTTTGTTTTAAACTTGTGTCTTATTTATAAATAAATGTTGGAAAACTATGTTGTATTTTAATATATATTTTCCAAAATAATGTTCGATTTTTAAAATATTAAATGTTTTGGAGTCATTTCAAGTAGTTAGGGATAATTTGTGTGGTTGGGTGTCCTCAGATAATAGGTGGTTAAGGTTAAGTTCTCAATATTGGTATGCCTAGATAATTATTAGTCTTGTTGAGCCTATGTAAGTGAGTTGTGGTTTGGAACTCTTCATTATTGTTAGTGTGGGTAACCATTTGGGGATTAATTTAGTTTCTCTATTGGCCTTATAGATCTATTTTTACGTGACTTCATATATATTTGTGTGTCTATTCGACATTAAAACCCAAGGATCACCTAATATAAGTAATTTTAGTTTATTTTTCATCATTTTAAGAAAAAAATAATATTCAATAATCTAAGAGTTCCATGTTAGGTTTGTTTATTTATAGTTACTTAGTGGAATTTATTTTTGTCTTCCTATGGAATAGTGGAAGTGATACATAGTGATTTTTTATTTTATTAATTAATGATGAGTTTGGTGTCGAATTTGTTTTAATCCATGATGTAAAATATTTATTATTCTAATTGAATAACATATTTAAATGTTAATAACATTGGGGGAGGTTATTAGTTAGAATTGAAGTTTTTTCGATTGAGGATTGAAAATAAATAATATTTCCAAATAGACATTGAATAAGTTGGTAAGGTTTCACATAAAAAACGGGGCATCATGTTATGCCCGATTCTCAACGAAAGACCCCCAAGACATGTGAGGAGTAATCATTTTATCTATGGATTGATTGGTGAACAAACATGTACTAGAATGTGTGGTGTTGAAAGCTGAGTTTGGGAAGGCAACATGGGCTCAGAGTTCAAAGCTATGTTTTTGAATGTATGAAATTCCCATCTATGGTGTTGGGGAATCAACTAATTTATATAAAAAACTAATAGAAAATTACGAGGTTATGGTAAGCTATATTATGACAACCTTGTCAAGGTGAGTGTGTAGGGACCTTTAGATAATTCATTAGGTTCTGTGAGGTGATGCTATCCCAGAGTCATTGGCTGTTCATGTGATAATCAATTTTTGGATGAAAACATGTTTTATTTGGGATTGTGAATCAATAGTGGTGTAATATCATAGAGAATATAGGGGTGGGTGTAGGCGACCTAAACCTATGGATAGTAGAAGTTAGAATTGTTTCTATGCATAAGAGGACTAGATCGACCGATAGTGTCTAGATAACATGTGAGGAAATTATTCAATGGATATTAGGAATTAATTGGTTATATCAACCTATGGATATAGACATGGAAAATTGGTTGATATAGATAATGTAAAACTCAATGATTTATAATATTATTTATATAGGATTCATGTGAATAATTGTAATGATGATTAATTTTGGTCATTGATTCCATCAAATTTAGGGAAACTTTATATCATTTCCTGTGGGTATGAGTGAAAAATGATGAATGGTCCATTAGAAGAATTGATAGGTTGGGGGATATTGTATTCTTAAAATAATTTCAAAGAAGAATTTCTGATCAAAACAAGGAACTGTATGCATGATTAAGTAGTGCCTCTCACTCAACAATATTACATCATAGATATTTCTACAAGGGAACTGTAGAATGGTAAACATATGAGAAGGATCAATGGGACGAGTTCTCTATATAAAACCAATAGATCCCCTTCTTGTGGATGATAATTAAATAAAGGTGGAATTTATGAAATCCTAATATTTTTCAATGTATTTTATGTTCAATTTCATTATTTAATAAATTGGGTTTTGAGTTATTGTTTTTTTGTAATTTATTTTATTTGTTATAGATGGATTTATTGTGGGTAAAATTTTTAAGGTGGTTTATAGTTGGATCATGGATTGAAGAAACCATATAGAATTAAATATGTAATGGTGGGATGACCTGAAACTTCATTGAATCGGGTCCAACATTAATTATTTATATTCCTACTAATAACAGTATATGTGGAAAGCAGGGTGGAACACACATAAAAGGCAATTTTGAAGAAAACATTAAAAAAATTCAAATGACCCTACTGTTGCTAGTAGAGGAGTATATTTTGTTTCTTTTTATATTTTTCTATTGTGAAATTATTAAGCAGTAAGGAAAATACACTTTTTAGTGTTGTTGATCTTGACTATAATGAATCACAAAAAAATTGAGAGTCGTGAACAAAAAAAATATAGAACTTTGATAAGTGAACTACTAAAATATATTTCCCAGGGAAATAATATCCATACTACTGGTTTTAAAAGTATTCTAATTCACATAAATATTTATGCAGCATAACAAATTATTAATTGAGTGACTTACTTCCCTTGCCAAGAGTTATGTATAACATGTTCATCATGATAAGAGTTTTCCACTCTCAAATAGATCAACTATGATAGTCATTATTTGAAAATGAAAACATGAATAACTCATCATATGTCCTGAATTCTTATAAATGAAGTATCTTTTGAAAGGTGTTTCCATGATCAATCACTCCAATTGATTGTAAAATTTGGAAATTTTGTTCTAGTGGTATAAGCAATTTAACAGATTTAGTATTGATCTTGCTAATAAAAACAAAATAAAGGAAAATAATGAAGTGAAAATGAAATATGAAAAAAACTAGTGGAATTTAAATTTCTCACCGATCAAATTGATTTAACTTGAAAACATGTTCATTAAAATCAAAAAAATGTAACATACTAAAAAATTGTACAAATACTAGAATTAAAATGGATGAATACTTCCCCAGAAAATGCCCTACTCCTGTACTCTTCTGAATCTATGGTTACCCACTGGGTCTCCAAGATCCTTCCCCGGATCTACCTTGCTCTAATGTGTGAAAGGTTGAATGTGTCTTCACATGTTTCTGTTATCATTTATTTTAATTCCAACTATCATAATCTGAACATCACCATCTCGTTTTCCACCAACATACTTCAGTTCCTTTCTGTTACATCGCACAGGTGTGTGTTTTCACGAACCACACATCACACTAGATTTACCAATGTAACTAACTCCCGATGAGTTAGTTGGATTTATTTTGATATTTTTTTCTCAACACTAAACCTCTACATGATGGAACAAAAAACGGTTAAAAACATACAATACAAAAATTTAAATATTATTATTAATGTAAATAATTTATTATAAATTATTTAATTATATATAAATAATTTTATCATTTAAGTTATTTTATTAGTATTATTTATATTATAATGTTATTTCTTTATTTGAAAACATAGATTATTATTAATTAGAATGAATTATTAAAATGGATGTTATATAATTATTAATTTTATGTTCTAATAATTAATGTATTATAAGCTAACCGAATTTGTTAACAGTAAGTAATTGTTATTATTTAAATAATAAAGGTTTTATTAATTATTAATTTTTCTCAGAAATTGTTAAATTTTTATAATTATTAATAATTAACATTATTAATTATAATTATAACCACAAATTCATTATTATCTTGTTAATTAATTAGTTTTCTTTTATAAAACATTTTTAATTATTTTGATTTATTATAAATTTTAGTGAGTATTTTATTTTATTATGAAATATCATTATTATATAATTAGTAAAACATGTCATTAAATTATAATTATTGATATTTTTAATAATCTATTCAAATTTTATTTTAGAAATTATTATTTATCTATTTAGTTTCATAAATGATTTATTAAGGTTAATTAGAGTATTAATATTTTTAAAAACATTAAATATTTTATTTCTATTGTTTATAAAATTAATGTTGTTTTATATATTAATTTATAAAATTTTTAACATAGTTTTATATTAATTATTTTTTATTTAATTTAACTTCTTACCCCATTTCTGTGCAACAAAGTGGGTATGGTTCTTTGCACCAAAAAATAGGGCCAGCTCCTGCGCGCGACGTCGCCTCCTATTTCAACCCTACTACAATGCTGCTCTACAAATCAAGTTCCCCATCAGATATCCCTAGAAGCAGCAGTGAAAGGAACTCCCTTCAATGCAATAGTAGAGTGGAGAGGCATCAGTAGACTGATCGTTCTCGGTGCAGCAGCTCAGGATCCAGCTGATGGCAGATGGGATATAGTTTCTTGTGGCGATGGATCGAGTTTACAATTACCCCCTCATGCACCAGTGATAGATACATGATGAATGATCTTTATGACGAATCTATTCTCTAGTATCCAAAGGATCTATTATGATCTAGTTGTTGGGATATGTTGACTTCCTCATTTGTTGTACCTCAGTCTTATGATGATCTAGTGGCGGTGTCATTCTTCCCAAACTGCAGGTTCCAGGCGGCCTAACCATCTTCCGTCGATTTACAAACCTACAAAAAAACTCTAGTTCACTATAATAGTGGTACATTGAAGTCATGGTTCTCAACAGAGGTGAACCAGATTCATGCTCCCATGGCGAGTCTCCCCTTTTATTGTAATTAGGACGATGAGACAAGTGGGACACTTCCTTCTGGTGACAAGACACGGTGCACAACTTCACTCGGTGTGCTGTGATATCGGGAAGTATGGATGTGGAAAAATATGTTCACTGATATTTGTAAAAAAAGAAATGGTTAATGTTAGATTAAAAGAAACAGAGAATGATAGTTGTATGAAAATAAAAGATCATCGTTTCTTAAAAAAAGGTCCCTTGTAGGCTTATAATAGAAATGGTCCCCGTTATGAAATCATGAGGTTACTGATAGGTATAATAATATAAGGAAACTGATAGTTTAAATAAAATATGAAAAGGTCACTTGTTCTTAAAAAAAATCCATGGTGACATAAAAAAAGGGGCTACCGATAGATAACAAATTTCACTGGTAGTATAAAAACAAAATGGTCACTATTAGGCAGCATCGGTAGTCTATGGGTAGTGTCACCAATACTTATAAAAAACGTCACAGATAGAAAAAAAGGATACTGATGTAGAAAAACAAAATGTCACTATTAGAAAAAATAATAAAAGGTTACATTACATAATGTCACCATTAGATAAATATAAATGTTACCGATTGAAAAAATTAAAGGATATCGATGCAATGCATCAATAGATTGAGGGTTGAGTTACCAATACTTAAAGGGTCACAAATGAAGAAAAATAAGAAGGTCACCACTTCAATTAAATCATACGCAATGATTACAAATAGGAAATAAATCTAAAAGCAGCAATATAAAGGAATTGGACTAATGGTGAGACAAAAATTTAAAATGCATAAATTAAACATATAAATAAAACGAACAATAGTTAAATAATGTAACTAACTAATAAAAAAATTATTTAAATTTGAATTTAAAACGTAAAATAAAACAACTAAAAGATTTTCATCTATGTTGTTATTTATACTGCCTATAATAAAATTAAAAATATAAATGTTTTAAATAGTTATATTCATTAATTAAATTACAAGATGAACACTTAAAAATAAAAACACATCAGATTATTTAATCAAAAAAATATGTTTAAAACGTTAATCAAAAACTGACCACATAATTAAAAATAAGAATTAATAATGTTAATTTATTTTAATGTTTCTAAATTAAAGGATAACATATTATAATAAATACTTCGTAAGATAAATAAAAATACGATGATTAAATAATTGTTTAAAATAGATGATGATTTATTAGAAATTCAAGAAGATTTTACTTAACAAAACTAATTAAGAAATAATTAAATAAGAAAAGTAAATTAAGATTAAAATTATAGATTCAAAGGCCGAAAATACTTAATTAATTTTAAGAAATTGAATAATTAAAAAATATAATTATAAAAATACTAAAGTACAATTATTCCGTAATAAGTTCTTAAATAATTAAATAAATCATTAAAAATAAAGTAAAAAATATGTGAAAATACAATGTAAAAATAGAGCCACATCAAATTACCCTACAAATTTCCATTGTTTGTCCTCTAACAATTTCATTATTTGGTATATTTGAAAAACATATTGTAGTATTTATGATTAATCTCAAACCTTAACAAGTTCAGGAATTAAAAACAGAGGATAGAACATGTGAACATTCTTTTAAAAAGATATTTTCAAATAAATTACTGCCCAAACAAGTACTCAACAAGTAATAAAGATAGAAAAGATTTATCAATCAAGAAAGAGTTATGCCTCATACGTGACTCATATTAGTGATCATTTCAATTCTAGCTAATGTTCTAAGATCAATAGTGTGGATGTAAGAATTTAATAGATGAAACTATTTATAATGACTCTTTCCTATGTTCCAAAAATAAATAATTTTTTTGGGAATCACCATAATGAAACAAACTAAATATCTTTTTTATAATCCAAATGAACCTTTCTTCGTCTTGTGTTCATCATTAACCTCACCTTAATGAACTTGTTTTTTGACATTACACACATTATTTTAAATTTCACAATCCATGTATCATGTGTTAAGAACTATGTAATGATCAGTTTCAAGGTGCAGAAAGGGATTATAGTAAACAGAAATGCACTAAACATCTATGTTATCAGATACTCACTCTGGGATCCCAGATGCCCAATAATCTTCAGTTTCTAATGATTTTTAGAAAAACCATTTTCATTGGTTCATTAATGTGATTACATTATTAAATGCAAGTAAAAATGTATCCCCTACGATCAAGATCAATCATCCAATTACAAGGGTTATGATCAAAAAACCAATAAAAAGTTTCCCATATCATTTTCAAAAATAGAATGTAAACCTAAATATCCATTAAATTACTATAAACCACTAAAAAACATCCATAATCATTAATTTCAATATCAATGATTAACTTAACTACCAATTAAAAATATCTATAGGCAAGACCCATATGACTAAATTTTAAAGCATATAATTATGAAATACTTATAAAAAATTTTAACAAATTTTTAAAAAACGGTTGATGTTTTAGTGGGAATTGATGGTCTTTCAATTAATAATATTTCATCATAGACTTGAATTGATCCCATTAACCACACTTAAAACCGAACTATGTTGCCATAGATGACTTCCAAATATGGAGAAGAACATTTTTAATGTTTAAGTTCAAAACATATTTTCAATATAGTACATCGAGGAAATGTATAAAGGGTCACGTTGATGTTTAAAAATGTTGTTTTCCACAATTAATAACATAATATTAGTTTCATTAGAATATATATCCATTAACAATTAAGTCAAATGAATAATTTTCAATACAATTCAAAAGTAAAATGTGAGGTGTATGTTCACTGTTTATTGGGGGTAACCATTTTATCTAAATATGTTCAATAATGTGTATTTAGTAGTGCTAGAAAAATAAATCTTGAACAACCCATCCTAAATCTTATTAAATAAAAAAATTTCTTTTTGAAAGTACTCGCACACATAGTTTCAAGCCGTGGGATGACTGTAATAACAATGAAATTTAGTTTTCAGCAGTGAAGTACAATCAAAATTATTATTTACACTATGAAATAAATCATAATTTTATTCCTAAATAATAATAATTTTAAACATATACAGATTTTTTTACTATAGTAGAAAAACATTCATTAGCATTTTCTAATACAAGCATAATTTTCACAGTAGCCAAAAAATTTATAAAGTAACATTCACTGACTCACAAATAGTAATTACTGTGACTTAGTATTCAATTTAATTAAAGTGAATAGGGAGACCAAAAATGAAAACATAAGATAAGACACTTCCAAAAACATGTTTTTTATTAATCCACATCTTGGGAATTTCAATTGTTTAATGACACAACTCTAGCATAATATAACACTGAAACAGAACAACATAACTAATAACAACATGTAACAATAATTTCACCAAAATAGATCACAGAAGAATCACATTATTCAATGTTAAAATGAAACAAAAAAAGGACAGAAAGAACCTTGGGCTTCCTCCCATTCAACGCTATGTTTTAATGTCTTCAGCCATAGATTATTCAAATACAGTTCTCAAGCTCAGTGAAGGCAACTAAGCCCTCTCATTGTCCCTCAAAATACAACTTCAATCTGTGGTCATTAACCAACATGAGTTTTTTGTATTAACCTACAATTTCAATATCACCATTAATATTCACTCTCACAATAGTAAATGGTCCAGACCACAAGGATATAAGTTTTCCAAGAATGAGTTTGAATCTATAGTTAAAGAGGTGGGACTTCTATCTGGGTTTGATTTATTTGGCTTGAATGATATAATCATGAAATATTTTTGTAAATTCATTATAAATTTGTTAATTATCATAACTCTCCCTCCCAATCTCATCCAGATCACTCATATCAACTAATCACCTCTCACCAATACTCTTAAAATCAACGTTATGAACCTTAACTACCCAATAAGACAAATGTTGAAACTCCACGGGTAAATGACAGCATTTCCCAAACAATAACCTGTATGGATACATTCTTATTGGGGTCTTGAATGTAGTTCTATATGCACATAAAGATTCATCTAGTTTAAGAGAACAGTCCTTCCTATAATTTGACACATTTTTTTCATGTATCTGTTTCAGTTCCCTATTTTATTTTTTAACGTGTCCATTAGATTATGGATGATAAGGAGTGCATGTTTTATGAACACAACCAAATTTATAAATCAAATAACTAAATTTTAAGTTCCTAAATCGTGTTCCATTGTTAGTGATAAAGGCTTTGGGAACTCGAATTTTTGAAAAATTGTTCCTTTTGACAAGTTTTCTTATAGAGTTGGATTGATTTATTTGTAGTGAAACAACCTTAACCCATTTTGACACATAATATATAAAGACATGAATATACTCACTTACATTAGATGATGGAAATGGAGACTTGAAATCTATACCCTAGACATAAAAAATTATTACTTATAAAATTCCATTTTTGGGGTATCTCCTGCTTTGTACAAACATTACCTATCCTCTTACACTTGTCACAGCCTACCACCAAGCTCCTAGAATACATAAAAAAGAGTAGTCCAATAAAAAACCTATTGTAAAATGTTATGAGCAGTTATTTCATAACCATGGTGACCTCCCCAAGGTTAAGCGTGACCACTCTTTAAAACATGAATCATCTCTTCCTTAGGAACACACCTCTTATGAATACCATCAAAACGTCTCCTAAATAGTAGGGGATCATACCCAAGATAATATTTATGATCAGAAATAAATTTGTTTCCATTGGTTATTAGATATATTTTTAGGAATGACACTTACTACCAGGATGTTGGAAGCATATGAAAACCATGCAGATTTAATAATAGAAACAGTGAGAACATTTTCATCAAGAAGGGTAGATTTTATCTAAATAGGATCTTAAAATTCATATTAAGTAATAGGAAACCCAGATAGGTGGTCCGAAACTAAATTTTAATCTATTTTCATATCCCTAATCTCAAAATGAAACTCCTATAGCAAGAGAATCCATAAAATCATCCTGGTTTTAGTTTCATTCATAGACAACAAGTACTTGAAGGCAGAATGATTAGTGAGAATGATGAATTTGAGCCCAAAACAATATTGTCTAAACTTCACTTCAACATTCACAACAACTAACAATTCTTTTGTCGTAGTGGTGTATTTACTTTGGACATCATCTAGCTATCTACTAGTACAATACACTACTTGCAGTTTCCTATCAGTCATCCTTTAAAGGAAAACACCTACATCCATGTCCCTACCATCACACATATGTTTAAAAGGTAGTTTCCAATCAGGTGTAGTGATAATGGGTGATTTAGAGTGTTTCTCATTATGCATAGTGAATGAATTCAACTAGTTTTCATTAAAATTGAAAGGTTCATACTTGACCAACATAGGACATAAGGGCTTATTTATTTTGGAAAAGTATTTTTGAATCTCCAATAAAAACTGACATGTGCTAAGGAAATTATAATACCTTTAACATTTCCAGGAGGTTGTAGTTTTTGAATAACATCCATCTTAGAAGTATCAACATATAATCCTCTATTATAAACCTCATGATCGTTCATTATACCCTATGTTACCATGATTTGAAACATATCCCAATTAAGAACATAGTTGGTTTCAATGAATGTCCCCAAAACAAATTGAAGATTTCCAAGACATGTATCTAGGTAAATCCCACAATGGTAAATACATCCATGAATACTTCAATTATTATTTCAATCCAATCAGAAAAAGTAGCCATCATAAAGCTTTGAAAAGTGGATGGAGCTCCACACAATCCAAAGGGAATTCGCCTGTAAGAAAAATGCCCCAAATAGGCATGTGAAAGTTGTGATTTCCAGATCCTTTAGGGGAACAAGAATCTTATTATATCCATAATTCCCGTATAGAAAATAGAAAAATTCATTTCCAGAAATCCTATCTAGAATTTGATCAAGGAAGGGAATTAGAAATTTTTTTCCCTATTGGATGCATTAAGCTTCATATAATCAATACAGACAATCAATTTTGCGGCTTTCCTAACTTGGACTTCATCATTATATTCATTTTTTACTATAATGAATCCCCTATTAATGGGAACAACATGGACAGGGATGAGGTAAGCACTATCAGAAATGGGATATATAATTCCAGTGTCCAAAAAATTAATCACTTCCACCATCACAACATCTTTCCGGTTTTGATTCAATTTTCATTGAAACTATACCCTTGGATTATGATCATGCTTGATAATAATTTTATGCATACAAAATGGGGGTAAAATACCCTTAATATCGGCTATTTCCTAGCCTATGGAAGATTTAAACTTCTCTAAATAACTTAACAATAATTCCTCTTCATTTTCATTAAGCTCACCAGAAATTATAAGAGGCATAATGTAATCCTCACTCAAAAATGATTATTTCAAATTTGTAGAGATTGGTTTTAGTTCCATAGTGGGTGGTTCTTCAGTACAAGGTAAAATACTTGGCCTAGGAGGTCTAAGATCATTAATAGATCTCTTATAATGTGTATTGGATGATGAAATATTTTAAATTTCAAGATCAGTTTTAGAATTATCTGTGTTTTTGTCGAAACTAGATAGCCCATTGTCCATATTTTCCAAATCAGTATTCAACAAGTTTATCAAATAAGAATCATCAATTAGTCTTATAAGTTCTCCCTCAATGTCATAAAATTGTTCAGATAGGATGTTATTAATATAAACACCCTAAAATTTACTAAAAAATCTCCTATGTTCAGAAATAAAGGACTCTACTACAGTAGAAGCTGAATATTTTTTATGTTCTAGAAACATTTAAAGATTTAGTATTGAAGTAGAATATTGATAAACTAAGACGAATTCAATAGGATTTTCAACTTGTAAATTATTTTCTACAGTAGTGGATATATTTTCAGATTTTTTAGATTTTCCAATTGAGTTATCATCATCTATGGATTCTACTATTGATCTGTTTTAATAAAAATTGGGTCCTTCATCATATTTAAACACATTGAACTCTTCTCGTTGTTCTCCAATTTTAAAAATTAATTGTACCATAGATAAATGAGTTACAACACCACCTATGTCCAGGAAGGTCCTACACAAAATGAGGGGCCCATCTCGATCACACTCCATGTCTATGAATTAATTGTATACAGGAAAAAACAACTTTCTTACCCTAAAGAGCAGATCATTTCTCCTACCCACAATATGTGTGAATGATCTACCAGAAAACTACAATATAACTATGGTGGGATGATGATCACCCAACCTCAACTATCGAAACAGTGTGTATGAGAGAAGATTAATTCTAGAACATAAATCACAGAAACAGTTGAGATGATCAAAATTTTATAGGGTGTATGGAATTACAAAACTACCTTGGTCATTAAATTTAGGTTGGATTTTCATTTGATGTATAGCACTTCTCGCTTCAGTATGGTTGTAGGTAGCAAATTCTTGAAGGGAAATTTTATTTGAAATAATTTTCTTAATGTATTTTATATAAATTTGAATTTGAATTAAGGCTTGGATGAATGGAATGTTTACTTGATGTTTGGAAAGGAGACCAAGGAAGTGAGGAAGTTCAGCACTGGTAATACTATGAAGTTTTAGTTTCTCATGTAAAGGGATAGGTGTGGAAAAAATTTAATTACAGTAGGTATATCCATCTCCTCTTCCTAAACTTTTTATTTTCATTTATTATTTTGATCTTTAGATAATTTTTCAATTTTTTTCATGAGGAAAATTCAAATTTTATCATTTTCATGACATTTTTTTGAATTTCCTATATGTGAATAAAGCAGATTTTTATTACTAGATTCAACCAAATTTTCATTTTGGTAATTTTGAAGGTCTTTTTCAGAAGCATGTTGAATATTCATCCAACATACAGTTAATACCTCTAAGGAATTTTCTCTTGGGTTATGCTCAGTGGTAATAGGATGTCTACCCTTTTTACGAGATGTAAAACCTATATCATGTTGCCCATGTTGTGTTTCCATGTTCTACATTATCAAATCAGTTTCTATTTTATGTGACTCATATTTATTTTGATGTTTGGATAGCTGATTTAGGTATCTTTACTCTTGAATGATAATTTTCTTCATGTTTAGTTCAACAATAGAAGACATTTTAAGATCCTTGTTTCCTTGTGAATTTGATGACTCACCACCTTGTTGATTTTAAAAATTTGGTCTCGGTTGATCCTGATAGTTAGGGGTAGTTGATTGTTTAATTAAGCCATGCTCATTCCAGGACAGATTTGGATGGTTCCTATTTCCATGGTTGTAATTCATTGAAAATGGATCTTTATTAAGAGGATTTATAGGAGCATTGTTATCATTGTTTGAATTCTCTTATTTTTGGGACAACACATAAAAATGAGGACATTTGTTTTCAGTATGCACAAAGATACCACAATGAAAAAACTGTTCCAGTAATGATTGATTCGTGTTTTAAAATACAAGTGGGAAAACAATTTTCTTATATTTATGGTTCATTAAAGATTGAATTTTTTGGGGGATTTCAGCAAGATGTGTTTCGGTTTCATTTATTGAACCAGTGTTTGAATTAACATTTATATTGAATCATATTATTATAGAAATATTATGTTGAGTGTTTAGGGAAATATTATTAATAAAAATTTTAATATCTTCATCTTTCTTGTTAATATAATTACCCCAAGTATCCTGATCAACTAGATTCTATCTAGAGGATGAAATCCCTTCATATACGGTGTCCATGAGAAGGTGAGATGGGAGTTGATGATGGGGACACTACCTAAGAAGATCCCTATATCAATCCCAAGACTAATAAAATGCTTCTCCATCCTCTTGATAAAAACTAGTTATCTTAGTTCTATATTCACCTTTAAGACTTTGGGAATAAATTTTTTTAATGAAATAATTATACTCTTGATCCCAGTTTTCAAAAATATTATTATCTAGAATCAGAAACAAATTCGTAGAATTCCATTTATGATAAAAGGTAATGAATCTCATTATTTCTCATTTTCTGTGAGTCCTAAAAGTGGTATTTGCTGCACATTATTATAGAATTATCTAATGAGGGAAAGATATTCCTCATTAGAGAGTCCATTAAAAGCAGGAATAATTGAGATATTTGATAGTTTTAGCTCATAGATTCAGGTTCTAAGAGATAAACTTATAGAAGAAGGATTTCTTTAAGCTTGAGAATGATGGAACTCAATAATCTGGGGCCTTTTATTTTCTTCTAAATGTTCTAGATGATTTTGGAAGTTGTTGGGTTCATTAACTCTCTCATATAGATTTTCCATTTCAAACTTGCTTTTCTTTCATAGAGAAGTTAAATTTTTATCTAAATCATGGTTTCAAGGAGTAATCTAACATTATATGTTCATGTGATCATGCCAACAAAAGCAGACATTACACAACAACAAGAAAATTGTAACAATTCAACATGACAAAAACTATTTAATTTATAGTTCATAAATTTTTCAATTTTTTTATGTTTTCTTTTTAATTTTTTTTAATTTAATAGGAGTAATGGCTTGTTCCATCCCCAACAGTAGTGGAAGAAACATGACCTAGACCATCATTGAAGCTGTTCAATGTTTAATTATTTATATTCATACTAACAACCATATATGTGGAAAGTAGGGTTGAACCCAAAGTGAATCCAATTATTACTACAACTTTTCTATAAATTTTAAAAATACGCCAATGTTGTCAGTAGTGTAGTAGTTTTTTAATACATTTTATATTTTTTATTTATGAAAATATAATGCAATAATGAAACTACACACTTTTGGTGTTTTTGATCTAGACTATGACAAATCAAAAAAAAATTGAAAGCTGTGAACAAAAAAATATATAAAGATGATAAGTGAACTACCAGAATGTAATGCTCGTGGAAAAATCTCCATAATACTGGTTTTAATAGAATTCCAATTCACAAAATGATAGTTGAAATGTACCACCATTTAAAAAGAGTGACTTACTTCCCTCTTTAGGAGTAATGTTTGATAGTTTGATCAAGTTGAGAGTTCGCCACTCTAAAATAGATAAACTGTGATAATTATCATTTGAGAACGACAACAAGAAGAACCCACCCAATGTCTTGAAGACTTATGAATACGTTATATTTTGAAAGGTGTTTCTACAACCAATCAAGCCAATATATTGTAAAAATTTTAAATTAGGTTTTAGTGGTACACGAAATTTAACTATTTCAGAATTGATCTCATCGACCAATACTGAATACAACAAAATGATAAACTGAAAAAGAAATATTAAAAGAAAACTAGAGAAACATTAATTTCTCCACGAACTAAATGATTTAACTTGAAAACAGGTTCATTAAAATCACCAAAATTGTAAGATAATAAAAATAGTACAATTACTAGAATTAAGATGGAATAAAAACTTCTTAGATAATGATCTACTCCTGCAGTCTTTCGACTCTATGGTTTCCCAACCGGTCTCCATGATCTCTTCCTTGGATCTTCATTACTATAATTTGTGAATAGTTGAATGTGAGTCCCCATGCCACTACTTACATTTCTTTTAAATACTACTATAAAAAGCTGCATTTCACCATCAAATTTCTACATACATACTTCAATTCCTTTCTTTCGCACAACACATGTGTGTGTTTTCGTGAACCACACATAGAACTAGATTTTCCCATGTAACTAACCCCCAATGAGTTAGTTAGATGTATTTGTACATGTATTTTACTCTACTATGATCCTTCCCAGGAATGAACAATCAAAATAGTTAAAAATATGAACAATAATAATTTAAATATTAATTTATAAAGTAATTAATTTATTATATAGTCTATAATTATATTTAATTAATTTTTTAAGTTGTTTTATTAGTATTATTGATAATATATTATTGTATCATTATTTGGAAAAATATATTATAATTAATTAGAATGAATTATTTAAATGGCTATTAGATAATTATCAAAGTTAGGTTATATATATTTTTTATTATATGCTGACCGAATTCTGTAATAGAAAGTCATTATTATTATTTAAATATGAAAGGTTTTATTAATTATTAATTTTAATGTTAAATAATTATTATTTTTCTTAATTTTTATTAATAAACTTTATTAATGTTTATTATAAATAGTATGTTTTTTATTATTTTTGAAATAAATTTTTTTTATTATAAAACATATTTAAATAGATTAAATTATATTAAAATAATGTATGTATTTTATTTATTAAAAATTTTATTATTAAATAATTATTAAACAATGGAATTAAATTATAATAAAAAAGCTTTTAAATAATCTATTCTAATATTTTTTATAAATTACTATTTACTTATTTAGTTTTATAAATATTTTGTTAACGTCAATTAGATTATTAATTCTATTTTATAAAAATTAAATATATAATTTTTCTTATTTTTAATGTTAATAAAATATTATATTTTAATTAATTAATTTAGTAATTTATATGTTTTTTAATTTATTTTTATTTTAATTAATTTTCATTTAAATTAACTTCTTCTTCTATTTATGAACAACAACAAAATTGGGATCGCTCCTATACAAGATGTCACCTCCTATTTCACCCTAACGGCTGCGCTGCTCTCTAAATCCAGTTCACCTTCGGACCTCCACAAAAGTAGTGGAGAACTAAACCCCCAACAACGCAATAGTAGTGCAACGAGGCTTCAGTAGACCGATCCTTCTATGTGCCGCAGCTCATGATCCGGCGGATAGTAGATGAGCGACACCTGCTTACGGGGATGACTCGTTTTCACGATGAACCCCTCATCCATTGATGACATCATCTTGATGATTGATCCTTGAGACGACTCTATTCTACAGGCTCCAAATGGTACCTTTATACCTGGTGGTTGAGATCAGCTAACTTCCTCCTTCGGTCTACCTCTGTTATGTAATGATCTAGTGGATGTTTCATTCTTCCCAAACAGTAGTTTCTCGACATCCAAATCATCTTCTTCGGAACAAAAATCATGTAGTGGACTCTTGTTCATGGAAATAATGGTACTAAGATGACCTGGTTATCATCAGCGTTGAACTAGCTTCATGCTCTAGTGGCAAGTATCCTCTCTTCTTGAAAGAATGAAAACAAGAAAAGAGGGAATACTCCTTCTGGTGACAAGAAACGGTGCACAACTACATTCAGTGAGCAGTGATGGTGTGAAGTAGGGATATGGCAACAAATTCTCACAGATAGTTTAAAAAAGTTATTGTTTTTTTAAAATAAATGGCCACTGTTACTTATTATAAAATAAAAGATCATAATTTCATATGAAAAAAAATAAAAGGTCACATGTATAATTAAAATTGAAAAGGTCACCGTTGTGAATGCATGACGTTACTGATAGGTAAAAAAATATAAGGTTATTAATAGTTTAAATAAAATAGAAAAAACTTACTGATTCATGAAATTAAAAAAAGAAAATTTACTTTTAACATAAAAAATGGGGCTACCAATAGTTAACGAAGGTCACTGGTAGCTTAAATAAGAAAAGGTTACTGCTATGGTACATCTGTAACTAAAATTTCCCCGATAGAAAAAAAGGATACAGATGTAGAAAAATAAAATGTCACTTTTAGAAAATATAATAAAATGTTACCATTGTAAAATATCACCACTATAAAAATATAAATGTTACCAATAGAAAAAATAAAAGGTTACCAATGTATTGTAGCGGTAGCCTGAGGGAAGAGTTACCGGTATATAAAGGGTCACCAAAGTTGATAAATCATATGGTCACCTTTACAATTAAAATATCTAAAATGGTAACAAAAAGAAAATAAAACTAATTGTTTAAGATAAATGAATTGGACTAAAGATGAGTCTAAAATAATAAATTCTTAATTTAAACATATAATTAAAACATAGGTTAATTTAAAAAATTAATACAGTTATAATACAAAATTATTTAAATTAATATTTTACAAAATAAAAGTAAATCAATTAAATTATTTTCAGTTGGGTTATTATTTATACACCATATAATAAATTAAAAAATGTTTTAATTTACTATGATAATAAATTAAAAAAACCTTATAAACTCTTTAAAATAAAAACACAACAGATTTTTGAATTTAAAAAAATATAATAACTATAATTAAAAAGTAACCAAATAATTAAACATGAAAATTAATAAAGTTAATATATTTTAATGTGCCCAAATAAAATTATAAAATATTATAATAAAGGATTTTTTAGATAAATAATAATATGATGATTAAATAACTGTTTAAAATGGATTTATAATATTTTAAATAGACATGTGGATTTTACACAACAAAACTAATTAAGACATAATTAAATTTTAAAAGAAAATTATGATTAAAATTATTAATTTAAAGTCAAAAAATTATTAAATAATTATCAAAATTTATTAATTAGCATATTTAACTATAAAAATAAAAATGTACAAGTATTTAGTAAAAATTACTTAAATAATTAAATAAATCATTAAAAATTAAGTAAAATGATGTTGCCAAACTATTTAAAAGTAGAGCCACATCATGGGACTTGTTGGAAAGGATAGATTTGTGGATCATAATAGGTTTTTGGTTAGAGGTAACCATTTGAAATTCCATATATGACTATGTAACCTGAAAATAAATCCAAATCATGATCATCGCATCTTTAAGAAAATCGTGAGATTAAACTGTGAATGTTAACTAAATAGGAAATAATAATCATAATAATTGATCATCATTCATAAACTGTGTAAAACATTACTCATAAATTATTAATTAATTAAAAAATTATGATTTAAAAAAAACCCTTGATTCTTCTTCATATAGATATGGATCTTGAATCTAGGTATTCTAGATACTATTCTGAAGGAATTTATACCAATTGATAGTGTAATTTTATTAGATATCGAGATATTAATACTATAAACATAATAGTTTTAAATTTTTATCTTATGTTTTTCTTTCTCCAAGAATATTTTCACACGTATCCATTAACTACTACAAATATGGCCTTTATCAGTGCTAGAAAAGTCGATTAACTGAGAAAAAAAAAGCGTTGTTAATCGTGGCGGGGATAGGGGTTCCCTTTTATCAGTGCTCCAAAAAGTGCTGATAAAAGTTGAAAATGTATTAAATATATATATTTATATATATTTGGAATTTTAGGGGGCTTCATAAGTGCATGTAACCCCCCTTTAACAGCATCCACAACCATGGTCTCCCATGCACGCCGCAGACAAGCTCAACAAAGCCTCGCCCACCGTTAACAATTCTTGGTAATTCCCCACAACTGTGTGTCCGACCTGCCTCCCCCAGGATTGGAAATCGAGAACTCTTGACTGCATTCCTAAGCATTTACCACTCCACCATTTTGAATTCCTTTTAATTTATTAATATATCTATTTATTTATATATCTATTCAGTCATATTAATATATACATATATTTAATTATAATATTATATATATATGTATATGTATATTAATATATATATAATTATAATTTATTTTGCATACATTTTTTTGTATATTAATATATATTTATATGATTAGTTTTTAATACATCTATAAAATATGATTTCTTATGTGTGTTTTTATAAATAAATTAATACACACATACATACATACATACACACATAACATCATATATACAACACACACACATAGATATATATTATATGTATATCCATAGGTATAATTATACACACACACACACACACACACATATATATATATACAAATATTATATATTAATATATACATTCACAAGTGCTAGAAATGGTTTCTTGCAAAACCTAACAAACCGCAGACTCGCAGAAAAAGACATGACTTCTTCTCTAGGTGTCTGTTTAAGCTCCATGAATAGTCAATGTTAATTTCATGGAACGAACTATGATAAAACAGGTTATGGAGGCCGAACATACACACAAATCAGATGTTATGACTGTTTTAATTAAAATTTGATAGGGGCATGAACATGGAAACTAAGTTTTGGAGGCTTTCTAGTGGTTTTATGGGATTTTCAGGACCCATTTTTGACTGAGGCTATGATTGATTCATCCTGCTGCATATATCTCTTCGCTTACTTCGATTTGATATGTGGTAGAGCCCAAATGGACACTTTGAGAGAATGTTGTGGCCGTTTAAAGTTGGAATTTTTTTTGAGTGCTATAACTGATATATCATTCATTCCTCTAATCATATAATGGTTTCAACTAAACTTGGTCGTCACTGATTTTTTCGAGATTTGATTTTTCTGGTCGCGGTGCTCAAACGGACAACTGAAGCATATGTTATGCTTGTTTTAGTGAGTTGATTGTTTCTTTGGTTTTTAGGAGATACGAGAGTTGCAAAATTTCAAATGATAATAACTTCTTCTCCGAGTGTCCGTTTTGGCTCTACAACTTATCAAATCAAATATTGTGAAATGTTACACACTCCTGTTATCACTGAAAAAATTTCTCATGTTCATTGAGGTTCAAAGGACTAAAAACCCTCTGAGCAGTCATATGTTTGGATCCAGGGGTCCGTTTTTCCATAACTTCTGCTGAGGGTGTCTGTTTTGCCTAAACCACATATAAAATCAAATCTTAAGTCCATAAAAACACTAAGGGGACCATTTTATAAACATATAATATTCATCATAGTATGAAAAGGTCCTCAATCACTACAAACGACCATAATTTCTACTCCGAGGTGTCCATTTTGGGTCTAGCGAATATCAAATCGATATAAGACATATTTTAAAAAATATTTATTATATTTATATAAATATTAATTTACTTTTATATTAATATATTATTTTATATGATTTTTTTGAAATATTATCATTTATCAGTGCTAAGAAAATGTGTGTTGATAAAACCGCCCGTTATCAGCACTACTAAAAAAGAACTGAAAAAGGGGTAGCGCTTCCCTTGCCCTATTTTATGGTAGTTATTTCATAGACCCGAGATAAGGATTTTTATGGAAGGATTTTGGATTTAAAATAATATCTAATGGGAATCCATCAAGATTATCTTTGAAAACGAAGGTGGAAGGCTTGTTTCCGAAGAATGATCATAGATTATTCTAGATCTATTAATTATATTGGATCTCATAGTGAATGTGTAAACTAAATCTATCCCTTGAAATTTAATCTTCATTTATTATCACTCTTAGATTATCATGTGTTGTTTTGGGTAATGTTCTAGTCATAGTAAGCATGTGACCATGTTTCTAGTGTTGAACCTAGAGTTTTGGCTTCAATATAATGAAGGAAGGACGTCCATAATATTTTTATCCTCCATATAAATTTTTTTTTAAAACAAATTTTAATGGTTCATGACATCATGGTTCTTTAAATTTTCTGTTTTATTTGTTGGAGGTGTTTAGAGGTGGATGAGAGGGAGTCTAGAGATGTTATGATGCTAAAGACTTTAAGAAGGGTAACTACACATCATATAATCATATAAAATGATGTGAATTTCAGTTTCAAGGATTTTTAAGAAGTATCACAGTGTGTATATATTTTACACTACATGAGGAAGAGTATCACACCATTTAATATTTTGGGGTTTGAAAAATGAAATAAAATTATGAGGTGATGTGTTTTTTATGAAAACTCATCCCCAAGTGTTACACACCGTGAACTGGGACTTCACGTTATGTAATAAACTGATCATGTGCAATATCAAAATTCTTTTTTGGGAGAACCCTCATTCATTCATTCGTGGTTTGCTTTTTTTTTATTCTGGGTGAACCATTAGGCCTCTATTTTTTTATTGAGCCCATCTTCATCCCTCTTCGATCAGTTTTCCTTGGTTGTTTCTATTCGGAAATCATTAGTTGATATGGGGTGACTTATCCCCCTTTCCTGATTTTTTTCCTTTTGTTATTATCAAGGGGATCCAAATTTGTGGGTTTTCACTGGCTTAGGGTGCATATGGGTATCTTTTTGACTGATCCATGATTTGGTGTTGGGTGATAATTATTTTTCGTGTTGTAGTTGATTTTCATTAGAGTTATTTTTTAATATGTGGTGCACAAAAATTGGAAATATTTATTGAGGTATTATTTTCATTCTTTTCTTCTTAATGTGCATCATAGAGGAGGGGATTTACTCTTGTATGTCTATGGGTTATGGATGTTTCACAATTAATTTACTATATATAATTAGTTAATATAATTTAAATAGAAAATAATATATGATCTGTAAGATTTTATAGCTTCTATATAATTTTTTTCATGATAATTATATCGACTAAACACCCACTAAATATTATTTTCATTCTTTTCTTTGTTTGAACTTGATAATTCTATTGTGTTTGTTCCTTTTTTTGAGTTTTTTGGTTTCACCCTAAAAAATAAAATTTGTTATCCTTCTATACTTGGCTAAAAAATTATTTTCCCCGGGATTTAGTATGTGTGATAATGCCCCAATGAAAATTTGTGGGATGTGATATGTGTTCTTTTTAACTTGAAATTTTTATATGATGTGATGAGTTAATTTTTTTGGTTTGTATGTTTAGGGGAAGTGGATATAATTTGGATGTATAGTGGAGATATTGTGGGATAAGTATGATTATCCTGAATGTTTAAAAAAATAATGTAATTGTGTCACAGGATATGGTTGTGAGTTGGGTTTTTTTGGCTGGAATATATGTTTGGGAAGGTTTAATTTGAATATTTACAATAGTGTTAGGTATTATTAATTCCCACAAATTTTCCCCATGAGTTACATGTATACATCTTTACACTGGATCAAGATATCGTTGTATGTTGTTTCTTTAATGTGAAGCTTCATTTTTTTATCCTAGTACATCCCCGTAAAAAATGAATTTCAGTGAGTTTTTTTGTTCTATGTTGTGTTTATTAGATTCCCTTGAATTGATGCAATGAATCTTTATATTTTTAATAAATCATTGAATGAATTGGGTTGGTCTTGATAATTAAATATGAATGATTAAATAAATTATGGTGAATGTGAAATGGGTTTTTTGGAGTGATGTTTGTTGTTGTGCTTTTATAGGTCAATGTAAAGGTGTTAATGTTTTGAGTTGTTGACTTTTTATAACCCACTTGTTGGGCGTGAGTTTTTCATATCATATTTTTATCTTCATATATTTTACTTTTGAGTTCTATACTCACCCCACCCTAGTTTAGAACTATGCGATGAACTCCCTCATCATCATGGTGGAGGGTGTCTTACCCAACATATGTTGGTGAGTATGAATGGATAGGCACAAACACATTTCAACTCTCTCTTCTAGGAGAGATAGGTATGGAACCTGTTGTGATGGTCGATGATCTGTTATTTTCATAGATAGTGGTTGTAATTTCCCATCTATATTTAGGTGAGATGTGATGGCCTAGGAGTCTTCATGCGAGATTTTATGGACTATTTTTTCTATGGTTTTTGGTTTTTTCATTCCTAGATCTCACAAGTATTAGAAGGTGAGATGAATTCCTAGGTGACATTTAGATATGATGAGATGTGTTTTGGGCCCAGGATTTTTGGGGATTGATGTGTTGTGAGTCCCAGGTGTGTGTGGGATTCTTGTTATGTAGTTTGTGGCCTAGGTGTGTGCATCCAAGATATGATGTGATATACAGAAGGAATGTGTGTTCTAGGATGTACGATGGTTGGTGAGAGAAAAATACTATTGGGGATGTCATTATGGGTACCATATCATTGATGGGATTTATATTTCATTTCCAAACTTCTGTTTTTGGTTACCCTTCCATGGTGATGTTGGGATGGTTAGTATACCTATTTATTTGATTTTTTATTTTTGTGTTTTCTCACATGAGAATTATTTTTCTTCCCCCACATGTTCATGAGAGACTTCATCCCTCTGACTAAGTATTCTTATATTCCCACCACACATATATAAAACTTTTTGTAGGTTTCCTGAAAGATTACATAAACCATGTTGGGCATTATTGGATTAGATGTTTGGATATCTACTAGGTCAGAAGCATATCTTTTCTTATGTGTAGTTTTTTGGAGACATTATATAATTTGTTTTAGTTTTACATTTTCATTCATGTGGGATTGTTTTTGGATATCTCATTTATATTATGACTTTGATTATTTATGTATGATTAATAGTATATCCTAATATAAATTCTTATAAAGGGTAATATTTCACATATTATGTGATCTGTACAACCGTAGTGATTATTTACCACCTGGGCCTATTAAAGGTAGTGATCGAGGGTCACTATCACTCTCCCATCATGTGGTATATTTGGAGGTATAGGGTCATGAAATAGTGTTATCATATCTGATGGTTGAGATATATGAAGAATTTTGGTGTTAGGAATATTGAGGATTGCATTGGATGGAGGTGAAAAAGTTACAGTTGACTATTATAAGTTACATAGACAAGGAGACCACATTGGACATAGGATATTATCTCCCCATAGTTTTATAGTGAATAGAATCTATGTTTATTGATTAACCAAGTGAGATAGATCAGCTTACAGGGCAGAGACGAAGGAAATGTAACTGCATTATAACGAGTTATGATATTTTCTAAATTGGTTTGTTTTTGGAAGGTTACAAGGGATAAAATAAATAGAATGATTTTAAATAAATAATTATTAAAATATATACTATAGGGCATAAGAAGTATTTTTTTACCATTTAATTATTGCTCCTAGACATTGTTCAGGTGTGACTCAAGTAGTTGAGGATCAGTAGAGTGATCCAGTTGAAATCCATTGCGTTGATCCAGTTGAGGAGGATGAACAATGGCTATCAGATTATACATGCTTTCTAGAAGAAAGTTAAGGTTAATTACAAGGTAAGTGTTTCATAGCTGGAGAAAAATAGTTGGATAAAGTAACTAGAGATTATTTTCACTTTGATCCTGACATCGACAGAGTGTTGGGTCCCTTTGGTAGTCAGTAAGATGTGGGGTAATGTGTGTCATTGGTGGATGCTGTATCTAGGAGAGTGGAATGATGTATACCAATGTGGGCTGACTTCCAAAATGTGTTCCAGTTAGAGTTCATTTCATCAATAATGAAGGCTCATAATTGGAAGGAGATAATCTCACTTTATTAGGGGAGTATGTAAGTATATGAGTTGGGAATCAAGTTCATGTACCTTCATCATTTTTACCAAGACCATTTTACATATGAAGAGTCAAAGGGAATTCATAATTTGTGGTCACCCTATCCTTGTATCTAGTATTTTATATCTCCTTTTACATAGAAAAAAATTATACATGTTCCGATGAATGGGTAGGTGATTGAGTGGATGAGATCCCATTGAGTACTATCGTGAGAGTGGCGATGGAGAAGGTAGATGCCAAAATCAAGTTGTTCCTCAGGATATGAGACAATGAATCCGGAACTATGGTTTAGGTGGTTTTCATCTAAGAGGAAAAATAGATGGTTTTGGCCATGTGCACATAGTGGAGGCACTGGTTCTAGTGTTGCCAAATATTGTCAGAGGTAAAATGAATTTGTTTACAAAAAATTATTTTTCTTTGTTTGATTCATGATGTTTTACCATTTTTTCACCAACTCTAGAACATTATTTGTGACAATAAAAAGAGAGTACTCATGACCTCTTTGTGTTGAGTACACTAGTTGGAGGCCAGAACAACTTGTTTGATGAGTGTCAGAGGTGTAGACAGTTGATGGGACTGAATTATTTCAATGAGGATCACTTTTTTCAACTGATTCCACAATATGATGCGATTTACATCTTCTAATGGTTCTATATTGGAAGTTCTATTATGGAATGTATTTGGAGGAGGTCGATGTTTTATAATGTGGATGGCTAGAATATAGTTTTTTGGGTTGTGGAGATTCCAGGTGGGATGTCAGTGTCTGGATCCCCAACTTTCCTTGTTGGCGAAGATGTCGGTGGAATCTGTGGAAACATAGAAGGTAGAAGTTCGTAGGTTTTTTTTTTGGGGGGGGGTCTTGTATGTTTTCCAAGAGGATTTTTTTCATGCTACACACTCGATGTGATGTTGAGTCCAGGATAGACTTTTATCCATGTTCTTCTCTAATTTGGAGGAATCCTTATCCAATGGAACATTCTTATTTGTGATATTTCAGAATCCATATTGATGATATTATGAAGAAGGGTATTATGTGGAAAAATTATTCATAATGGGGATCTTAAGTGTTGTTTTCCAAGAAATAGGAGGGTATTGTGAGGTTGATCATAGACAAACAATTGTTGAATCTAGTAATGGTCAGATGTTATTACCCACTTTCGAGAATATATGATTTCTTCAACAAGATGAGAGTGGTGTGTTGGTTTTCTATGATCGATTGGTGATTTGTATATAAATAATTGAGCGTGATAAAGGGTGATATCTTGAATACCAACCTCCAATGTAGGTATGTACACGTTGAGTTTGTATTCATTCCATTCGGTGTTACTAAGGCACCATCTAGGTTCGTGTGACTTATGAACAATGTGTTCTATGATTTCTTGGTTGGTTTCATCATCATATTCATCGATGAAGTGTTGACGTAATAGAAGTCAGAGGAGGATCTTGGAGAACATATAAGAACTATCTTTTAGTTTCTTCGACACAACCAGCTCTATGGAATGTCATCCATGCCAAATTTTTTGACACCATGGGTTCATCTCCATGGGAATGTGGTGTCTCTAATAGGTTTTCTAATAGACCCATTGATGAACAAATCAATTGTTTCTTCGGAATCACCCAAGAACGTGGATGAGGATTATAGTTATATTATTCTTACAGGCTATTATCATAGGTTAGTACCCAATATCTCATGATTTACAGCTCTGTTGACATCCTTGAGTAGGAAATAACAATATTTTTTGTTGATTGATCATTTTTAGGTAGCGATCATTTTTATGAAGAGGATATTGGTCAATTCCCCATTGCTCTTGTTTATTAAGGTAGGGGTGATGTCTGAGGTGTTTTGTGAAAATTCCTATTTAGATTTAGGATGCATGATATTGAATCAGTGGGTAGTGAACACTTATGGTCCTAGGTGGTTAGGTCCCTACTAGAATAACTATTCCACCCATGATATGTAACATCCATCCATTATGTTCGCACTGATGTTGGGGGGCATTACCTCATTGGGGAGCTCTTTTTTGTCTTCATGAATCATATGTGTTTGAGGTATTTCTTTTTCTAATATTTTTTGAAACTTTGATATCAGATGTGGATGGGGATTCTTTTGGACTATGATTTGTAGATCTACCACTCCTCCAAAATGGGAAATTTTGTTTCCAATTATTTGACTAGAAATTCACAAAAGGGTGTTGTTCAGGAATATATGGGTTCTCAGAGAGTGATAAAGTACATGCACTCTTACACTTGGAAGAAAGAGTTTAAGGGTCCTAGTGATATTTTTTTATATGACAATGAAATAATTTCATTTTCTGTAGGTGGGGGGGTCTTAGAGTGCATCCTCCTAGGTATAGGTAATGTGTGATCTTTTTATCCATGGAGATACCCCAGAGGGATGTTTAGAAGAATTTATTTACTATATGTAATTTTATGGAATTTGTTTTGTTACTTTAGAGATGTGAAATGGATTCCTTTGTGAGTTTAAATGCTCATATTTTGTGGTACACATAGGATTTTCCAAGATGTACCATGGATTTAGGGTGCAGTTTTAGTGCCCCGGGATGAAATAGGCACTGGGAGTTTTCTAAGATGGGTGGTTTATTTTCTAGTAGGTTAAGGTCGGGAATTTAGTTACTTGTGGTTTTTTACATACCATAAAATTATCCAAGTGTAAATGGGAAAATCTCAGTGGATTTAAACATAAGGTTAACCAGAGCACAATGAAGATTTCATGCGATATGGTTGATAGTGGATCAGTTGATGAAATCAGCCCACTTCTTAGTGTTCAATGTGTCAGGCACACTAGAGGCCTTGTCCAAGATGAATGTGTAAAATGTGGTGAAATTTCATGGAGTTATGGGGTATATTTTCTCTAATCATAAAGTTTGGGTAACCTCATGAGGCTGAAAGGGATTTCATCTGGATTTTAGAACCTAATAATTCCTAAACACTACATTCCTCCCTCAGAAAGACTGTAAAATAGAATAGACAATCCATATACTGGAGAATATTCCACGATAATGCATCAATAACATTAGAGGATCTTGTTTGTGACACCTTCCCTTCATATAGGTTTCTTATAAAAATATATATCACTCTTCCATTGGAACGAATCCATTTTTATCATTGTAAAGGATACAGTTTTGTTCCAATTTTTGCTGGATAGTATTTGGGGACTATTGTTCTTTTTCCTGATGTGTTATTGAGCACTATAGAGAAACATTACCTTATTATTGAGAGGATGAAATCATCACAAGACTAGTATAGGTATTATGACGATCACATAATGAGGCCATTGTAGTTTGATGTTGGGGCCACATGTTCTTGAAGGTCAACCCTCATGTAGTCGACGTTTGGTAGGGGGAGTAAGATTTACACTATGATCTTTGGTCCCTATGAGGTGTTAGGGATAGTTAGAAAGGTGAAATACTGGTCCACATTGGAACCGTTAATGGATATGATCCATGAAAATATTTCAAATATCACAGCTTCATCAATATTTTCAGAATTACTCTTATGTTATTGAATGGGGGGAGTTGTATGAAGAGGGTGAAACAATGTTTGTGGAATGACCAGTATTGGTCCAAGATCATCAGTAGACAGTGTTGTGTTGATATTAAATTTAGTTTTTTCATGATTTTTGGAAGCATGATGGCCAATATGTGAGTACACATGAGAGATATACGAATATGCATCCCTATTACTCAGGGTTTTTGGTGAGTTTTTCTTTCCCTATTTTCACTTATAATTAGGCTTTTGAACCATATTTTATGAGATGAGATGTTTTACTTAGTTTTTAATGTTTTTGAGTGATTTGTGATATTATCCTGAAATATAAAAAACGGGTACCTGATACTTATTCAAGAAACATTAATTTTGATGTGATTAAACCCATTTGGGAGAGTATGTTTCCAAGAGTGGATATTATCTTTACATGGAAGACAAAATTCCATGAATCATGTGTCAAGATGCTGACTTTTGTTGTGTTAATGAAATGTGTGTTGTTGTTTGTTAGTTTGGAAGGATTGTGTTTTTTTAGATATTGAGGTACAAAAGAATCCATGGGGTGTATCATGAGGGTAGTTATTCAGACCCATTTTCTTCTAGGATTGTTTTTGGAATCCTAGGGGCATGAATTTTTGTAGATGTATCAGATTTGATATTTCATACCTTTTTATATGGATACTTTTCTTTTATTGGTTGTCGTAGTTGTTCGAAGTAGGATCAGAGAGAGTTTGGAAATGTTCAGTTGCTAAATGTTGGAAGAAGTGGGATTACAGATAATCTAATAAGATTCCACGATGTGAAAGTCAGTTTCTCTACTTTTCTAGGATGCTTGATAGTGTGTAAATATTTTACATGGTGTGAAGAGGTGTTTTAAGGAATTTAATACTTCAGGGTTATAAAAATAAAATAAAATTAATTTGTTACACATTTTTTTGGTGGAATCCCATCATCAGTTATTAAAATATATTTATTAGGATTACACATCATGTAATAACCTGATAATTTGTAGTTTTAAAAATTCTTTTTCTGATGAAACCTCAATTATTCAATATTTTATTCCTTTTATTATTGTTTTGGATGAAAACACGGATCTTGTTGGAGTTCTTCCAGCCCTTTTTAAACCTTTTTGGTCCATTTAACCATTTTCATGTTGTTTAGTGATCCACAAATGATACAAGGTGATTTCTCTCTCTTTCATGGTTGTTTTATTAATTTCTTATCACGGGGATCCACAATGGGGATTATTATTTTTTATGGGTGCATTCGGATTTAATTTTGAGAGATCCTTGAAGTGGTATAGGTAGATATATAGTTTTTAAATAGGGGTTTCATTTCATGTGTTTTCATCTTCACCCAGTAGTGCTCCAAAATTATAAGAGCTTCCATGAGGTAGTGTTTCCCTCTGGTTGTCCTTAATGGGCATCATGTGGGATGTGTTTAAGCCATGTTTGTTGGTGAATTATTATTTTTTTAAAATAAATTACTTATAAACAATTATTTAATAAAATTTAAAATTGAAATTGTATTTTATCCGCATGTTTTATTAGTTTTGATATTTTTTTAATATTGTTATTATATGGGATAAATGCCCCGTTGAAAATTGTTGTCGAATGTGTAATTGTGTTTCACATGATACATATATTGTGACAATTTATTTGTTTTATATTGTTTGGTTTCACCAAAGAAAATGAAAAATTTCTAACCACGTATACTTGGATAATGAATTGGTTTCCCCATGATTTGGTTTGTGTGCTAACACCCCAAATAAAAGTTGTGTAATTTGATATGTCTTCCTTTGAACATGTAAAATTCCTTTTTTATGTGATGTGTGATTTTTTTGTGGTTTGTATGTTTGGTGGAAATGGATTTCATGTGGTTTTTCAGGGGGCTACGATGGGTATGTTATTCTTTTACATCAAGGATGTGTAACAGGTTGTGCTTTATTTGTGTTGCTGGATGTGGTTGTGAGTTAGTGGATTTTTTGAAGGTGTGGTTATTTGGGAATGAATAATTTGAATAAATATAGTAGTTATTTGTATGGGTAAATTATTAGATTTTGTCCATGAGTAACATGTAGTTATCATCAACACATTTCGATAGTTTGTGGTTTGAGGTGACTTTAAAGTGGAGCCTCTTTATTTAATCAGATCTCTTAAACATCTGAAATGACTATGACTTTGATTCTCATTTTGTGTTGTGATTAGTTTTTTTCCAATAAGTGATGTAATTAACCTACATTTTTTTAATAATTATTATATTGAAATATTAAGGTTTGTATAATGTAATTGAAATGGTTAAATAAATTGGTTGGGAATGTGTAATGGTTTTTTGTGCTTGATATGTGGTGTTATGAATATATAGGTGGCATAATAGGAGATAATGTTTTGATTTTGTGATTTTTATGAGAACCCATAAGATGTAATTGAGTTTTTAGCATCATATATTTATATACATATATTTTCCTGGTGATTTCAAATATAACGCCACCCTAGATAAGCACTACGTTCCGAACACCACCATCATCAGAAGGGAGGATGTTTTTTCCAACATCCGGTTAGGATTATAGATAGTCGGGTACCCCAGTTTCCCTCTGTGTCTTCCAGGTGAGATAGGTACGGCACAAGTTGTGGTGGTTGAATGTATTTTAGTGTCATTGATGTTTTTTGTGATTGCATTGGTATCTTCAGGAGATATGTGATGGACCAGGTTTCTTCAGAAAAGATATGATGTCTTATAAGTTTTTGTGTGAGGTGGCTTGTGCTTTTCAGGGATTCATAGGGATGATATGGTAATGTGTATTAGTAGTTGTACTTGGAAAGATATTTTATGTGTTTCATAGCCCCGGAGTGTGAAGGATGGACGTCTTATGAGGACATGGTGTGTACATGTGAGAGTTTTTGTGGGGACCATGAGTATGGAAGGGGGTTGTTAATTTTTTTGTTGCCCAGGTCTATTTGGGTGGGATGTGTAGTGTTATATAGAAGGGGTATGATCTCTAGGAAGTATGATCTTGGGTGAGAGTGACATACTAGTAGGGAAGTAGTGTGGGGTATCCCATAATTATTGTGATTTATTTTACATAACACCACTTGTGTTATTTGGTTAGTGTGACTGGGTGAGGTTGTGAAGGTTAGTATACCACTTTATGTGATGTTTGGTTCTATTGTTTTTAAAAAGTTTCATTGGTATTATTCCCTCACATGTGCACAAGATAATTTTTTTTTCTTAATGAGTATACGTGTATGATCACCCTACATATATAAAACTACTTTCAGGTTTCTTGGATGACTTTGTGTACCGTGTTCGGTGTAACTTTATGGGACCATTGGACAACTATTGTGTCACTATCATTGCTCATCTTTTGGGTATTTACTACATATAGGATCTTATATGTGTTACAGTTTTACATTTTTGTGCATATGGGAGGTTTTTTCTCTATCCTTTTATATTATTCCTTGGAGTTGTTGTGGATGATTCCTTTGGTCTCCCGATCATGTTTCTTATAAAGTGAAATTCCTCTCATATTTGGGATATTTGTACACCCTTGGTGTTAACCACTATCCTGAGGCCTAATAGAGGTGGGACATGGGGAGAGGGGGTGGGGTTAGTGTCTCTCTTACATAATTGTGGTGTCATTGGGGGAGGGGGTCATGACACACATGTTAGTGTTTTTGTGGTCCATGTGACCATTGATTTGTGTGATTCTCATGTGGGTGTGTGGGAGTGTCCAATAAGATATTGTTTGATATAAAATAAATCTGACATGCTTTGTTTTACATTCTAATTTAATGTATGCATTTCCTATGGATATTCTAATTCCGATATAAATTTAATCTTTTTTTCCTAAAATGGATATTTATATCGATATATGGGGATAATTTATCATGTAACAGATTGCATGTCACTTGGGGTGTTTCTATTATTTTCAACAAGATACGAAATGTTCATCATAGGTGGGAATGGCTATGTAATATTGGGAGAGGTCTATAATGTATTAAATTTTGTAAAATATACAGATGGGTATCATATATGTTCATGAGTATAGATTCAAATATTTCAACCTGTTGGTTTATTGTCTATCATATATAAAGAAATAATAATGAGGTGGTGATATATTAGATGAGATAGAAAAAAATCATAAATTGTGGATTGTGACTTTATTAAAAAGAGGGGTGGTTTATTTCTCTAATGGTGTCACATGGATATAAGATAGTTGGATGAATCTGTAAAACACAAATCTTGAGCATATGTGTATCCTTGTCCAGAAAAAAATAATTATCAGAAAACAACTAACATTTTACTAAATATGATCGAGCCACATTCTTGGAATCATGTTTGTGAAAGATGATCTGACAGGTGATCATTTAATTTTTCAATTATATTATTATAATTTTATAAAGATAAATTTTACTAATAATATTTTATTAAAGTTATATTAGGGGTTTCTTATTTTGTTATTATTATCACACACTATATAGGAATATCGATGCAAGTATAGAGTCTATTGAGATGGATTTTAGATAAGGGTAGGTTACCTTTATATAGATGTTGAGTATGAGCAGAATGGTGGACCAAGACGACACATGGATAGTCAACAAGGTTATATTAAGACACCACTATTTATTTTTTATTTTATTTTATATAAATATTACACTTATGTGGTACGATGATATTATTATTTCAGATAATGTATGACATACTTTTGTAGTAGGGAATTATGTTATTTTTACTTTTTAAAAAAAATTCTTATTTATTATGATTATTTTTTATAACATTGTATTGAAATAACACAAAACCTAGAATCGTATGCCCTATATTTACTATATTTCATTGGTTCAATATTAATTATTTATCCTTCCAATGTACCATCAGTTTTTTAGTCTAGGGAATACATATGAATGCATGAATTACAAATTACATATGAAACCAAAAAATAGAATATAGTTCTTTAATTTAGGAAATCATTAAATATCCTTCCACTGAAATCTTAATTTAAATCTTGGAATCAGGGAAAATGGAAAAATTAGAATAGAGTGATATGATAATCATTGTATGATAATATTAATAGATAAATCTATCATATAATAAATTGGAAATGAATAAATTATGTTCAAAAAATTCAGTATAAATGATCACCTGAGCATGAATCTTTTCTAAGGGTTATATAAGCATTAGAATAATCACATGAACACCAATTATGGATTTTATAATGATAGAAGTCACAAATCCATACACCTAAAATAAACTATTGACACTACATTCAATGTATATTGATACACTATCTTTTTCATGCATTAAATGTACATAATATTTGAGGAATACTTAGAATAATTTATAAATAGATTCACAACTACCATATTAGTATACTCCATTTGGAAACATTGAAACATAAATAATTGTACAAATTTTTGATAAATTATCTCCCACATGGTTATTATTTACTAACAACCCTCTTAAAGACATCAAATATAATACATAACTTCATATCATATAGAAATAATCATAAAAACGGGTGATCTTAGATTCTCAATAAGGGTAAAAAAGGGAGACATGTAAGCATAAACATAAGCACTGGTTTATGAAAATCTGACCATAACATTAGAAAATCATACCCTTCATGTCATAAGATCATAAACAAGACTCCTGGACTAAATCATTGTCATTAATATGACATGAATCGGTAAGAAAATAAATAACATAATCCATGAAATCTAATCATATAAATATGGAATTGAATTGTGGAAGAAACATAATTATATAAAATTATTTCCATAGTATTAAATGCATTGCTGCCAAGGAAATATTAGTAGTATGGGTTCACTACCCATACCATCTTGTTATTAATGTTTCTATCCCATATATATCTTTGTAATATTATTCTAATCCTTTTTCCATCTTGAAATTCATGGTTCACACCCATGGCCATCTTACTAGTGAAATTACACTCACAAGACCATCATAATCTATCTTAGGAGAAATTAATCTTTACCAAAGGCATCAGATATATATATAGGTCTCACCCCTCTCATAATGAAATAATACATACATGTTACAAAATTTTATAATTAATAATATAATAACCCAATAATTGAAATGGTTTTCATAAAAATTTAATCATATCATTACCTCTTTAAAAGATACATGAATCATTTTCATTTTATCTAAGAATAACACATGATTAGAAGTGGGGTTTATAATCATATAACTGGTGAATTAAAGATAAATTTCATAAAAATATAAACTGTGAAAGAGAAACTGATTTCATAATCCATTTACCCTTGAAAGTGAAATGGATTTCTTAAACACATAACCCATGATAGACAAGTATATTTCATTAAAATATTACCCATGAAAGGGAAATTAATTTCACAATCGTCATTGAATTAAAAATAATCCATCCAAAGAAATAATATTAGTGGAACCTTTATATAATTTCCCAGAATGACATGAGTAACACAAATGGATGTCATCTTAATTGGTAAATAATTTTGAAAGATCATTTAAATAAAATTCTTGAGGGAAATATCATTGCATTGTAAAATACTCCTATTAAAATATGATACTTTTTGAAAACCATTTTAATTGGGAATAAATATTAAGACATATAAAGGATTATTTTATAGATTTTGAAAACCTTTTTCATTCAAAATATCAATAAAAATTTTGAAACCATTTTGAAAATTGTTTTCATTGAAATCTAGTAAAATAATATTAAAAAATTTTCAAAAAACCTTCTCCCTATAAACATATAAAATATGTTTGAAACATTTTAAAAATCATTTTTCATGAAAATTGTTCATGAATATTGAAAAAATTTTGTAAATAATTTGTTTGTAATTTTTTATACTAATTATAAAAGGAGATTAAAAATCATTGACATAAATTTCCTTGAATATAAACATTTATAATCTTATTATTGTAGTTTTGAAAATAATTTAAAAACTATTCTTGAGCGTAATACTTTTTGGGAAACCATTTTCCTTAAAACAATATGATGAAAATATAAAAAATTATTATGAGCATTTTTTATTTTTTTAATATAACATTGTAATATTTTAATGGAATTATTATGTAATTTCATTCATGATGGAGGGTAAATTATTACATTTCAAACATTATTATTTTTCAATAAAAATTGTAGAAAAGTTCATCGATTGAAAAATGAAATGTATATTACTTTTTAAAATCACATTTTTAGCATAAAACATGGAAAATATATCATTTAAAAAACATAGAAAAATATTAAAATACTTTTGGATACCATTTAAAAAACATGGATTTGATGGAACATAGATTTGTGACTGAAGAGAGAGGTAATGTCAGAAATTATTGAAACTTTTTCCATAATCATCATACGTACCAATGGGTGTAAAATGGTATTATTACAAGGATATAGAAATTATTAATTTAAGTTAGTAATAATCATGGAATTTCATGAGATATATATAATAATATTTCATCAATGGGAGCACAATCATAGAAAATCTCGATGAATTGTTAGATTATTCCTATAAATCTTTACCAATTCAATAACATTAAATTATAAAACAATGGAATAAATAATAATACATAGTGCATAAAAAATAAAATAAAAAATTGATTAATTATAAAAAAATTAAAAGTGTGTATATAAAACTCATGGAAAAATATAGTTTCAAAAAATGGAATCTGTCTCAAACATGATAAATTGATACAAAATTACTTTATTGATTTGATAACATTTGTAACATAAACCACATGAAATTAAGATAATCAAATTAATAAGTAAAATTAACATAAATTTAGTTATAAAATTCATATAATACATTCATGGGAAGTATATATACCGTAGAAAATAAATTCATGTTGAATATGGCATGTATCTCATGAATATAAAAACTGATATGAAATTCCCTTACCTTATGTCTTGAATCGCTTTGTACTCATACAATCTTGATATATAATAAATATAAGTTTATTATAAATTTTTATGATAACCATATTCTTAATTATAAAACCAAATATGGTTATATTGTGAATTTATATTATCTTTTAATTAATGATTCGACCTTATGGTTTCCTTTTGGGTAATATTCGTTCGGTTTTCATATTTATCAAAAAATTTATATTTCTTGTTCTCATACATATATAATGATTTAAATATTGTAAAATGTTTTATAAATAGAATATATATTCACTATATATGTATTAATAATGATGTATATTATATATAACGACTAAATTTGATACACCATTTATGGAGACAGTACGACGTACGTACGAATTAACATTGTTTTTATTTATAATTGTAATATTGGAAGAATTTAAGTAAAGAACATATACGTATATATATAAAAAATATCAATAAATTATAATTATTTGGTAATATATGTAATATTATTTCAATAAAACCATCGTTAATATATTCTTCGTGGTGTGTGAAAAAATCACATCGCTATGAGGAGGCGGTGGTCCACACTTTCCCAAATGTAAAAATTTACAGAAAATGGAAATCATAATTATAGGATTTATATAATAACTAAATAATTATAAATAAATCATAAATATCATATATATATATATATATATATATAAATGTATTTTTAATCATAATGTCCAACCATAAGTGGTGGTAAAGGTAAAATGAATATCATAGTTTCTTGAGGCGCTAGTTCCTCAAACAAAAGATTGTTATGTTTGTTGATAATTAGATGGAAGTGTGTGTATGTGATTTTTTAACCCCTAGAATAAAAAAATGTCAATATAATTATGATAGTTTTTCAATAATATGATAATGAATTAAGAATAATTTAGGGGGTGTAGAATGAAATTTACTAATATGATCTTGAAAAAGGATATTACCCCTTTTTTGGGTAACTTCAATTGATTTTCACAAAAGGAATTCCTTGGTGGGATTTCAACTGAAAAGGAGGATTGTGTAATCAATTTAGGGATGTTTTAAAGTTAATTTCGTATATATTTTAATGTAAATTTTTTTTAGAGGAATGAAAATGGGGTTATGGGTGGTGGGATTTTATAGGGATTGGAGGCGACCGACTTTGAATTTTTGAATAAATATTAGGTGTTCCTACGTATTTATCTAAAAAAATCATAGCACAAAAAAAAACAAAATAAATAATGGATGTATTATGGGAAATATATGGCTATAATAGGGGTATTCTAAATGTTTTTAATCATTTTTGACTCTATGTTTAACGATTCTAACATTTTGTATTTTAATTTTACCTTAATCAGTGTAATTAATCCTCATCAAATTCACTAACATTTTTGGTAAAAAATTATGATGATATTACTATAAATTAAAGATCATATTAATTATAACAATTTATTTTTTTAAAATTTAATTCACAAAATAGAATTAATTATTTTTAATTCTAATCATACAGGCAAGGAGAGAAAGCGAGTTTATCAAGTGACAATGTTGAAATGATTATTATGTTTTCTATATAAATTCAATATAAAACGATTTCAATGGATGTAATTCGATTAATAGATTAATTATTTAAATAATTTGAAATTAAAATAAACTTAAAATTCAATTTATCTATATAAATAAGATATAATAGAAATGATATTAGAATTTTATTTTAATATTTGTCATTATTCAACTAAAAATGATGTTTCGAAGAACAATCCCAAAAATTCACAGCAATCTATTTTTTACATTATGAAATTTAAAATGGTATTAATTTTAATAAATTAATTTTATGAAAATTTATAAAATTAATTTTATTATTTTTCATATAAGGACATAAAATGGAGTTCTTTTGATAAAATATTATTTTAAAACATAGAAATACTTTACCAAAAATTTTATTTATCCTTATCACAATTATGAATAATTTTTTAAAAGTAATTATTTCTATTCATATTATTAAATATAATGAATAGGTAATAATTATCTCATTTAAACAATTATAACAATAAAATTATGACTCATTGAAACTCAGTGTTGCATCTAACACATGCCATGTTGGTGTTGTGTAGAGAGCATGCCATATTGGTTTTGTGTGTAGTGCAAGACAAGTTAGTGTTGTGTGAAGAAATTGATAATATAATTCATATGTGTAGTGAATGAAAAAAGTGTTTTAAAATAAAAAAACTTTTTTTAGTGGTGCATGAAATGAATATTATCAATAATATTATATTAATTAAAAATGATTTTTCAAAAAATCTTACAATGTTAAATTTTAACACCCATTATATTAAATTTCTCACAGGAAATTTATCTAGGTTAGTATTGGTTTAATACTTAGATATTCTTTTCTTATAAACCCACAATGTAAAAATGTATAAACAAATATACTATAAAAATTGGACGATGGAACGATAACGAACACCCAAAGTGACAGAAAACTAGTTTCCCATATAGGATAACATCGGTGGAATGTGAAAATATAGAATTGGATGAAAATAATAAATATTAAAAGGGTGATATTGAGGTCATAAATCCCAAATAATTTAATGATCAATGAAAATTTTAGGGCATCACATTCTTACATAGATAATGATTTAAATTGACATTAGTTCAACCAAAATTATTATATTAGGATAATAGTTTGTTTCTAGATTATTTTCCTAATGTTGGATAATTTAAATGAAATTATATAATAGCATTATTACAATACAACATCACCCTTCATTTTTCCATTATCACTTTTAATGTCACCATTTTCTCTAAAAAGGAAGGTTACTTTTTTATTACCATGGTACTAACAGATCATGAGATCCATGATAAGTGTTCACAACAGTTATTAGCTACCATCAACAAAATGTTGTTAGAACAGGTTATCCAATATTTATAAATACTCATTGGTGACATAATACATTAATCTCATAAACATCATTACAATTTTATCATTAATATTTCATAAATGGATAACCTTAAAAAGATTATAAAGGATGGAAATCCAAAACATTATAAACATAGTCACAAAATCATTATAACATTGATCCTACATATATGACAGATTAGATATTTGATTTCATATTCATAACATGTTAACAATATCATTATATAATATCTAGAAGCATGTAAAAATCCTGAATCACCATTAATAATTTTAGAAAACATGCATGCTTCCTTATTCCAAATATTACTGGATCAATTACATAACTACTATAAATTGTAAACATCATCCATAAACTACATTGTATACAAATACCCTGTTAGTTATTATGTAATTAATACCATCAAATTTACTAATTCATATCCAAAATATATTTATCCAAACAACATTGTCTTATAAATGGGGAAATATTAAGGATTATCTTTAATTATTCAAAATATAACCTTATCATTAAACAACTTATCCATTCTATCAGAAACATTCAACATATTCATTTAAATCCTTAAAAAACATAAATAATAAAAACGTTTTATATGTCACCATTCATATAAAATAATTATTGAATCTAAAAAGATATAAATATTTATTACTCCACTATCTCTATTATTAATAAAATAGATAACATATCATATTACTTAATCACTCTTTCCATTCACATTTCATTTGTTGTTTCACCATCATAGGAAATATAAACATTACATGTATCACATTTCTGATTCAATTTAATATCTTTCCCTTTAAGACACTAATTTTCAAAATAACCATTCATTCCAAACATTTCAATTTTTTCTTTTATGATTCATAGAGAGAAAAATATTACCATCCATTTCACAAACTGAACCCTTCAGTTTCCTTATGTAGTTACATGCTTTGTGACATTAATTTCCATAGTCAATACATATTATTGTCCTAATAAGAAAATAACATGGGTGATTAATTTCACATTCGAGACACAAATGGAAAACAATATGCATTCCTCAATCATCTCCATGATCCCAAATATTTGAAAACCCCTTCATTCTCTTCCATGGTTGTAACACCCCGAGATTTTATGAAAAATATTCTTTTAATTTCATTAATGTCTTGTGTTGTATGCTACACCAATATTACCTTGCGCTATACGCAACACCATATTAGCTTGCAGTATACGCAACACTATTCTTGGATCGTGTTACACACAATTTTGATAATAGTTATTCTATGCAACATTGAGTATATATATATATATATATTCAATGTATAAATGAAATATGGTTGGATTATGATATAAGAAACAATGAAGGATTATTTCACAGCACGCAACCCTGACATGGCTTGCCTTACACGCAATCGCGACCTTCCTCGATAGCGTGTGTTGTACGCAATACCGGGTTTTACTAAACAACGATATATTATTATAATATTGTTATGAACTAGCCATTATGAATAATGTTAACTAAATTTTTAATTTTATAACATTATTATTCATCTTACACATTTCTAGAACATGGTATAAGAACAAAATAATTTTTTGGGGTAAAATAAGTATTTTTCAAAAAATACAGTTTTTCCACCTTTTGATGGTGCACCGACTTTAAATCTAGTTTTTGACATGTTTATAAGTTCAATTTGGCAAAAATAAAATTCTTCTTTTGAATCAGGATATAATAATTTACATTAGATAAAGTTTTTATATTTTTCAGATAAATTTCATATTTTAATGAATTGTAAAAACACGCTATATTTGAATTAAAAACAACTTTTTTCATGATAATATCTTATGTGGTTAAATTATAATATTTAAGGGTTTAAATGTATAAATAGGATATATTATTACCATTTAATATAATTTATATCATTAGCATTGATTTTACCTTGAATTCGTAGGTTAAATCAATTCAATCTTTTGCAATGTTTTAAAGAAAAACCCGTTTTCTTTGGACAACGGGATAAATTTTAATTTAATTTCTGCATCTTTTGTGTATTGAATTTGAAAAAATGGATTCCATATTTGGAATCAGTGGGTCCAAATTATGTTAATAACCTACTTTTTATTTTTGGGCATTGTGAATAGTAACTACGGTAAATTTTATTTACTATAGTTAAAGGTAAATCGAGTAATTAAGGGTAAATATAAGATTATAAAATTACCCTAAAACATGGAAAAATCCTATTGGATAGCTAAAAGTAGACCCATATAACCTAAGGGTCGGATTAGATTCATTTTAGGGACTTTTGTCCATGAACATAATTTAATTATTATTAAAACCAAAGAATGTGACAACATGTCACTTTCTTAAATCTTATAAGTATAATAATTGAATTTAGTGACAAACTTAATAAAACTTCGAACATGAATAGTCTCCAGAAAGATAATACAATTATCTACATCATAGGAATTTATTTATAATTTTTAGGGATTCAATGAATATCATTTATTATGACACAAAGATGATGCATTAATTGTATTATTAATGAAATATTGACATAATTGATGTTATAAATACCCAAATAAATGTAATTGAAGATTTTTTATGAATTAAACTAATTTTATAGGTGAATATGTCATGTTATTATTGATTTAATTAACTTTTTTCGAACTAATAATTCTTTTAGATTTTCACAAAAATCAATTACTAGATAGTGTCAAAATTGACATAAAATTGTTTTTAAAACAAATATTATATTATTAATTGTTATTTTATTCCTAAAAATCTATGGTTCGGAAAAATGACTTAGATAAGGTTATATATATTAATAATAAATCAATTTGGAGCTATTTAAAACCGAATTTGACTTTATAATAAAATAATAGTTTTAGTTATTCCAAAGGTACCCCTCTCCTCCCTTATAAAAGGGCACCTCCTCCCCCTCTTCCTCACACCACTTTGAGCCTTCAAGCTCGTAAAACCCCTGACAATTTCTCCTCTCAACTTCCCTAGAAACATCCTATAGGTTTTTTTCTTCTTCAAAGACCTATTTTAGTGCCCTAAAAGAAGGTCTCAAAGAAGCACTTCAAAGAAGAGGTAATGTCCGTTACCGATTCATTCATCTTTATTTCTTCTTCCACTTCATATTCTTTAGTTGTTTCATTATGAAGTTATAACATCAGTATCACTAATATACTGATATGTTATTATATGTATGAAACAACCCTATTTCACCATCTATCAATCCTATGGAAAATGAAATCACCGCGCGTGCATACGTACGGAATACCGTCTCCACGCCGCGGTGAAATCTATTTTCCACCACCACCTTACTTGGATGGGTATAATGGTGTAAATAATAACTATATATGATTAATTGATATTGATATTGATTCTGAAATAGTATACATATACTCCAATACAGTCCCACGATCATGATAACAATATCATCGCTCGTGCGTACGTATGGACTACTGTCTCCACGACGCGATGAGATTCATTCTCCACTTTAACCATTCATGAATAATTATAAAGTATATATAATAAGTAATAATGAAATATATGACATAATAATGATACTGGATTTATGTGTATATATATTTATGTCATCTACTTAATTCCATTCAACTCAATAAGGAAACGAAAACAGCGTTCATGCGTACGTATGGCCTACCGTCTACATGAACGGTGTATTTCATTCCTTTTACTGATCTATTATATATATGTATATTCTGAATATATATTATATATAAATCATTTTTTATATTCTGTAATTATGTAATCATGATCAATGTAATCATATCAATAATTACAAGTCAAAACACGGACGAAAAATGAAACGATATTACCCAAAACACTCTTTAACATGGAATTTACAAAAGAACGGTTAATATAAAGTCATTAGTGAACCATATATGATATCATAATAATTAATATGATTCTGGAATAAGTCAATGACTTTATTTAAATCATTATACAGGAGGTTCAGACACTTACGAAGAAAATCGGACCTAAGGTAAGGGAAATATCACAATCTCATTTTTATCTGAGATTGTTTATGGTATTTACTGGGGTGTATTTTTTCATCCACATCCATGTTTCCTCAATATGTAACATTGTTTCCATCCACCTATAATTTTTTAAATCCAATTTTACCCTTCTGTGAGTTTTTAGGAAAAGATATGAAAGGAATCTTTTGTCATTTTTCGTACGAGGTACTTTTTTGACTTTTCCGACAAAAGTACGAGAAGAATGATTTCTTTTAACTTATACGACATGAATGGATTTTTAAAACATTATTTCCTAGAAGCTTCCCTTAAAAGTTTTCGAGTTTATTTTTAATCAACTTCTTTTAGTTAGAATTGTATGACATGTTAATAAAGGAAAAGTGTTTTTGAAGTAGAAAGGATTTTTTCCTCAAGAATGGAGTTCAAGTGTTTTATCAAAATTATTTTCCATCTATGATAATAAAGGGTTCTGTTTATATCCCTATTATTACATTGATTTGATTATGTTGTGATGGAAATATTTTTATTAATTCCTTTATCTTATATGAATTGTTTTATGATGTCACGATGTTTAAGATTCCCATTTTTATTACATGTCTTATGCTATGATATATGGTTTATGATTTTGGGGCACACATAAGCATGGTATCATTATGATATGGGTGGGAACTATATCTCACTCCAATTCATTGGGTAAACATTTTATATCTCTTGAGATTGACATGGCTGGAACGGTAGGATATACCGGTTCAGTGAAACAGGACTGAAACGAGGAGTGAACTTGGTTCAGAAAGGGACTTTTTCCACTAAGATAGTCTCTGAAATGAGTCTTGACTAATAAGAAATGATTCTCTATGATTATGTGTGTATGACACAAAGTTTCATGTTTTACGTTATGATTATTGGGATTACATTTCACTACTATGATTTATCCCATGTTATGAAATTATGATCTCTTTTGCAGGTTAAGATTTCAAGAAGATATGTTCTTATGAATATGACGTGATTGATATTTATTTTGATTAACCTTACAGAGCATTTGAGCTCACCCTTTTATGTTTTTTTCCCCAGGACATAAAGAAAGGATTTAGGTTTTCAAAAAAAATAAGATCTTTATGGGAGATGTTGAAGATCTTTCACCACGATTAGAAGATTATATTCTTAGTTTCTGAAGACACTAAACTATTACGGTCCTTGTGTGTGTTCTTTTGTTATGTACTAAGTATTCCAAAAAAGTAATGAAATTTCAATGTATGTCAATCTTCGGGTCTCTACAGTTGGTATCAGAGGAAAAGTTTAGTCAACCATTGGAAACTAGGATGCGAAATCGTTAGTGAGATCCCTAGAGATATTTCTAAGGTATGTCTAGGGATGTCCCTAAGGATAATTATACGTATAGGATATAGTCCTAGAACTATGGTAACGATATTATACTAATCCAAAGATGTTATATTTTGAAGTTACTCCCCCTTTATTATGATTTTTTCCTCTCACACTATTCTTTTTGGGTTTTTGAAAATGGCTGGAAACAAGATGATTCATGATAATGGAGGATATGATTGACAATGGAATGATATTATTCATGAGAAACCAAATAAAATGGGATTTGGAAGTCCAAACATCATTATTATGCCAAATCGGAAATCTCATAATATGATCAATAAAGTAAAATTTTTTATGATTCCTGACTCGGCTAATAAGAGATAGATGGAGTTTCATGATGATCATAGAGGAAAGAAAGTTTAATTTCCCCTATGTAAATAATGTGGGAAGAGGCATCAAGGAGAATGTTTCAAAGGAACTGGAAGATGCTTTGGGTGTGGAAAAGAAGCACACAAAGCCAGTAAGTGCAAAGGAAAAGGTTCAGTTAACACCAGGGATGAGGATAATGGTATTGCTACGACATCAACAATGGTTAAATGTTTTAAATGTGGAATGTAAGGGCATTATGCAAACCAATTCCCTAAGGGAAAGTCTCATGAAGAGAATCAGTGTGGTCGTATGGGTAGTATTTATGTTGATGATGATGAAGAGACTACAAATGATATGTGAGATGAATGAATTGTTGAATCTTGGTCAATGGTTTAAGAATGTAGTGGAATGATTACATGTTTATCATGTGTAATGTTCTATAAGTAATCTCATGGTACTATGTAATAAAGATACATCTAAGGATTGTTACACTGTTGTCTTTCCATGAGTTTTGAAAGTGTATGATTAATGGTACCAGTATCCATGAAAGGTTATTCAGATATTTTTTTAATGTAGATGATATGCACATAATGAAGGGATAAAGAGAAAATTAAATGCTTGATAGTATTCATGATCTCATGACTGATATAAGGAGAAGGTTATATCATGGTTTGAGTATATAGAATTTTTGGATTTTGGTATGTGGAAAGAGTTAACATTTGACAGCATTCATGTTTTCACTAAGGATTAATGGGTATTCATTTTTCAAGAGAATACATCATTAAGGTATTCACATGATTGGAATGTGACCAAAAAGATATATGGGGGATAAATGATGGTATTCACATGCTTGGTTGACGACATTTCAAGTAATCGTTTTCATTATACTATGAGCATGGACCGAAGTATTTTAGATAAGCCTAAAGATTGGAATGGATTATGTTAACCAGAAGTTAGTATTGTTTAAGGATATAACTTTTTTGATATTATTTATGTGATGTTATAGTAATGTAGTTTTAGAAAAAGGACAACCAGCAGGACGGGCGACAACCCATCGCGTCGGACAAGGCCGTGGGAATAGAACCCACAACCGAAGTGCGACTGGCCTTTATCGCCTAAAATTGGCCTACATGAAGTCCATGTTTAGTAGAAACTAGTTTTATTTTATTACGTGGTATGATATATGAAGTATAAGTTCATTTTTGGAATCGTATACGATTAACCTCACCATAGATAGACTTATGTATATTTGATAACTTTTGCTAACCTTTTTTTTGAAACAGATGGAATGACCCATCATTTTATCACATGATCTATTAACACTTCATGAATAACAAATTCAAATTCATTTCTTTAAGAGATGAAGTGGAAATTGTTCAAAGAACGAACAATAGTGAAATTGTACCAAAATCATGTAAGTATTTCTTTTAATTCACCAACTTTAGGGAAATGATCATGAAAACCAAAAATGATTTCCTAGTGCCCGTATATCTGATTAATCAGATGGTACCTTATATCATCGCAAATCTATGGCTTTATGATTGTTGGCTATTTCATAGCCATGTTCTGTACCACTCTCCATCAGAAGTTGATGGTCAAATTTTTCTTCCATATTCATATTTTCAAATATGTTATCCTACGTGGAAACCCAGTGATGAGTTTATTTGGGTAACCGTTACATTTCATACTTTTGTTTTTAAATATTGGTTTTGGTATTCGTTTTTACGATGTGGGTTTCTATTAAAGAAACTTTCGAATAGTAAACCATTTATAACCCCGACGAATTTTGAGGGAGAAATTCATTTTAAGGGGGGTAGAATGTAACACCCTGAGATTTTATGGAAAATATTATTTTAATTTCATTAATGTCTTGGGTTGTATGCTACACCAATATTACCTTGCGCTATACGCAATACCGTATTAGCTTGCAGTATACGCAACACTATTCTTGGATCGTGTTACACACAATTTTGGTAATAGTTATTCTACGCAACATTGAGTATATATATATATATTCAATGTATAAATGAAATATGGTTGGATTATGATATATGAAACAATGAAGGATTATTTCACAGCATGTGACCCTGACTTGGCTTGCATTACACGCAATCGCGACCTTCCTCGATAGCGTGTGTTGTACGCAATACTGAGTTTTACTAAACAATGATATATTATTATAATATTTTTATGAACTAGATGTTATGAATAGTGTTAACTAAAATTTTAATTTTATAACATTATTATTCATCTTAAACATTTCTAGAACATGGTATAAGAACAAAATAAATTTTTCGGGTAAAATAAGTATTTTTCAAAAAAATGCAGTTTTGCCGCCTTTTGATGGTGCACCCACTTTAAATCTAGTTTTTGAATTTTTTATAAGTTCAATTTGACAAAATAAAATTCTTCTTTTGAATCAGGATATAAAAATTTACATTAGATAAAGTTTTGATATTTTTCAGATAACTTTCATATTTTAATGAATAGTAAAAACACGCTATATTTTAATTAAAAACAACTTTTTTCATCGTAATATCCAATGTGGTTAAATTATAATATTGAATGGTTTTAAAGTATAAATAGGATATATTTTTACCATTTAATATAATGTATTTCATTAGTATTGATTTTACCTTGAATTCGTAGGTTAAATCAATTCAATCTTCTGCAATGTTTTAAAGAAAAACCCGCTTTCTTTCGACAACGGGATTAATTTTTATTTAATTTATGCATCTTTTGTGTATTGAATTTGGAAAAATGGATTCCATATTTGGAATCATTGGGTCCAAATTATGTTAGAAAACTACTTTTTATTTGTGGGCATTGTGAATAGTAAGTACGATAAATTTTATTTACTATAGTTAAAGGTAAATCGAGTAATTAAGGGTAAATATAACATTATAATATTACCATAACACTTGAAAAAATCCTATTGGATGGATAAAAGTAGACACATATAACCTAAAGGGCGGATTAGATTCATTTTATGGACTTTTGTCCATGAAAATAATTTAATTATTATTAAAACCAAACAAAGTGACAACATGTCACTTTCTTAATTATTATAAGTATAATAATTTTAATTTAGTGAAACATTCATGGAACTTCGAACATGAATAGTCTGAAGAAATATAATACAATTATCTACATCATAGGAATTTATTTAGAATTTTTAGGGATTAAATAATTATCATTTATTATGACACAAAGATGATGCAATAATTGTCTTATTAATGAAATATTGACATAATTGATGTTATAAATACCCAAATAAATGTAATTTAACACTTTTAATGAATTAAACTAATTTTATAGGTTAATATTACATGTTAGTATTGATTTAATTAAATTTTTTTGAACTAGTCATTCTGTTAGATTTTCACAAAAATCAATTACTAAATAGTGTAAAAATTGACATAAAATAGTTTTTAAAAACAATATTATATTATTAATTGTTGTTTTATTCCTAAAAATCTAAGGTTCAGACAAATGGATTATATAAGGTTATATATATTAATAATAAACAACTTGGGGTTCGTTTTGGATTGTTATTGTAAGTTTATTAACCTTATAGTGTAAGAACACAAGAAGACATGGTAAAAGTAAAATTATATAACTTAATGTTAAATCTAAATGATAAGGTTAAAATAGGAACCTAAACTTGTCTAAATTCTATTGGATGAGATTATTTTTACCCATCCCCACCTTAGATTAAAAATAAATCAATTTCGAACTATTTAAAACCTAATTTGACTTTATAATAAAATAATAGTTTTAGATATCCCAAAGGTACCCCTCTCCTCCGTTATAAAAGGACACCTCCTCCCCCTCTTCGTCACACCACATTGAGCCTCAAAGCTCGGCCAACCCCTGCCAATTTCTCCTCTCCACTTCCCTATAAACATCCTATAGGTTCTGTTATTCTTTAAAGACCTATTTTAGTGCCCTAAAAGAAGGTCTCAAAGAAGCACTTCAAAGAAGATGTAATGTCTGTTACCGATTCTTTCATCTTTATTTATTCTTCCACTTATTATTCTTTAGTTGTTTCATTATTAAGTAATAAAATAAGTATCACTCATATACAGGTATGTTATTATAAGAATTAAACAACCCTATTTCACCATCTATCCATCCTACTGAAAACGAAATCACCGCGCGTGCGTACGTACGGAATACCGTCTCCACGCCGTGGTGAAATCTATTTTCCACCACCACCTTACTTGGATGGGTATAATGGTGTAAATAATAACTATATATGATTACTTTAAAGTTATATAGATTCTGAAATAGTATACATACACTCCAATACAATCCCACGATCATGAGAACAATATCATCGCTCGTGCGTACGTACGGACTACCGTCTCCACGACGCGATGAGATTCATTCTCCACTTTAACCATTCATGAATGATTATAAAGTATATATAATAAGTAATAATGAAATATATGACATAATAATGATACTGGATTTATGTGTATATATATTTATGTCATCTACTTAATTCCATTCAACTCAATAAGGAAACGAAAACAGCGTTCATGCGTACGTACGGCCTACCGTCTCCATGAACATTGTATTTATTTCCTTTTACTGATATATTATATATATGTATATTCTGAATATATATTATATATAAATCTTGTTTTTTATTGTGGAATTATGTAATCATGATCTAAGTAGTCATATGAATAATTACAAGTCAAAACACAGACGAAAAATGAAACGATTTTACCCAAAACACTCTTTAACATGGAATTTACAAAAGAACGGTAAATATAAAGTCATAAGTGAACCATATATGATATCATAATAATGAGTATGATTCTTTAATAAGTCAATGACATTATTTAAATCATTATACAGGAGGTTCGGACACTTACGAAGCAAAGCGGACCTAAGGTATGGGAAATATCACAATCTCATTTTTATCTGAGATTGTTTATACTTTTGTATTTACTGGGGTGTATTTTATCATCCAAATCCATGTTTCCTCAATATGTAACATTGTTTCCATCCACCTATAATTTTTTAAATCCAATTTTACCCTTCGGTGAGTTTTTAAGAAAAGATATGAAAGGAATCTTTTGTCATTTTTTGTACGAGGTACTTTTTTGACTTTTCCGACAAAAGTACGAGAAGAATGTTTTATTTTAACTTATACGGCATGAATGGATTTTGAAAAAATTATTTCCAAGAAGCTTCCTTTAAAATTTTTCGAGATTATTTTTAATCAACTTCTTTTAGATAGAATTGTATGACATGTTAAAAAAGGAAAATTGTTTTTGAAGTAGAAAGGATATTTTCCTCAAGAATGGAGTTCAAGTGTTGTATCAAAATTATTTTCCATCTATGATCATAAAGGGTTCTGTTTCCATCCCTATTATTACATTGATTTGATTATGTTGTGATGGAATTATTTTTATAAATTCCTTTATCTTATATGAATTTTTTTATGATGTCGCGATGTTTAAGATTCCCATTTTTATTACATGGGTTATGCTATGATGTATGGTTTATGATTTTGTGGAACACATAATAATTGTATCATTATGAGATGGGTCAGATCTATATCTCCCTCCAATGCATTGGGTAAAGATTTTATATCTCATGAGATAGACATGGCTGGAATGGTAGGTTATAACGGTTCAGTGAAATAGGACTGAAACGAAGAGTGAACTCGGTTCAGAAAGGGACTTTGCCCACTATGATAGTCTTGGAAATGAGTCTTGACTAATAAGAAATGATTCTCTATGATTATGTGTGAATGCCACAAATTTTCATGTTTGATGTTATGATTATTGGGATTACATTTCACTACTATGATTTATCCCATGTTATGAAATTATGATCTCTTTTGCAGGTTAAGATTTCCAAAAGATATGTTCTTATGAATATGACGTGATTGATATTTCTTTTGTTTACCATTACTGAGCATTTTATCTCACCCTTTTTTGTTTTTTTTTCCGAGGACATAACGAAAGGTTTTAGGTTTTTTTTTAAAGAAGATCTTTATGGGAGATGTTGAAGATCTTTCACCACGATTAGAAGATTATATTCCGAGTTTCCAAAGACACTAAACTATTACGGTCCTTGTGTGTGTGCTTTTGTTATGTACTAAGTATTCCCCAAAATTAATTAAATGTCAATGTACCTCAAGATTCGGGTCTCTACAATGGTGATTCTAAGATTTTTTTACATTACAAGTTATTGATATTGTTCCATAAAAACTAAATAGGAATGATCCCAACATCCAACACTAATGTTACTATCCCAATATACCTCTCACCAACAAAATTTCTATCACAGTGAACGTAAACTCAATTTCTTATACTTATTTCTATAGACTAAAACAATAATACACTAAGTAGGAAATAATTATCATATTGAGGAATCACAAAATGATGCAAAAATCTCATATTATATGGACAAATTATAAAGCCATATTTAATATGTGACATATTAGGTTTGTACTAGGTTATTAATTTCAAACATATTTTTACAATCTTCATGATTTTTTCTGAAGTGTCCCTAAATTCCCAAAGCATATTCCTTTGGAGTGTCAAAACAGGTATGGAGCAAGGCCCGTTATTATTTAACATGTTACACATAGTCATTCCTAATACACCTTGTAATATTTTTTAATCCTATGTATATCCATGCTAGTGCCAAATTCACTATTAGTTTTTAGACATTGATGTATTTAATTTAAAACACTCACTATATGATTTTCCATGATTCCACTACATTTTCTAATAAATTTCATCATCCCTAAATTAGTCTTTAGATAATCTATTAGGGTTATTCATATATTTATATTATCCTAGAATCAAAAGGTTAACTAAAACATTTCAATGATACCAACTATATGGGCTCTCAATTGTTATAAATTAACATTACATAAATTCAGTTGAATACATAAAACATTATACTAACAGAATCCTGAATTAAATATTAGTCTTGTAAATTTGTAAACATGGAAATATAAACACTTGAACATAAGTGATCTATATTATCTACCACAAGGTTATGCATGACTATAAACCTTCTAAGAAACATAAAAAAATACATATCTTTATAACTTAGATAATTAAACATAAAAAATGGGTGTTCTAATATGCCGAGTAATGGTAAACAAGGGAGGCATGTAACGATAAACATGCACATAAAGGTATGAAATTGTGATAAAAAAATTATACTATCATACCTTGAAAATCATAATATCATGAACGTGAATCCTGGAATATATCATGGTGGGTCATAGGACATTAATCTTATTTAAATAAAGAATATAATATGAGAAATTATATAATAAGAATAAGATAGGGAATTGTGGTAGACAAATAAGAATATAATATAATGTATATTGTATTCATGTCAAGGTAGTCAACGCTATATTAGTAGTATTTGTACACTTTTCATTGCATCTTAGTATCCATGGGTCACATACATGTTCATCATAGTAGAATGAGTTTTCATTCCTTGCCATTTTGTTATTCATGGTTCACTCCCATGGTCATCTCCACAGTAATAGTTCCCTCACAAGATCATCTTAGTCTATATCATGAGATATTAATCTTTAGCCAATGCGTTGGAGGGAGATATAGATCTCACTCAACTAATTATGAAATAATACATAGCTATTCCACAATATCAAAACAATCATATCATAACCCAAAAATTTAAATTAGTATCATAAACATTTAATCATATCATATCCTATGTGAATATATAGGTTTCATATCAACTTTATCAAAGAAAATATAATGAAAATAAGTGGATATCATAAGAATATAACCAAGTAAAGAGCGTTATATTTCATTAAAATATAACATGGGAATAATAAATTTATTTCGCCAATTTATAATCCATGAAATAGAAATTTATTTCATAAACATATAAATTTGAAAGAGAAATATAATTCATATACATATAACTTGGGAATTATAAACATATATCGTAAAAAATAATTTCATAAAATGTAAACAATTAATAGAATAAAATATGATTATAAAATTTTGATCATTTTCTAGTAATACATGAGTAAGACCAATGGATTTCTTCTAATATTGGAAATAATTCAAAATGATAAATTAAAAATAGTTCTTAAGGAAAATATAATTTCTTTTAAAAAACACATTTTAAAACATGAAACATTCACTACTGGAAATTCGGGCTATAGCCACGGTTCTAAACCGTGGCTATAGGCCCTCAAACTGTGGCTAAAGGTAATATCCATGGTTTGAAGAACCGTGGCTATGTTTGGCGTGGATATAGGACCAGACCTATATCCACGGTTCCAAACCATGGCTATATACCTAAATCCACGGTTTCAACCGTGGCTATAGGTTTATAACCACGATTCAAACCGTGGATGTATACTTAATGCCACGATTTCAACCGTGGTTATATTAGACGCCGGACAGGCTTTATAGCCATGGTTGGAAACCGTGGAGTTAGTTCTATAGCCACGGTAAAAAAACCGTGTCAATAAACCAATAGCCACAGTTTAAAACCATGGATATAGGGTGTGCACATACATAAAAAAATACCCCCCAACCCCCTGGACACCCCCAGGACACCCCACTGGAAACCCCCCTGGACACCCCCCTGACACCCCCCTGACACCCCCTGGACACCCCATGGACACCCCCTGGACACCCCCTGGACACCCCCTGGACACCCCCTGGACACCCCCTGGACACCCCCCTGGACACCCCCTGGACACCCCCTAGACACCTCCTAGACACCCCCCTGAACACCTCATGCACCCCTCCCCTATGCCTTGCAGACCCCCCCCCCCCCCCCTACCCTCCTCCCCACTGCCTTGCAGACACCCCCCTGCCAGTCCCCATTGCCCCCTGCCCCCTGCCACACCCCCTGCTAGTCCCCCTCTGGCACCCCCTGCCAGTCCCCCCTGCCCCCTCCCACCCACCTGCTTGTCCCCCTACCAGCCTCCCCTTCCCCCTGCTAGTCCCCCCTACCCCTTGCTAGTCCCCCTTGCCACGCCATGCCCGCTGCCCCCTACCACCCCCCTGCTTGTCCCCCTGCCAGACCACCCCCTGCCAGTCCCCCCCTCCCCCCCCCCCCCTCGCAGCCCATCTGCACCAGCCCCCAACCCCACCCCCAGCCCCCAGCTGCACTAGTCCACACCCAGCCCAGCTGCACCAGTCTCCCCCACCCTCCCCAGCCCCCTGCACCCCCCCAGCCACATGCTACCCCCATCCCCCCAGCCCCCTGCCACCCCCAGCCCACCAGCACCAGTCCCCCCCCCCCCCTGCAGCCCACCAGCACCAGCCCCCCCCAGCCCCCTGTTACCCCAACCCACCTGCACCTGTCCCCCCTCCCCAGCCCCCTGCACTGGCCCAAGGATCCTACATTGTTTCACCAAGGGGATACATGGTTTAGACTTGGCTATGCGCAACTCATGCTAAAAAATTGTGTGCAATTCAAAATGAACTTAAAATTATCCTCACGAAGGGAGGTCATACTATTTTCCTCAAACCATGCACCTTAACCATGAAGAGTATGGAAACCTCAAAAATTTCCATGTTCTGATCTGGAACTCCATGGAGATAAAAACCAAAACTCTACTTAACCAAATAACAATAAAAGAACTATGCAGTGACATATGGGCTATCATAAACTCCCCGTAATGCTACATTTCCTCCTAGAATTTCCTTGGTCAAAACTAGAGACAAAGGAAAAGAGATGCAAAGGAAAACAGAACTAGCACACTGTGACCAGAATTATTCTAGTACATTGTATCTTTTACTACCTCTCTCAATGTCTCCTAAAATTGTGCAATCCTTACCACTTCCGATCTACATATTCTTGTTACACATTAGTGGGTGAAACAAGATAAAACAGAACTAGCACAGTAAACTGCAAATAAGTGAAATCTTGGTGTGAAGTGATGTAAATGAAAAAAATCTCACATTGTTGTGCCCTATGACACCCACTAGACCCCCTGGACATCCCCTAGACCCCCCCTGGACACCCCCTATACCCCCCTGTACACCTTCCACTAGACACCCCCACCCTTGGACACGTTCCACTGGACACCCCCTGCCCCCTGCTAGTCCCCCCCTGCCACCCCCTGCTTTCCCCCTGCCAGCCTGCCCCCCTGCCACCCCCTGCCACCCCCTGCTTGTCCCCCTGCCTTTCCCCCCTGCCCCATGCTAGTCCCCCCTGTCACCCCCCTTCCAGCCCCCCTGCCCCCTGCCCCTACTAGTTCCCCCCTTCCACCCCCTTCTTTCCCCCCTGCCAGCCATCCCCCCTGCCACCCCCATGCTTGTCCTCCTGCCTTTCCCCCCTACCCCATGCTAGTCCCCCCTGCCACCCCCCTACCAGCCCCCCCTGCCCCCTGTCCCCTTCTAGTTCCCCCCCTGCTTGCCCCACTGCCAGCCAGCCCCCCCTTCCCCTGCCAGTCCCCCCCTGCCACCCCGTTCCAGTCCCCCCTGCTAGCCCCCCTGCCCGCCCCCCCTGCCCCCTGAATTTGAAGTTGAATTTTATAGAACTATAAGAACAAGATGCAAGAAAGTAAAAGAAATATAACACACACTATTATTTAACATGAATTAGTCCCATGGGGACCTACGTGCATAAAAATAATGAAACCTAACTCACACATTTTATTTTGGTCAAAGAAAACAAAAACCCTACAACTGTAAACTAGAAAGAATCACAATATGAGGGATAATAACATAAGTATACAAGACTCGTAGGCTTCAAAATAAATGAAACAAAAATGAAAATCATCGTACTAGAGTGGGTAGTAGTCCAACATTCCCATTCTCTTCATGCTGAAAGCTTGATGCACGATGCACCAGGATCCAAAAGTTCATATTCTCATTTCTCCACTTGTGGAACTATCACCAAGAAGGGTATTCACTTATTCCTTGAAGGAAGGACGTCATATCCACTATAAAACATGAAATGATATGAGTTCAAGGAGAGATAGGTATGTAAAGAGCTCTGATGAAGCAAAGAAACAATGGCGATCTAGGTTTTCACTAGAGGAAACCTATAGAAATATCTTAGAGGATGAGAAATACAAATGATCAAGATTTTGAAGATACATGGGTCATAGGGGTTATCACTACCCTTACACTACAGTACCTCAAAATGGAACAACCAATCTGGTGAGGCCACAAATACACATGAAAAAAAACACCCCCCTGCACCCCCCATGCCCCCCTTAGTCCCCCAAGCCCCCCTTCACCCCCCTGGACAGCCCCCATGCCCCAACTGGACAGGCCCACTGGACAGCCCCACTGGACACCCCCTGCACCCCCTGGACAGCCCTCCCCACCCTGCCGGACACCCCTCCCCCTTGCTTGGACAACCCCTCCCCCTGCTGGACACCCCTCCCCCTGCTGGACACCCTTTCCCCTGCCCCCTGCCCCTTGCACCCCACTGGACAGCCCCCATGCCCAACTGGACAGCCCCACTAGACACCCCCTGGACACCCCTCCCCCCTGCTGGACACCCCCCCTGACGGACACCCCTGCCCCTTTCTACACCCCCTGGAATGTGTTTCTATTAATGTAAATGATCATCTTATTGAGTTATGTTTTGTAGTATAAAACATACCAAAGTACAATGAGCATTGCAGGATGATAGGCCTTGCCACTGATAAGTGCGGAATGGTACAGAAATTCTGCAATCCATCATCTATTAATACATCATTGAAAGATGCTCTGAAAGGGAAAAATATTAATACCAAACACTATGTTAGAAAATAATACAAAGAAGGTTAAAAAGAGGACACCTGGTATAACAATTCTGCTACTAGTAAATCCTAGGAAGACTTAGTAGAGGAATAAGAATCCCAAGGATGTGTTCATGCTGAAACTGGAAAAGCACAATTCTGATGGATATATTCTATAAGTAGATCGTCAACTTGTACTCCCAACTTGAGCACCTTATCAAAGAGGGTTCTCTACCGCAACTAGAATTAAGATGAAACATCCTATCAACATGGGCTACCAACAACCAACATACATGAATCAAGAAATAGAAAATAGAGAGTTCCCAACATTTTTTACACAACCAGAACATGTCTAGGAGCATCATTACCGACCTCACCCTATAGGTTACACATGAAATATACTAATAGGTCTGCCACATTTTACTCTACCTACTGTTACACCAATTCATGCTCGTTCTCAGCTATACATTCCTCAAGGACAGCCCCTCCCCCTCTGCTAGACAGCCCCTCCCCCTGCCTGGACACCCCTCCCCCTGGTGGACAGACCCCCCCTGCTGGACAGCCCCTCCCCCTTCCTGGACACCCCTCCCACCCTGCTGGACAGCCCCTCCCCCTGCCTGGACACCCTTCCCCCTTGCCTGGACACCCCTCCCCCTACTGGACACCCCCCCTGCTGGACAGCCCTCCCCCTTCTGGATAGCCCTCCCCCCGTGCTGGACAGCCCTCCCTCCTACAGGACATCCCTCCCCCCACCGGACAGCCCCTCCCCCCTGTCGGACACCCCTCCCCCCTGCAGGACACCCCTCCCCCCTGCCGGGCACCCCGCCCCCCTGAATGGAAATATTTCAATAACAAGTAGAAAGAATTAAATGTATATAAATTAAACAGAGATATAAATGATAGAAATAAGTAATAAAACATGAATTCAAAATGTTGGATTCAGTAATTAAAAAAAGAAAATGCCATAGTAAGATAAAGAGGCTCTGCGAGTCCCCATTCCCCCTGCTAGTCCCCCTGCCAGTCCCCCCTGCACCCTACCAGACACCCTGCCAGTCCCCTTCTAGTCCCCCTACTCCCTGGACACCACCGTGACCGCGGCGTGACCGCGGCGTGACCGCGGCGTGACCGCGGCGTGACCACAATGTGTTGGCCAGGTCCAGCGACATCCACGGGGCAACATCTTCCACTTAGTTTCAAATAGGATGATATGGATGGCATGAGAGGATGTTTTCTCAGAAGATTTAACGAAATAAATTCTAACCTGTGATGACTAGAGGATTGGATGACCCCTGATATACCTAATTCAGTGAGGTTTGGAGATCTAGAAATGTGTAGGAATACCTAGAGGAATAAAATATGCCAGACAATTCGAAACCATTGTTTTCAGTTGAATTGAGCCTTTGTACCACCTTCTATGCACGTTTTGTGGAAAGATGGATGGGAGGCAGTGCTGATAGGAGATATAGTTTAGGAATGAGGAAATACGAAAAATTATAGAGCTAACCATTCAATTTTTCTCTAAGGACGAGTAACCGCCGCAGGGTGTCGTCCTGGAGCAGGGCCAAATCATGGCGTGACCGCGGCATGGCCGCAGCATGACCGCGACATGACCGCGGCGTGACCGCGGCGTGACCGCAGCGTGACCACAACGTGTTGGCCCGGTCCAGCGACATCCACGGGGTAACATCTTCTACTTAGTTTCAAATAGGATGATATGGGTATCTGTAGACTACCAGTCCCCTCCCCCATGTCTGGAAACCCCCCTGTCTGGACACCCCCCTGTCCGGACACCCCCCCTGTCTGGACACCCCCCCTGCTGGACACCCTTGAATTGAGCCTTTGTACCACCTGCTATGCACGTTTTGTGGAAAGATGGATGAGAGGCAGCGCTGAGAGGAGATATAGTTGAAGAATGAGGAAATACAAAAAATTATAGATCTAACCATTCAATGTTTCTCTAAGGAGGAGTAACCACCACTGGGTGTCATCCTAGAGAAGGGCCAAATCACGGCGTGACCGCGGCGTGACCGCGGCGTGACAGCGGCGTGACTGCGGCGTGACCGCGGCGTGACCGCGGTGTGACCGCCGCGTGACCGCGGCGTGACCGCGGCGTGACCGCGGCTTGACCGTGGCGTGACTGCGGCATGACCGCAGCGTGACCACAACGTGTTGGCCCGTTCCAGCGACATCCATGGGGAAACATCTTCAACTTAGTTTCAAATTGGATGATATGGGTATGTGTAGACTACCAGTACCCTCCCCCATGTCTGGACACCCCCCTGTCTGGACACCCCCCGGTATGGACAACCCCCACCCTGTCTGGACACACCTCCCCCCTGTCTGGACACCCCCCCTTGTCTGGACACCACCCTGTCTGGACACCCCCCTGTCTGGACACACCTCCCCCCTGTCTAGACACCCTCCCTGTCTGGACAGCCCCCCTCCCTATCTGGACACCCCCTATCTCGACACCCTCTCTGTCTGGAACCCCCCCTCCCCCCCCCCCCCCCGCACCCACCCCCCAACATGGACACCCCCTTTCACCGCACCTGCACCCTCCCCCTGCCCCGCAACACCCCCCAGACAACCCTCCCCACCTGCACCCCCTGCCCCGCAGCACCCCCCCTGCCCCGCAGCACCCCCGGCCTAGACATCCCCCACACCTCCTGGACACCTCCCCCCTGCCTGGACACCTCCCCTCTGCCTGGACACCTCCCCCCTGGACACACATGATCTATGTAAATTAGAAACAATAATTAAACAAAGGAATTACACATCAATTCAAAATTACAATATTCTCATGCAACACAAATGAAATTCTGTATAAAAACAATTCAATTACATAGAATAAAATCATGAGAATAAAATACCATATTCAAGATATACATTCCCAGGGGATACAGATTCCTATATAAAGAACCAAACTAGTATGTCTGAATAGATTCTAGTAGAATCCATGATTAAAAATAGCACAAGATAGCCCATAACATTCTAAGTGCAGGAAAACCAAATTTGATATATCAAATGAACAAAGTGTAGCACTCTTCGCTTGTATGCATGGAACTGTTCCACTAAATCAACAATAACTTCTTGCTTGAGACCCTGCAGGAAAACACAAACATTACCAATAGCTAAGGCAGAGATTTCCATTGAAAACTAAAAAAGATTTTACACGTGAATAATTCATCAATTTCAAATTCTAGAACTTTTTATTAGAAATGCAATCCCACCTGCCCCCCACTGGACACCCCTGGACAGCACCCACTGGACACCCCTGGACACCACCACCTGGACCCCCACTAGACACCCTTAGACACCACCTAGACCCCCTAAACCCCGTGACACCCCCTGGACACCACCCCTGGACCCCCTCCCCCTGCTGGACAGCCCCCCCCCCCTACTGGACAGCCCCCCCTGTTGGCCAAATGAAATTTCCTCATTATTTTCATAGAAGAATAGAGTTGTAGCATAGGGTGTAAGGTTACGTTCAGTGAAAACCTACTCATTAAGTGTCCATAATGGACCATCTAGTGATGGCGGTATCAGAACTGGATAAAAGAGAGAGCTTATCCTTGTCAGGCTTATGGTGAGCTAGGAATTAGTTTTTGGGCAATGTGGATGTAAACAAAACAGTATGGATGGTTCAAGAACATTTCTAAATTTTTTGTGCTTTGAGGACATGAAACCCAACATGCAAGCCTATCACTTTTACCATCCTTAATGAGGGTCAGATCTCTTTTTGTTAAATGGTTTATGCTTTCTACTGTTACATCATTAGAAGAACTCATTGGAAACACATGAATGAGATTTCAAGTGTTAAATTAGATCCATCAGTTATAATGGGAGATTCCAATGCTGGTGGAAGGGGGATGGTTTCAGGTGTTGGGGGGATGGTGCGGGCTGATTCGAAGGTGGAAGTGGGGCTGTTGCGGGGTTGAATACTGGTGGCAGTGGGCTGAAATGAAGGTGGAAGGGGGCTGGTGTGGGATGGATGTGGATGGAGCAGGGCCAAATCATAGCGTGACCACGGTGTGACCGTGGCATGACTGCGGCGTTACCGCAGCATGTTGGCCCGATCTAGTGACATCCGTGGAGCAGCATCTTTCGGCCAGAAGCGAATGGATCAGAAGGAGGCTATAATGATGGTGGAATGCAGCTGGTTGTGGGTTTTGGGGGGATGGTGCAGACTGATTGTAAGGGGCCAGGGGGGGTTGTTGCGGGATGGAATGCCCATGGCAGCGGGCTGAAATCAAGGTGGAAGGGGGCTGGTGTGGGCTGGATGTGGCTATAGCAGGGCCAAATCATGGCATTACCAAGGCATGACCGCAGCGTGACCGCGGCGTGACCGCGGCATGACCACAGCATGTTGACCCGATCCTGTGACATCCGCAGGGCAGCATCTTCTGGCTAGGAGCGAAGGAAGCGGGAGGAGGCTGGAATGCTGGTGGAAGGGGGCTGGTTGCAGGTGTTGAGGGAATGGTGCGGGCAGATTCAAAGGTGGCAGGGGGACTGTTGCAGGCTGGAATGCCGACGGCAGCAGGCTGAAATGAAGGTGGAAGGGGACTGGTGTGGGCGGGATGTGGCTGGAGCAGGGCCAAATCACAGCATGACTATGTCGTGACTTCGGCGTGACCGTGGAGTGACTGCAGCATGATCGCGGCGTGACTGCGGCGTGACCGCGGCATGACCGCAGCATCACCACAGCGTGTTGGCCCGATCCAACGACATCTGCGGGGCAGCATCTTCCGGTCATGAGTGAAGGGAGCAGGAGGAGGCTGGAATACGGGTGGAAGGGGGCTAGTTGCAGGTGTTGGGGGGATGGTGCGGGCTGATTCGAAGGTGGTGGGGGGGGGGGGGGGCTGTTGAGGGCTGGAATGGCGGTGGCAGCGGGATGGAATGCCGGTGGCAGCAGGCTGAAATGAAGGTGGAAGGGGGCTGGTGTGGGCTGGATGTGGCTGGAGTAGGGCCAAATCACGGCATGACTGCGGCGTGACCGCGATGTGACCGCAGCGTGACCGCGGCGTGACCGAGGTGTGACCGCGGCGTGACCGCGGCGTGACCGCGGCGTGACCGCGGTGTGACCGCGGCGTGACCGCGAAGTGACCGCAGCGTGACCGCAGCGTGACCACAGCGTGTTGGCCCAATCCAGCAACATCCGCGGGGGAACATCTTTAGACCAGTTGCGAAGGGAGCGGGAAGAGGATGGAATTAATCCTTTGGTCTGGAAATTGACTTCTAATAACTATTAATTTTGGAATTGGCCTCTAGAAATGACATGTATATCCAATGTTCAAAGATATCCATGTTATAATTCTCCCTACGATCTATGGAAACTCCATTCATGGTCAGATATGGGGTTTCCAATGAAATAAGATTTGGTAATTTCGATAATTAGTTTAGAGAAGATGACCAAACCCAGGAATAGAGAAACGGGTTCTAACGAACCAACATTTTTTCCATCACAAACATAAGGGGAGGGGGGGGGGGGTTTATCTACTCATGATTAAAAGTATACAAAACATACTAAAAATTCTAATAGAATTATTTAAAATATATAATAAAATTATCAGAAGCACCGTGAAAATTTGGAGAAAAGTTCTCCAAAACCATTATCTCACAAAAAAACATAGTTCCAAGCCCCCCCCCCCACTTCTACTCTCCCCCCTGCCTGGACATCCCTCCCCCTACTAGTGACCCCTTGACTGGACACCCCCTGCCCCCTGCTGGACACCCCTCCCCCTACTGGACACCCTCCCCCCCTGCTGGACACCCCTTACCCCTGCTGGACACACCCCTGCCTGGACACCCCTCCCCCTACTGGACACCCCTCCCCCATGCCTGGACACCCCCTTGCATGGACACCCCTCCCACCTACTGGACACCCCTCCCCTGCATGGACACCCCAGCCCCCTGCTGGACACCCCTCCCCCCTACTGGACACCCCTCCCCCCTGCTGGACACCCCTCCCCCCTACTGGACACCCCCCCTACTGGACACCCCCTATCAAGACACCCCCCTGCTGGACACCCCTGGACAGACCCCCCAGACCCCCTAGAAAGACCCCCCAGGACCTGGACACCCCACCCCTTGCACCCCCCGGGACCCCCTTCCAGTCCCCTCCCCCTGCTAGCCCCCCTACCAGTCCCCTCCCCCTGCTAGTTCCCCCCCCTCCCCGTACCAGTTCCCTCTCCCCCAATGCCAGTCCTACCCCCCCCCCACCATAACATGGACATTAAATTACATTCATGAGGAAAATTTCACTTACATCTTGATTCTCACACCGATCATTAATGAAGTTATCTTAGAGTTAGTTATTAGTGAATTAATAATAAACTCTAAAAGGTAAGAAGTTTAGATCTAGTCAGTCCAGAAGTTTTCCCCTAATGTTGTGATTGATTTTAGTTGTGGAGATGTAATGGATTGTGAACAATCCAAAAAGGGGCATATTTTTAGTAATGGTCACCTTTATCCATTTCCGGGTTGTGTTTTTTGAATATTATGTTAGAGAGGTCTCAAAAGAAGAAAAAATTCCATTAGAAAGGAATGATTGGGTTTTGGAAATGTTTTCCCAGCTTTGTATACCACAGAGAAGTTTCATTGTGATGACAATGGTCACTCCAAAACATTACCAAGGTACATGAGCCTATCTATAGTGGAGGGCCAAGGGGAAACCACTTTTTTGATAGGATACAACAAGTTTTATCTAGGTAGACTGTTATTCCATGAATTGGGAATACATGATTCAAAAAAAAAGAAAAATTCCCTACTCCGAAAGGTTAACTGAATATTCCTAAGGGATACTAAATTTTTTAAGCAGTTTATACACTATAGAATGTTTTGAAGTATTGCATCAAGCTATGAGGATAATTACCGTGTCATGAAGAAATTATTGCTAGAATTCAGTGTCACTCACCACATGAAGAAATATCATGAGATGATGGTGTTACACCATGAAGACATGATATAAAGAATGATTATTTTGAGGTATCATGAACCCACACTACGAAGTCACATGTGATGCCATGAATCAAGGTTGATGAAGATTTAGTAGTACTATCATTTAGAAGGTGCCTGCACTCTGAAGTTAGTGATGCACCATTATGGGTATTAAAGGGATTATAGGTCATGTTGTTGTCTATCTAACATGCTGTGAAGTAGGATATAGAAAAATTATAGTGTTTCTATCCATGTACACATCACACCATGGAGGAATAAATAATTACCAGATAAAGACTTCGAGTCACTAATGATTAAAGGATCCTCCCAGATTTTGTAGGGAGATAAAAATAAGATATTAACTAGATTTCTTGAATCTGTTTTGTGTCTCAGGATTAAAAATAACATGTTTTTAGTGCTTTTTATGTGTTATTAAATCTTAATTTGGATTGAATTTATGCTTATAAATCATTTCTATTGTGGGTTGTATTGTGGAGGTTGTCTACATTCAATACCTAGGATCATTTTTGGTTTAATTTTGGTTCACAAAATCCATAACTGAAAATAGATAATGATGAAAAAATAAAACATCATTCCAATAAACATAAAACATGTTTCGACCAATGGTCCTAGTTGAGCCTCACCCAACAAAATTTAATATGGGCTGGATTTTGGGTTTTTAACCAACAAAAGTTTATGTGGGCTGGGTTATGGGTTTTTAAAATATAAATAAATAAACAGGATGGCCCTAGAGTACACATTTAGTCCCATGTTGGTGGGTTTTCTATCTATTTCCAGTCATAGAAAAGGTTCCCTTTAATGCAACCAGCTTCTTTTGTAGGCGAATCAAACATTGTTAATTTAGAAATGATGCTCTTCAATGAAACCAGCTTCATTTGTATGAAAATCAAACAATGTTAATTTAGAAATGTTTCTCGACAGTTCGTAAAAATTAAAGCATACAACAGAGAGAACCATATGCATAATATACATAGAATGCAAAGGATAAATGAAAAATAAGATAAAACTGGTTAAGAGAAAAGGCATAAAAAGGGAGAAAAATTGACAGAATGATTCATCTTTTTACTTGCATGATCCATGGAAAACACTTTTGAATGTATCCATGATAGTAGTTCCAAGTACAAATCCAGCTCCTTGTGTTGCGGAGCTAATGGCACCTCCCATTGCTAAAATTTTAATAGTATTCCAATCAAGAAAAAATATCCACGATCTAATATGAAATAAATGTTATTAGGCATGAAATTATTAATAAATTCGACTTTTAATACATTAGTGTCATAAAAATCATTTAAAAACAAAGGCTCATCCCTAATTAATTGCAAATATAATTCAACACAAATCCACATCATCAAACCTAGCACTAACAACTTGAGTTCCAAAAAGTCAAAATTTTCCCAATTCATACAAAGATTATGACTAATCCATAACTAGAGTTTGGGGAAATGATAAAGACTACATTATTCAGAAATATTTTATAGTAGTTGTATATAGAACAACAAGAGATTGGGAATGAAGCCTCGAGTGGAATCTAAAGATCAATCTAAAGATCAGATTGATTCATAAACTCATTTCAATAGTGTGCACAATGATTGCCAACAAAACATGGGAAAAGAAAATGTGTCAAGTAGATTTTTCAAAAAGTATTTAATTTCAATGGTCAAAACCCTTCACCAAGTACACAATGGCCTAAATCAGTGGTTAATTTTAAACATCAAGATCACAGATTTTAAAAAAGATGCAATGTATAAGGGGAGTGGAATCAGAGAGAACAGAAGCCTTGGGGATTGCTGCCGTGTTTGAATCGTGGATTCCGGCCGCTGAAAATTTTCTGCATGTCGTCAAGGAAGTATTGTGAGGATGATGGAAACAATTACAATCGAGAGAATACCGCCCAAGCATCCGAGAGGAGGGCACGGTGAGGAGGAGGGCGCAACGAGGAGGTTGCGGAGAGGAGGGCGCGGCGAGGAGGGCGTGGAGAGGAGGAGGCGTCGGGGAGGAGGACCGACGAGGGGGGCACGACTAGGAGGCATCAGGGAGGAGGAGGGCACGACAAGGAGGCATCAGGGAGGAGAAGGGTCGCGAGGGCAGGAGGAGCCTGATGAAGATTGGAAAAAAAACGGGATGAGTGATATATCCACGGATAAGATTTTTATCTGTGGTAATATAAAAACTATTGCCACGGATCTATAAATCTGTGGCTATAGGTCTGTGGCTATAGCCCAGATTTGTAGTAGTGATTTTGAAAACCATTTTCATTGGATATAAACATGGAGAAATTTAAATGATTATCAAAATATATTTCAAAACCATTTTCCTATAAAAATTATAAAATAAACCTGAAATCTTTTTGAAAACCATTTTACCTAAATACATAGAAAAAAATATTTAAAACATCTTGAAAACGATTTTCTTGTAAAACATATAAAATTATCTCAAATACATTTTGAAACATATTTCATTTAGAATAAATAGAAAACATATATAATAAGTATGTAGATATTTTAAATATTTTCTATAAATGAATCCTTTTGAAAACTTATAATGAATATTTTTACTATTATTTAATAAAAATTTTTAAATATAAGAAATATTTGGAAACATTTTTCATTTAGAAAAAAATAACGAAAAAAAAATTTAAAAAAATTTAAAACAAATATTATCCTCGATAATAAATATCATTTAAATCTTGTAATTGAAGACTTAGGTGAATTTCCGTCATATAAAGTGGAATAATTTTTTTAAAAAAATTAAAAGATTAAAAATGGGTAAAAATCATTTCTAAATATCACTATAGAATATGAAAATATTTTTTTTTCCTTTTAGAAAGAATGGTTTTGATGGAACAAAAAATTCTGACCGAAGAAAGAGGTAAAGTCAAACATTATTAAAATCAACTTCTTGTTCGTATTATGTACCAAATAGTGGTAAAACGGTACCATTACATGAAAATAAGATTAATAACTATAGGTTAATTGAACTCATCATATTTACAGGCATAAGTATCAAAATATTTTTTCAATGGGTGCATAATCATAAATAATCTAGATAAATTGTGATATTGATGCCATAAAACAATTGAAATTTAGTAACATTGATTCATAAATGAATAGAAAGAAAAAAATGAATATTAACATATCCTGAAAATAATGAGACTAATGATATAACATTTAAATGGTAGTATATAGACCTAATTAAAACTATTGGGGCATAACATGGCATGTATATCAAATAATGAAAATTGACACAAAAATTATTTATCAATTTGGTATCTTTTGAAACATAATCCCCAATAAAGAAAGATCATAAAATCGATATGTAAAAAAATTGATAATTTAGTTATAAGAGTTAAATATTACATTAATGTGTAGTATATACATGACACAAAATAAATGAGTGGTGAAAAAGGAGTGTATATGACGAAAATAAAAATGTGAGTTGAAATTGGCTTACCTTATGTCTTGATTACTTTCATACTCATAAAAACCTCCCTTATAATAAATATACATTTTTTAATAAATATTTTACAGAATCATATTGATATATATAATAACATATTTAGTTTTATTATTACTTTATATTACATACATATTAATGATTTCATGTTTAGTTTTCGATTCGGGTAATATCCTCTTTGTTTTTTACATGTGTCTTAATTAGTTATATTTTTTGTCTTCATACTTATATCATGATTTACAAAATTTCATAAGTGATATAAATATAATTTATACTCACTATATACGTTTCAATAATGATCAATATTATACATAAATATGAAATGAGATATACATTTCATAGAGATGGTATGCCATATGTATTCATTAACTCTGTTTCAATTTTTCGTTGTGATACTGAAAGAAAGTAGGTAAATGAAATATATGAATATATATATATATATAATAATTATAGTATCATAATTATGTCATATATATTATATAATTTCACTATAAACATCCTTAATGCATACCATGTAGTGTGTGATAAAATCAGATCGATTTTAGAATGTCGTATTCCACACATCCCCAAACTAAATTATCATATTTACACAAAATGGAAATCATAAATGTCAGATTTATATAAAAACAACAGAAGTATAAACACATCCTAAATATTATATATATAAATATATATCATATAAAGATATATTTTACCACATAATTCGTAACCATGTATGGTGGTAATGTTAAAATTAACAACATCATTTCATTATGAGATAGTTCATAGTACATAAGAACAATAAGTTGGTTGGCCACTAGATGGAAATGATTATGTGCATGATGAACCCTTAGAATAAAAATAAAACAGTACATTGATTATTTTAGTGCTATTATTTGGTCATATAATATGAAAAATTTATCTATGTTAGAATTAAAATAAATGAAAGAAGTTTGAAGAGGATGTTACCTCTTCTTTGGGTAACTCCTTTTTCTATTCGGTAAATGGATTCATTGGTTGGAATTATCCCAATGGGAGGCTTAATGGAGGAATTCATGAATTTTTGGATGTTTATATAGAATATCATGGTAGAACCTAGGTTTTATGAGAGGTGTGAATAAAAGAAGATGTGGTGACCTTTTATAGGGAAGGAAGGGGGAACACCTGGTTGATTAAAAGTTGTTATTTATTAAAATAGTTAGGAAGATTCCATCAATGAATAGAAAAACATCATAATGTGGTCTGAAATGTGAAATTCCAAAGAATAAAATTGTAAAAATTTAACATTCAAGAGGAATATAACCCAAACATTTGACGTTAACAAGGGGATCCTCAACACTTCCAACCCAAGACCGAGAATCCATTGTAAAGTTGTCGTGTATCAACATATTATAAATTTTTTTCCTAGAACTAAACTCCAATGAAAACTATCTGAAGAGATAAATCCATTCACAAAGTGGGGATTGCATACCATTCATTGTATACACCAACACCTCTGATTCAGAATCGATTTCATTAACATGAACCCCAAACTCATTGAGTAGCATGATACTGAATGTAAATCGAACACCTCCACACTCATGGAGTCCCCTGGACCGTATAAGTCACTAAAAGAATAGAGAATATATCCTTTATAGTTAGGTTGCATGCATCCCCCTATCATCTGTCCTACTATGAAGGAGCCATTGATGTTAAGTTTTGTTCTAATTAAAGGATGTAACCATCTATCCCGATTACTGGGAGAATTGGTCGCACCTACAGGGGGATTAAGAAAACTATATTGTGTCTCCATTATAAACCATCCCATGATCAGTGCTCTGATTTCATTAATTAAGAACTTCAGTCTGACCTGAATATAGGATATCAATAGGTGAATACCCATCCTCGTGATATTCCTTACCTCTAAGAACATATATCAAATAGAAATAAAAGTAATACCCTGAATCTTTTTCACCATCTTGTTTCCCTCTAAACCTCAAAACCACTAGATGATGAAAGCCTACATGGATACATTTCCGCATCCAATGAATGCTTTTGGATACATGGATGAAAAAATTTGAACAACCTAGTATCTATTTTGAAACATGTGTGGAATTGATTCCTTTTGAGGATTAATAAAGTAAAAGCATTAGGATGTGATGGAGATGACCAGTTTCAGAATGATATCAACCATTGAAATGGTTTGGTTTGTCACCCTCCAATAAATAAAGATCAGTCTCATGGGAATTTCCTTACACCATAATACATCATACTAGTTGACATGTGTAGACTCTAAATGAATCAACAACCTATAATCATGTCCACCAAAATGCCCTAGACCCAAACAAGTTAAACAACATTTATCATCCTCTCCAATAGTCGTGATTCATTCAAATATATCCATCTTTTCATGACTATAAATGGAATCCAGCATGGGAGGAAAAAAATTCACCTCCTTAAATACAATAGATGGAACCAGATATACCAAGAATAATAGTTTTAGACATTCTCAATTATCATTCCAAAAAATGATATATCATCTTCATATAATCCAATGTGCCTCCTCCTTAATAGAATCCATGTGGCCAAAAAAATATCCAGCTATGTTATAGGGCCTAGTTCTATACATTCCTCATTTCTCCTTGATAGTTCCATATTTCACCGTGAAAAAACATGGCCCAAAAAGAATTCCCATAAAAAATTTCCAATGCAATGTCGTCCTTGGTGGCCTGCATAGCCACGACCACATCACATAAACTGATTCCCACATCCTCTTTTTGTTTCACCATGTAGTTATAAGAGGCCCAAGGGTACTGAACCATTCCATTTTCATCCCATAGAAACTTATTCATGATCTTCTCCATCATCATGATCGGCCCTTTCATAGTGATAAAGGTTGCAAAATTGGGCATCATAATGGATGTTCAAACACAATTGATCAAAGTGACCAACCCTCTAGAAGGAACGAATTAGTTATTCCAGTTAAAGATCCATCTAATAATTCCCTTTGTAATTTCATCATATATTGATTTATTGATATTAACATTACATATAGGCATCCCAATATACATCATTGGGAGATGCTTCCTTTGGATACCCCTAATATCTTGAATCACTATGATTCATTTTCTAGAACATTTATTTGAGATAGGGAGGAATCTCTCTATTGGGGTTATGTAATTCCCACTGAAGTCACCATAAATAGGCATAAGCTTCCGGAGAAAATTTATATATCTTAGGATATTATTAAAAAAGTTAATTAAATCATCTCCAAACTTATGGTAAGAAATGGGGGACCTCTACGATCTACTTGAATATGAGTTTCCAACCTTCCTTAATATACTTATAGTGGTTCCTATAAAGGGATTCCTTATCCAAAATGAAGACATTGGTGGATAATGGATCTTCCAACCCCACTCCCCTCACACTTTTGAAGAAGATGAATCCCTTTACCATAGGTGATATAGAATGTGGTGATGAAGAATATAACCTAAAAAAATATCACAGAACCACTCGTTAAACCCAATCCTTTCGTCAAATGACTTATGAATCTCTATTAATTATTTTCATTATATTTTTCCATATCCATCAAAATAACTACATTGGAAACACTATACATTCTATTTAGATCTTCCACTATATCGTTTTAAATGTCAATTACATTATGGATATTCTGGCCTTTCACATAGTAAAGTTTCTATGGAGAAAAAATATTGTGAATTACTACATTCATCCTTCTAGTGATAAGGATATCTGCGAACTTATATTATACCATATATAAACAAATAATCGAATATTAAGTCAGGCTAGATGGATCTTTGACAATCATAATGAGGACCACCCTAGAAGATCTTGCACATCCATTGAAGGATCCACCCCCAAAAAATACAAAATAGATTCAATCACATGAGACCCCGAAAAATCCCACACTACTTCATAGAATACCCATTGAAAACAATAAGGTATCAGTGCACTATCAGAATCCAGGAATTGTACAACCTCCAAAATTTCCTCCTTAAGAGGAACTGCCATTAGAATGTCTTTATCCAAGACCTTAACCAGCATAGGCACATTTCTCATGATGTATTTCTCATCCTCCAACAACCCCATCCTAGACATTCATAGAGAATCCTCACATTCTCGCACCATTATGAAATGATCCAAGGACATATTACCAGCAACATTAACATATGTCGTGAAAGACCCATCAGTTATATTTTTATTTAACCTATTTTTTTTACTTTGCATTAATAATTCATGGAAGAATGCACTATTGTGCTATTCTTCTTTCATCCTTTTAGTTCTATATCGTTGTTTGAGAGTCTGTTATATCATTACCAACTACTTATATATAAAAAGAACACATGTCACAATGTAATAAGAATCTCCTCTCACCCCAACTATTTCGAGGATCCTCCACTAATCAATAAATATTTTCTTGAATGGAATCCACACAGTTGTCAACTGATTTATTATTAAACAATAAAAATTGAATATACATCTTTAAATTCCTATTTTGTTTCAAAAGGAAGACTGGAACCATCTCTCCCTAAACATTATCTCAAGAATTATTCATAATTAGCATGAATCCATGCCACTGATTCTAGTTGGTGGAGTACCAAAAGGGTGGGTTATCATCATCTACTTTTATTAACACAATCATAATGGTAGAATTGTTAAAAAAATAACAAATCAGGTGTGATATTGGGGCCTATGATGAAGAATCAATACCTTCCAGGTTGGAAAAAAATCTATCAAGACGGCCCTAATTACTCCTATAGCCCTTGATGTTATTGCAAAAATTGAATTTTAAATTAGTAAAACCCTAATTCAAGATCAACATATGGGCAATAAAAATATTAAAGAACATTATACATTTAGTAGCTATTCCAGAACCACCCCAGTACTCAGATAGATACACAATCGTATGGAAATACACACCTGTGAACAAAGGAAGGATGATCAGATCAAAAGACTCAATGATCTACCCAAAGAAAACTCTATTTTGTGTTTTATTTCTAGCATACATTAAGGTAAATAGATTTTACATACCTCTAAACATGACCCTCATGTGGATACATTGATCCAAAACATCAATCAAATCTACCTAGAGGTTCCCCTTCCAAAAAACCCCTATATATATTTTTTCTAGAGTGTCATGAAAAGAAAAAATAAAACAATTTTTTCTAGAAATGAAATTAATCCTTAATGGATCCTGTTTGGGTTCCATAATGATCACCAGGGAAGAATGGAGATTCATGGACTCATAGGTAATTAAATAGTATGTCACAGAATTCTCAAACCCTCATGTGTTCTAAATAATCATAGAGAACATAAAAATGAAAGAGTTCTTCATTTTTTCCATTAGTACTTTCTCTCAGACAAGGAAAAATATTAAAAGAATCCTTCAACATAGATTTTGTGACTACTCTAGAGATGATCCCAGAAGAAACAACTTTATTATGAATGAGGGTATTTATCTTCATAGGGGTATCTATATCTTATAAAATAAAAAATCAGTTTGATGGAGATGCAGAAGGAGTTCCCACCTCAGATATTTCTTAAATAAGAATGGACAACAGTAACCTATGCAGAGAACTCTGGGAAGAAAGAATCTCCCTCAACAAAATTTTTGAAACTTCTTTACTAAAATACTCCACATGATAAGCCATATTCACACCAGGAGATGAGAAAAAGTCCTTCTTCAATGCCATCAAGGAGTGAAACAGGGAGATCTAGAAGATGAAAGGATTAATTGAATGATCTATCAAAATTGACAGTTGAAGAAGGTCAAGGTCACCCTGACCTGTTAGAGTCAGAGACGATGTATCAATGAAGTAAGAGACACACAACCCCATAAGGGGAGACACAAACTAGAATAGTAGAGAGAGCCATACAAGATGGACCATAACCCGACAAAAGGATGGAAAAAATACATCCACAGAAGGATCATTACCATTTAATGACATGTAGAACGATGAAATCAAATTTGAAATGGTCGATGAAAACTAATGCTAGGATCAACCACCGCCACCGTGAAATACGGTCCGACTATGTGGGATGTCGTTGAGAGAGAATCCAAGACACCACAAGTGACCATCACCCCCTCATAATCCACACTGAAGAACTCCCTTATAAGGGATGCCTTGACACCCAAAATAACAGATACAACCAAGGATGACTACCTGGCCCCATTAAATTCCACTGATGAAGATATCTTATCAGCCACAACCCCACTCGGTACACCGTGACACTATTACCTCACCTACAACCATTAACATCGCCCCACTAGTTTCCCCTGTATTTTGTAAACTGAAATGTATGGTATCGGTGCCAGAAACAACAATGGTTTCCATCATTTGAACCCATCCCATGACTAGATAAAAACCTGAGCCAAATACATGGCCTCCATATCCATCTCAACATAGATATGAGGGTTCACTATATTTATAAGAGATTTTGTATTACCATATGAGAAGAGGAATCTACCCAATGAGTCACCCACTACCTTTAGAATGTAAGGGTTTTGTGAGGAAGAGGAAGGAAATGAAGCCTTATCTAGATAGTTTCCTTGCTGGACTCTCTCCTGAAATGGAACTTCCACGAACAGTTGGAATGTAAAAAATTCAAAGAAGCCGCAACATTGATTAACCAAAGCCCAAGACTCTACAAAATATTCCTAACAAAACCAATTGATGAAAAATATCTAATTGTAAATTATCATCATTACAGACATCTTTCCGAGAATCCAAGAACCCACAAATAATTTAAAAAGGATTTTAGGATTCTTATCATGACCGAAACACTACATAAGAGAGATCTGATTATATGTATTTGTGTCTTAAAGTTCATTATCCATGAGTTGAACTATCCTGAAAGCTATCAACATACCCCAAGAATCAAGGTTCCAAATTAATCACCTAAATAAAAGAGAAAGAGAAAGCTACAGTTGTGGTCGGGCCACCAACAACCTCTTCCTTGAAGGAAATCGCTAATGAGTAACCTTGCACCACGTCTGAGGGAGAGCTCAATGAAGACAGAAAACCATTTATTGCTAGAATGTAATAGATATCCTAAGAGCTATATAACATATAGAACAAAAACAAAAACAATGATGAACCCATCACTGTAGGGGATTTTTTATGATTTCTTATTGGAGACTCACATGGAATTCCAAAAATCATATTAATTGATTAAATGTTTTTAACAAAAAAAATTATTCCAAAACCAAAATACACAAATAATTAGTGTTTTATGGCCAAAACCGAGCCATAAATTTTGTTTTGGACAAGTTTGTAGTTCATTTGGGACCTTTTGATTATGGTTTATTCCATTGGTTTGCAAATTTTTTACAAATGTTTTGTAATAAATCCTAATAAAATTCAATAATAATTTTTTGGAAAAATTATTTGATCTTATTAGACAATAAATATAAGACTTATTAAAAATAATTATAAATTTTTTTATTCCATTCATAGAATCCAAAAATTCAGTTTAATTCTAATCTGGCATACATGATGAAAAAGTAGGTTTTTAAAGTCAGAATGATCATATGTTCATTAACATTTTATATATAAATTCAATATTAAAAGATTTTAATAACTGTTATTGGATTTTTAGTATTATATTTGATCTAATGTGAATTTAAAATCAACTTATTTGACAATTTGAATATATAAATAAATTATAAGTTAAATATTTTTTGAACATAAATTCCGTATTTTTCATTATTCAGGAAAAATTGTAGCTTCTTAGAAAATTTCCATCTATTTCCCTCAAGTTAATTTAGGCATTCGTAAATAAAAAATATATATTTATTTTATCAAATTTTATTTCTAAATGTGTATATAATTAATTTCTGTATTGTTCATCGAAGAACATAAAATTAAATTCTTTGGAGAAAATAGTATTTTGAAACATCAAATGACTTACCAAAAAATATAATTTTTATTATCACCATAATAAATAATATTTTAAAATTATTTATAGCTATTAATATTACTATATTTAATGACTAGGTCATAACTATATGTAATAAATAATCATAATAAGAAAAAGAAATTGTTGAAACTCAATGTTCTGTGTAATACATGCCAATTCGGAGCGCCATGTAGAACAACCCAAGTTGTTGTTGCATGTGTTGAAATCCAGGTTTTTGTTACATGTAGAGAAAGATAATATAAATAATTCATGTAGTTACAAAAAAATATTAATTTAATATAAAAACCGATATTCATTATTGAGTGTAATGGAAACTATCAAAAACAATAAATTATTTCGAAATTAAATATTTCATAAAATACTAGTGTGTTAAAATGAAATCAGACATAAATGTGTAAGGACATTTCCAAATACTCAAAAAAATTCTCAAGGGACTACTAATTTAGTTATGGTATGTATAATTATATTTCCCAACCATAATATATTAATTCCAATTCACATGTCAAATGAATAATTTATATAACTTTATCAACATGGCGTAACAATACTGAACTATCATTATTGGAGTAAACAGTATAAAGAATTTCAATGTTTTATCAGCCATACTAATCATATACCGTAGTAAGAATGAATTTTTAGGGTATCATTAAATATTATAACTATTGGATTATAATTTAAATATATTTTTGTTTTCGTTGATGTACATAAATACCAAAGAAAAAACATTATAACCCACCTTTAAAAAAATTACACTTTTGTCATTGAATTGAAAATTTTATAAATTATCATTTCAATAATTTTATGAAAAAAATTTAATGTTTAATTATAATTTGAAACATTTAAATGTGGGTAATATTTATTGGGTTATCATGATTGTAGGAAACTAAATTCATGCTAAATATGTAAAGAAATGAATTGTCATTTTTTGTAAAAATTTAAAAATTACCTCATTTGAAAATGGGAAAGAATATGACATTAAATAATTATATGAAAATTAATTCATGAATACTAATTCCATTAAAAACATATTAAATTATAAATATCATACAAGAAAAAATATCTATTGAAAATATCTACATTGGTGAAAATGATTCCCGAACGAATAGAAATTAAGTGAGTTTGCATTAAACCCAAATTTCAAGAAATGTAATTAATTAATAGGTGAATATAAAATGGATTTTTTTTATAAATAGAAATATAATATTAATATATAATAGTTTTTTCATTGAAATATCACATAATTGCCTCAATAGATTAAATAAAATAAGCAATCCTTAATAATTGTGAGATTATTAAATAAACACTTACCTCTATATTGACTTTATTTGAAAGACATCTATCCTCGTGTATCATACATATTAATTTATTAAAATTTGATAAAATAATAATTTTTATATATATAAAATAAATAAAATTCATCTAATAACATTTCAAAACCAATTAATTAATATATTTTTGTAGATATTTTTGTTTCCATTTGTAAAATGTTTCATTTTACATAGAATTTTTGGGTTGTGAAACTACAGCCCTTATTCATTGAACATTCTTCCATCAGTCCAAAATATTGAAAATTTAGTTAATATCATAGATATTCATTAAATAAATATTATTTGAGCCATTAAAAACTTATAGATAGATAAATAAACAAGATAATTTCATAAGATTGTATGCTCTACACACTCATGAACGTTGTTTTCAAATTTCTTCTGATGTAAATAATTAAATTTAAATAATAAATAAATATTTCTATAATATTTTTTGTATCATATATAACATATATATTCATAATTTTTATTATTTTTCAAATTCCATGTAATGTAGAAAATAAAAATGAATCTCATCGCTTAGTGGAGGGGGTAGTCCGCATGTACTAATGAACAATGTTATAGTTTTCCAAAAGAATATAAGGTACAATGTTAATAATGACCTTATAATTAAATAATAATAATTATTTAATATAATATTATATAAAATTATCTATATATTTATCACCATAAAAATAGAATTGGTGATCAAATACTTATTATATCAATACCTTGATATGGTAATATATACGTATACACAAGCGATGCTTTTGCCTTTCATAGGATAAAAAGAAGATAGAGAATGGTTATCACATAATAGTAGAGGAATATTAGTATATTTATGATTCCTAAGTAATTCATTTATAATGTATACCATTGTTTTCACATGGTACACAAATAAATAAAATTTATATTACTATGATAAGAGTAATGCATCTTCGTTGAGAAAAATCCTCTAGCATAAACCATAATCCTTGAAATGATGGTCATATGGGAATAAAAAAACTCTAGGATGTGTTAAAGGATGATAAGATGTTAATATGGTATCTATTGGTTTATATATAAGGCTCAAATAGTATCAAAATAGGGGATAATATATTCCCTTTTATATGTGAGGAGATGTGAACTCTTTCTATTACATAATGTATTAAATTAATATAAATATTATTCAAAATAAGATATCACTAAATTGATATATTTCAAATATATTAGAATCTTTAGTCTAAATACTCTCATAAATCATATTTTTTTAATTTAATGTTTTTTTCCAAACCCATATCTATTCATTTGGACCCATGTTAACCAATTTTGACAATTTTTGTGATATCAATGTTTTTTACTATTGAAGGGTCATGAATTTTATCATAATAGTAAATGTGACACCTAAATGGATAATGGATACAAATTTAAACCATTTTTCATTATCATGGTTGAATATAAAATTTATATTAATTTTAAATTATTTAATAAATCATCGTTCATTATAAATTATAATTAATTTCATTATTCAAAAAATTCATTTAATTTATATTTAATGACATAAGTGTAGTTATTTAATCTGAATATAAACAATTATTAAATAATAAATTATATATTTTTTTATAAGAAAATCATGGAACATAATAATTCTATAATTTTTTTTATATTAGATATTATTACAACCATTTATTTTATAATTAGAATAATTTAATTAATATTTTGTTTGTGATGCATAAGTATTTAAGGTTATTAATGAATAAATAATAATTAAAAAATTAACATGTTTAAAAATATTAATTCATATTTGAAATTAAAATTCCAAACTAATCATAACAACTTTGTATCCTTATGAGAAAATAGTGTAGATATTAATGTAAAGAGAGTGTCATTTAGTAATTATTATATTAATAAATTAATAAAATGTTCAATATTAATGAAAAATAGAACCACGTTAGAATATTTTCATAAAATGGATTATAATTTTTAATCTAAAATATTACAATATGATAAATAAAATTTTTCAAAAATAATAATGTATTACCCTATTGATTTATGCATGTTTATCATATTTTACCCTTACCTGGTAGGAAATATTTATAAAGGACGCTATTCAAAATTTCCATACATAGAGGGGGAATATTTGAAAAAATTATAATCATATTTTAAATATTTATTACATTTTATTAAATAAAATTCAAATTATTTGGATAATTTAATTTAATATCAACTCTTTACACATGATAAAAAAGTGATTATCTACATTTTTCATAAGAATAAAAAATTTCATTCCAATTATAATTATGATGTTGAAATCAATAAATCATTTTTAAATATTAATAATAAAATGGAATTAATAAAATTTAAAAATAATCTATAATCGAATATGACATTGCATATACTTGAATGAAAAGTCAATTTTAATTAAAAATCATATTATTCACTATTCATCATGAAATTAAAATTTCAATATAATTATAATGTATTCATGATAATATGATTTTAAAATTAATATATAAAAATTTATTTTCATTTTTTAATATGATATTTATTAAATTGTAATAAATTTATTATAATTTCCTTCCACAAAACATAGTGTAATTAATTTTTTATAATATAAAATGATATCGCTAACAAATTGTGTACATATTTATAATAAAATAATCAATATATTATAATAATTTAAAAAAATTATTAATATTTTTCATAAATTTGTCATTCATATTATTACAACATCTTTTTATGTCTGTGATATAATTCACATCTATATATAATTAGAAATTAATCATTTATAACAGTTTATTTAAACATTGTGTTTCATGTAACACAAGGTATCAAGGAAATTATATTTAATTGATGAAAAATATAAAAAGATATATCTGGGATATACATTCTACCCCCATAATTAAATTTTACTCTCACTATATCAACTTTCTCAATGGTTTAACCATTATTGAAATCCATCATTATACAAAAAGATAATGTATCTTCTTTTTAAAATGAAAATTGGAAAAAATAAATGGTACATGAAATATCACATATTTAGGATCCAAATTAAAGATAACATTGGTCATATGTAAAAATATATTCATTAATTGTAATAATAACATTTGAGGTCTTATTATGGGTAATATAAGACATATTCATGAGAATTTACCAACCACAAAACAATAAATCATTGACGTTAGAAAAGGACCACCAATTTTTTAAAAATAAATTTAATATGAATAAATATATGTTTCAAAAATATTTTCTTATATTAGAATAATTAATTTTCATTATATACTATGAACACTATTAAATTTAATGATATAAAAAGTAGATTATAAAAATTTAATCATTTCCCACTATAATCAAATCTTTATCCCCAAATATTGAGTTATCAAAATGTATTTTCCATTCTAGAAGGAATAAAATCATATTATAATGGATCACATTATATATAATATAATAATAATATATTCATTCTATTTTAAGTAAAAAATCATTTTTAAAATTTAACATAAAACTTAAAATTAATAAATTGTTATATGTAAGAAACAAATTCATCTCGAAATATCAATAATAATACCAAATGATTAACACTGAAATTTCAATAAATAAATAAATTTATAAATGAAATGATCTCTATAAATTCATAATAATATAATGTTTCAATCTCGTCTTTTATATTATAAACTTCCTCTTAGAAATGAAAACAACATGATACAATTGATCACAAATATTCCATTATTTTAAAAATAAATATTATATATACATCCTCCAAATAAATAATTTCCTAAAAAATAACTGATCACCTAAAAATACCAAAAAAATTAATATGATATGGGCCTATAATAATATTCCCAATGTAACCTAAATCATTATACATAAATTTTTTAAAATAAAAATATGATAATTGTTGGTACATCACGTAGGTTAGTGGTAAGATCCAACCCCTTATCAGAATTTTTTCATGTGTTAATTCCCCATATCATTTCTATATATGATGAGTTATCAATCAGAACATGGATTTTCTTTTCAAAAATCTATATTAATATAATTCATATTACATCCCAAATAATATGATAAAAATCATCAAAATATTATTATTAAACTAAAAACGTTTTAACAATAAAATTTTTATATAAAACTTATTATTTTTCACAAAATAAAATTATATTACAATATTATTATTACCGTAACATTAATGGACATATTAAACATAAATGATACTAATAAAATTAATTAAATTTTCATAAAATATAGATGCATTATACCACAAATAAATTTATCAGAAAAACATATACTAAACCACGTGGTGTTATTTCATTAAGTTTCACCTATAATATTATTAACCGTGATAAAAACATATAACATAAAACCTAAAAAGGGGAATCCATTCCATTAATTATATGAGATAACAATGAGTTTTGAACCCATAAAACATTATGTCAATCTCGTTTTACTATGGAATATCACATGTTTCCATTTTTTTATTGTCGAATTCAACATATAGGTTCACATAGAAAATCTAAACTTACCAAAGAATAACCCCTTTGAGTGTCTGACCATGTCAGTTATAAGGTTACATTAAATATAAACAAAAATGATGGTCAATATATACTCATCCAATTATTTATGGGTTTTTACCCCTAGATGCATCGGTTCACAAAACTACATCAACTATTAGTATCCATAAAGGGTTGTATTACTTAGAAAACATCATAATATCAACCTTACCAAAACAATAATGGTATTATAAAATAATAAAAAATATCCTAAAAGGTAATCATATGATTATGTTCCCAAATATATGTTTTCCGAAAATCTAGTTTCCAATTTTTCTATTACACATCCTCAAATATATACTATAATGCTCCCATCATTAAAATATGGGTGGTGGTGGTTAATTTTTAACATTGATATTATAAACAAGTTATAACTTCCCAATGGACCATATATTTTGGTAATCAAATACATTTACATATATACTGGATTCTAAAATCACATTTTTGAACATTAAATATAATATAGTATTTTTAGAGCATCATTATTAACTCTACAATATCCATATATAATTATCATTGGAAACATACTAAATTCTTAGGGAAAGGAATCATAATAATGGGGTGTTTCAAGATTCATATGAATGAAATATACATTGATAAAGCTATCATATAATAAATAAACTTAGAATAATATTATAGGAATACTGGTGAAAAAATTTCATCATATAAATAATCACTCGACCTTGAAACACATCCATGGATGACATAAAAATATAGATATTCACATAGATATCAATAATTTATTTCATCAATATGGATTGAAAAATTCTAAACAAATAAAACATACCATGGAGGCCTCATTTCAAGGAATCGAATGTAAAAGACACGAGCCTTGGATAAATACCCAACCAATTTGTTCTCTTGAGATCCACTGATACACTGTGGGGATAAATATATATAAGACCCACAAATTAATTAATTTTTCGAATTAATTCATCTTATGAATAATATAATACATAATAAACATGACTAAATAAATAAATTATATACATATAGGCTTAAGTAAAAAGATAATGTAGTTACATTTCTATTTAAAAATGATGATTTACAGTCCATATAAAGGTTAAGGATAGTATAATTCAAAATTTTCCAAGTATTGTCATAAGTAAAATAAAGGGATGTTATTGTTGATGAGTATAAATTCTTTATATGTTTCATTAGTAACTATCTTGTGGGATATTAACTCCCAAAATTGAAATGGAATATTAATATATAAAAATTTATTTAATATTAATAGAAGCATTTTCATTAAAAAAATTGGAAAATTAAAGTGGAAACTTGAATTTGATGGTATATATTGTTATTGTGAAATTACATTCATTCAGAATTCAATATATCAATGAATTTGTCCACATTTTTTTCAGAGGACATGACATAATTAGTGAATTTCATGAAGTTTCAATTGAAACATTTACATATAAATTAAATCCATTGGTAACATTAACATTAGAATGATATTATAATAGTAAATAAATTATTCAAATCATTAAAATTTAAATACAAAAACTGAATAATAAGATTCCAAGTAAATAAAATATAAATTCAATATTCCAGAGAATCATTCTTGTATTCTCTTGAGTACATACAAAAATAAAAAGAAATAAATTTATATTTTTTTATAATCATCTAGTTTTAATGAAAATGAAATCGTTTTAAAATAGAAATTTTTTAAAATTCATCAAATAAAAAATTAAACCTTGATATTTTATAGTAATGAAGATAATATTAAACAAAAACATTCCTCATGATCCAAATACTTATAAATCTATCTAAACTCTTAAAAATGATATATTTATTACAAATCATCTATTTAATTTTTAATGGGTGTATTGGTTTCAATGTTCTTATACATGTACGCTAATCATGGTTCCAGATTCATAGTTATTATAAAAATATAATTAATATAATATATATTAATTTTATAAATATTTTAAGCCATCCCTAAAATGTATTGTTATAGGAATGAATTACATCATTCATGGATAAGTTCAGTTGTATGGTTTCATGAATGTTTTTTTAATTTTCAAAGAATAGAATTAAAAAAATAGTAATTTAAATATCATATAATCATTATTATATTATATATTTCATATAAAAACATTAAATGTATTATTTTTCCATATTAATTTAGAAATGATAAATTAAACACATTACTTTGTAGAGGTGGTGGTCCGCAAATATGAATTAATGATTATATCATTTTCCAAAAAATGTACGCTGATAAGGTAGGTATGATAAAATAATTTAAGAAACATGTTAATTAATTAAATATCATATATAATAATTTGTCCCTTTTTTATATCCATGAGTTTCAAATGATAATGTAAAATGAATTACACTACTATGTGGAGACAGTAACTGGGGAATGTGCAAAGGGGATTTTGTTTCTTTTTGTCAATTTGAAAATAGACAAAAAATGGTTACACCATAATAAACATTATATCATAGTATATTTATTATAATAGAGTTATTATTTTCAAATGAAAATCATATATTTAGTGTAGGTATAAGAATAGAAAAATGGAAAGTGCAACTTTAAGAGTTGTACATCAACATTGATAATCATCATTCCTCTTATACCTTGAAGCATGAATTTATGGTCATTTACAAATAGTATAAATTCTTGGATAAGGGGAAGGAATATATGAATTTATTATATAAGTTATTGTATAACTATTAATGATAAAAATGTGTAACTGAGAGGGGAAAATATATGCCCCATCTTATGTGAGGGGAGGAAGACTCATGGAATTAGATAAATAATTAAATTAATATAAATTATTTTTCGTATTCATTAGGCTCTAAACCAAATTATTATTTAGTAAATATGAGTATTTGTCGAAATAATCTCATATAATAATATTTAACCAGGTTCTAGAGATTTTTTAACCATTATCATTTATCATTAACCTCCAAATTAATCAATCTGAAAAATACAACAATATAATTTCTTTAATAATTAACAGTAATTAATATTACCATTAAGGAACAATAGAACCATAAATGGACCTTGATTGATATTTAAAATCATATCACATTTATATAGAAAAAAATTTGATTTTTATGATTTTTAATTAACATAATAACATATTATTCATTATAATGTATCATTATTGAAAATTTTGAAACAATTAATTTAATATTACTTTCATTTTATTATGAAATATATTGAATTATAATAATAAAATTCACCTATGGCTAAAATTCTATATTTATATAAAAAATATGAGGAAAAAATAACTGACATAAATAATCATTTCTTATATTTTGGAAAATTCCCCTAGATAAAATATTAGTTAATTTTTTCTTAATATAATATTCTCTATATGCTATGGGATCTATATACAATTTGATAAAAAAAAATTATGATATATTATAAATATGAATTTTCAAATTTCTTTATATTTTCTTATTTGTTACTATTATTATAAGAACATACATATATATATTTAATGACAAATATTTTGATGTTAAGATATAAATGAAAGGTGATTTTAAATTTTCAGTATATATATAAATATCGGTTCTATAAATTTGTTTCTATTTGTTTCTAATTGATAATTATAATTTTATTTATGGATAACTCTTTCTAGACAATTGTTCGACTCAATGTTAATTTATAATTGAGCTATTCAAAGCTAGTTCAATTAAAAGTTATCATATGTTTAATGATATTTAATTGTTCATAATGTATGGGTTCTATGTTGTTTAATAACACATATTCGTGGAATTTGATGTGATCCTTAAAATATGTGGAAAATATCTCCATATAATGAAAATAAATCTTTTTAATTAAAAATATATAATATTTATAGTAATTTTTTACATTCCTCAGATAATAAATTAATTATGTATTGATATTAATTTGATGTGGTTGATAAAGAACCCTTGAGTATAATATTTAATCCTTCCAACGTTTTATGTATCCAAAACTAAATATAAATAAGTTTTATTATCAAAAAAAAGTTTCCCTTTCACTACATTTTTCTAGTTTTAGTGGACTCAATGGAAGAATATGATTATAGAATTAGATTCCAAGGTGTTTTGAAAAATATGTTCAAATCCTCCCCCCATAATTGAAATATAATATTCTTCTTTGAATCCCCTATATGATTCAATTCAATAGTTTTTCATATTATGTAATACTATATAGAATATGAAATTATAAAATGTACAATGGATGAATCATATTCCTCATTACCAATATTCATAGTATTATATAAATATATACACATCAAAACCTAAACTCTAGACAATGTGGGAACATATCATTCAATGAAAGTAACAAAATATCTATAAAGCTACTACCTTACCCTGAACAAAATGGAAGCTATAACACATCCATGAATTATATAAATGCCAAGGCATAAGTTGCTATCCCATAGTGTCAAAAATTGAATTCAAAAATGAATCATATGAAAATTGAAATTATTCCATATATCCATTATTCTAGAAATTACACTAAATCCACCCAGAATATAAAAAATTTGAATATATTTGGTTTCATGTATAATATCATTGGAGCCATATTTTATAGTCCTTATCAATATTGTAGAATTTTATTTTGGAAATATATCATTGGAATCACCATTTTCTATATCATTTGTAATAACATTCCAATAAACATGAAAAAAAAATTTGTAATTAATATCAAAATAATTTTACAAAAGAACTCTAAATCAAACTCAATCATCATTTATCAAACCAAAATATGATACCCAACAATGGTTTATAAAATTGGTTAACAATATGAATCCTTAGATCCATAAATTTCATAAAAATGTGACCACACAGAAGTCATAAATTTTACTCAAATTATAATGGTACATACCATGATATACATCAATCATAAGAATCTATATACCCATGTTTAATAGTTTTCATCATATAACTATATGCACTCTTGTATTTTTTCTTTTTTCTAATACATCTTCTGAATATGTTACAAGGAGTACATCTGTGACATCCCACTCTTGGATTCCACATGGTAGGTGCCCCCGACCTAGTGGGCCACATGGCCTCAAGCACATCTCCCTAAATTACTGATTCTTCTTACTAGTAGTGAGGGCCTAGGGTGTATTCGTGAGGAGATTATTCCCACATTACTAGAGTGTTGAATAAAGAATATATATAAACTGATGTAAATAAAAAGTTAAATATATGTAAACCTTGTAATAAGAAACAAAGTGATAGATAGGTAGGGATATAAATCAGTGAATCAATAGGAATAACTGACGATGATATTTCATCTAATTAGAAATATAGAAAACACTGGTTCCGGACACAATGGATAACATGTTACAAAAAGTATAAAGAAAACAAAAGTCTATCTCATGAACCCCAACTCTGGCTCAGTTATCTAATATCATGATTCATCATATACATCAATAAATCAAGTGTCCATATCCATATTCATCCCTTGTTCAACACATTCATAAATGTAATCTTCATCGGGTACCAAACAGTGGCCAGAGAGGGTGTGAGATTAATCTCAGTGAGCCAGCACCAATAGTTTCTTTAACATCCATCACTTGTAATGGATATATAATTTTTTAAATAGTTCATATATATATATAATGAAATTCTATAAAATTTAACTAAAAACCCATGTACCTACCTCAGCCCTTGGATGGTTCGTGAATATGTTACCAATTCATTATTTGATTGTATCCCATTTATAATAAGTCCCATGATAGCCATAGTGAATCTTTTAATATATAACATGGAAAAATATAATGATATTAAATAATTACATTTCATGTTAATAACCAAGGATATGTAGAACACAAGGGTTCACAAATCAGTAATAATTGTATCCTGTCTAGGGGTAATAGTGAAATCCAAGATGCATAGTCCAAGTAATTCCACAATAAGATGCCTAATGATTCCATTGAGTTAAACCCCGGTAAAATGGGGTAAACAATGACTGGTACTATTATGATTTTACTAGGGAACATTATTATAAATTCAAGATCAAAAGAGTGTATCCATGGAATCCTGTAGTAATACATGATGAAACTTACGGTGTCATACTGAGCATCCAAACATAGACAAGGATCATGTTCTAGTTGGGAAATAACAGAATAAAGTTGTATCATTGATTTCAAAATGGGGTCCTCAAGAGCTCAATTCATTCCATTGGGAATCCATAGAGAACTCATGTTAAGACACTCTTATTCTTATTCATACATTATATGCAATAAATAATTTTCATTTCATTACCTTTAATTACATTAAAAGGGAAAATTGATCATAAAAAAAATTATTGAAGTCAGAATTAATTAATAGGCCCATTTGGTTGAAGCCTTGTCTTTCATTAGAGTGTCAAGACCATGTAGCGTTAAACCATTCATCTAATCCATTTTTTTCATATTCAATAATTAAGGTTCAGTCCTCTACCTTCCATTAACATCGTAAGGGGTTCTACAAATATGAAATCTATTATTCAATCACATTTTAACAGGGAAAGTAATATAATTTGTATACATTCAAATCTTCATTTCACATATGTTTATTATTTAAAGAAATTACATTATAATGGTCAATGGGTGAGAATACATGGTACCTTAATTATCCAAATTAACAATATAAATAAATCCATTTAATATATAAAATCATACCCTTAGGAAGGTCAATCCATGGAACACCCGAACAATGACTCAAACACAACTAAACAAAAATATGGAAATTATGGAAAACATCATACATGGGATGGATAGATTTGTGTTTCAAACTACTAAATACTAATCACATATTAAGAAATATAATAACCATACAACTATAATTAATATAATAATGGAATATAAATTGATCAAGTTAATCCCGATGAAATCAGTAGGCCCCACAGAACAATGGAAAAATAAAAAAAACATGAGGGATGAGTTATAGACCACCCACATTAGGCATGTAAGAGATTCCTCCTGTAGTACCGACAACTGATATGGATTTTATTGGAGTAGATCTTTGAAAATGGGAAATATTATCACACATTGATAACCAGGTAATGATAAATATAGATTATGTATATTATAAATAGACTCTACAACATACCATTTCACATACAACATGATGGAATGAAGAATGAAATTATACTGGATGAAGGATATCTCTTGATCTCAAGCATAAGAATTTAAAATTCTCCCAAATGAGAATAATGTAGTCTAATCCCACATTAACTCATAATAAGGAGGAATGATGAGGTCCAATTAGTCCATTAGGGGTAATATGTTTTAATTACCTAATATTAACTTATGCACAGTTTTCCAAAACTATTTTATGAAAATTTCTCAAACCAGACCTGGGATCTTGGGTAAAGGGAACTACAACATAGCTATACCACATTGTTATGGAAATTGTGTGCTAATTGGGTGAGATGTCTCTGCCTGAAATGTAATCCATCTCCATGGATATATCTAAATGTGTTCCCTTTATGCATAATTTACTAAAACTGTGAAACATGGCCACTTTTATTAATATTGGGGTTATGGGAAAAATGATAGCTCCAGAAACAATTGGGATCCTCTCAACCATAAAAAAATCCATATTTACTCCAAAATAATGAATTATAATGAAATTTAAAATAACAAATCCTGAGTGAAAAAACGGTTTCCTATAGTTTTATCCACTTTAAACAACTCATCCCCATGTTCACCTTCTAAAGGTTGGGAGGCACATTATGAGAAATAATCTAGCCACTGGGCACATATGTTAGTGTCCCACTCCAAATTCTCATCTGAAATGTGGTTATTCATTGATAACACTCGTACTAGAGAAATAGACCAACTTTAGAGAGCCTTCGTACTCTGATAAACTATTTTTGATGGATATTCTTCAATGGTAGAATACGCATCATACTCAACTTCCTGAGGATCAATTTTATGTGATAGTTCATCATGGTATTATAAATGATTTGAAATGTTTAAAACTTTGTTCATTGAAAGGTACCTCTGAGGTGGTATCACCCAACTTGATAACAGACTAGATTTCTCTTGAATATCAAATGGCCCTACATAATGAGGAGATATATTCCTATTATTATATAACCATTTTTTCCCTATACTGTGTGATACTTGATGGAAAACAAAATTCCTGACTTTAAAATCTATTTGTCTTTAACGATGACAGAGATAAGAATTTTATTTATTCTTAGTAGCATTAATATGCTTATTGATCACAAAAACCAACTCCAAGGTCTCCTAAATGACATGAGGTCATAATAATGAAACCTCAATAGTGTCTTACATGAATAGGGGTGCTCAGAATGGCCTACCATACAAGGCCTCAAAATGAACCATCAGAATTTCAAAAATGAAGTTATTATTATGGTCGATTTCAAAAAATAGATATTATTCTCAAAAGAACTTCTAAAATCAAGTACACATGCTCAGTGAATATCCACTAGAACTTGTATTTTTTCTTCCAATTTACCATCATTCTAAGGGTGAAATGTTTTCCATAGAAGAAATTTTGTTTCAATTTTCCTCTTAAATCCTTTGTAAAATCTTGATGTAAAAAAATATTCTCTATCTAAAAAGAAAATATGTGGGACTATGTGATGTTTTATGATCTCACACACATATAGTATTCCCATATCATCAATAGTCAAATTCACTTAAATGGAAATTATGTGTTCCACTTTTATCATCATGAAAATGAAAACTCATACCACATTACTACTTCTAGGAAATCTAGGTAAACCAGTTATATAGTCCATAGAAACATCAATCCATTTACATTCTGGGACTCAAAGCGACTGTTAGAAGCATTTAGGTATCTGATACCCAGATTTCATCTACTGATAGGTGGAATACCTAGTGATAAAGCCTTCTATATGATGTTTCATCCCTGACCCCCAATAATGGTGTCTCATATCATGATACATCATGTATATTCCTTGATGGACATCAAACTGAGATGTGTGGGAATGAAACATTAACTATTCTCTCATATCTATAGGATCCTAGACACATCCATAAATATGTAGGATTTTGTGTATATCTATACACCAATCTAGAGGCATATTATCCCATGAAATACAGTCATGGAGATCAAAGACAACATGATTCAAAAACTGCATTTCCTTTACCATAATAAGGAGGGTATAAGTAACTATCAGAGATGAGATTTATGATATCTGATGACTATCATTAAACTATAGATGTATCTCAGAGAAGGTTTAAATTAACTTCCATTCATCTCTTTCCTCACGTAGGGCCTATGTTTGTGTATTCTGATTCAGTGCCTACGCAACCACATTGCCATTCCCAGGAATATAAGAAAGATAAAAATCCAAAGTATTTTAGATATTTGACCCATATAAATTGTTTGAGGTTAAATACATGATGTATAATGATATATTTGAGGCTCTTGAGATCCATGTACACCATAAAGGACTCACCAAGTGTATACTATATGGAAAAATTTAATGTATGGACAACTACTCTTAGATGAAGTCCAGTGTTAGTTAGTTTCTCTCAACGGTCCTCAATTACTGAGATCCATACACAATGAATATATCCTAATAAATCAGTACTAGTCCTTGTATGATGCATGATGCATCAAAATAGATAGTATAACCTCTGGATGGACATGGCATATTTTGAATAGGTTCTGCAATGTGCCTCTCTTTAAGCTCCTAAAAGTATATCTTGCAAGATTCTGACCACAAGATCTCAATACCCTTATTTGTAAGGACAGTATGTGGTGAAGAAAGGAGTGAGATGTCATGTATGAAATTCCTCTAATATCCAGCCATCCTTATGAAACTCTATATATCAAACACATTCTTGGGATTTTCTGAGGAAAATACTACACTAATGTTTTCATCATCAAAATATAAACATATTTATGAGATAGTATGACCCCCAAAGTGAAAATTTCCAGTCAATAAGTGGCCCATGGCATAGTTGAGATAAATTAGATACTCTTTCAGTGTACTCAAAAAGATTCCCAGATGATTGGCATGGTCGCTGAATGTATTATAATTCACCAAGATGTCATTCAAAAAGAGAATGAAATACTAATCCAAATTGGCGTGGAACACTATATTCATAAGATACATGATTATGGAGGAAGCATTGGTAAAACTGAATGGAATAACTTGTAACTCAAACAGTCCATACCCGCTACACAAATATATACTGTGGTTTTTTTCTGATGGCCTTTCTCACAGAAGGTGTTATCCTAAATTTACTTCGATCATAAAGAAGCACTAGATCGTTATCCATACCTGCTACACAGATATATAAAGTGGTTTTTTCTGATGGTCTTACCCGCACTTGGTGTTATCCTAAATTTACTTCGATCATAAAGAAGCACTAGCTCGTCAGCGTTGGACGTATAGATCCTCTATTCAAGACTATAGAGATCGGTTTATGACCATATGAATACTCAAATTTCTTTAATATAAATATAGGCCCATGGTTCCATTATCCTTTTTTTGGAAAATGCACTTGGAAACCTCAAGAGGATGTACCAAGGCATATAATTGTTTTCCTTCTAAATCCTCTAACTGCCACTTCAGCTCCTAATGCTCTATAGGATCCATACCGAATGGTGGAATGGACACTTGAGGTACTTCTTGAAAATGATCGATCATAATCCCTACATATCTATGAGAAGGTAGTCTAGAGAAATCATCAGGAAAGTCATTCCGGAAAAGATCCACTACTGAAGGTAAATCGGCTTCAGTTAAAACTTAATCCTCTATGAAGAGATTGGAAACCTATGAAGTTACTCCACCTATCCCATGATGATCTTGTCAAGTACTACCATCCTGTAAATCCCACTATCCCTTACGTAGATAAACGCTTCACAATGGTGATGTAAACGATACCCTATGATGATAGTAGTCTAATAATTATGATACATAACCAACCAATCCATCACTATAATGTCATTGAATCCTATAATCTCATGAACAATGAGGTTCAATAGGAATGGGAAACTGCCAACCTCTAGGGTACTGTCTCTACATTGGTGTAATCACTCTAACTGAAATCCTACCAGTTCATCTATGACCATTACAGAAGAGTAATATTGAATCTCTAGTCTGATACTCTTCACAGTAGATATAAAGATAAAATAGGTCGAACAGCCCATGTCAAATAAATATTATACTATAGGATATTTAAAAAGATAATTTCCAAATACAATATATATTCATGCATGCTGATCCTCAAGTATTCTATATAGCGCATGCTACTGGCCTTATCCATGGAATTGTGTAACTGTTGAACAACCACGATAAAAACTTCTCCACTGGTACTGATGGTGATCAAGATTCTAACTACCATGGCCAAATCTTCGTCTTAGTCTAGTCTCACTGGTTCTATTCAAACTCCCAACCTAGCATGGAAAAAATAAAATTTCTTCTAAAGGTATTGCAGGAATAGATACTTTTCAACTTGAAGCTGGTGTAAAGGTCCTATCGAAATGCTGATGATTCCCCATATTTCTGCAAGCCGAGAACCCCAGTGGGTATCTTTCACATTAAGGATTCAGATAAACTCGTCTTCTACAATGATTACACATAAGAGAGTTATCAAAAAGCGGACTCTATGTTTCATTACCCTCACATGATTTTTTAAGGAACACTTCCTTCAAATGAGAGAACTACTAGTCTATCAGGAAACTGATTCATTATGACCAATTTTATTTATGTTCCTCTAGTTGTGATCAGTGATAAAATTTTTATACTATTACAGAAAATGTTGGGATGTTAATATCATTCACCTGTATATAAATGTTGTACACAATATCATCTTCTGAGCATCTTGAATGAAAAAGCATATCACCATCTAGAATAAATACAAAGAAATGTAACTCATTGAAATGTGCTAAATTTTACATAATTGATAGAACCCTTCTTAATATGCTTGATCTCTCTAGGTATATTATCTCTCAGTGTACAAGCAACACCAAAACATATAAAACAATCTCAATGTAAACCTATAACATACCCAGATGATGACCAGCATGGGTAATCATATCCCATCAATTCTCGGATGAATAATGCAACATGTAAGTGGTATGGTTGACTATTAAAATAGGATTCATTTCCATATTCTCAATGATAGACATGGTGGACTATATCTAAGACTCATTAGCCTGTGGACCAATATACCTAGAGAACGTAAGAGGATGCTTCTGTTGGAAGACATGAGTCATATAAGCCATCGCAGTATTAACTCATAGAGCACCATGCATGGACTGTATATGATGTTATTAACTATCACAAACATTAGAATAAGTGCTCAAATTATTTTTAGTTGTAAGCACCTCATGTGGCACTCCAAGAGGTAGGAATAATTGCTTAGGGACCACCACATCTAGAGTATGATCGTTTCCCCTTCCTTGAAAATGATATGAGGACATCAGAGAGGCATTTTCCTACAAATGACATGAACATAACTCAAAAAAATAAATTAGAAGAAATATATAAACATTAGTCAAAAATGATTGTATGAATGTTAAATAACCACGGAAGATTAACACAACTACCCTTTTAGATGGTCATACATCAACTTGTGCTCTAGAATAAGTTATATTTTATTTTACATTTAATTACTTCATTTTATCCTATTGATTTCATAACCATGATATATTGGGATATTCATGTGAATCGAATTCATATTATAATTCAAGTATCACTTTAATATGGATATACATTCCCATTTTATCAGTGCCCATACACGTCATTAATGAAAACAAGACCAATTTTTTATTTCACGATGGATTGACTAGATAAATTACGAATAAAAACACATGGTGTCACATAATACTCATGAATTGATATAGGAAATTATTTAATCACAACAGACAATAATACCAGAATAAGATAACTATTATCGAATCACGTAATATTAGTAGGAATATCATGCAACATAATGTAGTGAAATTCACCTATATGGCCTGACAATATGAATAATCTGTGAATTATAGGTTCTTATATAGTTCATGTAACAAAACACATTTAAATATTATCCTCATCCCAAGTAAAAAATATATTCCCAAAAGTAATAAAAATTAATAACCCAAAACAACAACTATGTCACTCAATGGTGAAATAATGTTAATAGTAATAGGAAAAACTAAAAAACACTTCTATTTTGGGTAACGTGGATTCTACCCCAATCATGGGTTCTTGAGGCAAAATAAATTCTTATGACTGAGTACCAAACATTAATAGTCACATGAATATTGTCTCCAAATAGTAATGCTTGAAGTTAATTCCCATTATACCACATTGTGACTTCTCGGACACAATTTTAACTTGATAGTTTCCACAAACCTAATGGGCCACATGACCTCATGCACTTCTACTCAAGTGGTAGAGGATGCCGGATAGAAGTATGGGCATTGGGTATGTCTATGGGGTGACTATGCCCTCATTAACCATGTGTAGCACAAAAAATAAATATAAACATATGTAAATAGGGGAAGAAATATAAGTAAACAACATATATTGGAAATATTAATATATAGTAAAGGATAATATTCACTGAATCCACTAGAATAATTGAAGATGATATTTCATGTCAATAAAAAATTGGAAAACATCGGTAAAAGACAATAGGCATAATATGTTCAATAAAGTATAATGTAAAAAAAATACAATCTCATTTATCATGAGCTCTAGCTTAGCCATATTCTATCAATCTCTACTGAAAAACAAAAGAAATCAAGTGTTTGAAGTCATATTCTTCCCTTTTTCAACACCATTAAACATGTAATCTGCCCCAGGTACCCAATGGTTCTAGAGAATAGGTGAGATAAATCTATGTGGGACAACACCAATGGTGCCTATAACATCTATCCAATTTAAATGAAATGTAAATCTGTGCATGAATGAATTTATATAATGTAATATAGTAAAATTTAAATAAATAAACAAGTACGTGCTTCAAACCACATTTGGTGTCTAAATATGGGACTAGATTATTCTTTTATTGTTACCAGTTTAAAAAAATTCACATGATATCTGTAGTAAACATTCAGAGATATAATAAGAAAACATATGTTTATATTTAATAATAATGTTAAATGGTAATAACCAAGAAAACATAATCCTCAAGGCTATCCAACTAAGTAATAATTATAGCTCTTCTAGGGGTTATAATGTAATATACGGAGTATATTCCATGTAATTATGAAATAAGATACCTATTGATACCAAGGTGTTTATCCAAGGTAAAATGGGGCTAATAAATGACTGGGTGCGATCAGATATAACCATGGAACATATTTTTCAATTCTATAACCTAGGAGTGTATCCAAGGATACATGTATTGCTACATGAGGGATCCAATTATGTCATACATGGCATCCAATATACGACAGGAATCTGGTTCTAGGTGGCTATGAACCTATGAAAGTTTTATCCTTGAATTCTAAATGGTTTCGTCGAGAGCTCATGGCATTCCCATAGGAATCAAGGCATAATCTAGCTAGGAAACTACAGTTGTGATGAAGAATCCATATATAATTCATATGATTCAATGAATTACCATTCATTGGAGTGAAAAATATAATTGATCATGCAACCATTTATTGATGTCATAATTAATCAATATGTCCATTTTGTTAAAGCCTTTCGTTTTATTAATGTGACAAGACCATGTAACAAAAACCATTAATTTAATCCATTTAAGGAATTTTCAAAAATCATGGTTCAATTCCCTAACATCCATTAACATGGTTTGGGGTTCTACGTATGTGAATCCTTTTATTCAATTACATTTTAAAATTGAATGTCATATACAAATTATATATTCTAATTTAAATTTTACATAAGTTTATTTATTTAAGAACATAACATATAAAAGTCAAGTGGTGAGATAAATGATACATTGGATAATGAAATTAAAAATACAAATCATTACATTTAATATTGAATTTATTTTCAATATGATGGTCAAGCTGAGGAACACTTGAATGGTGGCTCAAACATTTCAAAATACTAAAATGAAAATTATAAATAAAACATCCAACATAGGTTGGACAGGGTTATGGGTGTAACCAATATTATGTAATCACATATTTGGAAGAAACATAACAATATGGTTCAAACAATTATATTAATGGAATATAAATTCACTAATTGGCAATTGATGAAATTAGTGGTCCCCACATGACAATTCCAAAATGAATGAACTTGAGGGATGTGTTACAGACCACCCACATTAAGATATAATGATTCTCCTCCTCCAGTTTCGACCTCTGACATTTCTTAGATAAAATTATATATTAGAAAAATGGGAAAACACTAAAACCTCAATAACAATGTCAATATAATGTGAGAAAAAGAACAACTCATACAGATTCCATTGCATATTGTTTCCCATATTATGTGACGAATGAAAGATTGAATGGATCATGAATGAATATGATTTATTGATACCTAGATTAGGCCTCCAAAAAGATTCACAATGATAATAATGGAAAATAATCCCAAAAAAATTAAAAGATAATATGGTGGAGGTTGAATTATATCATTAATGGTAAAATCATAAAAATAACTAAAAAATAGCTTATACATAGTTTTCCCGCACAGTTTACCAAACCGTGTGAAAACCCTGCCTGGGTACCTGGGGAAAGGGGCGTAGAATAAGGTTATGTCACAAAATTAGGGAAACAATGTTCCAACCATGAAATATGGATCTACCTATAACATAGACCATCTGCATGGTTAGATCTATCCATGCACTCAATCCGCATAGTTTTCTAAGACAGCGCGTCAAGGCTAATTTTCCAAAAAGTCGAGTTCTGGGATCCGAACAAGCCCCAAACACCCAAGGGATCCTCTCTAACTCCAAATAAGTCCGTATAAGGAACAAAATAAATCATTACAATGTAATTATATGTATCTATAGTTGATTGAAAAATGAGGTTCTTACAACCCCAATCCCATATAGTTGATGCAACTCAATTTCATTATATGTTTTCCACATCATTTTGGTGAATTAAAAATGCTTTTTTGAAAATTACGTCATTTGATATGGAAATTATTATATGTTGTTATTTTCTTAAAATAACTAAATTGATGTGTTTTGGTTAAATAATGTTATTTTTTTGCGTTTTTTATAAAAATTTATAATAACATAATTTAATGTTTTATTCTGTTGTTTTTTTAAATTTATTGATCAATGAATTATTTTATTCAATTTTTAATTAATTTTTTATGTCTCATTCTATTATATTTTTTTAGAGTTTCAATTTTTTCAAAATCATTTTATGAATAGTGTATTTAGGTTATATTTAATTTAATAAACTAATCAACAATTAGTATTTGAATTTAAAACGCATTATATTTTAGTTTAATATTTTATTATTTTAAAACATTAAAAATTTATTTAATTTTAACTATTTATTTTAATTTCATTAAATTATAATTTATTAATACCCTATAGTTTGATATTTTTACTAAATATTAAATTATTTATATTGAAAATGAATATAAAAATGTGAATTAGAATTTGATTATGTATGATTTGGGACACGAGGGGTTATTTAAATGAACTACTATTAACATATAGTTTATAACCAAGTAACACAAATGTATCTAACACCTTAGTATATTCATGTAAGGGTATTAGAGAGGTTTCTTAGGGGTAATTACTAATCTTGTATAGGTAGAAGAAGCTCATGTAATGGTAGATCAAAGGCTATGTAATAATATCTGTGTGATTTTATTACTTATATACGGGTACCAAACGAAATGGAAATCGTAGAAAGGATCACATATGGGTATGAAAGTCTTCAATAGTCCTTTGTTAGGGTCATGGAATGTATTTTATGGGTAATATAAATGGTATAATGCTTTGGTAATGATGAATTGCATGTTTATTTAGTTGTATATACCCATTTCAACCATACTTTATAAAGTTAATTATGAATATTATGAAGGTAGTGGGAAGATTTAATAGGGGGCTTTCAAGGATTTAGAAACTAAATAACGGTGTCACTGAAAATTGATGTTACATAAGTGTCACTAACACTGATAATATGTTGAATAATGTTCATTTACATTGACGGCTTGAAACAATTAATAAAAAATTTGGATGTTACCTGAAATGTTCATCGAAGATAAAAATCAAACAATGAATAATCAAGGTTAGAATAAATTGAATATTATAGAGTAATCCAATCATTGTAATCGTGTTACCGTGGGGATGTCATTACTTTTTAAAATTCATGAATAAAGTACTAACTAGATGATAATTAATAATTCCACATTCCACATAAAATTTGTATAGAAATATTTTATGTTTAGTCTGTGTTTAAGGTTGTAAAATGGAGAGGAATAAATAAATATTATAGTTTAGTATCAGAGATAGCTGGTTAAAGAACTAACTGGAGAACAGATAACAAAGAAATCATAGGGAACATGACTATGGATTTGGATCAGGAGGGGAGAGGAATATTCAAATCAAATAACATTTTTAATCATCCCATATTTTTTAATTTTTATTTTTAAATATGTTTTCATTCTATAAATATATTATCTCCAATTCAAACATATGTTTCTATATTGTTTTCGGATATTTTTATAATCACATGAATGTATTTTATTATTTATTTCCAAATTCAGATAAAATCATTGATTTTTGAAATCTTATTAGACTTCATCAATTGGAAATTATATTCAATTCCTCTGATTTTATTTGAGTCGATATATTGAAATAGATTAAAATAAATTTAATATAGCAAAAGATCATTGTGTTTATTCTACTCCCAATGAATTCATATTTTTATCATTAAGAGTATCATTTCTTCCTTACTCCGTGTAATGAAATGTGAAGAGTAATGTAACATTTTTCCTTATAACCTCAACTGAAATAGTTATTTTGGTAATAGTTGACGTTAGGTATTATCCATTTTGTATTATAATTTTTCTTATTCATAATAGATATTTAATTTTATTAAAGGAAAAACATGGCACGGAAATTCACTTGAGAATAGTAATATAATTTTTCCTTCCCTATATACATATTTTTAATCATTAATGACTAATACTATCTCATAAAAAACAATATATTAAGATCAGTCATTTTGGATATCTCTATATTAACCTCGTCCTACAATTTTCGACCTCAGTATATTTCTTAACACTCTTATAGATATATTTCATCATTGAACGACTACCATTATTAATTTTTTATTTTATTTTTTTTGAATATCTTGTGTTTTTGTCATAGGGAACTACGCACTTTTGTGTCCACTATGACAGTTCATGTCACAACCCATCCTCGGGGACCGATCCGTGACTACCCCAAGCCCGCCTTCCATAGGACAGGGGTTGGAGACTAGCACCAAGGCGTAAATCCCAGTAAAAAGGGAAGGCATTTCCTTTGTAATGTAAACAAACACCACAGAGCAAGCAAGAAGTAGAAGTAAACACTAAGTAAAAACTTGTACAATAGTAAGTGCAAAAAATATAAGTGGGCTAGAATACAAACCCAAACTGAAAGTAAAGTACAACTAGAAGGGAAAACAGCAACTGAAAAGTAAAGCCACAATGTCAAGCTATCCACTGGAAATCCCACCTAAAGGGTGAGTACAGATAGCCCCCACAGCTCTTCGGGTCCAGCCGTCCGCTCCGAGAACATCCCGTCCAGTGGTCCACCTCCATGTACCGTCCTGCTCCACAAGCCTCAACCACGATCAGCGTTGTCCTTCTCCTGCAACCAACACAACGTAGTGTGGGAATAGCCCATGCAGGGGTGAGTATAAGATACTCAATAGGGACCCCGAGACCCCCGAAGGTCTCCCAGAATCCACAAAGGATAATCCACAAAGGAACGATAAAATCACGAAGTAACATCCGACACTGCTTAGGTATATTCCCATACAAATACCTAAGTCATCAAATCACGTTCACTCAAACATCTGAGCTCAAGTACAACCCAGCCCAAACAGGAATGCAAAATGTAAATCCATACAAGATTTCACAACACAATCCACCTAGGAAAGCAAAACATGATTCAACTCACACAGGTATACTTCTTCGTATGATGATAGAGACGATTAGATATATCCACTGATTCATATATGCCATCAGACCCACAAAGGATCGATAGGTACTAGCCCCCGAAATGACCCACAAAGGATATGACCCACACAGTATCAATAGGTAACTAACCCCCGCAATGACCCACAAAGGATCTGACCAACAAAGGATCGATTGGTAACTATCCTCCACAAAGACCCATATAGGATCGGACCCACATAGGATCTGTAGGCGCTGGCCCACATAGGACCACTGAGCGCTGACCCACACAGGATCAGACCCACATAGGATCTGTAGCACTTATCCACTTAGGATCGCTGAATGTTGTAATCGTTGCCGTCGAATCCACTGAGGATCTCTACACAGTCGTCGTCATCGTCGCAGTTGCAGCCATCTCTAGGGTTCCCGCACACAGCAAGCTCGTTCGGGAGGGTCCGTTCCATGAGACAAGAGGTTGATACATCAACTGACACATAGTCCAGAGTTGATTTATCCAAATTTTCTGTATCATCAACCGGAACTCAACGACACAGAAGGCCTATTAATCGGACACCCGGTCTGGGAGTTATTGGGTTTTTCGTTCCAGGGGCCCGGTTGGTTTTTAATTCAAAACCAACCCGACCGTACTCCACCTACATTAAATCCTCGTGCGGAGTAAGCCAAAATATCCATCTCACTTAGAATAATCCATCAATGTCGACGGTACGTCAATCAGACGTCCGGAGCTCAAGTTATGAGTGTTTCCGCTCCGGGGGCCCGATTGGTTTCGTGTACGAACCATCCCGGCCGAACCCAAAGTACTCCGAAACCTTGAATGTAATATATCGAAACAACCATCTCGATCCAAAGATAATATCACCTCTAACGGTGCGTCAATCAGATGTCATAGCCCAAGATATGTGGAAATGACCGAAAGAGGTCCGAAAACAGGGGGTCTGTGCTCGGACCGACCTGGCCCAACCCCCATAGGACGGCCCGAACCGGGTCGACCCGACCCAAGTCTGGGTCCGACCCGGATGGTGTGACCCTGCCCGGCCTGCATAGCCTAGCCCGGCCTATGTGGCATGGCCTGGCCTGGGCGCGACTCGGCTGGTGCTAGCCGGGTGGCCAGCGGGTCGGCTCGGCCGTTACGGACGAGAAAAGCAGGGGGTGCGCTGCCCCGCGTGAAGGAGTCGCGACCCCGTTTGTGGCCGCTATTGCTAGCGGACGCGGCTAGATGCCAAGTCCCATCTCCCTCCAGTCCTGTGCAGTTGCTGGACCGCGCCCTGCCACCGCGGCTTCAGCCACGGCGGCTCCTCCAGGCGGCGCGCAGGGCGCCGCCGCCACCTGCCGTCGGCGCTGGCGGGTTGCTCCGCTGACCACCGGACGAGTTCCGGTGGTCGGAATTGTGTGTCATCTTCGCCAATGGTCCTTCAGGAACCCGTCCTTCACTGCGAGGACCTCACATCGCTCGTGCGTCCTGCTTTGTTGTCGCCCGCCAATCCGCTCACCAAGAACGAAGAGTCGGTGGGTTCAGACTTGTTCGTTAGTCCGCACCCACCATGTTAGCGGTTTTAAAAGTCTTCCAAAAAAATTTTAAACAACCCCGGATATAGTCAAATAGATTAAAATGAAAAAAACCCCTACCTCAACGTTGTCGTCGAACGCGAGTTCATCGCGTAATTAACTGTCGTTGAATAAGAGGATCGTTGCGTCGCGGAAGGGGCGTCGCTGTCGTCGCGGTACACGGCGTTGCGCTGTCAAACTCAGAGGATTTAAAATCACACAGATTTAATTGCACCATTAAAACCCATTCTGAGGATATAATTCACAAATAATTAAAAGAACCGCAACCCCCTACCTCAATCGGTTGATGATCGAAGATTGTCAAGGGGGAAGGAATGGCGTGGAAGAAGCTTCGCGGAAGGAGGATCGTCAGCGTCGTTGTACACGTCGTCAAGTCGTCGATCTCCGAGGGTTCGGTGCTCTTCATTGCCCTTCATAAGAGGCTAGCGTTCTTCATTGGCGACGATGCGTTCTTTGCGTTCTTCGCGTTCTTCATGAAGGATGATGAAGATCTTCAAGCGTTAGAGTTTCTCCAAATTCTCTCAACAAGTCACCCTCAAGTAAAACAAGTGTTGGTCTTATTTTATTCCCAATTCCAACAATTAGAAATTCAATGTTAAGAAATGAAAAATTAATTTGATGAATTAATTGTAACGACTTAACTGCCCAATTAATAGGGCCTTTTAGTATTTAAGTAAACGCACCGGTTGACTTTATTTAAAAGTGGTTTTTGCGGGTGCGTTACTTAGGGGGGAAGAAATGGTGGGGCTCGTGAGGGCCACACCTCACAAATATCCTACCAATTGGGTTGGATATTGTGGGTCCCACGTTATCTGCTTAACCTGGCTTTAGTGGCTTTATGTGGCTTTAAGTGAAATAAAATAAAGTGTCGCACCCCTTTTATTTTATTTCAAAACATAACCCCAAAAATTAAAAACCACACCCGAGCAAGAACAACTCCGGAAAAGGCATTTCTAAGAAAATATCGGCGCTGCGATTCCATCAGTGCCCTCAGAATTCGATTCCGAGCACCGGTTCAAAAGTTAGAAGAACCCGCTCGTTCCTTCACTGAACGTACCCGAGCCCAACTTCAGAAAATGATTCCGGGCACACTGGGCCTCGGAATCAGGTGCCGTCAGAAACTGCATTCTTGTAAAATTCCCAAGAAAATTAAGAAAAACTTTTCCTTGAATTTTACGGGTCTTTACATCACTCCCACCTCAAGGCTTTACCTACTCGTAAAGATACATCATAAACTAGGGAAACAAATGTGGGTACTGAGCACGCATTTGAGCCTCTCTCTCCGAAGTGCTCTCCTGGAGGTTCCCGTGCTGCCATCTGATGTGCACTAGAGGAATAGACCGTCCACGTATGACCCGCTCCTGTCGATCCTCAATCTCCACCGAGACCTCCGAAAAAGTCTCCCCATCATCAACGTCCATCTCCCCATGGTCAATGGTATGCGCCGGGTCATGCACGTAACTCCTCAGATGAGATACGTGGAAGACGGCGTGCACCCGGTGCAGCTGAGGTGGTAGATCCAGGCGATATGCCACCTCACCAATCCTGCTGAGGACCTGGAATGGTCCAATGAAGCATGGAGAAAACTTGTCGCCTCAGCCAAATCTCTGCAATCCATGTCGAGGTAAGACCCACAAGAAGACGTGGTCGCCAACCTCGAACTCTAGTGGCCTGTGCCTCATGTCAGCATAAGACTTCTGCCGGCTCTGAGCTGTCCTCATCTGCTCCTGGATACCTGGATATTCTCTGTCATGGCCTGGACTATCTCCTATCCCACAAGTGCTGACTCCCCAGGGTCTGTCCAGCACAAAGGATATCTACAAATTCGGCTATACAACACCCAGTATGTTGCCATCCCGATGGTGGAGTGGTAGCTGTTGTTGTACGCAATCTCCACCAAGGGTAGGTGGTCCTCCCATCTGCGACCAAAGTCGAGGACACATGCGCAGAGCATGTCCTCAAGAGTCTGTATGGTCCTCTATGTATGAACATCTGTCTGAGGGTGAAAGGCGGTGCTCAGACGTAGCTGTGTCCCGAACGCCTCCTGCAACCCCTTCCAAAGCCGGTATGTAAAGAGAGAATCTCGATCGAAGATGATAGATTATGGAACACCATGAAGTCAAACAATCTACTGAACGTAGAGACGTCCCAAGCTCTCCACTGATCCCTACTCTCTGATGGGTAGGAAGTGAGCCGACTTGGTGAGTTGGTCGATAATCACCCAAATGGAGTCGTGACCTCTAGAAGTGCGTGGAAGTCCAGTCACGAAGTCCATAGATATCCCATCCCACTTCCACTCTGGGACCTCTAAGGGTTGTACCAAGCCTGCTGGTACTTGATGCTCTGCCTTCACCTACTGGCAGGTGAGGCATCGAGAAATGAACTCTGCCACATCCTTATTCATGCCCGGCCACCAGTGCTGTCGTCTGAGGTCCTGGTACATATTCCCTACTCCAGGATGCACCTCCAAGGGAGATGTGTGAAACTATCCTCACACCTCCTCCCGCAAAGCAACTGGTCCCAAGGTACGTCCTCTAAAAAGGAAGTCGTCCTCTACTCCAAAGGAGAAACCATCGGGTGCCTGTCCTGAGGATATCTGCACACGCCGTGCCTCACAGTCAGAGTCCCCACGTTGTGCCTCTCTGACCTGCTGCAGTAGTGGACGGGTGACTGTGGGAGACTGAAGGAAGTCTACCCCATCTCTATCCACGAAGGATATCTACAAAGCGGCTAGCATCTCTGTCATCTCCTCAAGTAGCTGAATGCCCATACTCATGCTGAGAGCATCGGCTACTACGTTACCCTTCATAGAAGTATAGACTATCTCAAAGTCATAGTCCTGGAGGAACTCAAGCCATCGCCAATATCTCAGGCTCAGGTCCTTCTAAGAGAAGATGTACCTGAGACTCTGATGGTCAGAAAAGACTGTAAAGCGCTCTCCCATCAGGTAGTATCACCATGTCTTCAAAGCGAAGACCACTGATGCTAAATCCAGTTCATGGGTAGCGTAGTTCTGCTCATGCGGCCTCAACTGACGTGATCCATAGGCGATCACTGCCCGCTCCTACATCAAGACACATCCGAGTCCAGTACCTGATGCATCGCAGTAGACTACGTACCCAACTCCCTCCTCCGGAAGCCTCAAGATAGGGGTACTCGTCAATATCTGTCTCAGCTTCTGGAAGCTCTGCTGACATCTGTCTGACCACACAGAGGGTTTCCCCTTCTTCGTCAAATCTGATAGATGTTCCACCACTCTGGAGAAGTCTGTCACAAATCTACGATTTTATCCAGCTAGTCCCAAGAAACTCCACACCTCCGTCAGGGTCTTGGGTGGCTCCCAAGCTAGAACAGACTCGATCTTCATAGGATCCAACGCAACTCCCGCCTCAGAGATGACGTGTCCCAAGATGTGGACCTCGCGTATCTAGAACTTACACTTCAAGAGTTTTCCATAAAGCTGGTGCTCTCAGAGTGTGTCTTGTATAACCCTCAAGTGGTAGGCATGTTCCTCCTCTGTCGTCGAGTAAATCAAAATGTCGTCGATGAATACCACGACAAATCGATCGAGGTATGGTTGAAATATCCTGTTCATGATGCCCATGAACACTATGGGAGCATTGGTTATGCCGAATGTCATAACCCAAAACTCATAGTGTCCATACCGACATCTGAAGGCCGTCTTCTGCACGTCCTCGTCCCGAACTCTAAGATGATGATAGACTAACCTGAGGTCTATATTCGAGAACCATCGTGTTCCCTTGAGATGATCGAAGAGGTCATCAATCCTCGGTAGTGGATACTTGTTCCTCACTGTCCCCTGGTTCAGGCGACAATAGTCGACACAAAGTCGCATGCTCTCATCCTCCTTCTTGGCGAACAATATCGGGGAAGCCCAGGGTGAAACACTGGGTCAGATGAATCCCTTGCCCTGCAAGTCCTCCAACTGTACCTGTAGCTCTCGAAGCTCAGTGGGGGCCATCCGATATGCTGGAGTGGATATCGGGTCTATCTCAGTGTACAGATCAATATACAAGACTCCCTCTCTACGAGGAGGAAGTCCTGGAACGTCGTCGGGAAATACATCCTCATTCTGATTCACCACTGCAGGAAAATTAAGACTCTGCATGTCAACTGCTCCAAGGATGAGGCTAGCCAACTGATGAGTGATGGGTTGTCCTCTCCACTGCGAGATTCCATACTATGCTATGAAGGATCCCTTCTCGCCAGTGAAAGTGAACCTGCTCCCGTCGGTGCGTAAACATCGCACCTTGGGCCTAATACAGTCGATCTGAGCATGGATTATAGATAACCAATCCATGACCCAGGTGACGTCGTAAGGCCTCGACGCCACTACAAGAAGATCTCAGCTAAATCTCTCACCACCTAGAGTAAGCTCACACAACCGGAACCAGTGCGTAATCGTTGAGTCTGCTCCCGTAGGAGTCTATAGCCGTAAGGATCGAGCCAACAGATCTGTTGGAATCTCTGAGCTCCGAACAAGGGAAGTAGCTATGAATGAGTGACTCGCTCTTGTGTCTATATGAACTTAAGAAAGGGTGTAATAAACATAGATAGTACCTCGAATCTTCTCGGGGGCACCATGGTCGTAGGCCTCCGGTGCCTGGAGTTTTGCCTGTCTCTGCCCGCCAGCTCCCTGTAGTCGGCGTGGACCTCCTGGTGGTGGTTGTGGTAGGGCCTTGAAGCATTTCCCACCACCTGCTGCTCGGCCAGCTCATCTGCCTCATCCACCCGCTCCCTTTGGACCGCCACTGTCGACCCTTTGCCTCTTCCTGGGTGGCCCCTCAATCGTCTGCTACTGCTTGGCAAGGCGGGTCTGGAAGTCACGAGCCTAGTGGCCCTGCCTGCTGCATGTGTAGCATTGACTGCCTCTCGAAAGACTGGCTCCATGCTGTGTGCCCTGCACTGCTGATCCGTGTCCTGAGGTCGTCTGCCTGAGGGTTTGGTCTGTCTGGACCCATGAGTCATCCGTCAACTTCCTACTGCAGATGACTCTGCTACGTGCTGCCCCGCTATAGGTCTCGCTACTGAAGAAGGCTCAACAAGAAAGAACTCGATCAAAAGGGCTCACTCCAGTACTCCTGCCTGGGTCGGAATGATGAGGGAGATCAGCGATTCCCTGATCTGATGACTTAATCCATGCTCAAAGGTCCGGGCCCGGATGAATGGGTCTCGTACCATGTATGTCGAGTATTGCGAGAGATCCTTATATCTCGCCGAGTACTGGGAAACCGTCAAGCTGCCCAGCTTCAGCTCTATAAGCTCTTATATGCGCACCACACAGATGGTGGCTAGGACGAACTCCGAGCAGAAGAGGCTCTCAAAGTCCGTCCAGAGGAGAGATGCCTCAACGTACACTTGGAGCATCAAGCTCCTCCATCTGCCTGTTTCCGCGTGCAGTAGGCTCGCTGCGAGGATCACCATGAGGTCTGCTGGTGTCCTCACTAACCTGAAAACCCATACAACTCTCTCTAGCCAATCCTCGGCTGCCTGGGGGTCCATCTCTCCGCAGAACATGGGTGGTCGCTGGCGCTGAAACTCGTGCAGTTCACTAAGGAGGCGTGTATCGTCAGCGACTGGGGCTGGAAGCATCGGTGGCTCGGCGGGTAAAGGTACCTCCGGTGCCTCAGCTGTCAAAGGGCCCTATACCGAGGCCTCGTTGCTCGGTGGGATGTCATCACGCTCAACTCTCAGAACCCTAGCTGGCTGCCATCATGGAGCCATCTTGAAAAAAGACAGGTGCGCCACGGTCAGAACAGTATACCTGGTGAGCTAACACAAAGTAATCACAAAGAAAACTTGAAACACACATGCAATCAATGTTTTCACGCATTAAGTCGGAAATCAGAAGTCAGGGTCCTACTGTACGGATACATCGGCCACCGCACCAACACTGGACTCCCTGGACTGATAACCACACCCAATATGCTTAACACTAATGCTTCACTTAAAAAAAGATCAGAGTCCAATGTTCTGCGGTAGAACCGAACTCCTCTGATACCAGTTTGTCACGACCCATCCTCGGGGCCCGAGCCGTGACTACCCCAAGCCCGACTTCTATAGGCCATGGGCTGGCGACTAACACCAAAGCGTAAATCCTGGTAAAAAGGGATGGCATTGCCTTTGTAATGTAAACAAACACAACAGAGCAAGCATGCAGTAGACATAAACAGTAAGTAAAAACTGATACATCAATAAGTGCAGAAAAAGTAAGTGGTCCAGAATACAATCCCAAACTGAAAGTAAAGTACAAATGGAAGGGAAAAAAAGCAACTGAAAAGTAAAGCCACAACGTCAAGATGTCCACTGGAAATCCCACCTATAGGGTGAGTACAGATAGCCCCCACAACTCCTCGGGTCTAGCCATCCGCTCTGATAATGTCCCGTCCAGTGGTCCACCTCCAAGTACCGTCCTGCTCCGCAAGCCTCATCCACGATAATCATTGTCCTTCATCTGTAACCAACACAATGTAGTTCGAGCATAGCTCGTACAGGGGTGAGTATAAGCTACTCAGTAGGGATCCTGAGACCCTCGAAGGTCTCCCAGAATCCAAAAAGGATAATCTACAAAGGAAAGATTCAACAACGATGTAACATTCGACACTGCTTAAGTATATGCCCATACATTTACCTGAGTCATCAAATCAAGTTTTCTCCAACATCCGAGCCAAAGTACAACCCAATTCACACATGAATGAAAAACATAAATCCACACAGGATAGCAAAACACAATCCACATATAATGAAAAACATGATTCATCTCACACAGGTATACTTCTTCGTATGACGATAGAGATGATCAGATATATCCACTGATTCATCTATGACGTCAGACCCACAAAGGATAGATAGGTACTAACCCCCGCAATGACCCAAAAAGGATCTGACCCACAGAGGATTGATAGTTAACTAACCCCACAATCACCCACAAAAGATCTGACCCACACATGATCGATAAGTAACTAACCCCCACAAAGACCCACACAGGATCGGACCCCCATAGGATCTGTAGGCGCTGGCCCACACAAAACCGCTGAGTGCTGAACCAGACAAGATCGGACCCACATAGGATCTGTAGCACTGATCCATGTAGGATCGTTGAGTGCTGTACGCGTCGTCGTCGAATCTACTGAGGATTTCTGCACAGTCGTCTTCGTCATCGCAGTCGGAGCCAGCTCTAGTGTTCCCGCACAAAGCAAGCCCATTCTGGAGGGTCCGCTCCACAAGCCGAGAGGCTGATACATCAGATGACACATAGTCCAGAGTTTATGTATCCAAAAGTTCTGTATCTTCAACAGGAACTCAACGCCACAGACGGCGTGTCAATCGGACGCCCGGTATGAGAGTTATTGGCTTTTTCGTTCCAGGGGCCCAGTTGGTTTTTAATTCAAAACCAATCCTACCATACACCACCTACGTCCAAAACTCGGGCGGAGTAAGCCAAAAGATCCGTGTCACTTAAAATAATCCATTAAAGTCGACGGTACGTCAATCGGACGTCTAGAGCTCAAGTTATGATTGTTTCCACTCCGGGGCCCGGTTGGTTTCGTCTACAATCCAACCCGGCCGAACCCAAAGTACTCTGAAACCTTGATTGTAATATTTCGAAACGACCGTCTCGATCCAAAGATCGTATCACCGTTGACGGTGCATCAATCGGAGGTCTGTAGCACAAGATATAGCCAAAAGACCGAAAGAGGTCTGAAAATGGGGGGTCTGGGCCCGGACCGACCTAGCCCAACCACCCTGGGTTGGCCAGAATCGGGTTGGCCAGAATCAGGTCGACCTAACCTGAGTCCGACTCGGATTGTGCGACCCGGCCCGGCCTGCACGGCCCAGCCCATCCTTGGCACGACCTAGCTGGCACTGGCCGGGTGGCCCGCGGGTCGGCTCGGCCGTTACGGCCGAGCGAAGCGGGGGGTGCGCTGCCCCCATGTGAAGGAGTCGCGACCCCACGTGGGACCGACCTAGCCAGAAGATGCGGCCGGCTGCTACGTTCTGTCCCCCTCTGGTCCCGCGCGTTTTCAGGACCGTGCCCTGCTGCCCTGGCATCCGCTGCAGCGGCTCCTCCCGGCGGCGCGCCGGCGGGCTGCTCCGCGGACCACTGGACACGTTCTGGCAGTTGGAATTGCGTGCCATCTTCCCCAATGGCCCTCCCGGGGCCCGTCCTTCACTGCAAGGACCTCACATCGCCCGTGCGGCCTGATTTGTCGTCGCCCGCCAATCTTCTCACCAAGAACGAAGAGTCGGTGGGTTCGGACTTGTTCTTTGGTCCGCACCCACCGTGTTAGCGGTTTTAAAAGTCTTCGAACAAATTTTTAAACAACCGCGGATATAATAAAATAGATTAAAATGAACAAAAACCCCTACCTCAACGTTGTCATCGAACGTGAGTTCGTCGCGGAATTAACCATCACGGAAGAAGAGGATCATCGCATTGCAGAAGGGGCGTCACTGTCTTCGCAGTACACGGCATTGCGCAGTCAAGATCTGAGGATTTAAAATCACACAGATTTAATTGCACCATTAATACCCATGATGAGGATATAATTCACAAAGAATTAAAAGAACCGCAACCCCCTACCTCAATCGGTTGATGATCGAAGATTGTCGTGGGGTAAGGAATGGCGTGGAAGAAGAGTCGCGGAAGGAGGATCGTCGGCGTCGCGGTACACGGTGTCGCGCCGTCGATCTCCGAGGGTTCGTCGCCCTTCGTCGCCCTTCGTCGGAGGCTGGCGTTCTTCATTGGCTACGATGCGTTCTTCGCATTCTTTGAGTTATTCATGAAGGAGGATGAAGATTTTCAAGCTTTAATGTTTCTCCAAATCCTATCAACAAGCAACCCTCAAGTAAAACAAGTGTTGGTCTTATTTTATTCCCGATGCCAACAATTAGAAATTTAAAGTTATGGAACAAACAATTAATTCAATGAATTAATTGTAACGACTTAACTGCCCAATTAATAGGGGCATTTAGTATTTAAGTAAATGCCCCATTTGAATTTATTTAAAAGTGGTTTTCACGGGTGCGTTACATAGGGGAAGAAACGGTGGGGCTCGTGCGGGTCCGACTTCACAAATATCCCACCAAGTGGGTAGGATATCTTGGGTCCCACTTTATCCTCTTAACCTGGCTTAATTTCTTTAAGTGGATTTAAGTGAAATAAAATAATGCGTCCACCACTTTTATTTAATTTCTTAACATAACCCCAAAAATTAAAAACCACACCCGAGCAAATGCAACTCCGGAAAAGGCATTTCTAAGAAAATACCGGCGCGGAGATTCCATCGGTGCCCTCGGAATTTGATTCAGAGAACCGGTTCAAAAGTTAGAAAAACCCGCTCGTTCGTTTATTGAACGTACCCGAGCCAAACTTCGGAAAATGATTCCAGGCACACTAGGCCTCGGAATCAGGTGCCGTCAGAAACTGCATTCTTGTAAAAGTCCCAAGAAAATTATGAAAAATAATTCCTTTAATTTTACAGGTCTTTACAGTTCATGTAGTTTATAAATAAATAAATTTCTACAATTTAAATTATGACAGGTTAGATTTTATAACTATTTCGATGAAAGGGTTATATATCCAATATACATAAAAAAATTAAAATACCTTTAATCTATTTAAAAAAAATAAAAAAACACTATAAAAATATGGATGATTTTTTTTATTTTGGGGTGTATTCAATATATTTGAACCTAAAATCAAATAAACACAAGATAAAAAAAATATGAACATGAAACACATATACATAAAATAAACATGAAAATTCCTTCCATTGAAATTAATAATAATGAAAAAATGAAAAATAAATATTTTGAAGTTCAAATATTTATGGAGAATAATTAAAATCAAATATTACCCCCACCATATCCTCAAAATTAGATTTTATAGAGTCCTATCCATATAAAATTCCAACTACCTACATTATCTTATGGACTATATTGTATAACGATGCAAATAGTCCTAAAGACTATGAAATGAATGAATCATACCTAAAATTGTTAACATCCTTTAATAGAAATAAAAATGTGTATTCCTTAGAGTTTATTGTATATTTTTATATCATCTTTCAGTAAAATATATTCAATGAATTTTTTGAGGAGATTCATAGGTTTAGAGTATTCTAATTATTTTTTAATAATATAGATAAAATCAAGTATCAATATCATAATGAATACATTTTCTATATATGGGACTATTTATTCAACTCATTTGAGGGGGTATTATTTTATTGATATACTAATACTTAGGAGAGGAATGAACTCTAGGGATTTATCCAATATGATATATTAATTTTTATGAAAAAATGGAATATATATAGAGGTCCTCTTTCGATGTTCCATAATTATCATCTTAATCCCATCCATTTAACGCATATATTTTATAATGGTCTCACTTCATAAATCCAAATTGTAATAAATCCATTTTCGGAGTGACTTTTTTGTTAAATAACTTATGATTATAACAAAAATGTATAAGACACATTGTGAGAAATGGCTACATTGTGATATGATTAAACGTATTTGGATCTAATTTATAAACATGTATTTAAACATTCAGTAGGATGATATAAGACATTTAATGGGATCTAGGGACATAAATCAAGTTAATAATGACCCTATTTACAATTCATAGAATCATGATAATAGGATTCCTCCAAAATATTCATAGAATAAGTTATTATTTTTAATACCTTATGATTTAAGTATACTCTTTAACAAATATAATAATTTGTTTGAGTTTATAAATAAATATAAGTCATTAAAATTTTCAAGTGGAGTAATGGGATTAATTCTACGATTTTAGGTGAAGCTAGTTCACAAAAAATTTACATATTTAGAAATGCATAATGTTGATATAAAAATGGAAAAAATACATGATGCATTGGATCATATGATAAATGGATATTTCATAGCTTGATATAGTGTTGTACATGGGTTAATGTAATAGGTTTCATCACTAGGATATGATTGAATACACATAAACTAGTTGAGGAACAACTAAGGGATGTTAAATAGTTAAAAAATATAATCTTGAATATTAACATATTGGTTGAAGGATTGATTTCCACACCATTAATAAAATAGTGAATACTAAACTTAAAAATCAAATGAACTATTTAAAATGATCTAGGAACTAGTTAATAATGGAAAAAGGACGGTAATAATAAAGGATGAGGAGAATAATCAACGATTTTTAATGAATTATTCACATATCATTCAATTTATAACAATGTATAATAATCGAAATGAACTATATAATTTAATTTTCCTTCAATTGGTTAGGTGATTTAATTTCAATATCCCCTTTATAAAGGATTTAAAAATAATTCCTAATTAAATTCCTCGATACATTCTATGGTAATAATTAAAATCGTATCGAGTGTTCAAATATTGATTTAAATTTGGATTTTATGGTAATAGTTAAATAATAAAATAAAATTTTATTTTGAATACTTATGATTATTTATTATTTCTAAATGACTTAGATAATGTCCAATTATAGACTATCTTTGTAATATAGGGGCTAGTATTAATCTTTTTTACATTATCATTATTTGAAAATGTGGGTCACGGGGAAGTAAATACAAAATATATATATCTATAGGTGGTATAGAGGTAATTTTTTTTTCCCTATTCAAGGGTAGATGATCTACTTGTTAATATAAAAAATCACACAATTATTTTTAGGTCCTTGTAATGGAGTGTTACATGTTGGTTCCCATCATTTTATGGAAGACATTTTAAACATGGATGGCTATACAACTTATCTATCAAAAGGTAAACTCAATATTCATACATGTGAGGTTCTAGAGGAGTTAAATGTTTTTAAAAATATTATATTTTCGCTCAATTAAAAATTGATATATGATGTTTAATGTGTTTCTAATGATGATATTAAGAATTAAAATAATCACAGTTTTGTTGATTTCATAAAATATCTTTTTAATCAATTTGTTAATTTTTTTTAAAATAAATCAAATATATAGAAAAAATGGACATAGATTCTTGGATAAATGTTATTTAATTCATTACTAAGAAAAAATAGAAGGTATTAAATAAAAAATATTTTATTTTTGAGAACATTACTCAGGATAGAATTCAATAACTTCATCCACACCATTTCTAGGTTACCCATTACCATAAATAATAAATACTGATATAGCCACATGTTTTTTAAAAAAACATTGAGCCTATGAATGATTATTTTTAGTAGAGATATTATGTTTTGATGTCACAATGAATTGATATAATTACAGGAAAAGACATTATGAAATGTTGAGTGATTGACAATTTGGAAAAAATCTATTCTCTACGAAGTTTCAGACCAATAATTGTTAGACATATGCTTGATTATTTTCCACCAATTATTGAAAAACTAAATTCTTTTGATACTTATGTAGGGTCAAAAAAATTTATTTCTATATATAATTTGAAAATTTTGGATGGGATCATTCTAATATGTTATTTTATAAAAAAAATTGGAGACTTGTTATTAATGTTTGTGAGTATGTTGCAGTAGGTTTCAAATATGTTATTTGATGGATTATATCCCTATGTATGGGGGTAAACCATAATTCTTTTTGGATTTCATAGTTAATTTTCTTAAATTTTATTTCATTTCTTTTCTTGGATTTCAAATTATAGATATATATACAAATGTAATGAAATGGTTCATTAAATTGTTTTGTTAATGGAACATACAAAAGTTTTTCATTATTCCATGGTGTATATGATTTTAGAATTTTTTTTGTTGTTTATTTTTAAATACTAAGGATTTTTTATTCATCTAAAACCATTTATAGTAAATTATCATGGATAGAAATTATTATGAAGGATAGTGTCAAAATATTTTAAAATTTATTTATTTATGTAATGTAGCACTAGGTAATTAAATATTACATTATAATTTATTTTATTATTATTTTTCTCTCTACTTATTTCAAGAGGTTCAATTTTACATCCTATGATTGATTTAATATGTAACATCTCAAGTAAGTAACAAATATTATATTTTCATATCAATTTCTATTTATTAATTATATTGTGTTATATATTCTTAAAATGAGAATAAATCCAATCTTATGCATATAATACTGTAATATTTTAAAAAGATTGTTTTATCGCCTTTTGATGGCGATCCATTTTTAAATATACTTTTTGACAATTTTATATGTTATATATGAAAAAATAAAATCTTTCTTTAGAATAAATACATCAAAATTTACTTTGTGAAAATGTTTGTTATTTTTCGGATAATGTTCATTTTATTAGTGAATAATGAAAAATGTTGTATTTTAATTCAAAACCTCCTTTTGAAATAATTTATTTATATGAATAAAATATTTTTTTAATTGTGTTTAGATTTTAATTAAAATTTATTTTTACCATTTAATCCAATGGTTGTCATTTAAATTAATTTCACTTTGAAATTGGACATAAACAAGTGATAATATTTTGATAGATATTGTTTTTTAAAAACACGTTATTTGTATTGACAGAGAGAATTAGTTATAAAATAAATTAATAAAAATTATATGTTTTGAATATGAAAAAATGGACTTCAATTTTTAATTTGTAATATCATGTTTAATTTGGATAAATATTTTTTATTTTTCTGAATAATGTTCATTTGTAAGGAATAGTGAAAAATACTTCATTTTACTTCAAAATTGCATTTTCATCTAATTTATTTATATAGCTAGATTTAAAATTTAATTGGTTTTAAAGTGTAATTGAATTATGTTTTTTTACTTAATATAATTTTGTTCATTGGAAGTTATTTCAGTTTCAAATTTTATGTAAAAATGAGTCAATCTTTTGATAAAGTTTACTTCTTAAAAACCCGTCTTTGGTTTTGACAACATGAATTATTTTTAAATTAATTACTGAAATTCATGTGTTTTGAATTTGGTAAAATGGATTCCATATTTGGAATCAGAAGGTCCAAATTATGTAATTAAGACTCTTTTGTTTTTGACATGATGAATAGTAATTACAATAATTATTTTTAATTATAGTGATTAATTAGTAAATCTGGTAAAAAGGGGTAAACAAAATTATGTAATAATAATATAAAATTACCCATAGATGTGTTATAATGATATTTTTTGAGTCATGGCCGACCATGGGATTCCTTTTTCTGACTTTGGGTCCCCATGAAATCACTTTTGTGTGATAGTGACCTTTCGTCATATTATTTTTAAGGAAAGTGAAATATAATAAAAGTATTTAATACCTAAGTAAAACAATTTTAGTTTTGTTTATATAAATGATCTAGTTGAATATAAATTATAATTTTAAATATAAAAATATTTCCTACATCATGGTATTTTATTTAAAAATTTTAGACATTTAATAAATAAATTTATTTATGACACAATGATGATGCAGTAATTATCTTATTAATGAATGATTTAAATATATTATATTATAAGTGTTAAAATAATTTTTTTTGAATCATTTGATGCTATAAAAGAATTTTATATATAAATATGACATGTAAAACATATGTTAATGCATTTATTTTGAATTAATAATGACTTAATTCCTTTATCAAAAGTCAACTACATAATAGTGTTGAAATTGGCATAAATGAGTTTTTTAAACCATTGTTATATTATTGAATTATATAAAACTCTAACATATATAATATTCTTCCAAATGAAATATAATATATTATTAATATCATTATTGATAAAATTATGTGACTATTATAATTTTAAAGTAATTATTGCGACCTTATAGATTGAAATAAAATGACGTGGTAAGAATTATTCATTTTAACATAGGGTTAAAATGAAAAGATAAAGTGAATTATAAGACCTAAACTTGTATAAATCCTATTGGTTGTGTTTATTTATACCCCTTATCCTCTTATCCTTGAAATATATCATTTTGGAAACATTTTAATTTGAAAAACATTGTATAATATCTTAATACTTCATGACATTCCAAGAGTGCCCCTCCTCTCTCTTCTAAAAGGACCCTACATCTACGCCCTTACCCACACCTCTCAAGCCCTTGGATCATTCAAAATATGCACATATTATCTCTCCACATACCTATATTACTCCTAGAATCCTCACTTTGGGAAGAAGTCATTCCAAGGAAGACTTTGTCTCAAATCAAAAAGAGGTATCCGATTCAGAGGTAATGTCTTCTCTCCAGTTTCTTTCTTTTAATTTCCTTCTTCACTCACCAATATCTTCTAATTATTTTAATCCCATAATAACACCAGTATCCTCAATATAAAAGGATGTTTTTATGAGAAGGATTTTATTTACACAAACACAAACCTCCATCTAATGGTTGAAGAACATACTTTTTCTGTGGGTGGTGAATTACTACCTCATGAAACGATGATTGTTCAATATTCTCTTAACACTTTTCATGGTGGCCATTATGATGGAAGTATATTTATATACAATATATATGGTATTTATTTTTTATATATGGTTCTTTATTTTATGTTTAAATCATATCACTATGTTTTTCATGTCATGTAATTGCGATAATTTCATTTGAGTATGTGTGGACAACCACCCCCCATGTGACGTGACACGTTCATGAAATACATGAAATGTATAGAGAATGAAATTAATGTACATATGTGATCTATATAAAATATATATTTTACTTTAATTATAATATATATATTTATCTCTCATTTAGATTTAATTCCATTAATAAGAAAATGTAATTAAAGTAGCATTCATGCGTACATACGACCTATCGTCTCCATGAACGGTGCAATTAATTTTTTATCTCCAAATATTATGGAATAGTTTAAAATGAAACTATATTGGATATATATGATATTTTAATCATTAATACTATTCTGGAGATCATTTAATTATAACTACATGGACAATTCTTTTCAAACAAGTTCATTTTTGTCTCATGTACTGAATATCGATGAAAACGCCTGATATGAACTAACATATTAATCTAATTATTATAACATTATAATATGTGATATTAAATTAATAATAAACTTTATATGGTGTTATTAAGAAATTTTAAATTTACCATAGTTTATTATTCATGAATATAATGAAAGGAACAAGACAAGTCGGTCTTGAGTTAAGGGATCCTCCCTCTCCCTTTCTTTTTAAGTACTCTCTTTTATGTAATTTCTTTTAAGATCCTCTTTCTTATGTTGTGGGATGTTAGGTCATATTCATATTACTATAATTTTTATTTTCATATGATTAGAGACCATATTTTATCTGATCAATCCTTTTTGGATGTTTTAAGTGGCGTCGTTAGGCTGCCGATTTTTCGTAATGGATTTCTTATCTCAACATTAATTTTGGGAGATTTCTATTGTTCGTCACTTATTTATTGAATGTAGTGTATTGTTCACTACCATTTGATATATATTATCATGTTTCTATTTATATTCTTGGTATTAAATGATTCAATTGGTTCTTATTATCTTTTGGTCATATGACATGATTGATTACAACGAGGTAAGGGGTTTTTATCTCACTTTTTATTCCCATGACATTCAGGCTATATTTGCCAATATATCCTTTGAGTAGTGTATGTAAATCCCATTTTTCTACTCCATGATTAATATACATCCATGTATGGGTATTTACATCAACATTGTATGGCCCTTCATTCGTGGGGTGTATGTTTCATAGGATACCAAATCGGTAAGGGAACCTTTCACCCACTTCATTTTTTAAAAGGATTCTTTATGATATTTATTTTAATTCACATATTCTTAGGTTAAGATATGTTCATATATATCCTTATTATAGTAAATCATATTTACAAGTGATGAGATACCCTTTTTCTCTCATTAACTCGTTTTATAAAATTTGATGTGATGCCGTTAGGATACTTAATTTTTGTAAGGGAACTTTTCAATCCAATTTTAATTCATTTGTTTAAACCTCTACATCTGGATTTTGTTTTTGTATAAATATGTGTGGATGGGATCTTAATGTTTTATAGTTAATATCCACTTATATTGGGTGTACTTATAATTTTAACACATAATTATGTAATTGATTTATCCTTAATCTAAGGATATTATCTTTGTACGGGACTTTGTCTCAATATCCATTCATTGAGGCATCTTTTGATTTATACATGACATTATTTTATACGGTATATAAAACCCTTTGGACTTTTAATTTCATTTAAACATAATCTTTTCCCTATGAAGCATTTTACTAAATGGAAAAATTGAATGTTTCTTTTTTAACATAAGTGGTGACAACAATCTTTTCTGCCACCGTGAGTATTATTAGATATATAGCTTCCTTAACATGCCATAATTATTTCAAAAAAAATACCATATAATCTTTTAATGTATTTTGGTATTGATAATGGTTTTTATAATTGAATTATTATATTAATATCTAAAAATTATATATTGTTATATCAATGTGGGAATGTTATCTTTCCTTTATGCTTAAGTTATGTGTTATCATTATGTTGTGGTTCATGGCCATTTTGACGTATACGGGTGGTTCCATGATAAACCTAGGGTGGGTGAGCCCGAGATAGATCTCCAATGCCTTGGGTAATGAGAAGGAGTTAAATTCTATGGTTTCTCCGAAGAGATTAAGGTAATATAATGTGATGGGTATTCCAAACGTAACCATGAGCGTTACTCCATATGTATGAATGTTCTGAATGCATCAAGTTACCTTTATGTCTTATGATTTCAATGAGTTATTCATAAATCTTATGATTTTATGAAGTATGTTAAAGTACATATGTTTTATGAGTAAAGTATGATTTCATTGATTCTTATGTTTACATGGACAAATGTTTTCTTTCTGTTTTTTTAAATCCCTTACTGGGCATTTTATGCTCATATCAAGTTTTTGAAATGTTTTTCATAGGTCATGGGAAAGGTACATCACATGATGATAGTGTCAAGATAGTGTAAATAATGAATCCTTGTTTTACATTAAATTTGTTTCCTTTTATGGAAAAAAATGAATACTGTCTTTAATTTAACCACCTTGTTTAAATGTGGAATGTAAATCATTGTTTATGATATATTTCTCAAAAACTGTAAACCTAAAAAGATCCTCAATGTGTATTCATGAAATAACTCAAGAATAAGTAATGTTTAAGTCTGGTGCCTTATAGTTGGTATCAATGGTCGGTGTAGATAACTTTATAGGTTAGGGTATTCTTTAGGCATAAGTGACATTACAATAATGGTTAGGATTTCAGAAAGAGTCATAATTTTAGATAAATTGAATGAGTATAAGATAACATGAATAATTATATATTTACATTTAACCTCCTCAAAAGATATTATATGTTATTATAATGATAGACTCACCATGACCTTTTAGGTTTTAGTAAATGGATGGATCAAGCAGGAACCAAATTAACAGTGGATGTGAAGAAAGTTGTGATGGTTTTCTGAAAGAACAACTGAATGATATGGGAGCTGTAATGATAACTTTTGTGGTTATTCTCACCCAAATATCAGGAGTCATGATTAACCACTTAAATCTTGTTGAGTTCCCTAATTCATCATGTACGAGAGAACCAGCTCGATGTGGATGTTCATGTAATAATTATAAAGGTAACCATTAGGGTTTATATGATCCTTACTTTTGAGGTAATTATGGGTTATTATATGTTATGATGTGCGACTGGGATTTAACACCAACAACTAGACTACATAAAGTCCTTGGTTAGTATGGAATGTTAATTTTAGTTAGATAACCTTATGAATCAGTAATATGTTGCTTTTTTTATCTATGGAAATGATTAACCTGTCATGGAGGATATGTGATTAGCTTAATTACTTTTCAGTATGAGACTTTAAGAGTAACTGATGTTATTTGGAGATAAATGTTAAGATTTACCTGGGAAGATTATGTGATTAAATCCTTCAGAGATTTCTGTTTCAATATTATATTGATGTACTTTGACGAATTTTAAGGATATCTATATATTTAAGGGTCTTTGATGAACATTGGGTTCTGTTGGACAAATTTTGGACACTAAGAGAAGTTTTTATTTTTGTAAATATTTTCATTTTTGGGGATTATATGATCTTGTACTAACAATTTTGGTTTTGATATAAAGTCATGGGAAATATATAGTTCTCTTTTGTGGATAAAGTGATTCTCTAGAAGTTGATTATATCTCTCTTAATGTGAACAAGTCATCCAAATTAATCACCTTTTGGAGAAAATATGTGTTTGTGTTAGAAATATAGTAAGAGATAAAAGTCTAAATGACAAGTAAGTATGTTTACTTATGTTTTAGTTAAGCCCATAAATATATTACTAAATGAAATGTAACTTAAAATAAAAACGTTTTCTATTAAATTTTCCTACTGGGGAATCAAATACCGTTTAAACCATCACAAGTTTGGGATTTTCTGGTGGTTAACTTTCTCCTAGACATGTTTTCTATCACTCTCCATCCGATCTTGATGGTTTTTTTCTCCTCCATATCCATGATTTCATGTAATACTAGTATCTATTGTCCCGAGGGACTTTTTTACTTCTCTTTATTTCTTTTAATGTGATTGTTTTATTGACTTCTTTTTTCATTGTAGGGCTTTAAATGAAATTTCTGAATATTTTAAAATTACGGAGATGCAATTCTCAAAAGGGTGGAATGATGTAACATACCAAGTAAGTAAAGAATAATATATTTTCATATCTAAGTCTATTTACGAAATAGATCGTATTTTAGAGGCTTAAAATGAGAATAAATCCAATCTTAAGCATTGAATACTTTAATATTTTCAAAAGATTGTTTTACCGCCTTTTGATGGTGAACCCTTTTTAAATCTACTATTTGACAATTTTAAATATTATATTTGGCAAAAAAATCCTTCTTTATAATAAATACCTCAAAATTTACATTGTGTAATTTTTTGTTATTTTTCTGATAAACTTCATTTTTTTAGTGAATAGTGAAAATGCTGTATTTTAATTCAAATCCTCCTTTTGATCTAATTTATTTTTATGGTTAAATTTTCTTTTTAATTGGGTTTAAATTTTAATTAAAATATATTTTTACAATTTAACCCAATGGTGGTAATTGGAATTAATTTCATTTTGAAATTGGACATAAACAAGTGTCAATCTTTTGTTTGATATTGTTTATTAAAAAGACACAATTTGTTTTGACAGCGAGAATTAATTATAAAATTAATTAATGCAACTTCTATATTTTTAATTTTGTAAAATGGACATAATTTTTTAATTTGGAATATAAAATTAACTTTGGATAATGTTTTTGTATTTTTCAGACAAATGTTCATTTTTAAGGAATACTGAAACATACTCCATTTTACACTAAAACTTCTTTTTCACCTAATTTATTTATATAGTTAGATTGTCAATTTAATCAGTTTTCAAGTGTAATTGAATTATGTTTTTATCACTTAATTCAATTTTGGTCATTTTATGTGATTTCACTTTCAAATTAGATATAAAAATGAGTCAATCTTTTGATCATTTTACTTCCTAAAACCCCATATTTGTTTTGACAACAGGAAAGAATTTAAATTAATTACTACAATTGATGTGTTTGTAATTTGATAAAATTGATTCCATATTTGGAATCAATAGGTCAAAATTATTTAATTAAGACACTTTTTATTTTAACATGATGAATAGTAATTGAAGTAATTATTTTTAATTAAAGTGATTAATTAGTAAATCAGGTAAAAAGGGGTAATCAAAATAATGTCATAATAATATAAAATTACCCATCCATGTGTCTTAGTACTATTGTTTAGTCATTTCCGACCATGGGATTCATTGTTCACACTTTGGGACCCCATGGAATCACTTTTCTGTAATAGTGACCTATAATCATATTATTTTTAAAGAAATGGAAATATAATAAAAGTATGTAATACCTAAGTAAAAAATATTAAATTTGATTATAAAAATGTTCTCTTTGACTATAATTATTAATTTTAAACCTAAAAATATTTCCTACGTCATGGTATTTTATTTAGAATTTTTAGACATTAAATAAATAAATTTATCTTGGACACAATGATGATGCAGTTATTACATCATTAATGAAAGATTTAAATATTTGATATTATAAGTGTTAAGATAATTTTGTTTTGAAACTTGGGATGATATCCATGAATTTTATAGATTCGTATGACATGTAAAATATATGTTAATGCTTTTATTTCTATCGAATAAAGCTTTTATGTCTTTATCAAAAGTCAACAACCAAATAGTTTCGAAATTGGCATAAATGAGTTTTTAAAACAAATGTTATTTTATTAAATGATATAAAAGTCAAAAAAATAGAATATTCTAGCAACTTTCATATAAAATATTACTAAATATCATTATTGATAAGATTATGGGACTATTGTTATTTTAATGTAATTATTGTGACCTTATAGTTGGAAAATAAAAAAAATATGTTTTAAGAATTATTAATTTTAACTAAGGGTTAAAATGAAAATATAATGTAAATTCTATTACCTACACTTGTATAATTACTAATTGTGGAGTGTATTTATACCCCTTATCCTATTATCATCAAAATATATCATTTGTAACCATTCTAATTTGAAAAACATTTTATAATAAATTAATATTTCATGACATTCCAAGAGTGCCAATCCTCCCTCTTATAAAAGGCCCCTACCTCTACCCCCTTACCCACACCCCTAAAGCACATTTATCACCCATACTATGCTCATATAATCTCTAAACATCCCTATATTACTCCTCGAAGCCTCACTTTGGGCAGAAGTAATTCCAAGGAAGCCTTTGGCTCAAATCAAAAAGAGTTACCTGATTTAGAGGTAATGTCTTCTCTCGAGTTTCTTTATATTATTTTACTTATTCACTCACCACTATCTTATTATTATTAGAATCACATAATAACACCAGTATACTCAATGTAATAGGATGTTGTTATGAGAAGGATTTGATTTACACAGACACACACCTCCGACTAATGGTTAAAGAACATACAGTTTCTGTGGGGTGCGAATTACTACCTCCTGATGCGATGATTGTTAAATCTTCTCTTAACTACTTTCATGGTGTCCATTATGATGGAAATATATTTATATATGATATTTATGATATTTATTTTTTCTATATGCTTCTTATTTTATGTTTAAATCATATCATTATGCATTTCATGTGGTGTAATTGCGATAATTTCATTTGAGGAAGTGTCGACTACCGCCCCCTCATGTAATGTGACTCGTTCATGAAATACATGGAATGTATAAATAATGAAATTAATGAACATATGTGACCTATATAAAATATATATTATACTGTAATTATAATATATATATATATATCTCATTTATTTTTAATTACATTATTATGAAAAAGAAATGAAAGTAGTGTTTATGAGTACGTACGACCTACCGTCTCCATGAACGGTGCATTTCATTTTTTTATTGTCATATCCTATGGAATAGTATAAAATGAAAATTTACAGGATATATATGATATTTAAATAATAAATAATACTCTATAGATGATGTACTTATAACTACATGGACAATTATTTTCAAACAAGTTCATTTTGGACTCATGTACCGAACATCGACGAAAACGTCTGATATGAACTAACATAATAATATAATTATTATAACATGATAATATATGATATGAATTGAATAATAAACATTAAAGTATTTTATTATGAAATTATAAATTTACCAATGTTTATTATTCAGGAATATAGATAAACGAACACGACAAGTTGGACTCGAGGTAAGGGATCCTACCTCTCTCTTTTTTTTTAAGTACTCTATTTTATGTAATTTCTTTTAAGCTCCTCTTTATTATGTTATGGGATGTTCTTTTATATTTTCCTTACTGTAAATTTTATGTTCATATGATTAGAGACCCTATTTGATCTCAATAATCCATTTTTTGATGTTTTAAGTGGCGTCGTTAGGCTGTCGAATTTTCATATGGGATTTCTTATCTCACATTAAATTCCGTGAGATTTCCATTGTATGCCACTTATTGATTCCATATTGTGTATTTTTTACTTCCATATGATATATATTATCAGGATTATATTTATATTCTCGGTATTCTGTGATTCATTTGGTTCTTTATTATCTTTTGGTCATACGACATGATTGATTACAACGATGTAAGGGGTTTTTATCTCACATTTATTCCTGTGAGATTCATGCTATATTTTCCACTATCTCCTTTGAGTGGTGTATGTACTATACATTATTATACTATTTGAGTAATATACAACCATTTATGGTTGTTTACATCATCATTTCATGGTCCTTCATTCATGGGGTGTATGTTTCATAGGTTACCAAATCGGTAAGGGAACCTTTCACACTCTTCTTTTTTTAAAGGCTCATATTTGTTATGTATTTTAATTCACATCTTATTTTGTTGGGATATGTTATTATATATCATTATACCTGTAAATATTATTTCCACGTGATGAGATACCCTTTTTCTCTCATCAACTCATTTTCTGGAATATGATGTGACGTCGTTAGGATACTGAATTTTTTTAAGGGAACTTCTTAATCCAATTTAAATTTTTGGGTTACATGTCTACTTCTGGATTATGTCGTTCTATGACTATGTGTGGATGACCTATGATTTTTTTACAATTAATATCAACCTATATTGGGTGTAATTATATTTTTCACACATAATTATGTAATTCATTTATCCTTAATCTAAGGATACCATCTTTGTATGGGACTTCGTCTCAATCTCCTTTCATTGAGGAATCTTTTGATTTCTACATGACATTATTTTATACGGAGTATAAAACCTGTTTGAAAATTCATTTGATTCAAATGAACTCTTTTCTCTATGAAGAGTTTTACTAAACAAAAAAAATGAATGTTTTTTTAACGTAAGCTATGACAATGACCTTTTTTTCCACCGTGTGTATTATTTGATCTATGGCTTTGTTAATAAGCCATACTGTTTTCATATGAAAAATAAATACCATATACTCTTTTATGTAATTTAGAATTCAAAATGTTTTTTAGAATGGATTTAGTATTACAATATCTAAAAATTTTATATTATTATTGCGATGTGGGAATGTTATCTTTCCTTTATTCTTAAGTTATGTGTTATGATTATGTTGTGGATCATGGTGATTTTTACGTATACGGTTGGTTCCTTGATAAACCTAAGGCGGGTGAGCCCGAGATAGCTCTCCAATGCATTGTGTAACATAATGGATTTAAACTCTAAGATTTGTTCGAAGAGATTATGTGAATATTCTGTGATGGTTATTCCAAATGTTACCATGAGGGTTACTCTCTACGTCAAAATGTTATGAATGCCTCACATTACCTTTTGTCTTATTATATATATGAGTTATTCATAAATCTTATGATTTATTGAGGAATGTTAAAGTAGTTATGTTTTATGATTAATGTATGATTTCATTGATTCTTATGTATACATGGACTAATGTTTTCTTTCCGTATTTTTAAATCCGTTGGGAACTTTTTATGCTCATCCAAAGTTTTTGAAAAGTTTTTCACGGGTCAAGGGAAAGATACATGATTTGATGATAGTGTCGAGGAAGTTTCAAGATAGATTCTATGTTTTACTTTAAATATGTATCATTTTATGGAAAAAATGAATATTGTCTTTGATGTAACCACCTTGTTTAAATGTGGAATGTAAAGCATGATTTATGATATAATTCTCTAAAACTCTAAACCTGAATAGATCCTCAATGTGTATTCTTGAAATAACTCAAGAATAAGTAATGTATAAGGTAGGGTCCTTATATAATATGTTTCTTATATTTTTTACAAACATATATTTCAATCATAGTTTCATTAAAATAAGAGTATATACTTATTTAAAAACTTACTTCAAGAACTTTTTAACATTATTCCATGATAAATTATTTCATAAGCCTGAACTCCTATTTTCATATATTATAAATTTCCATTATAAATGAATTTCATTTTTTCTTGTTTTTTTTGTTTATATATTTAACAAGGGAGTATTTTGAATAAACATCATAAAAAAAGATTCTATATACTAAGGAAGTAACTTTTTTAGATGTTAAAAATTTAAAGCATTTAAATTTAAATGATTACAACTATTGTATTGTATTTCCAATAATATTTTTTAAATTCCTTGTTTCATTATATAGCCTTAGAAAATGTCTATTGGTCATTGATTCTTGTTAATAATTTTATGAAATAAAAAATTTCATTTTCATTGTGTTGATACACTCCCCCTATAATCATAAAGATAGGATCTTACAATATATATTTAAATATGATACATGGATATCATTTCCCAAAAGAACTGAAATGCTTAGTTGTGCTAGTAAACTATTTAAATAAATGGGTCATTTATTAGAACATAATACATAAATTACAATATAATTTTTCTGTAATAAATTGTTTCTGTATAGTATATTCTGAAATATATTTTCTAGAACATGTCATGGTATCATGGGGAAAGGAAACAAAATAATCGTGAGCCTAAAAATTATGCATGGGCAATTTACAATGGTTGAAATAATCAATATGTTAGAATAGTCAATATAAAACAGTGTGTAACAGAAAACACATGCCCAGTAATTAGAAACTAGCAATTAATTGAGTAAATAATATGGAATCATAAATTAATAAAAATATATTCTATTTAATCAATTATTCGAGAATTAAATGTATCTATAGATCTTTTTCATAGTGAAAATCGACGAGATAGTAATAACTAAAAGTATGTAGATGCTTAATTAGCATACATCGTGTATTTGGTATATGGACCTCTATATCGTCCAAACAAATTCTCAAGATATTATAATTCTTTGCAAGAAACCCATCTTATTATACATGTAAATAAGCTCAAATGGTTTTTCATCAACTAATTCTGTCTCATGATACTAGTTATGTATTGATGGGATTTCCATAACTGGATCACATCCAATTGAAAGCATGTAAAAATATTTAGAAATATTTTTAATAATATACTTAAATCATAAACAATGTTCCTTATCAAATATATTTATTTACTAAATAATACAAATTTATCAAATTTTCCAAATTAATAATATAACATTAAAAGTAAGCATTGTATGTAAAAAATAGTATATGCTTTAAGAAATATTAATATCTACTAAAATATAATATGGCTACTTAACGTGCGTGTAATGTATAATAAAAAATGGTCACCTAGAGGAAATTCTAATCATGACAATGCTAAAAATCAAAAAATAAAGTGAGAATGCAAAGATTACTTTTCAAACCTAGAAATTTTCATGTCAAAAAAACTTTGAGGGGATAATTAAAAGTGAAATATATAATATAGTGAACTCTAATAGATTCATTATATTAAATAAAAAATAAGTAGTATATATACCCAATCAATCGGGATTGGTAAATAAAAACAAAAAACTCACAATTGAATGTTAAATGAGGAGAAATCCATTATCCTAAAAAAATTTACTTCAACGCCCACAAACCTCATGTATAATGGTTTTATGGATTTTATAAACTTCTAACTGAACCACATATGTATTTATGAAATAATATATAATCCAATTATAAAATCTTATCAATTGTGATTTATTAATCATTTAGCATTTTCATTGTTCTAGGAGTTAATTTCCTTTCTTCTCGAGTACGTTTTGACTTGTTAATTTTTACTACTACATAGATCATTAATTCATCATATATATGATTTAAAAAATTATTGAAATAATATTTATATTAATTAAATATTTATTTAAATTAATCCTTCATATTTTGATATTGGAAATGAAATACAGCATCCATGGAGACAGTAGGTCGTACTAATGCAAGAATGATGTTACAATTTTCATGTCATATCAGAATAATGAAATTTAAAGGATATAGCTTCTTATAATAATTATAGTATAGTTTTTTTCTTTTATATGTCACTTATTATAATTAAAACCATCTTTAATAAATTTCATGTAATGAGTGAACGTATCACATCACTTTGTTGAGGTGGTAGTCCCCACGTCCATAAAGTGATGTTACTATATTCCCACAAAATGGACAGAATTATGTTATGTGTTATATATGAATTAAAAATAATAATTTTTTTAATATCATATATATATAATATAAAAACTATAAATACATGTTTATTCACAACCTTGAAATGTGTAAATGGAAGGACGATCGATATTGGTCAGTTAGGAGGTAGTGCATTGTACACACGAATGGTGATATTGTATCCCATTTGGTGGATGATTATATAGGTGTAGGTCATAATATTATGATTAAAAAAAATATTATGTTTTTTATTTATTTTATTATATAATAATTATATAATAATAATTTATGTGGAGGATATATATAGAAATCATAATTGTATGTTAAACCATGTTACAACTTTTTTGGGTAACCACTATTGGATTATAAAAAAATAATTCCTTGACTGGAATTATTCCAAAATTTATGATTTCATGATTAGGATATGGGCGTTTGGAACAAACCATTGTAGTAATTTGGTGATTTAAAAGGATTTATAGTTTTGAATAAGTGCGTAGGTGATTTAATTTTTTAGAGAGGATGAGGAGTGACATTCTTGTAAATACAAAATATACGACACTACGGGAGGTATTCCATACATTATGTGACACCACTAATAAAACATATTAGAGAAAAAATGATAATATCTATATATGTCATGAAAATGGGATTCATAAAAGTATCTCGGTTATTTTACCTCTTAAGATTAAATTTTAACCATAATGTAATATTATTTACACTTTAATCGATTTAACTAATTGTAATTTCATTAAAAAATATTTCTTCCAAAAAATTATTTGAAATAATTATAAATTGTAAATTATAATAATAAAAAATATTGAATGCATTTTTTTAAATTCATTTCACAGAAGGAGAAAAAAAACAATTTAACATTAATTTCACTAATGTTGTGGGAAAGTATGATTTTAAACTAAAAATGTTCCAAATATCACAGTGTTTTTATATATAAATTAAATATTAAAATTAATTAAAATAAAATAAAATTCATTAAAATATGAATAATTTATCTATTTTTACATTAATACCAATTCAAAATATAATTTAACAATATAAATAATATATATGAATGGTTTTTTTCTATTAAAATTTACTATTTTCCTGTATTCATAAAAACAATTTCAAAAATGATAAAAATATCCTAAGAAAATTTTACAATTTATATTTATAAAATAATTTTTTTTAAATATAATTAATAAAATTTTCAAATTCAAATTTAAATAGTTATGCCATTAAATTTCAGAAAAAGGCCTTTAGAAAAACATGACTTATATGTGCAAAATTGGATTTGGTTTTAAATTATTCTTATAAAATATATTGGAAGAATTTAACAAATAGTTTTTTTAATATATGACATATATATATTTCATCAATATCTTTCACTATTTGTATTAAATTAAATTTTAATATACCAAACACATTTGGAAGAATATAAATAGTTCTTTATAAAAACATTTCATTTATATTCAATTGGTATTTATAGTAATTTCAACTAATTCTCTATCCAAGGAATTTGATAATATAGTTTTATAATTTATTTAATCATATCCTTGAAATCCAATTTAATTTCCAAGAGAAATATTATAATAAAAATAAAAATATTATTTTTGAAACTTTTTATTCCAAGTATGCCAAGCCATCGAAGCAAGTCATTGTTACATATAATGAAAGCTAACCTCACTACTCTTTATAGAGTATGCCAACCATTATATTAGATTTATTCCATCTAATATCAATGTTTCATGAAATAAATTCTTTTATAAATATTGATTTTTTTTAAAATATAAGTATATCATAATATATCATCTTTTTATATTCCTTTTATACACATGAGGTTTTATCACATACATGATATCAAATAAAATATCCTTATTTTATAATTTATACGAGATAAATTTTTTCAGTAATAAATATATCATGTCCATAAAATTTATACATTTTCTTGGTATTCTATGTTTCAAAATATGAAAATTAAATCATTGATATCCCACGTTGTAATAATGGTTAGTAAAAAATAATATTAATAATAGAGAGTTTAATGTAAAATTATCACATGGAATAACATATAGCTAGGTCTCTACATAGGATAAATTTAGTGGAATGTGAAAATAGGTACATGGAGGAAATGTCTAATAATTATATTTTGTGATTTTGTTAACTAATCACAAATAAGTGAGAGATCAATATGTATCAGACCACAAATCAAAAAATTGGTGATGTTTTAAAGGACAATATATTCATCAAAAATTTAAGTATTATGATTAAATTTTATTTCAATTTCATTGTAATTATTTTGTTGCCTATGAATATAAAGTGAAAAATGAAATTTTTTCCATGAGTGTTGCTTTAATCAATTTAAATTATATCCCTTTTATTTGAATTTTTTTTCCAGAAATACTAAAATTCACTTTTAATGGATCATGTCATCTAATAAATTTGATAAAAAATGACATACTAACAAGGAAAACATGTAGTATAGTGGTACATGTTAAAGCCTTATCTTCCTTCAGTCATGGGCTCAACCTCCACTACCTTGTCAGATACGACGTTTTTTTGACCCTCAATGGGGGATGTCCTGTTACCTAACTACATTAATATAATTCTTATAAAGTTATAAAAAAATATGATGGAAATCCATGAAAAAGTTAAAACATTATGTACACCTATTAATTTGGTTTTCAATATGACATAATTTGTAAAAAATTCAAATATTATAATATTTATACCAAAACTATTGTTTACCAATAACTTTAATATAATATCTAAAAAATATAAATTCATTATTACTCAAATATAATTTTTTTTAAAAATATAATTGATCTAAATTTTTACCAAACATTATTTAATATTGGTATACCCTTATCATGTAAAACATAAAAATATATTTTTAATACATAGAAATTATTATCATATTTAATCTCATAGTCCTATTATGATTTCCATAAGTCTTATGAAAATGATGTTACCAGTTATTCAATGCTATTTTTGAATGTTTTTCATATGATTATTTTCTCTAAAAATTATTTTCGTTAATCTAGTTAACAATGATTCTATTAAAATTGCTATGATATAAGGCATTGAGATCTGCCCCTAGTAATACTGGATTCAATTTCATACTACATTTACATTATTATAAGATTTAATTAAATCACAACCTAATGGAAAATAGTTTAATAGTTTTTGTAATCTATATTATTTAATCAACCATATATTCAAAATTAATACAAAAATGACATCATAATTGTTATTAATAAACTTATTCAATCTAGTATGTCATTTAATTTCATTCTTAGAACAGTTCATCAAATCCAAAGGAAAGGAATCATGATAAGGGTGATATAAAATTCTATCTGTGGGTAAAGTAAAATGTATGAAAAAATAGGTCAATGAGAATAATAAATATATAAGGATGATAACTAATAAGTCATTCCATGTAATCATACATTGAGATGTACGTTATTAAACAATATATCAAGGTAAACAACTAGAATCCCATTTCATTGATTCATTAAACCGATAATAAAAATATTCCAAATATTTTTTCATAGTTACAGTCATATAGATATCAATAACATATATTATAGAAATAATTACCTAGTATACATCAAGTATCTGTAACATTAACCACTATATCCTCAAGACTTATTCTCAGGATAATTTATGTTTTGGGGTAGAAACTCATCTAATTCATCATGGAAAAAACTAAAAGGATTTTTGTAAACTAATGTCATCTCATGAGACCGCTAATTCATTGAGGGTATTTCCTTAATCAATCACAAATCCATGGAATTAATGTCCAAATAATCCCTCATATATCGAATAATTCATTTCATGGATAAAAAATGTTCCTATCAAATATTTGTTTGGAGTAAAACATACAGATTTATCAAAATCTCCCAAATTAATCAAATAACATTAAAAAAACACCGTATTTAACAATGGAATGAGGATTATAAAATAATAATATCCACTATGAATTAGTCTTTATTTTTAATATAACTGGTATTTACAATTAATATGATCATAATAAAGTTATTGTTTCAATATAAAGTTAACTATCACAAAAGAATGTGAGATTGTAAAGATAACATTTACCTCTTGGTAATTTTTATGGAAAAATGAATGGGATGGGATAATTCAATATGAAATATAAAATACCATTAAGAATTATATAATAATGACATTAAATGAAAATGTTTAGTATATTGAACTCTTAAATGTGAACTTTTTCCAAATAACTAATAGGTCTCAATTGAATGTAAATTGTGAAAAAATCTCAAACCTTATACTTACTTTTGGTTGAGAAACCATTAAAATACTATATATTCGATTATAAAATGTTATTAACTACTACTAAAACCACATTAAAATTTATTAAATCATATACAATCCAATTATAAAATCTTACAACTCATTTTTTAATAATCTTTCATAATTTTCATCATTTCAGGTGTTAATTTCCTTATTTTGGAGTATGTTTCGACATATTATTGTTATTCATAGTGGATAGATAATTATTTTTTTAATATATTTTAAGAAATGATTTAAATATTATATATACTATTTATAATTTTTTTTATTTGGTAATTTTTGGAAACATGAAATGGAATACATCGTTCATTGAGATGATAGGTTGTACGTACACATGAACATTGTTTCTATTTTCTTGTTATATTAATAAATGGAAAGTATATGATATTTATGTAAATTATAATTAAATTATCAAATTTATGTCATTTATGTGAAATATTTTTTTTATAACCTTCTTTAATGCATTCCATGTAAGGTGTGAACAAGTCGTATCACTTTGAGGAGGTGGTAATCCACACCTCCAGAAATGATGTCACATGATTCCTAAAAAATGTTAATAATCAAGGTATGTGTTATATAATAATTGTATAGGAATAAATAAATTATTAAAATCATATATATAAAATATTAACAAAAATTTCATCATTATTCCCAATTTTTAATAGTGTAAATGTATGAGCGAACAATATTTCCTCAAGGGGTAGTAGTCCACTATTAACAGAAACGATTATTGTGCATCCCATATTTTGGATGTTTTTATATGTGTGGGTAATAAAATAAAATAAAATCATTTCATGATTTTATTAATAATTCTATAATTATATAATAAATATATAACAATAACTTATAGGATTTATAAATAAATGAAACGAAAGAGCTTGTTGAAGAATTTAACCTATGTTTCAGGGAAATCCTCTTAGTTTATACAAAATAACATCCTTGGATGGATTTATTCCTAGATGAAGTATTCTATAATGAAGGGAGGGATATTGTTAGCATATTTGGTCTACTTTTTTATTATCCATATTTTGTAGTGGTGGAAGAAGTGAGTGGGTGATTGCCTTTTTATTGTGGAGCAATGACATTCATGTAAATACCAAAAGTTAAATTCTATTGAGATGTATCAAAATCATAATTTTTATAATGTAATTAACCAAATTAAATGGAAATAATATATGGTTGATATATGGACATAACATGTGTTTTGTATAATTTTCTAGATCATTTTCCTCTTAAGATTAATGTTTACCCACTATGTGTACTCATTTTGACCATAATCATTGTAATTAATTTTAATTTCGTTGAATGTTATTATTTGTGAAAAAACTATATTGAACATATTATAAATTATAAATTACTCTAATTCCAAATAATAAATCCATTTTCCCAAATTTGAAAAAGAGACGTGTATGGAATTGATTTAAAATTAATATCACAGATGGGATAGGAAATGGGGTTTTTGAAATGAAAATGTTCAAAATATCACTATGTTTTTATATCAAAATTATATATTAAAATTATAAGAATTAACTAAATTTTATTAATATATTAATTATTGATCTATTGTTTACTAAAAACCCAATTCGTAATATAATTTATTAGTATAAGTTATTTTTATGAAATGTCAGCTTTCATTTTAAGTTCAACACTTTTCAATATTCATCAGGAAATGTAACTTGTCCAATGATATATAAAATTTCCATAATAAAAAGTAGTTATTATATTTTCAAAAAATTAATTTTATTGTTTCAAATACCGAATAAAAAATTATCAAAACATATATATATATATATATATATCATGTGCACCACTGAAAGGAAGTATAACAACCGTTAGAAAAATATATTTCTCTATGCATGAAATTGTATTTGATCAAATCTTATGCCGATTAAATCTATTGGGTGAATGTAAAAAAAATATCTTCTTGAAATTATAATATATATATTGTTTAAATCATTCACAAATATTAATTAATTTTTATTATTAAGACAGTACTCACGAGGAAGAATTGAATTTGGAAATACATTTCATTTATATTAAAAAGGTTTTTAGAATAATTTCAATTTAAAAACTAACCATTGAATTCAGTAATATCATTTAATAATTTAGTTTATCCTATTAATAACCATGAAATTTAATATTGTGGATATATTTATTAATAATAATAATAATATTATTTGTTAAATATTGGTCCTGCATGTAATGAATGTCATCGAACAAATTCACTGTTTCATATAACACAGGATGACCTTAGTATTCCATGGAGATAAATCAAAGAATTATGTTTCTTGCAAAGCACACTATGTTAAATGTTTCTTATAACATAAATTATTGTAATGAATTAATTAATCTAAATATTAATAAATAATAAATCATGAGGTTTTTATACTCTTTTCTATTTTTATTCTCTCATGTCTTACACGTTATCCAATACAATATCCCTACATTATATTTTTGATGTGTTAGACATCGTATTTCATGTGGTTTTCTAAAAATAATTTTTGAAATAAAATTTGGAACCATTCATAAATTATAAATTTCATTTTTTTATCGAAATAAATTCCTATTCCGAATGAAATCTCTTTTGGTGTGTATGATTATTATTTATTGTGGAAAAATGATTTCTGAATTTCATGTGAGCCATTAAATTTTGTTGAATTAATTATTTGAATTTATTTTCTAAAAAAATATTTTAATTAACATTAGGATTCAACAGTACGAATAATATTACATTTTAGGTGTGGTGGATATGGTTCTTTATAAATGATAATAAATATTAATTATCATAAAACCCATAAAAACCATTTAATGTCTTGAAATTTTGGATTTTGATACATTATAATGTTATATTTTAATGTGGATAATTTTTCAATATTTTTGATGTTTGGGGGGAACATGAATAGGTAAATTTAATATAGATGTTTGATTTAATTGGGTAAATCATTTATTTCTATCATGATTTTATTTTGTAAGGTTTTATTTTGAGAAAATGCATTTCTACTATCACTCTATTGGATTCTTTTTATTTTTTAACTATATAATATATAAATTAACTTGGGATATAAAATAATAATCTTAATCTAGGGTGAGTTTTTTTCATTAATTATTTTATTCATCAATTCATTAAGATATTTGATGAGCTAAATATCACTCCCTTTTATTATTGAAGTCACTTAAGAACTATATTTTTTTTATTTATTTGTTAAATTAATTTTTTTAGATTACTCAAAAAAATTTGAAGAGAATTCTGGATTTTTTATTTAAAAAAGTATTCATAGTTTTTTAATCCAAATTATATTTATCTGAAAAATTAATTATTTAATAGTGTAATTAACCATTGAATTGAAAATAAATTTTATAAATAGGGCATCCATACATTCTATAAAACAGGGTCCCTGGTGGAAAATAACTTTTATTAATAATTTCATTTTGTCATTATGATATTTTGATCTTAAAATTTATTCTCTATCATTTAATTATAATAATATAATGATTAAGAAAAAATATATGGATCGTGTGTGGGGGATAAAATGTGAATATATGTCATTACATTTGTACTGCATTATTTTAGTGAATTACAAAAAATTCTATTTTTTCTTTTATTTTTATAATTATTTTACATTGTTTATTTATTGTTTAATTATTAAATTGATGTTTATTAATGTTAAATAAAATTATTTATAAATGATATTGTATAATATTGGGATAATGTGACCTTAATAATTAATGTCTTTTTTAATAATATATTTATTAATCAATTATCTAATGTAGTTTTTATTTTTATCTTTTATCAACCATTGTTTTATATTTTTGTTGAGTTTGGATTTGAAATATATATCTTTTTATTTTTAATGAATTTATTTATTAGTTTTAATAATTATTTAATTAAAAAACTGAACTTGAATTTAGAGCAATTAATATTTTATTTTATGATAAATTTTAATATTTTGTAAAATATAAATATATAATTTCTAATAATTGATTATTTTTACTGATTAATATGTTCATTATGCAATAAAATGTTGTGTAAATGTGAAATGAATCTGACATGTGGTTTTCATTGAAACAATATGGGATATGTTAGTATTGTTCTAGTAACTTAATGGTCTAAAAAACACTATGTAATTGTATCAATACATTTAAAGTGTCATTTAAGGGTGTTGGATTAGAAGAGTAAGGGTAATTCCACAATGTGTAAAGGTAAATGTAGCCAACATAAAGGTTTATGAGAATGTATGTAATGGAAGGTATGATACTTGAGGACACAAATAAGGGATTTGTCCGATATGCGTAAGGGTAGGAGGATTAATTAGTGGTACACATATCTTCAACAGACACACATAAGGGTAGCGAAAAACTATCAAATTGTATCTTATATTGGATAAAGAATATATATAGGTTTTATCTAGGCATTAAAAAGGTAGTATATCATTTCAATCATAATAAATATTGGTAATTCCATGATTCTAATGGATTTTTGGATGTTTTTAATGTGTCTAGATAAAGATTCATGTATTATTTAAGTGTTTTACCTCCATATTGAGGTTGTTTAAGATTCCTCCACACATTAACTATGCTACATAAAGGAAAATTAATTTGAATAATTTCTTTGAATTAATAAAAAATTAGATGGTGGCCTAAATTATCCATTGGATAAAAATCATTTCATGATGAAGCTAACCAATATTTAATTGAATCTTTTGGTGGATTAAATTAAATGAGACATAATTCATATATGGTTGATCTCATTTTTTATAGAACTAAAAATTAGTCACATGATGAAGTTAACAAATTGTGTTATGAACCTCATTTATGTTATTGAATCAATAATATAATTTTTTTAGTGTTGATAGTGTAAAGATGGTGAAGAACAAAAATATATCACAGTGGTTGAAAATGGATAAAAGGTAGAGTAATTCACTATAGAATACATGATAATGATTTATCAATGAAAGGACGTGGATTTTTTATGAAGTAAGTCATAGAAGAATTCAAATCAACTATGATTTTTTACACTAACTCATTTTTCCTTATGTTCTTATTTTCAATAATTTTCTATTATAAAAATATATAATAATGAAATTTAAAACACATTAATAAATTTTTTGGTTTAATAATAATTCGACAAAATTGATTCTATTTTTTCTTGTGACAATTCTATTAAAATCATTGATGTTTGTAATCTTTCGGGACATTTTTAATGTGATTTTGGTTTCTAAATATCTAATATTGTTTAATGTGAATCATTATAATATATTAAAATTAGTTTATCATAATTGGATATCACAATTTGTAATATTTTATTAGTAAAATAATCTTTTAAATCAAATGAGTATCATTTTTACATAGTATAAGTACCATTTATTATAGACTAATGGAACTTTTTACCATATATCCTAAATATATGTAGTTCATAGTGAAAGAGGTTAATGTTATGGTTTTAATATCATGGATTATCCTTTTATGGAGTTGTAATAGATATTTCAAAAAATTATTGATATATCATGGAAATGTAATTTAGTTCATAAATGTTATATACTTCTACTATCTTTATACAAATAATTTTTGTACATTAATTATTGATGGTGATTTAGATCCCAAAATATATTTTCAATTTAGTCACCCTTATATAATTATATGAATCATATTGAACCATTTTCTATGTTATTTTATTTTACACATCACTTATACATTCACATTAGCACTACAACACTTCCATTGTCTCTGTTTTAACTTTTATATTTCATTTTGGCTGGAACATAATATTTTTATAAATCATGGAGAAATTTGGTACTTCATCTAAAATAATAATATTTTTAGTATGAATTAATTAATTAAATGAGTACTTTTTAAATGATGATGTTTCAAAAATGAACTCATGAATCCTTGATTCTCTAAGTAGATACTGAAAAAATTAATCAATAAATAATAAACCATTCTTCATTATAAATATGAATATCACATGTCCCTCTATAAAATAGATTAAAATATATTATGTACTATATATTTGTAACACAAAACTCCCAATTCAATCTCAATAGAGGTCCCAAATGAGATTATCATGGTATTAGGGGATAAATCCTAACTAATATAGGTATTAAGAAATTTCATGATCAAAATAATACCCAGAAACCCTAAATAACATAGTGAATTTATACACACATAAGAAATGAATAGTTAATTCAATGTTCTCTTACTAGTTATCTAGAAATACTGATATAGTGGGGACTGAATATATTCCATGAACCCTATGTATAAAAAATTTAGAGTGTATCTCACTCTTTGATTTTTTACTTCATCGGATATCCATATAACTCAAGGAAATGTCATTTTCCAATTATCTGGTCCTCATTAGCATATTGTTTTACCTATAAAAGGATCATAGTCAAAAAATCATTCACAAATAATCATACCATGGTACATACATTAGATATAGAATAAAAATATTCATACGTTTAATGGTGCATTATTATTTCACTTGATGAAATGGATATATATATATATAAACACATAAAAAAATAAAATAAGGAAAAATTATAGAATTATTATTATCATTATAAAATCTATATTATTAAACAATTAAGATATACATTCCAAACCCAATAGAAAAACCTATATTACTTTATCATGTGTAATAATGTACCAGATATGCCTTCTATTTTCCACACATTAAAGGATTTGTTAATGTATTAAATCATTATATATTCTAGCCACATCTATATTTTAAAACCTTGTAATATACTCCCACTATAGTTTACTTAGTTAAACCAATTAATAAAAATATATTTAAAAATCATGATATGTTTTGAATAATATTAATAATGTAAAAATACCTAAGAATATATGTTATATGTAACTCAACGATATCAAATGTTATGTTGTCAACATTTATTGATGAAATCAAACTCCTAAAAAATTCATCATCATTATAATTAGAATATATTACATTAAATGTTAAAACATGAGTAATAATATATCTAATGACAATAAAATTCACTAGTACAACTTAATATTTTTTAGGATGATGTTATATTTAAATGAATATTAAAACTAAATGAAACTATTTTTATTTCATTATTTATTATATGACTTAAATATCATGATAATTAAGAAAACCCATGTTGTAAATTGACCAGTTCAATCATTTTTGAAGCTAGTTGTCCTAACTGAATAGAATTATTCACATTTACCCATTTAAATTTAATTTCATAAACATCTTACTATATTGTTAAGTCACATTTACATTCTATTCATACAATCATTTCAAGGAATCATCAAAAACATCATTATTTGGTATATAATAGAATTTTACTTATAGTATCAATATATATTTCCACTAATATAATTTATCAATATCGTATATGGTGATATAAGTTATTTAGAAGGAATTATTCAATTAAATCATTAGAATTGTCACTGAGTAATAGTAGTAACTTATTACCATATTTTGGGGAAAAAATTCGTATCCTGGTAAAATGTTGTCCTTCCATGCTTCTCATTTAATAATGTTATATATTGGGAATGAATTTTATTTCACTACAAAAAATTATAGAATTTGTTCATATATAAATTCATCAAAATACATATCATGAGATTAAAAATATAAAAATATAAGATTAAATAAATTTTTCTTGTTAGTAGTTATCCTAAACGTCCAAGATATTAAAAAAATAATTTCATGAAACATTACATAATCATTAAACCATATGTTCATCATCTACTTTTAAAAAATTATATTGATTCAGAAATATTTGATTTTTAATTTGGTATAATATACATTTTAGAATTTGTAAATAAATGTTTATAAAATTTATTAACTTTTTTGGACTCTGTATTTACACTTTTTATAAACATTTTTTCGAATCTAGATAATTTCTTCCCCAATTGAAAATGTGTCTAAAATAATTAAATTTTCCTTAATTTTATTCTATGATTTAACTACTACTAGGGACTCTCAACCACCTCAATGCATTACTTATTTTCAAAAGTGTTTACATTCTATTATAGTACTTTAAAAATGGATCTTCCATTCAGATCAATCATGTATTTATCACTTTTCCTTAACATATCAATGATATTTGTTTATTTATTTTAAAAAATCAATCATGTTGTACTTCAAAATTAATATTTACAACCATTATGAAAAATATTAACAAATAAAAAAACATTTAGGTTTTAGATTTTGACATAAAAATAGTGTATCTAAACCATTTATGTACATAATAATATTGAATATATGAATTAAAAAATTGAGGACATCTAGAATTTATCAATGAACAAGTGCCATTAACACTGATCCCCTTTCAAGAATTTTTTTTCATTTTTAATGACCTATTAGTTTTTCTATCATATTATAATACCCCAAAAAGTCACGTTTCTTTGGAAACATATTCTAAAATGTGACAAGCATGAGTTCAGATACCTCTAATTAATCATTTAGAATCCTTTAAATAGATTATGACTCCAAGTGTGGGATTACATCACTATTGGTTCCATTGGAAGTAGTTTTTCCAAAATAAATGTTTTTCCTCTTATGTGAAAACAATTTCCTCATATATTATATACTAAGGATGTAAATATCATTTATGATTACTTTATCAAGAAATGATGTATGGTAAAACAAGACATTAATGATTGGATAATATATAATAAATTATTTTTATGATATGAGAAAAATATAAAATTTTAAATAATAATTACTTTGAATAAATTAGATCCAAATAAATTTATATTCCCTTTTTAAATTAATAACATGAATTAATGGTATATGATCAAAATTTTATATAAAAAATGACATATACTTGGTATTAAAATAACCACATATATATTTTGAAAGTCTACCAACCCTATTATGTGATTTCTAACGCATAGATTATAACATGAACATATTTCTGTTCATTCTATCAAATGTGTTTACCCATTATTATTCCTATGTTATCTTTCCATTGTGTACTTCGGTAAGTGTAACACAAAAAATTACTCCATTAATCTTCCAAAAAATACAATCCAGTGGTACCCTACATCAAAATATGTTATCCATGGTCAATATACTCTTAACCATTACATGTTATACTTGCACTATAAAATCCACAGGCACACTAATTTGGTTGAACACACCATCTATAATTATTGGTGTCTTGGAATCTTCAGATTGGGATGGAATCTAACAATTAGTATTATAAGGGTATTTAATCTCACCATATTATTCCTCGTTTTTTCTATTTATATAAAATATTATATCTATTATTTTAGATTATAATATCATCAAAAAAATAACTATTTTTAAACCAAAATGATTTTTAACTCCTTATAATACTAGTAATTCTATTTTTTTAATATAAAATCTATGTAATGTATATTAATAAAAATATAAATAATGTTGATGGATACATTAAATAAAATTTTCACAAAATTTTATATAGTATATGAGATCAAAAATCTCCTCATAAGTAATTATTGTCTGATGGAAAGACAACACTACAATTTTTCCAAATAAGTCATAACTTTATTGATTGTGGGATGTTGAACCCAAGTAACTATCCTTGGGGATACATTAATCATGAATGAAATACATTCATGATTTCTATAACAGTCAATATTTTAAAATTAGATTCAATAACGTTTTATTTATCTTTAACTCAAATAAAAAACTAATGCCATTAAAGATAGTACAATTTAAATTTATCATACTCAAGAAAAGGAACCTTTGACGCCTGTGTCATATTCTGTTGATGAAATTTTACCATTAATATATTTAATAAACACATTCAACTTATAAAAAAACATATAATTTAATATATAGGTGTATAAATTTAAAATAAATCAAAAATTACATTATTATAACATTATATAACATTCTATGAATTATTATTAAATAATATATAATCATAAGGATTTTTTATTTTAGAAATTATTAAGGGAACTTTATAAATTTCAATGTATTAACTTTATATTCATCCTTATGTGAATATACTCAATTTTTTCATTATATGTAATTTTAATTTTCTATAGAAAATATTATTAATAAATAATACCATTTCATAATCTAATTAAAATTGTGTAAAAATAATTATATTAAAAATGATGTATATTTACTTATTATATAATATTTTATCAAACTTCTCGTCAAAAAAATTGAAAAGGCTTATGTAATTTTGTAAATAGGGAATATAAATTTAACCACTTCAAATAAATATTCTGGGACAATAAATGATTTTTTTAAATATAATAAAATTTAAATAATATCATATTTAACAATTAATAAACACCTGAATAATTATTTCCTAGAGTATATAAAAATTAATTTTATTTATTATTCACTATGAATTCTATATAATTTAAATAAAGGTATTTTGTATTCTTAAATTTAATATTTATGAAATATTTACTAATAAATGAATCGTTTAAATTAGGTAAATAATTTATATAATATATTAAAAATTATTTTATAATCCATTTTTGAACCTATAAATACCCATAATATATTAATTATCAATATTTATGATAAATTTGTAAATTTATAAATTCAATTATTAAATGAATTTTGACTGAAAACACATTTCATAAGAATTTTTTTGAATGGTTTGTTGCTCCAATATTATTATGGTGTAGACGAACTTGATGTTTAATTAAATATATCATTTTTCTAACCATATAATTGGTGTAAGATCTAAATATCGTGGTCTAAAATGGATTTCACATGGTATAGTAAAAACCAAATGTCTTTTGTTATTTTTAAGAAACAATTTCATTGCATGAGAAACAAATTGTTTTAGTGTGTTGGGAAACATATAATGGTGCTCAATTTTAATGAAATTATTTTTAAAAAATGATTTTATGATTCAAAAAAGAAGGAAGGTATAATAAAATTGAATCTTTTCTAAGGGTTTGATTAATAATTAATCATTATAAAATATTTCATTTAGAATATTTTTTATAATGATATCTAGGAAATTATATTCAATTTTTTTAAAATACATTCACTGAATTACATTAATGATAATAAAACATTATCTTAGTGACACCACTACTAATAATTCATATCCCATTGTTGTGATTAAATATAATAAATAGAGTGGAAAATAATGGAATAAAAAAATTATAGGCATCCATAGAAGACATATATCATTCTGATGGTATAAATTCATTTATCTCATCCACCATATTATGGTAGATTTTCTTGATTTAAATGCTCAAAAGGGTATATATTTGGTTTTATAGGTTTCTTGACATTGATATGAAATTCATATGAAAATAGTCATATGGGAATGGGAACATTTAAAGGTCTCTTTAGGACTCTCCTTCGGTGTTTTATGTATTGAATCATGATTTTGATGATATAATTTAATATATAACACATTTAATGCCTCAAATGCATCATTTTCCCTATAATTTATATCATCTACAACATTAATTAAATAATATCCCCCACTGAAACATCTTATTTAATGTTAGAAGCAATATCTATAGAAAATGTATACCTAAACATAAATTCTAATTATCTATATGATAGAACCATGAAATACTAGTTTGTTAAATTTAAAAATGATTTCCCTCTACCGAAAAAAATGACTATAAAAAATGATGCACATTGAAATAATATGTATAAAATATATAAATAACAACTAACAATTGGTTGATTTATCTTTGACACATAGATAATATATATTAAATTAATAGAATTAAAATTTATGTGATAAATATTTAAATATAATTATATTAACTTATACATTAAGTCCTATAAAAAATTCCAAATTTTCTAAATAAATTATATATTAAGATATATTGTAGTTTTGGTACAATTTGGAGGATAAAACAAGGTGTTGTAACCTATACAATAATTATTTCTATATGTGTAGTGGATGAGGGGCATCTTAATAACGGAGTACATTTTTATATAATGTTTTTATATATTCCTACAATATTATGTGTTGTTAATAACGTATTTTTAATTATGATGGTAAGAATCCAATATTGTTTTTCCTAATAAGATTCCATTGTTTATATGTGGTATTAGAAATACATAAATAAAAAAAATATGTTATGAGAATTGTGTTATACAAAATATTTTGAGTAGGATGATACTAGTATGCTTCATATGTAGTAATTAATATATAAATTATATATTCTAGAGATTTGTAGTTTTTTTATTAATAATTATTTATATGAAGAATTTCTATAACTATAACAAATTGATAGAGACCCCATGTTATTTGTCCACCATAGTGGTTTCTTATTATTATGACTAATTTTAATGGAGATATTTCCATCCCACACTACAAAAATATCTATTTTTTATACCATAATGCAATTTTATATGATTTCTAGTTCTTATGTTACATTGTTTCTATCTAATAATACTTAAATTTATAAGAGGAATTGAAGAGTAAATGTTTTCATAAAATAAATAAATTTATGAATTCAAGGAGGACGCTCCACAACATGTGATTTTATATTTATGTGTCTAGGTTTAGTAAACATATAATAATATAATCCATCTAAAATATGATAGATAATGATATATAATGAGCTATTCATATCTAATATTTTTAAAATATTTTTAACCTGGTGTCTAGCCGAGTTCATTTTATTTGATAACAAATAGAGGTTCGAATTTATAACTAGTATATGAATGTTTATTTAGAAAATATTGTAGAACTAATTAATAAATAAAATTTTCATAACTATTAATTAAGATGTAAGGTGAATGATTTAATTAGTGAGATGGAAAAATAATATGGATTGATGTCAAGAAACGTTATAGAGAAATACCCATTGATTACTAAATAACATAAATCATTACAATATTCAATTTCAATTTCAATCCATAAATTTTTATTAATCAATTATTAAATTTTTATATAAATTTAATATATTTTAATAATTTTCCATTAATTTTTATCTCTATATTTTTTTCTAAATTTATAATGGGGACACATAAACTTATATTACATTTTTTCAATGAATGTTTTTATTTTCTAAAAAGTAATTTATGTTTATATTATTTTCTGTAATAAATATATTTTACATCATAGTCGTATATTAGTTTCCGTGCAACAATTTGTGTTACATATTGCTTCAATAATTATGGAATAAATTTAACCAATTCTAAAATTTCAATGAATTTATTTTAAAAACAAACTGAAATGAGTAAAAAAACATTCATTTAATAATGGTATCTATTGAAATATAACATTCTCCTTATTGTTTATCTATATCCCTCAAAACACATTATATTTGGATGAGAAGTTGATTTATAGTCAAAATATGGGATTTAAAAAATATTGAATTTCATTAGCTAATCATTTTTCCATTTTTGATGAATATAAAATATTCATTTATACAAATATAATATATGTTTCTATTTAAATTTTCATTTTTATAAAAACTATTAAAAGAGTTATTTAATTAATATAATTTGTCAATTGACTATAGTTTCTATCAAATTTCACCTTGACTATCATCCATCATCATTATCACAAATTTTATTAGCACCCACATTTCATTGACTTGTTTATACTACATATTTTTTATCATTATATTGTATGAATAACTGTAATAATTCTATAATTTTACATCTAAATAATTAAAAACTACATCCCTTGTTATTTTAACAATAAATTTAATTAATTAATTACTTAATTACTATCAATAAGTAATTTGTTTTGTTATATCGTATTGGTAAAGGAATACTTTAATGTGATAACATATTCCATTATATATCATTAAAATTATAAATACTCAACATGTTGATTCTTTATAACATAAGTGTTTATGTTTGATCATAATTTTTAATTTATTTTTTGATTTAAATATTATATTATTCTCATTATAGTAATTTCATTACATTATGTTCACAATATTTAACTACATTAACTATGATGTAAATTTTAAGAAAAAGTAATTAATTTGGAAATTCTAATATTATTTTTTGTCACTAAATTATTACATATAATTAATTTTAAATAGTAAAATCAATTATATAATATATTTAGGTATAAAAAGAATAAGAAATAGATATTAAAAACAAATACATATTAAGTATACAAAAAACTTAGGAATTTCTTATATTTGATAAAAAATCAATGACTAAAATTAAGAACCTATTTCTTTATTAATAAGAAATATTTAAGTAACAATTAAATTAAATTCCTAATCATAAATTTCTCTTCAAATTTAATATGAATTAATTTTATATGGAACAAGATGCTGATAATCAAAATGATTTGCAATTAAAAAGATGATGTTTTTTATTGTGATGATCCTAGTAAAAATATATTAGACACATGTTCTTAAACTATTATAAATCATTCAAGTAATATTTATTGTCAATTTTGATGTGTTTTTATAAAATTAAATATATCTACTGAACATGATTTTTTTAGTTTTAGTAATTATTTAAGGGATTCCAAATTTAGTGTCAGTAAAAACCCAAAAAGACCAAATAAACAGAATAAATATGACATTAATACTTTAATAAATAGAATCCACCTCTCTAGTGAGTGAATTTATCAATTTTAATTAATGAAAAAAATATTTATAATTAGTTATACTATAATTTTAATGAATTTACGAATTAATGTGTTTTACATTTTAGGAATTCGTGATTTTTTCATTAACATTTGGTATCATTTAAAATAGATAGATTAATTTTCCTTTCATTTTAAGAGTTTACATGGGAATTTATATAAATAAATTAAATATTAAAGTAAATTATTGTGACAAATATGTGAATTTTTATACCAATAATGAATCTTGTGGTCAATAATTTTAATTTCAATATGCAAGAATAAAATTAGATGCATTTAAAATAAAATGATATTGTTTTCTGTAATTATATCTATTTAAATTATAATTGTTGAGGTTTATTTGGAATTAAATGATTATTTATAAATAATAAATTCATCCACATAAACATAAAATGAGTTAAAATATTTTATTTTATTTATGAATGAAACGGAATTGTGTGTGTTTATTTTTTTAACTTTGAAAATTATTTAATTTAATTTGTAACTTCATTTAAAAAATCTGAAGAATTTTATAAAATATATCCATTCAGATATTAAATTTAATGATATTATCATCATTAGTGATAAATGGAACATTAAATATTTTTCAACTAGATTGGAGGAGTCCTATAAATTTTTTCTTCTTCAATTTTCTTCAATAATTATAATAAAAAACAAAAAATAATTGATATCATATCGGTTTCTTCAATGTAGTTATTTTTTTAGGAATGTATTAATTAAAAGGTAGTATGGTTTATCTCGTAGTTTTATATGATTTTATGAAGACATTTTGAAAATAATTAGAAATTTACAAACAATCTTTCCATAGTTCTTAAATAGTGTATTGATCTCATGTAAAAATACTTCATATATTTGTAAGGGATTCTTGTATCCCCTCGTAGTTTTAATATATAAAAATTCCACTGAAATAAATAATTATATTTGATATCAGGTTCTTCATGGAACCCCAAACCAAAGGGGATAAATCCTTGATTTTATAAAATCGATAACATTCATATATAGATAAGTGATATTTATAAATAAATGTAATTTTAAAATGAATGGGGTAAAATTCACAAAAAAATAAAATTAATTTGGTTTTGAAATATGTTGAAAAATATGTATTTTGATTCATTTCATTCATTTATGGAATAATATCTATAAATATTACTAACGAAATTCAATAAATTACACAAAATTACTGAAATAAATATATATTTTTAGTAATATAATGAAATATAAGACTAATAATTATCTCGATACAAAAAAATAGTTCATTTGAAAAACTATTTTATTTGAATATGTTTTTAGAATTTGATTTTATTTAACAATTTATTTCTCTTTTTTTAGCATCAATTTGATTGAAAAATATCTATTATACCAAAATAAAAATTTATAAACATTCATATATATATTATCAAATTGTTTTAAATAATGGTAAAATATTTTGAAGGTAAACAAGATATATTTTTATTGAAATATGTTTTTTTATGAAAATTTTAATTTACCATAATAAGTTAAATTAATTAATATTGATGATTTATCATCAATTATTTTATAGGTAATTATTCAAACAAATAAATTTATATTTATGAAATTTTTGTTACTAGATAAGGAATAAGAAAAAGATAAATAATTTCATCAACAACAACAAAAATAAAATGTTAAAATGATTTTCAAATTTATAATTGTTGTGTCTAATTATTTATATTACATATTAATTTTTTCCCAAAATATTAAAGTGCCATCGTAAAATTTAATTCATAATGGTGAATGTTTAATTTGTTAACCATGTTTATAATAATGTGTATGAAATTAAAAAAATATATTTTATATATATAGGTGGATGAGTTTATTTCTACATCCACTAAACTTATATTTTAAATTATATTTATTTGGAAACCCATCCAATGTTAATTACTATATTACTCGAATTTTAATGATAATTACAATGGTAGAACTCCCCTCATGTGTAAAAGGGAACAACCTTTCCACAATTATTCACACATCGTGATAACCATATAAGACTACATATGTAAACAATTCACATCCCAACACCCTTATAATAAAACATGATGTTATGTTCTAACCTATAGTAAAATTCAAGAAGGATTTATGAGATATTAAAATGAAGATATATAATGGAGATATTGTCATCTTAACTGAATTCATTAGTGATTCATTATTCATCCACCACCTCAAGATATTCAATATTTACTACAACGTTATATTATTAGTATCACTATGATAAATATGTTTATAATGATGATATACCAATCAGTATATACCTTATTTATATCAAATGGAAAATAATAACATTATTCATATGTTTGTAAAGAAAACAGCATCAACGAATCCATGTATTTTATATTTCATCACAGACTCCCATGGATGGTAAATTTGACATATTTCAACAATATTTATGAAATTTATTAGATAAATATGATTTTATGAAAGGGTTTTTTTTCATTCATTATTTCCTCCATTGAGAAATGAAAATAACCCTCCTGTGTATGTGTAGACTAGCCCATCAATGAAGTGATGCATTCCATATTTCATCACTATCATACATGGATATTTATGAATGTGAATGTGATTTATTTATATGATTTTTGGGAAATTATTCTGATTTTTGGGGATAAATAAACTATGATGGTGTTGTAAGGGTCAAAATCACTAAATAGAAACAGGCATGGTATATAGAACAATTAAAACATGAATGTATCCATTATTGTATTATTTTTAATAAATAGGAAATAATAAATCATAATATAATCTTATATAGTTTGATAATTCTAAATATCATTCCCATATATATATATAGTAATTATAAATTTATTATACCATAGGATGGATTATGTATGAGTAATATCTTGATTTTTGTTATGAGATTTTTTTAAAATTCCACTATTATGAAGATTAGTGTTTTAATAAATAAATTTGGTATTTTTTATAATATATCTCACCAAAACCAATTATATATTATATTTACCAAGTTATATTCAGGTTTTTGATGATTTAATTCATTTTTTATTATTTTGTACCAAATAATATGAAAGCAATTTTCAGTAATAATAGACCTTATTCTCTATTTAATTTATAATATTGCTAAAAAAATAAATTTTTTTAAAATTATTTAATTTTAGTTTTCAATATAATTTTATATTTTTTTAAATAGAATATTCTTACTATCATTGATTTTAAAAAAAAAATTCAATTTTTTTTTTCATTTTTTAAACAGATCATATTTGACTTCCATCACTATAGTAGTATGAGATTTTTTTAATATATAAATATGAAATGATTTATTAAATAACATTTATATTATTCAAAAACTTTATTTATCTCAATGTTTTACTAGCATCATAAGAAAAAATCACAACTATCGTTATGGAAATATTTTGAAGATTAATATTACAAAATTAAAATGAATTTTGTTATTATTTTTTGACGAATTTTTTTTTATTTTATAAAATAATTTTATATTTATTTCAATATCCCTTAATGATAATTATAATTTTGGGTTGATATTTTCATATATAACCATCTGCCTTTATTATATGAATTGATTTTGATGATGTTTTATAGAAATTGTGAAAAAACCCATATATTTTCCATATGTTAATTATTATATCATGAATTGATGAATGTATTTATGATCTCATTGAAAAATATATATTATTTTCATTTTTCTATGGGTGGGACCTAAATTTTATGGAATACAAAATCACTGGCTAAAGACTTACATATCATAAGATAATATGAATTCCAATATAGAGTGAAACTAGTCTACCATGGGACCCTGTACAATATGTTATTACTTTTATTAATGTTTGACATGAATAAGTAAATTTTTTTACATAAATTTTTGTATAAAAAATGAATATTTATTATTATTATGATACACTCTCACAGATAAATATTGATTAACAATTTTTCACACCCTTATGATTCATGTATTTTTTATGTCAATGTTTTATTTAATGAATCATGGTTTATATGATATCACCTATCATGTATGATTTTTTGTTTTAATTATATTCTAATACTTTGACGACTATATTGTTGTTTCTCAGGGTCAATGGTTTATATCTTAAATTGTATCCTTCACTAATCTTCTAAACTCATCCTTTTATATTTTTTAATTTTCTCATGTTAGGTTGAATGGTATTAATAATGATTTTTTATAAAAGGTGTACTATATTATAATATCATTGTGGGATTTATTATATTTAGTTACTATATATTATATATCAACTCTCTAGTTAATACTATCATTTTTGTTTTTTTATACCAGACATATTTAATTAATACCAAATTAAAAAGAAGGAATATGAATGTTTTTTGTTCATAGGACTCCTTAATTAGCATCAATGATGGGTTTAGTAATTTTTTAGGATTATTATATTATGTATAATAGATTATAACATAAAAACCCTAGGGGAAGATTATATAATATTTGTCATGAATGTATTTGGTTGAATGACGTTTTCATAATTAAAAAAAGGTAATGATTTTCATTATAATAAGATCGTATATAATTAATATTTATTGATACTCATAATTAAGTTTTTGGTGTAAATAATTGTTGATTAATAGTATCAATTTGGTAATTATTATATTATTATATAATTAAAAAAATGTCACAATTTTAGTTTTAATCACACTATTATATCTAGAGAATCTGCAAAGTTTATGAAATCACAATATCTATGAATATAGGAAATCATCTAATGTACATAACTCATATATGATAAAAATATTTGGAAATTTGTTAATTTTATATAATATTATTCATAATATATTTGGATTTTATGTAATTGTTTTAATGGATTGTGTATTTCTATATAGATCCCCATTTTTATTTCCATTGGTGTTAAGTCATAGTTGATTTTCTGAATCAGCCAATGACCTTCTAGAATTTTCTTGATGAATATTATCATTTAATGACATTTAAAATTATTATGTGGTCATTAATAAATAATAATGAGTTTTACATAGTAAATATGGTTTCGATAAAATTAATCATAGAATATAATCTTATTTGTGAAGCAATATGCTGAAATATATTTTACATTATTTCTTATTTTCCCAAAAAATCACGATGTTGTGTTTTTAATAGAACTCATACATGGTGTTGTGAATCTTTTAAATACTCTATATGGATTAAAACAAATTGAATTTCCCTAAACAAAATTGAAACTCTTATATAATCTTGAAAATGGATACATATTCCATATTTTTTTATTATATTGTATGATGGTTCTTTTTTTGATAGGAATGATGGTTTAATGTATCATTTCTTTCATTATCATATACATAACAAGATAATGTTCCATAAAAATAATAATTAAATTTATAATTATGATACCATTGTTCAACAGTGAGGATCTCAATACATATGAATGATGGACATCCAATCTTTATATCTTAAATTAATGTAACTCGATGAGTTCTTAAAATAGAATATAATATCCGATAGTGTACGTGACAGAGAACAAGGAACCTAATCATATAACGATAATTTAAATATTATTTTTAACATTTATATTATATATGTGGATATGAGTAGGATTAACTAATTTCTGAAATATTTTTAAGTCTTAAATATATTGATAAATTTATAGTAATTAATTTATTGATTTTTAGCAATATATCTTTGCCTTTGAAAAGATGATTACATCAAAAAATAATTTTCACTATTTCTTATAAAAAAGTATTATTAATATTTTATAGAAAATATTGAAAATTTATTTGATAAAATGAAAAACATTTTTCTGTATCATCAAATCAATATCAAAAAAGTGTTCAATATTTTTATTATTTTATAGTTTATTATCATTGAATTGTTAAAAATACTATTTTGATTTGAAATTGTATTTTAATTTGATAAATTTATTAATTTAAATGTAAAATTATTATATTAATTTTAGTTAAAGGTAAAATATATATTATGAATTATATATTAATTAAATTAATCAAATTTATATTATCTTCATATTGAATTCTACTACAAGTTAAATTTTAGGATAAAAAATAAATTTTTTATGAAATCTAATTTAAATTGCCTAATGTCTCTCCATAATAATTAATTAAAAAAACCATAATGGTAAATGAGTTTATTTTATTTTTTAATATATACATATAAATATTAATTTAAAATCATACAATGAGTATTACTAGTTATATAGTTATTGTAAAATAATTATTTCCGTAAAAATGTATTTTTTGGAAAACCACTTTCCATCATTCTTGGTGGTTTTATATCAAATAAAATTTTCATCCTTTTATAATTTTTTTTGATAAAATCGATTCCATACATGTAATAATCATGATTAATATTAATTAACATTTTAAACTAAATCACTGAGCACAATGAATAATTGGTCTAGTAAATATTAATTATCACATTAAAATTAAAACTGATTATTTAAGGGTAAAATTATTTAACAAAGACAAAATAATGTAACTCTAATTGAATGAATATATATATATATATATATATTATATTTTTATAAAATTATGATCTGATTCATTATTTATTGTTTTATTACTTTATAAATGATTATGTAATCATTTTTATAAGAATTATAATTTTATAAAATAAAACACATATTATATTATTCATTAATAATAAATTTCAATTAACGAATTTAATTTGATTAATTAATGGATATTTAATCATATAATATTTTGATAAGATATATATTATTAAATAACAGTTACTAGATATAAATGCTCATATAATTCTCATGAATCCAAGTTTAATTTTTACAGGTGTTCAAGAACTATTATTGTCAAAAAACCAAGATTTTCAAACGAATTATAAATTATTATTATAAAAGTGAAAATTCATATATTTATACATTTATTTATGTAAAATTAATATTATTCATGGAATAAAAACATTGAAATTGTATAGTGGTTACAATTCCATAATTTTCTAAGACAGTGTAATTTTATGGTAAAAACAAAATATTTGATAAATACACTTTTTTTTGATGAAATCATAATAATTGTAAAGTGATAAAATATTTAAATTTAATTTTATAAAAGTCCAAATATATGTATTAAATTTAAAATAATATATTTTTATGTTTTTTATATTTATATTTTATGCCATTATGAATCCTCCATAATATATAATATATTATAATGTTCTAAAATGATTTCTTAATAAGTGTGACTCACCTACACATAATCAGGGGATTTATACTATTAATTTCAGTACATTTCCTTATAAAATAATGATAACCATTACTTTTTAGGAGAAACCATGGGAAAACCATTTCATTATTTTTGGTATCAAATATTTTCATTATTTTGAGTCCAAAACCTAATAATTAAAAAATCGCCCTACTTTTACATATAAACCCAACCCAGCTCTCATTTACCATTACTAAAACACTATTTAGAATTAATATAATCATTAATAAACTCTATTAATTCATCCAAATATTCCCTCAAACTTTCATGAATTACCTATATTGTTTTTTTTGTCACACACTCAAGTTAGATATCCCTTGCTTCCTCTCATTCTTTCAATTCGAACACCTTCCTCAGAATTTGTCTTTTTAATTGAAATTTATTATAACATAATATATATATATATATATAATTTCCATTATATTCAAATTTATATTCTTTTAAATATATATTTTTATCCTATCTCATATTAAACATTATATAAGATGTTACTATGTTGAAATTTCTTAAGGGAATTCTCCTCTCATTTTATTCTAGAATTGTTTTTTATGTTATGATTATTAATTATTGTTTTTCATATTGGGATATATTATTCAATATGCCTCATACTATAATTTTTTTATAAATGAT